>LR737380.1:37220053-37379795 GCA_902655005.2 Marronus borbonicus | reverse complement strand
AAATACCCTTTTAATGGCCTCGCCTTTCTCCGTTTCATTGACGTATCGTAAAATATTGTTTTAAATTTGGTATTCCTTTGAAAAATATTCTATTCTCGACGGGACGCAGGTAGGGATACCTTCCGCATAATACAATTCCCTGGAAAATGTCTTTTTGAGCATTGCTCGTTTCACGCTGTGCGGCGAGTCAGCAGAACACCCGGTAAACAGCCCTAATATCCCAAAAATTACACGGTGGTCAGAATATTGATTTATTGCTCATGAAGGCGAACCGAAAGAAGAATAGCGACGTAAAAGAATGAGACATCTTTTCTATCTACCTCGAAAGACGATATTAGTTTCCTAAGCTGGCATTAGTTAAATGTGATTTGGGCCTAAATCTCAAACAACATTATTCAACCAGTTCAAACTAAGGGATGTCAGTAAGTTGTACGAAATTGAGCCAGGTACGTGATAGGGAAATTAACCTTTCAGGCATAATACATGCGGTTAGATTATATATTTTCCAATCTTTAAAAGAATGTTTTATTTTCTTCGATGGTTCTATTTTATTAATATGTTCTTTCGCATTGCACTTTTTCTTCTTTTTTTGTTCAGTTCTGTTCCATTTTTACTTTCTTCTTACCTTCTAAACTTAATTTTTACTTTAATTTTGTCCTTTTTCACTCTTATTTGGCGGCGCCATGTCATAACTAGATAGAGATGTAAACTAAAACATTATTTACACCTTGCTACAGCTTTAATATACATTTAACATTACAATATAGACAATACATCATACACGTAGATTATACATTTATATACAGGGAGGTATATAAAATTTTATTGATTACATGTTGTCCATATTAAAGAAACAAGATTGTTACAATTTAACACGTTGTACTTGAACAAGGAACATTGTATCTGTTTACAGATTTAGATTAATTGAGGAAGAAAGGTCAAATGAAGATAAACTGCGATATGTAACCCTAAACAATTCTCTCTTGATAGCTAATATTTGATAAAAAATCGTCTTTCATCGACAGATTATGCTTTATGCTTTACTTTTTTATATTCTAATTCATTCCGTGTTTGCTGTATGCTTCTCGAAATGTCTTCTACGTGCTTGCAAATGGAAATTTACATATACATCTATGCTACAAGCTCAGAATGCATGAGCAATGAAATTATGTCGCTATTGTGACAATGCTTTGGAATGCTAAAGCGCGTATATACTCTTACACAAGTGGAATAGATACATATGTAGCCAATTTGTTGCACATGCATTTATAAGCTTAATGTGGTTAAGGACATCTATCAATCGGAATATCCCACTGTTGATCTGTTTATATCTGTGCATGTATTTCGTATGTCAATATTTGCACCGCGCCTGTTATCATATACAACCGTAAATGTGGATTCGTGTTATCAAATCCTGCCTACGTTTAATGGTAAGTCTGTACGTGCACCGTTACTAACTTTTATTTGTGATGTGGAGAATCTGTACAATCGATCGAACATGAATCTAGCATTTCAAATGAGCTACGTTTCTTTATGGTTATCTTCCAGTTGCCGTGGAGTGAGGCGTTCTCATTACGAAACGCTTTGTGGCTTGTAATCGTCGTTGGTAGGTAGGAATTTCGATAATACTTTTTTCGCGTGCCAAGAGGTTGTACCCGTTGTAGTCTTCTTGGCGATTTTTATCTGCAATTTTTCATCGTTCTACTCGTGAGCGTAATTTCTGAAACGGAACCGAACGGTTTTCCTAGTTTTCTGTTTCCGAGCTAGCAGAATATCGACGTAAACAATTTTAACTCCTTTATTTTGTACACTTCCAAGTAGAAATATTAAATTGATTCGTATTGCGTGTCATTTCCCAAATTCCATTTGACATACAAATGAAGCATGCACATCTGTGGTTCGCTTAGAAATTCTATGTAACGGGCGTTAAGTACCATAAATATCAAATAGCATAAGTTAAGCTTCATATTACCCTTTCTCAAGAAACCTAGCACTTTTTAGAACGTTAAAAGTTTACGGTGGGCCTTGTCGTATAAAAGAATTTCTACGAATTGTAGTTTAGTAATCATGGAGGTAGCTGCCGTATTAAAAAATGTAACTGAAGGTGGGCGCTACTGGATTATATTATAAATTACAAGATTATTGGCATATTCCTAGGACAGCGTTAGCAGGTAAGGCTATGTCATAAATTAAAGGGTTCGTAAAGGACAATGAGGAAAATTATTGAAAGTAAGCTTCCATGTTGTTCCCATTCACAAAGTGACGGTAGTTTCTTCATTAGTCCTGTACGTAAAATAAGCGGCTCCATATATTTACCGATATTCTTTAATTTTCCGCTTTTGCATGTACCGTACAATGCTCTGTTTTAATTAATTTTACTTCAACGTTCTTGCAATTTAACCGAGAAGTATTTATCGTTTTATTGAAGCATATCATCGATAACGATCGCGGAGCGGTCGTATTACTTATTAATGCGCTTATTTAATTAAATAACATAGTTCACGTTTAGTTTAAAATGTAATATTGCTTTCGCGTTTCAGAAAAGCTAACTTCTAACCTTCTGTGTAGACGCGAAAAATACACCTGGATTATTAATGAACTCTTACAGTCGAGACGATGCGAGCGATTATAAAATTTTAATGCAATCTCACTAACTCAATTCTAGCCAGCTAAATGATACAATAGTTATGTACATTACCATTAGACCAGCATTACTTATTAAGCACCACTGGAAAAGTCAGCATATGGGAAATTTAGTGAGGAATTAGTAAGGGGAAATGGAATTGTTTGAGTGCCTACGTCAGACCTAATTTAATCAGAGAGACTACGTTTTTCTTTTCGGCACGGATCATCCAATTGAATGAATTAGATGTAATTTTCCTTTAGTTTAAACGTTGTAGTATGCCCACATATGCATTGCCTCCGTACTAAATGTGCATACATATAGGGAATATCGATGAAAATTGACATGAATTGAAGAGAAGTTGTATCCTACGCTGTGAGAACCGAATATTCGGTATACTTGAATATAATTTTATATTGTGCAGCACCTGCCTCCAAGTGTGAAAGCTTTCCCTAAATTATTCACAAAAGGAATTATCTTCTACCTAGGCTTTGGATGGGCACGCTGCTATGCATCTAGGAACTAAAAAAAAACATTCTCGTATAGCGAGAATCGGTCGGTACGTTGACGCAGAAAATAGCCGCTTAACATTGTGATATAGCGAGATGAAAATATGACACTTATCAGCATTGCATAAGCTAACTCTTGAATAAATTCCCTCCGTTAATACTGCCATTTATTTGAGAGAGGTATTTTTCAAGAGTTTCGTAGAACCGTATAATTTTCTTCCGAAAATGAATAAAGAGAAGAATACGGTAAAAAGTGCGCTCTAAGTGCAGGTTGTATATGCATTGCTTTGGTGACAACAGGTCATCTATTACGCTACACAAAGCTGCTTCTTATCTTTTCTGTTGCCATACCACAAATTTTACAGTTTCAGTAATAAGATTCAGGCGAACATTGAAACAAAATCTCAGTGTCTCAGATGGAGCTATTAATTTTTAAGTAGAGCATTTCCTTTGCAAACGGAAGGAAACGACCTTGCGTTGTTTTTCTTCTATCCATTGGTTACGTTTGTATACATAACTGCATTTAAAAACTTAACAAATATTTCTCGAAAACACAGCCATACCTGGGCGAGATATATCAGCTTCGGAATTTAGGAAGACTATTTGATATAATTGTTTCTGGATCAATCAAATGCACCCAAATTTTTATACCAATCCAACGGTTAAAATGATTGAAAGCTACTTAAGGGATAGAGTAACTATGTGCTAATAAAATAAATAAATTTTGCTTAAATCCCTCAGTATAAAAAATACAAAATTACACACTGTTACACCCTGATCTAGTAACATCTAGTAGCCAAAGATAAACTTTATGTTTGGCTACTTTGTTGAAACCTGCATTATTTCATTTTTATTTATTGAACCGATTCGGCCCTGGACTAAAGAGAAACGGAGCGTCCCTCCTAGCGAAGAGAAAAATTCTCTAGTATCATGTCCCGGCCCACTCATCGGTAATTGCAACAGCAATGCTAGTCCCATCCACGATATTCGCCAGATTTAGGCCCTGATCTTCTTTCATTTACTAAACTTGAAAAAATGGGTTGGAGGAAAGCGGTTCGCGTCAAATCAAGAGGTTACTACTGAAAATTTCTGAATTCTGCTGAGTTCAACGAATCCTATTATTTGGCTGGATTAAAAAAGTGCGAGAAATAAATTTACCAAATGCAAAACAATTGCGTTGTCTTCTTTAATACAAGTATTTACCATACCATCCTCGCATATATTAGTTTCTTCCATCCAAACATCTCAAGATTCTGTATTTTCCGATGCTTACATTTGCCCCAAAAGTTCCTTTACAAACCTTGAATATGCAATTTTCTTTACGGGCTGTTATGGGCGATTTATCAAGATGTACGCGTAGAAGACAGAAGATGGATGTTTTTATAAAACTAGACCGAACGATCCAAAACTAATTAGAAGTTATAATAAGCCTACAAATCGAGAAAACGTTAATATAAAAGTGTTAATTATTTATGCCGATAGCCCCAGGGAGCTTCGATACGCTTCGGCGTTCGGACGTGGTGGGAAAAAGAAACAATTCAAAGTTAACCGAGGTCGAAGTAAATTTTGATCGATGGATTCCGTTGAAGTAATAGCCTTCTTTCGGGTGGGAAGTAAACCATTGGTTGGTTCTGCGTTTAGTTAACGCGGCAAGCAGCGCCTCGAAGCGAAAACTAAACCGGAGGTAATATTTCTTCACATTTGGCGTGTAAGAATATATGATATCGTACGTTCCGTATTCTTTGTTGGTCTTCGTTTCTATTGCTAATCGCCGTTTATATTTCTTTCTCAGTTCTTAACGGCAACAAATTGGTTAATTTGGAACTAGGGATAATGTTTTCTTTCTTGAAGAGTGGAGAAGACGCTGTATCGTATTTGCAACACGAAAAATAATTGATATTCTTTTATTGTGCAATAAACGATGTTTTCAAGATGTATGTACATAACAAATGTAGGAGCAGGTCTATGTATTTTTTATTTTAAATCATAAAAGCAATAATTGCTTTTTAGAAAGTTAAGGAATAAAATTTGTAGATAGTTCTGCAAAGGTCCTTCACCGCTCTTATACGAAACGACGATTTGTTCGGAGCAAGTACATCATATAACGGTAACGCGGGCACTTGTGACCTCCGACGCGACGTACAGATCAAGCTCTATCTTCAATTTCCCTTGTGTTTAGTAATCTCTGAGTTACACGTGCTACTGTAGTAGGAGTTACCAGTAACTGGCGACTAATTTCGTCTTTGCTCATGTAGAGGTTTTCATTCATGATCGGCAATTCGTAACAGCTAACCAAAATAAGAAAAAGCTGTCAAGGAATTTAAATGTTGCAAAACTTTTTTTTATCATTTACAATTAAATATTTCATCGTGACCTGTCTCAGTTCTGTAGCTTTACAACATGGTTGTCTAATTAAAATTTCACAAAGAGTTAGTTTATTTTATTTCTGAATATTTCGTATAAACAACGATATATTCGTTTTGTATTTGTTTCTTGGGAAGCTGATCAAAAACTTCCACGCTGCAAAAAAAACTGTTTTTTCGTAAACAAATACGCGTGCGTCCTTGGCAATTTGCGCTCATGATTATTGTAAAAACTAAGAAGCGATGGTATTTTTGTATTTCGTTAAAATCTTAAGGTAAGCCAAGTTTAAATTGAAGTTAGAAAAGAGTATGGTTTCAAGCCTATTCCAAATGAATCTTCCCATAAGTCAATTCCAGTATTTATTTTTCCAAATTGGAAGAACAGATCCAAATGCTGTTGATGCGAGGGAATTATCTGTTTAAGAAATTATTTGGGTGTTGTAGAATCAATCTAAGACATAATTTACTAAACCAATAAGTGAGCGTTTAAATTGCATGTATCTACTTGAACTTATAGATAATAAATTAGCTCGTGCAGATCTCCCTTCTGGTGTTATTTATATATTTATTACTGCAGCGTATGCTAAACGCATTGCAAATCCCATTGTTCTTTCACGAATGGGAACTATTAGCAATCAACACACGGTAGATCCCTTTGAGATGTATCGATTTTTTCAGATAGTATCACTTCCTATGTACAAGAACGTGTAATCAGCAATATAAAATTGTTTCTTTAGTGATTGCATAACCGATTACACGTGCAAAATGTACGCACAAATTGAACGCCCGTTGAAACAATCTAAACTATCTCTTGGAGGGATTGAATACCTTCTCTTTGCGCAGAAAACGTTCAGCGGAATGATCGAGGAAAGAACTCAATAATTGTTTCAATTAGTTTCCTTGCAAATACCCTCGAGGTAGCAATTTCCTTATGTAAATGAGACGAAACCATTTCGGCCTTTCGATTTCGGTGTATCGAATGGAAGCAGTTCATGTAATAAGTACAACGAAACCGCTTTCTTTCTGCTTCTGCGGGAATTACAACAATAACGTAAGCTCTAAATTTTGTGTTGAATTTCATCGGCTGAAGATGGTTATTGTCAAAATTTTCCTGCTCGACGTCTCATCCTTTTATCGGATAAACCGTGTTTATATTGGATTTTTTTAACTTAAAATTTCTTGCTTTTCTATAGCACGAAAGCTTACAATAACAAAGGAGCTTGGAAACGCATAGAATATGTCACAATTTGGCGAAAACATGAAACTTCTGGCTATCCAGTTTTGCATGCTCCTCACCTCAACAACTCCTCAACGTTTTACGTGAACTTCAATATGCCAAAGAAATGCTTATTTGTACAGCTTTAACTGGTTGTTATAGCACGTCGATTAAGATATACCATAATGTTGAATCTTATCTGTTTGCCTTATCATTTGGATGTGCGTAAATTTACTTGATGCAATGAAGAATGTTAGTTTATATTATTACCACATTCTAATTTTGTTTGGACGACATTATTGCTTATTTAAACATAGCACAGATACTTCTACCCGGCTCAGAATTTCGTAGCGATAGTTAAAAAGTTTACGGAATAGTTTTCAGGGCGAACTGAGTGATAGTTGCCTTTGTAATTAACCTATCACATTACGCCTCTTTCTCCAAATTCGCTTTAACTCATTTTAACCATGGTGCGATCTAGAATAGCTGAATGCCATACATCTGAATTATAAATGTACTTGAATGTAAATGCTATTGAATTAAAAATATGACCTGCTCCTGTAAATTATTCACGCCCTAACTTTTGGCTGGTGCTTCGTATTTTAGCTTACCAAATTATTTACTTCATAGGTTAAATATTTATTCGCATTGCTCATCTATTTCATAATTTACTTCATCCCATAGCGCGTGTTTGTTCGTAGGTATCATGCTTTCATTCGAGCTCAAGGAGGGCACTTTACTTCAGCCAATATTTTCTTAGATAGTCGTTTGTTTCTTTTTCTTAGTTATTTATTTTAAAGTTATATTTTCATAATCATCTCTACTTTATTAAAATAGGACCGACATTTATTTTTGGTTTAGTTTTTGTTTTAATTAAATTTCCGAACAAGATGTCAAAGTGTTTTACACCTACTCTAAGTCATCCTATATAATGCTTAAATTTATATAAAAAGGTGTACTTACTTATTCAGCAAACTGTACAGGGTTCAATATAAAGTGTAAAGCAATTTGATTATTCTGATTATTAATAGTGCGTCTATTCGATTGCTTCATCTCAAATAACCGCTCATACATGTAATAATTATGTAATAGGAGCAGCGTATAGGTTAAGACCTCGAATTTATACTAAACGACTTTAATTAACAAAATTGCAATTCTCTCGGTTTCGGCGTTCGTGACTTGGAATTTCTATTAAATTGGGTCAGACATGATCAGTAATTTTGGAAGTTGCGCCGATTCGTTTAATATGATGCACTACGCTGTTAGGACGAAAAAGGTATGATTTAGTCCCCCTTCGAACACCAACTTCTTATCTGATTATTCCGTTAAATCCTATCTTAGCCGACGTCTAATAGCGGGGCCAAGTGTTCCAGCATGAGTCAAATCAACATTGCATAATGAATAATAACACAATTGATCGCAATCACTTGGAGTTTTTTTTTTGTATGGCAATGTAATTTTCCATTACTCTACGTAATACACCAGGTCTATTAGTGACAAATTCAACTTCAATTGTAGCATTTAGTATTTGCAGGATTCATGGATGGCCATAACTTAATTAGCAGAGAATCAATACAAGAAAGTTTTCAATCTTAAGCTAACTAAAAATCACCAGTACCGATTGCCGGAGATGAATTTCTCACTTTGCTTATGCGGCTTCTGTTATTCGGTTTACACTTATTATTGTTCCGTAATTGTTTATATTTTCTCACTTCTATGCAGGAGCTTTTTACTTCGTTTTCAACGACAGTGCGATCATCATATCCGTGAATAACTTACCTGTGTGATTTGAATCAGTAAAGGTGGATTGTCGCCGAGCTATCAAATCCGGTGTAAGTCACGAAGTCGTTCAAATAATTTCGTGCGAAGAGAAATATCACCCTGATTAAAGTTATTGTTTAACTTAAGCTCTCCATCAGCGATTTCGAGCTCCGGATTGAACTAACGAGTTAGTAGAACGTTACAAATCAAATTGTATGCAAAAAGAAACCGGAACGAACAGATTTCCAACGTGTTGCTATTTAAAGCAGTTTGGATTTGAATCATTGGAATACATCTATATAATTTATCCTTGGTGTTTTATCGTACAGATTCCCGACACGAAAGACATTTGATGCATATTGCCGCCGTATTGTATGGAAATATGGCAGACGAACTATAGATAAATAACAATTCTATCGGTAGGTACGTCTACCTGTATACAGCAAACGCGGAGCAGCCGTTTAGCTGGCGAAAGACAAAGCAATCAGATGACAGCGCGTAGAATATTACTGCGGGTAAAAATCAATGAATACATACGAAATCGTTAAAATTGCTGCGATTTCAAGTGCTCGTTGGAAATTCAAGGTACTCCACTCCTATTATATATTTCATTGTGTATCGCTACCTGAGTTTGGCGCTAAGAATAGCAATACGGGCCGAATTATAACTAACTGACAGGAGGTGGGGCGCAAGTGGTGAAAAATGGTTGAGACGAAAAGGGGAGGACACAATAAAACCGGAAACACAAAGAACTGTCGAACCAACGTCACAACACATCGCGTCATTATCATAGGGAATTTCAATCAGGTGTCAGTTTCGTGGTGTTCTTGCTGTGGCATTCTTCCTGTAATATCGACCAGGTGCAAGGGAACGCATTAATACACGTATAGACACGCATAAAAGAAATTTGACTCTTTGTTGACATAAATTGGAAGTATTTCCTTCCCACTCCCTTTTCAATTATTCGTGCCTCTACGGGTGCACCAAAATATCTCGTAGGACTGTCTTATTGTAAGGTTTACATCTTAACTTTAACGAGTGAGATATACTAAGTAGTTATCTTAATCGGGTATATGTATCTTTATAAGTAAGCAACCTGTTACTAGTTATTTTAATTATTATTTATTTATTATTATAGTTATATAAATAGATTAATTTGTTTTTTCCCTATGTGCGACTAGATTTTACTTAACTTACAGATTGTACAACTCATTGTATATTTTTTTCTTACATAATTATTTTCCCTTTTTTTAGTGGTTTATATTTATAATTTTTTTTTTTTAAGTTGTATTTTTGTAATCATCTCTGATTTGCTAACATTTGCATCTGTTTTAGTTCCGTAAATAATAAAGAAAAAGCACGATCTGTCTGTTTAACATTTTTTTATTTTAAATGATTTACCGAACAAGACGTCCAATTTACTATTTCTGTTACGTACGGAAATAAGTGTATGCACAAACGAATATATAGACGCGATTACTTATTCAGACTAAATTGGTTCCTTCCGTGAGCATCCCAATTAATTTTTAAAGTGTGCGGTGAGTTTCCCTTGGCTAACCGAGATAATCCGCAAAGCCTGGTGAAATTGCAAAACATTCATCAACCTGAAAAAGATTGTAGACCCGTCAACGCTCGCAGTTCATTCTAGAATTTTTTCGCATTAAGTATCCGAATAGTTTCTTAACAAAAAACTAACAAATAAAAGAATGCTATTCGATTAAAATAGTGGAGAAAAACGAGATGAACATTAAACGACACTTCCCTCTTTTCGCAGGATACGCAATTAATTTTTATTTTTGATATTGGAGACTGTCCGAGTTGGCAGATGCAAACTAATTAGTACTAATTTCGCGTAATCCTGCCCCGGTCTCCGACGAAGTTGTAATACTTTGCAGTGACGGATAGTGTGCTTCGGATTAATCGCAATTTATAATTCAAGATCCGCTTGCATCCATTTTCCTGTTTCAATAGGATTGGTTTACTAAAGTCGTATAAGTTTGTCGATAGTTAAGATAAAGCGCACAGTTGCTTTGCATTCTCGATGCAAATCGGGATCTGCATATCTAATCACTATTTGTAAATTGTTCAGATAGCTACGGAATTATTAATGAAAGGGTCTCACTAATAAGAATGAAATATATAATTTTACGTGTAAGACACGCAAGAATTCCAACTTTGCTGTAAAGAATGTAAAGAATTTTCAATTCAAGGAAGGGAATTTTTTTTAAGAATATTTCTTTAATGAAAAGTGAAGAAATTTTAAACTTTTCAACGTATTTAATTAACTCAAAAACATCTTCTATGATTGCTGTATAGTTTTATGAGTCCGTATTGCATTGTCTGTATTGATTGTAAAAAGGTAATAATTCCCTTAAAATCTTAATACAGCCCAAGCACTACCTTCCATCTCATCCTTAAACAAAATGCCCCTCAAGTTCCAGAAGCAGATGCCGCCGCAAATGAGCTCTCATCAGCTTCCTAACTATTAGAAAGTGCCACACACTCATTCTAATGTAGAATATGCAACTGTAGCATTTATTTACTGTGGTTCGTAGACAAAGCATTTAGAGGTCAATTGTGGTATTTTTGAACATTAATAAATATGACGTTCTTAATATATAGTTTACTTTTATTTGTAGTTACGTTATAATTTGAAAACAAATGAAAATCGGATAAGAACAGTAGTTTTTTTTTAAATTATTTTGATCTGCACAATACACTCCTGAAGTTTGGTCAGTTCCTCCCGACTCACCCTGTATACTTATTTAAAGTTAATAACGATGCTCAAGGTTGTTCGAGACATGCTGTTCCCATGATTTAATACAAGATTTTTTTGTGTAGACTTTGGTATATTATTAATTTAAAATGATATTCGGTGACACGCTCATTCATGCATATTTATGTATGTACATACGTGTTTTTTTAAGATGGCAGTGACGATAATAAAAGTCTACTAAATCGCTTTTTACGTAATCGATAAGGTTACTCGACTACGGGAAAGGAAATGAAGCAGTCGATTTCCGGTAAAAATTTCTAATTCTATTCTTCAATTGAAATTTTCTACTCCGGCACGAATAATTCATTTTCGAATAAAATTTACATAAAGCGGTATCACTTACTCTCGAATAAGGTCTCTCACCGTGCAATCGACGATTTTGAGGTCGATTTTGTTTACGGTTGAAATGGTCCGCTTCTCGCTCTTCTTTAACGCTAATTGAAATATCTGTAAATAGCTTTCGTAATATAACTGGTCAATTAACTGGCTTTCTTTAACACTAAGTGCATATACAGATGTAATTAAAAGGCATATCTTAAGGTTTAATATTGCTTACCGCGGTGCCTTTTTACACGCAATTGTTTGGATATATTTATTATGTGCAATTATAAATTATGGGAACATATTTCAATTTATTCTACAACTCATCAAAAATCAATTTATTGAATAATGGGATTTACTGTTTACCTCAATTCTTTGATGGTATAAAGGCTCGAACCTTTCCTCCACGTCATTGTGCAACGTTTCGGCGTTTTGCTCGTATTCTAAACACCGAATTCTTTAAATAATCCTAAAGCTAAATATCCGGTTAGGTTCAGATCAGGCGATCTTGAAATACAACAGCTAACAAGTCTTTAATTGGCCGGAAAGTATGCGGGGGCATTCCACTCTACATAAAAAATTTTTTTTTCAATCGCGTCCTCGGTTTGCAACTGCGGAATTGCATAATCTCAACGTTTGCGGATGTATTTCTCCGAAAACACCAATAATGAAGTTAGGTGTGAAACCGCACTAAACAGTGACCTTCTTATCATGAAGATCTTTCTGTTCTGTTGACCATATTGGACAGTTTTAAGTATTGGCTCCGCTGTTATGAGAAAAATGGGCCTCATCTGTGTTGACAAAATAGGATAAATATTCGGGTTCAATTTCAGTCTGAGTCACTATTTGCAGAGAAAACCCGTATCTGATAGGATAGAGAATCTTCTCTTGCCCAAAATGTGGGTCCAAAGTGAGTATTGCTAGTTTTCAACGGAAGTCTGGATACACTGCTTGACTGTTTGAATTGTAAAAAATTGTAGCAGAAGCTATTCCTAGTTCACATGTAAACTCTATGGTTAGACGTGTACTTTATAAGTTTTAAAATAACTTAAAAAATACAGTTTCGTTGGATTACACAATATAATTACGCGGAAACTTCAAGTGCCTGCTGCTATAACACGGAAAATAGGAGAAAATGTATACACCATGAAAACCCTTAAAATTTAACTAAAAATCAGTCTTACATCGCTACATTTTTATGGGTAGTGCAGCATTAGCAGCATTTACTTATATTTCAGGTTTCATTTTAAAATTTACGTACTTGTTACATTACCTTTATAAGTACTACTTCAAGTACACTGAGGGTAGGTAACCATCATGGATGTTTCGTTGAATGAAGGGGGAGAATACGTAGCGCTATTACCGATTGCTTTTAAAAAGAAATATGGCACCTTCTTTACGAACTCCTTACTGTACCTGTACCCGTGAGGGGAAAAGTTTTTACGTCTGATTCAACATAGTAGAGCTGCTATTTCTCATTTACTCTACTTCATTGGCTCCTGCGAGTCCAATGAAGAGATCTGAAGAGTATGGTAGGTGGTGCGAAATCAGAAAAAAAGAGAAAGGATGGTAACGGCTACTACCTACTTTTAGAAAACCTGCTATAGGATAAAACCTTTAATATTACAGGTTTTATATAATTTGGAATCTTCAAAGAAATATGTAATTTTACATCGTGTGCGTTAACAAATAAAGGATAAATAATTCGAGAAATGTGCGAACCTGCAAGAGCACAAGAATCGAAATAATTATTACTCATACTTTTTTGATACGGCACTAAAATAAACTGCTTTCATTTTCAATTAATTGAAAGCTAGATCGTGTATTCCTACGCTACTTTTTGTTTACTCTACATAAATTGTAACAGGAGCAGCGTCCACTGTCGTATGTAAAGCAATTGCTTTAGACGCACTACGTTTACTCTGAACTGATATTTACTGCAAGCATGGGACGATTAAATAAAATTGCCGGTACAAGTAAACGAACCTGGACATGTAAAACGGTATTAGGCTCTATTTGTGCTAGTAGGATGCGGCACGAATGCAAATAATTATTAGAGTGGAACAACCTGCGTGCGTACGTAATTTATGATGTAATTTAATAATGGATAATAAGGCATAGGTACTGCTAGCGATAAGTTTCATATACAGAAGCACTAAAAAGTAGTTTCTAGTGATTATCTGGTTTTCATTGTTGTACCAACCCGATATTCGGACGCATCTTGTTGCATGTACGTATATAAAAAAATTGATAAACCAGTTCTCATTTTCGTCAATTTCTTGGTAACTTTCTTGTGGATTTGTTTGTAGTGTCAGCTCATGGAATTTGACTTGGCAAACGTTCGCACGTAAAATTAAATTGTTTGCAAAATTCTTAAATGGAGTTTTATTGGCCCGTTATTAATCTTAAAACAATTACTTATGCTTTGTGATGTATAACAGAAATATACTTGGTCCCTTAAATTTTATAACGTAAGTGAGGCGATGCCTACGGCAAGCGCCGTTGAGGTGACAGGGCGCAGTATTTTTAAAGCTTAAACCTTTGTGTTTATGTCTAAGCTACTATACCGAACGAAAATATTAATGATTTGCTAATAGACCAATCGTTGTTTAAGTGTGTTTCTTCGTATATTAATGCGTGGTAATAATATTATCCTTTCGCATGGAGGAATTTACAGAATTTTTTAATTAGAAACCCAATCAATTCTACGTGTTATTATTAAAAAAAGGGGGAAGAAAAATATGAAATATATTTTTAACCGAACAATAAAATTACAACTCCCAGTGAAATTGTTCGAAAGAATTGTTTAATTTTCTCACCCTCTGACGCGTTTTCAAGTCGTACAGAATGGAAATGAATATTCAGCAGTCCCGGAGATATCCGGGTATAATTTACGGGCCGACGGTAATATTTTTCACTTTTCCTCGTCTATTTAAATGAATAATAGTTGAATAATCAATTTCGGGTTAATATCGAAATAATTAAAATTAATTATGAGGTCTTTTAGTTGGTTCTGTTTTTCTCGCCCGGTGCTCTTGGGTGAGCGCACCGAACAATGGTGCAACTGGCAGATTGCACATTCTTTATTCCGGTCATGCATTTGGGTAGAAGCGTTGCCTCGCAAAGTAAGCGGGACTCTACTTCTGATATTTATGGCCCGAGTCAAGAACACTGCTACCGAACAGACCTTTACGGTTGGGATACGCAGACCTGCCTGTGCCCGCCGTGCCGTACTTTCTGATTCCTTCTACATATCTCGCCCCGTTTTCTCTGCGGGTGTGTCGAAAGACTTCGCTGAAAATCCCAACTTCCGCTATAAGTTATTGCTTATTATTTTCCGCCTGTACTACCCCGACAATTTCACAAATAGAAAAGGAATTTGTAATGGAAAAACAGTGCTTCTATTTAACACTTCGTTAAACTGAACTTCCGTGTGGTCTCTGCCGTAATATATTGGAAATGTTATTACGAAACGTCGGAAGCGACGTTATCGTCGATATTGGAGTACTGTAAGGCTATTTCAGAAGAACAAAATTTTATTGGTTAACAATAAAAAAATACATTCACTAAATTAAGAAATAAAAAACCTTACGATCCAATAAAATACTTCGATAGCTTCAGGCAATAGATACAGGTTGTTTTTGATTATAAAAAAACATTGTGATGGAAATCAATTTCCTTCCTTATTTTAAATTTGGGTATATTTACTTGAATACTTTCTACGTTTATTAAACATTTCAAAAATAAAATTTGTTTCCGTGCCAATAAAATTTAAGTCTGTTCAAGGATTAATTAAATGATCAAATTTTAATTGTTTATCAGTTGAAACGCGAACCGAAATTTTTATTATTCTTGCATTGGTTATTTAATTCTTTACATAGAACGTATTTCGTTTTAAAAAAAAAACGCAAAGATGTGCGCGAATATTTATCTCGTCATCCTTTCGTTTGTTCCATATTTTTCTATTATTTTCGAAAAGCCCAAGCGACTACATAAATATATGAAACGGAGAGTGCGGGCTAGAGCATGTCTGACTCTCCGCTTGTATCATTCCTTTCCAATATACATAGTGACATGAGCATTACGGTATATCTTGTACTTTGGCTATGGGTCAAAGTACTGGACGCAAATTTCACCCAACTGTCAACAATCTTTCCCAATTTTCTTCCCTGATAATTTGCCTGTTTTCATAAGTTTTTGCGCAACTACTACGCGTGTTGGCACGTTAGCTATCGTAATCTGATAACCGGCCACAATATCTTAATTGGATACGAATGCATAACGAAATAGACGCAGTTTGTTAGTAAAACTGTGAAGTGGTGCTAAAGCAGATTATCAGACATTCTCGTGAAGCAGTTCTGGGAAACTTTAATAGAAATACATAACAGGCTATGTTGTTCTCAACGGTGTTTTTATCTAAAGACCTCGTTGTTGAAAATAAATTGGTTTCAGATTAGTTCAAGTTATCGTATTACGATTGACTTTAATTGTGTTAAAATTCGAGTTTGTTTATTTTTACTATCTTATTTGTAAATATGTTGTTTGTACATATCTTACAAGCGTTATATCAGAAATAACAACGAAACAAAAAAAAAAAAACGAGAAGCAACAAGAAAGAACAATAGCGTGTTACGTTTGCCTGGAATTTTACAGTTACCAATGATTGTTGTGTCGAAAGATTTTCAATCGGCTATCCTCTACAAGGTAAATGTAATATTGTGTGTGTGATAGGATTTTGAACATTAATTATAAAATGGAGAAGGTTTATATCATAGAAGAGAATCGGAGGAAAAAAAAAAAAACAGGCAGGAAAAAGAGGCTTTCAACATGAATAATAGGCGTGAAATGAGATGTTTTTAGAACTACATTGTTACGTGAAGCATTCTCGGAACGGTGGGAAATATCAATTTAAGTTGGCTTATCCGTGTAGCCTTCATTGATTTCAAATAAAATCCTACTTCTGCCACGACAATAATTAATATTTAGAAGGATATTTAAAGTTAGGAATTGACGCATTAAATCCCGATTTCTAGTCATGATGCACGGGTCTTAAAAAGTGTTGTGTAGCGTACATATTTGTGATATACATCTAGTCCTTATGATCGTAGCCCGCATCATTTATTTATATGTTGCGCCGTCATAATTCTCGGGAACGTAGTTCGTGATATGAATAATGTTCGAATCTCTCGTCTCATTATAAAGGTTCTTGTCCTACATTTAGTTCTTGAAGACGGCCACGGTATTACGATACAGGCGCGTGAATTGTTAAGCTGGAACGTATCGAATTATTTAAAGTTGCACGTCCAATACGGTTGCCAACTTCCCGCAGTGATTTATTCCTACCTCACAACTTTAACGTGAAAGTCTATCCGACAGTACAGTGGAAACTATTAGCAAAGTGTGGTTACTAAGTACGTAAGGTTTATTGTATGTACTGGATAGGTGGAGCACCTGACTTGCTATAAGTTATGTTTTCGCAGCAGTTCTGAAATTAGATACTCTTTTGGAAGTATTTCTATTATTGTGGAAATAAATAACTGCGAATTACTCACACATGTCCATTGCTCTAATTTTCGATACGATAAGTTTTGTAGCGTATATTTGGATGTTGATGTAATTAATGGCGCTGCACATAGAGAACTATAGGATCTACTTGTTTCAATTCAACCCCCTTTAACGTACTAAAATTGCCTCTATGAACTATATAAATTCGAAAAGAGGTGACAAATATATAAATTATTCCATTGGAATTAGAAACACTCAATGGAAATAAGACCAATTCAGTAATATTGATTTACCTTGATCAACCGGCTGACACTAGTACAAAACCATACGAGCGCGGTAAGTAATACGGAGATGGCCCCATAATGAGCACATGCGTATCATTTATCAAATTTATAACCTTGTTTGGTACAAACCAGAAAAACAGTTCTTCAATATAACTAAGGAACAAAAGAAAATTGGTGCCAAGAACAGGAATGGATTCAATTGATTGATTTCATGTAGCAAAACGACAGTAACAACGAAAGATATAATCGTTTGCCCAATCAATATTTTTTACTTGGCGTGTACACTGCCGTTCAGTTCAGTTCGGTCATACACTAAAAATCTATTATGTTGAACGTGTATTGGTGTGCATCTGTCGTTTTTGCGCGAAAGTTTTAAGAAAATTTACCTACCAGTGTAGAAAATCGTTCACGCATTACATTACGCTGTTTGAAGAAGCATATTCGGGGCGAAAAATTGCTGAAAAAATAAATATGAGAAGTTCAACAGTAAATGACATCGTAAAGCGATATCGGACAACTGGAACTATAGAAAATCGTGTTCGTCCTGGAGCATCTAGGAAAACAACAAAAGCTGAAGATTTGAGAATTGTATTATTAAGCAAACGCAATAGAAAATTAACAGCGCCGCAAATAGCAACCGAAGTCGATCGCTGCCGTGAAGAACAAGTTTCGACGAGTACGGTAAAACGTCGACTTCAACAAGCGGACCTTCATGGACGCATTGCCATTCGCACACCCTTATTACGTCGGGGCAACAGAGCAAAACGGCTACAGTGGGCCCGTTCTCATCTAGATTGGTCGTTGGATGATTGGAAATACGTGCTTTGGAGTGACGAGTCAAAGTTTGAGGTTTTTGGGCAAAATCGACGAGTTTATGTCCGAAGATCTAAAACCGAAAAGTGTTCCCGAACTGCATTGTGCCTACAGTGAAGCAAGGACGTAGTTCTGTGTTAGTGTGGGGATGTTTCTCCTTTGCTGGGACGGGAGATTTATGCAGAGTGCAGGGTGTAATGAGGAAGGAAAATTATTTTGCAATACTCCAGAATCATGCAGTGCCATCAGGATTGCGTATAATAGGCCGTAACTTTACATTCATGCATGACAACGACCCAAAACACACTGCGTTAGTGTGTAAGAACTATCTAACGGAGCAAGAAGAACAGCACACCCTGAAAGTAATGACATGGCCCCCACAAAGCCCAGATTTGAACTCTCTAGATTTGTTGTGGGATGAACTGGACAGGAGCATCCGAAAAATATGCCCAACTTCACAAGAACATTTACGGAATATTCTGCAACATGAATGGATTAATATTCCACAATCCGTTTTAACAAAACTTATCGAAAGAATGCCTAGAATAGTTCGAGCGGTGATTAACACCAAAGGAGGTTTTTTCGATGAAAAAAAAAAATAATGTTCAGTATGTTATACCATATTAGGCCAAAATAACTTTTTATTTATTTATTTTTGTCTTTTTTACCCGCACATACAATAAAATTGCATTTTGTTTTTAGTTTCGTTTGTTTCTGTAACCTTTTCATGTTTTTTAATAACCGACCGAACTTCTCTGAACGGCAGTGTACATGCCGATGTTAGCGATTTCAGCGTGCCGCACTGCATAATACATAAATATTTATACATCATCATTTTCCAAATAATTAACAATGCAATGTTGCGTCAGGTGTCGAATCCACCGTTGATCGAAATGAAGTGAGGCGTAGGGTATTTTCCTATATTGTTTAAACCGCAACAATATTTCATGATGAGAATGTTGTATTTTACCTGTGCAAATTGATACACCGATGAACGAACAATAATACCGGAGGGTAAAAAGATTGAATATTTATTTTCGTGAATATTTCAGATATTATTTACATGCCTGATGGCGAGTTTCGATTTTCAATTTGTTTCTTTTCGAAGATACAGCTTGGAAAACGAGTCGAATGGAAAACGGCTTAAAGAGGATGTTTACATTCACAGGGCAGATGTCGATTTGAAGTTCGTTGTTTTCCTAGGTGATTTCCTTTGGAAATGCTTCAGGAGCGGATGATCAACGGATTTATAATGTTTATCTCTCTTTATATCATTGCACAACAGCCCCGGATCATGGTAACAAAAGCCAATGCTTTTGTAAGTTAGGGGTACGAGTAAGTTAAGGGACGATAGGCAAAGCTTAATTTCTGCCGGGTTTCACTAGCATTGGTGTGATAACAATATCCTAGGACAGACGCTTCAGGTCTTTTCCAGCGCTTTGTGGCACTATCGAAACGCAATAATAACTTTGTTGAGGCTATGGTTAATATGCGGGAATTTTGTTAAGAAGAAATTAATGCCAAGGTATTTGAACGCTGAACTGAAAGTAGGCGGTACATTCATAAGCGAAGATGCTTTTGCCTCGTTTATCTTCATTTTTCCTTGTAAATTCGGCTGATGGATAAACCGTGATTTCTGCGCCAGGACTAAACATTTCTTGGAACCATTTGTATTTTCTCGCAAAGTATGCTTCCGT
This sequence comes from Marronus borbonicus, assembly GCA_902655005.2. Classification (NCBI taxonomy): domain Eukaryota; kingdom Metazoa; phylum Arthropoda; class Insecta; order Coleoptera; family Scarabaeidae; genus Marronus; species Marronus borbonicus. The sequence continues at coordinate 37,359,927 of LR737380.1, read as the reverse complement.
ATTTGCGTGAAAACCCTCCAGGCGGGAGATTAAGCTATGTGGTCTTCGGCGATTATGTAAAGCTGTAGCAATCATCCAAAGCTCCATTCACGTCGATTTACCCAGCTGTATATCCAGAGATCATTGCCCGAAACGAACTTCAAAGGAAACCCTATGGCTTCCTTACATATAATTAATAAAGGTGTATAAAAACTTGTTGTTGTTCATACTGAGATTATACTTTAGGAGGTGAACCCTCTTACAAATCGGGGTATTTTAAGGTTTCCGAAAATAAATCTTTAGTAATATTTAATCCAGTGGAAATTTGTCGTCTAAATGTTGAAGGTTAATTTTCATGGTTGTAAGTGCGGCAAAGTTACCCAAAACACTCTTTTGAGTGTTTAAAAAAGCTTGTAAACTACAAATAATAATAAAAATTAAGTTGGTAGAATAAAAACTAACCTCAGACTGATTAAAATTGAATTAAATCTTACCTAAACCTTTCATTATACATACGTATGTACATGTTGTATTCGCGAATACGACTGCAGATAAATTACTATAGTTACTAAGAGTCAGATGACTTTTTGGAACGCAAACCCTCCAACATAGCGGGCACTAACGCACAACTTTCGCAGTATAACTTCCACAATAAAAGTATCCGCTTCAGATGGAATAACAATTGAATCGCAAGCATTTGCTTTATATCCCTAAATTACATATACGCAAGATGTTTGCGCCTTCTGTTAGGCGAATCGTCGTGTTTGTCGGCGAAATAATAATACATAACGGAGATATGATGCCAACGGATCTTGCGCGCTCATCCGTACGTAAATTACAGATTATGTGTAAGCAATTACTTACATGCCTTCGTAGACGTATCAGCTGCGAGGTATCAACGGCATTCCGGTAGCTGTTCCCGTAAACACATACGATGGAAAAGGAATAAATATGAATAAAATTATTTTATTATTATTATTAAGCTCTTGCTTAGATGAAGAAATCAAGAACCTCAGAATATTTTTTTTTTTCGGAAAACAGGGGTTATTTATAGACTTTATTTTATATTTTACATTTCGACATGCCAAGTTGTAACCCATTCTGCTTATCAATCATGGATGTTAAATTGAAGTTGAAAGAAAGGGGAAAGTTCGTGTTGATGCTCCGAACGTTGCCTTCAGATAATTTAGTTCTCGGTAATATTTGGGCTAACTTTATATTTAATCTGTCACGATTGTTACTAGAATTGATACAACCCAAATAAAAGTATGAAAAGAATAAATAAATAATTTTTCAAATTAGTACAATACCAACAACACTTTTTAACAATTTATTTTAAAAAGCTTTATACTTTTTGTATAAGCAGATCTCTAAACAACAATTAACATCAGCGGTCTGTGAGTTCAGTTGCACCGTAAGCGACTTCCCAGTTTCTTCTTCGTAAATGCAATCTTACTTTCTGATGTGTATTCTACTAAGGCATGGTTATTACTTTGCAAAAGTAGCAGGGCTATTAGTTTTCCCCATTTCCTCCAAAATATCTCGAGAATTTTCCGTATCTATGCATACGTGTATAAGTGCGACAAGGTACGAACTAGTACTTCTTGCGTTCTTTACCTTACACCTAGAAGGTTCAGCACGAACTGCTACAAATTCAGGAAATTCCACAACAATTTGCAAGAAAACGCTTCTAAATATCCAAAGATTGTTTCGTACGGCCCAATTTGTTCGAGGCTTGCGAAGACACTGAAATTTTATTATCGATTAGGATTTCGCCGCGGGTGCCTGGAAATCGTCTACTCAATTTCGCTTTTTCTAGAAAAAAAAAAAAAAAACCTACCGCCCCCAGGTGTTTGGTTCACAAATCCGATTTTTAATTCCAGTCACGATGCTTCGCTTGTTGTCATTGGTTTCTTTTCCGTTGTCTACTGTCATCTATGCATCGCATCCTTTGCTTGTATTTTGTTTTAATATCTTTACTTTGTTGATCTTGTATTACCTACATCAGTGAGATATGCGTACTTTAACCTCTGGGCAAGTTTTGCGATCATGGTGTCGATGGTATTATGAAAACGGATCATGTACCAACAACGAAAAAACAAACATGGTTTTGTAGAAGATAAATATGTATTATTTCACAATACAGGCAGAAATGGCGATTAGTTGCGATTGTTTCTTTACCACAATAAGTTTTGGGTATCTATATGTTGTCGCGTACCCAAAGTAAACTCCCGCTTACACCGAATAGTTAAAGTTACAAATTTCAATATCGTTTTTATGATAACTGCCGAGCAATTGTCGTTAAAATATAATTGCGAACTATCGTAGATTATGTGCTAATAGCTATCGATTAAAGCTCTATTTGTTAAGAAGCTAACCGCAGCAAAAAGTTAATATCTTCAGTTAAGTTACCTATTATAGAATTATTAGCGGTTAACGGATACTCAAGACATATCTTAATAAAGCGTTCCCTGTAATATAACTTTTTGTTAAAAGAGAGTAACTATTCAAAAGCTGAACTGCCTCATCTTAATGTCTAATAGAACTATACAGAATTAATTCGTTTTCATCCAAATCAAAAGCTCTAAACTTCAAGTTACTAGTTTTTGCTTTTCGTTAGTAACACATCTGTTTCTGTATGATTCATCTGAATGGATTCTTTGTATTAATCAATGAGTACTCGCCACTTGGAAATGCTCACAAAATTACATCGGAAGTGTCGAAAATAGTTATTTGTGTCACAAGGGACGTAAGCACAGTTTTGCGGCCGTACAGACTTATTCCCGTTGAATACGTACAAACATTGGTAACCTTACTCCGCACATAAGGAAATTTTTTCCATCGCACGATATGTACTTAAGTGCGCAACGAAATATGGAACGGCGATGATAAAAATTGCGGCGGTGATTTTTATTTCGGTTCATAAGCTGTTTGTTTTCTGGCGCGCAATTAAGATAAGGTCAATAAAACGTCGGGAATGTTGGAAATTTGCATAATCGATATGGCGATTTTATTTGTGCCTGTATGAGGAGTTAGTGGGCTCATTTGCAATAAAATACCGGTATAACGATGAGAGAATCGAGTTTTTTCGGAATTTTAGTACTCGATTTCAATACGTGAACGATGGCGGCCATCGTGGTAAGCGCTTCGAATAAAAATTTATCAAACCACCGTATAAGAGTTAACTATGCTGTTGATAGGGATCGTTTGCAGCGTGCATCTGCCGACCATTGAATAAAGTAAATGTATAAAATAATTGAGACCTTAATTAAGTCCTAATTAATTCCCTTATATTTAAACAGGAGCGAGCACATTCGGGTCGGTTTTACGATGGCGAGTGCGACCATAAATGGAAATTTAGATACGGCGGCACGTTACACGTAATCTATCAGTGTGTTATTACGTTAGATTTGAGTAAATATGCTCTTCGATGAGCGCACTTAGACTTAAAAAGCAAATACTTGCTGAAGGTAACAGCTCAAACTGATCATCACCTAATGATGGAAAATACCTTTATACTTACGTTTTTTTTTCATTAAAAAATGTGCAGACGGATAGGTAATATGGTGACGGTCCAACGAGATGTATAAGCTGTTAAACATACTTACTTACTCGAAATATAAAAATTAAGGAGAACGTGATATAAATTCGAATGTCTAACGCAGCGCAATTCCAAGGGTGATCTTATCTGCTCTATCTTGCACGTTTGTGTAGACCGGCAGCCTGTTCTGATAACAATCAAAAATCTATAAATCAATCACATCTAAAACTATTAACGACTTTGGTGAATAAATCTTTTTTTTATGCTAAAGAATTTAATGGCCGGTAGGTGGAGTGTAATTAAAATGGAGGTTCTAGCAGTTAAACTAATTTACAAGACGCGATACAAATCATTTCATTATCGTCACGATAGCGCTTATCGGAACGTTTTAATAATTTTTTCACCAACATTATCCTGCTTCTCCAGTCGAAAAAAAAAGGTATTTCTTGAGCCAAAGATGAGGGATAAATAGCATATTGTTAATAATGAATAAAGTTAACAAAGATATAAATTTATGTCCAAGTGCTGATATTAGCCAGTAGTATGAGTATTTAGATGTAAACATTACAAAAGTCAAGAATTTTCTCTTTGGATCGAGCCTCTTTTTTCTATGAATGAACACAAGAGTTCGATTTTCCTGAAGATTATACCATTCATCAAATTATGTTTACTTGTCTTTATGATCGCAAACGGCTTTTTAACATGTTGCCGCTTCTTTTATTTCTGTTCTATTTTACGTTCTACCGGAATCTACAATTGTTGTATTAAGCGCCAATATACCCGCAAAGTTGATTTTTATAAGACCACGTATGTATGCTACATCACCCGTTCATAATAGAGTGTTCCGCAAGTATATGTGGCGCCCAACACAAGATACAATTTACTGGAATCAACTGCAGCGGAGTTCGTTCGAATTATTACATCATACTCGCCCTTCGGCAACAAAGATAACAAGATTTTTGCTTCATTAAGTAAATTTTTGCGATCGTAGCGCAGTACTAGTGTTGCTACGAGAAAAAGGAACGAATACCTCAGACGTACCTTGCAGAGCATAACAAGCAATATATATATATCGCAGTTTATTCGGAACAAAAGAATGATGCGATGATGCGAGTGATTCTTCGTAGACGGTAACGTTATCATATAAAAGCAAAGACATTGGACTTCGTTAGATCGTGGGAGGTGTTTCCATGCCATAATATTAACCCCAACAATTTTTGTTGTTTATTGGAGGCAACTTTTTATATTGTTTATGATTTCATTATTAGCAACAACTTTTCGTCATTTTTTTTTATAGTTTTTGCTGTCACTGTAAGGATTATTAATCGTTTCTGTTATTTATCTATGGAAGGAGGTTCATGTTGCGTTTTCTAACCAAATTCCTATTTGTTTTTTTAATTTTAGTGTGGTCCTAACAGGTGTTGTGAGTTTATGGATTATTAAACCTTACCATAAGCGCAGGAGCTGTCAATGTGTATACTTCATATCATTCCCTCCCCATAAAGGATGAAGTGCAGTTAATTCTACATGTTAACGGTGGCACGAAATTGTCCGGATAGACTCGAACGCACAATTGTTAATTTGCCGCAATCGGGAGCGTGTCCTCCTGCCACCGGACCATCTAATTGTTTTAATTCACAGTACCATAGAATTGAGAAGCGACTTGACGTACCTTTCGACATGAGCTATGAAAACCATTCCATCCGTTTGTTTTGTTCCATACGCCGCGGTTTCCTGCGTTTGCATTGCTTGAAATTTATTATTATTTATTCCACGAGCTTCTTCTTCTTCCAGAAGAGCGATAATATTTGTAACTTGCTAGCATTATTACACTGCATCAATTAGGTAATCACAATCAAGTTCTGTAGCTACGAATGTGGCTTCTAAATTGTCAATACTTGCTCATACACCTAACGTTGTCCTTTCTCCTATTTGCATCTCGTATAATGTTTGCGAGGCATTAAAGCGTTATGGCACTTGTAACTGGCGTACAACTATGTATGTAGGCTACCCGCTTAGGAATGTTCTAATGACGGTTCATTATTAAGGAAGGTGTGAAGGAAGGTTTACTAATTTGAGTACGACTGGAGAAACAGTAGCTCGGGCACAAACTTGGGAAAGGCAAATTGTTTTTGTTTATGTTTGCAAGTTACAGGCTCGTATTAAGCCTAGAAATGTGGACATAATCTACCCGGTACGATTAGTTTTTACTGTAAATCCCAATGTTTAGGCTCCAAATGTGTGCGTATTTTGCCATGAACAAACAATCCTGGATAAATATTAGAGTATTGGGCAAGGTCGCGGGTATCAGCGTTTGTATAGAATCTGGAAGAATAAAGACCGAGGAGTAATGTAATGGAACGAAATGCTGGTCTTGTGTTCTTTATGAGGACAATAAAATTAAATATGAGTTTTGTATTACTGATATTATAATAAATGAGTTTTTGTTGTTCTTATAAGAGAAAAATTAAGCTTCAACAAAATCAAACGTTTTGGTGATGTCAAAGAGAAATCGTCGATTTTATTGTAAATGACTTAAATTTGTTTAAAAATCTATTTAATCTGTCAGAAGTAAGTTTGATATTAAAGCATGTTAAAAATTATCTTGCATTTGTGCATTAAAGTCATTAAACACCACAAGACCACATTGACGACTACGTACACAAATACAACAAAATGCAGGAACCTCAGAACTTTCCAATTTCTTCTCTTCATGATTAACTGAGTTGTGTAAAAGAATTCAAAGTGCAATTTTTTTTCTTTTAATATCTTTCTTTGGCCCGATAAGTAATGTTGTATATATGTATGTATATTTCGCTCGGGGAGCAGAGATCACCATATTCGTAAATGCCCATTTTACAGCACCAGATGCCAAATACTATTTGGACGGATTAAAGAGATTCGAGCTTTGCTGGGAAAAATGTAGAGATTTTGAAAAGAGAAGATTATGTTGACGAGTAAAACTGACTGACAGAAAAAAATATTTGTTTCTATATTAGGCTGGAAACTTTTCAGACTGGCTTCGTATACCTACATACGATCGGAAGTTAGCTAATAGATGAATGTTTAGTTCTTCGTTCGCTTTTACACGTACACTACCGACCATAATTATTTCCGCATCCTAAATTTGTGATATAAATCATAGAAAAATAAGACAGAATTGTACATAAATGTATTTATTTCGTAGTTTTTTGCAGTACACATCAAAAAGAAAGAAAAATGTTTACAAAATTTAAACTTTTGGTTCGTCAATGTGACCTCCTTTGGATTTTATTACTGCAGCGCAAAGGCGCGGCATTCTTGCAATCAGTTTTGCGAGCGTGTCTGGGGTTATTTTCACCCAAGCTGATTGTAGTGCGTTCCACATACTACCAACGGACGTTGGCGCTGATTGGCGTGCGTGTCGGTCGAGTTCTTCCCACAGCCGCTCAATTGGATTCAAGTCAGGGCTCTGGGGTGGCCATTCCATAATCTTTAAAACTCCTTCTGTCTCCAAACGCTGCAAATATTCCTTGCATAGTGTGGACGTGTGTTTTGGGTCAGTATCCTGTTGAAAGACAAAATTCTGACCCAAAATTCGTGTTCCTGAAGGTATCGCATGCTGCTGTAAGATATCCCGGTAACCTTCTTTTTTAAATGTATTGAAAGGCATAAAAATACTTAACGGACATGTGTGCTCTTCCTTCTATTGATTAGTGAATTTTGCGTCAAGGTACAGCTCCTCCCCCCCAAACTAAATTAGCGAGGTACGTATTCCGGAATATTTATCTGTGCTAATATCGCCCTCTATACGTTTTCTTACCAGCTCCAATACACTTTTCTCGTAGCTAAAATCCTCCGTCGGATTAAATTCGGCAGGGAACTTTGCCACTAAATTCTGCCGAATTGTCAGATTGAATTTTCAAGTGCCGTTAATATAACCGCCTCGTTAATTTTCAGGTGAATTAGTAGAATTGCAGCTTTAACCACGAATAGCTATGCTTACTTATGGACACGTGGCTCTATAAATTCAAGTACGTGTTAAAGTTTTTTCTCGTTCTCGTTGTAATGGAATTCCGGCAATAGAATAAATTGCAAAACCGTGCATGCGTGGCGATAAAACAAATGTAATTGTTCCTTTATGTGTATTTCATCAATTAATACCTATTTCTAATGTGGGATTTCCACACATCAATACTTCCGGTTTGTCGGTACTTCAGTATATTTACCGAAGTAAGCCAAATCAAATAATCAGAGCAAACAGTTGCCTCAAGGAAAAGCGGTATAATAGAATTTAGCGGCATGTTAGCGAGATCAATTACCTCTCCGGAGCTTACGAATCAAGAAATGGGTTAAATTGACGAAATTAAGTTGATTACGTGCCACAATCCAAGCTCAGTTAATTCGTTCTTACAATTTTATTCGGGATAATAAATTGCTTTATGCTCCCGAGGAGATTATACGTCGTGAAGAATTAAATTTATATGTAAATAACCCCTACTTGTTAAGTTATACCAACGTGTTTTCTATATACACCCTAAAATAAGCTATTTTACGAGGAGCTATTGAATTAGTTAAGCGCGGTGACGAGCTACTGAATTGGTTAAGCACGGCGACTAGTAATTTTTTTTGTAATTGTTCTTCTGTTGCGAAAAGTTATCGCGACACCAAAATACAATTTTCTCCTTAATCTTAAGAATTAAAGAGGAATTAAGCAACATGAGCTGATCTACATTCTAATGCACCTGACCAGTTTCTTAACTGAAGAGACAAATTTAGATATTATGTATTTTTAAGATGCAAAATGATACGTGTCATTCGGTCCAGTTGGATTATACTCTTGGCCTACGTTGTTCGAGATAGTCGCTTGTCGGCAGTTTTCAGGATGGTTTCTATTTATTGTTACCTCTTCTATGTCGATGGCTATATCATCTGTCGGTGAAATAGATTTACATTCTAACCTCCATATCCTTCAATGCTACAATTCCTGAAACGTGCTAATCGGCCGTCCAAGTCTCTACCCCAACCACAGCGTGTGGTAATGTCCAAAACAAACTAATTTCTTGTCAAGCAACCCAGGCAGCCACCAACTAAACTAGTATAATTGTAGGAACGAATACCTTACAATTATACCCGAAACCTATTAACGCTATTGCATCCATGATAAGTAAGCAACGTGTATCTTGCGAGACTCCATTTGATAATATCCTTTCATTTACCACAAAATATTCCGTGGTTCTCTTCTTAGCAGATTTTTTATGTACAAGTATATAATTGTTAGATATTTATATTTAATAATTTTAGATTTATATTCGTTACGCGAAGTTGAAATTTGTAAAAATTTTTCACGAGAAAATTAAAAATATTGCGTCCGACGCCAAACGTTTCCCTTTTTATCACGGAAATATATGGCTCCCATAATAGTAATGCTTTTTGTGTGCGAGATAACAAAATGCAAAACAAAAGTTATGCGCACTCGTTGTCGGCAAAAATAAAATCCAGGTGAGTTCGTTTTCGGAGCGAGTTTAGTTTCTGTTTGAAATACATTAAATATTACTGTCTGGGGTGTCATTTTAATTTGTAAACTCCCCGTTCGGCTGTTGTCGCTCTACGGTTCACTTCGTCGGTCCGGTTAAAATAAATAAATCGATAGCAGCGCCCCTCTTTTTATTCCGGTTCATTTGTTTCAGCTATTTCGCGAATTGTTTATCGGCAAAGTGCTATCCGTTCTGCTTGTCAGTGTACGTTGTTCCTTGTAATTAATTCTAATCGTATCATCTGAAAAAAATCAGCATTTTTTTCCATTACGGATGTAGTGGACGACTTTTTGATGACGCGTTTATGTTACCTCTTTCATTTACAGATCACAGAAAATGTCAAGATAACGTACCGTGATGGGCTTATTTAGGCATGTTCCTGAAAGTAAGAGATTGTAATTTGCTTGATGGTCAGCGTAACATCACATTAATTGTTTCATTACGAAAGTTTTATTGCTAACACTGTCCATACGACGACTATCGATAGTGCTATCCATGCTTGGCATTAGGACGCCCTGTATACTATAAATATTTTCTTTTCTGAAATTTTCTGTATTTATTTCACTAGAAAAATATTTTAGAACGGGAAAACAACTTTTCCACTTTCTTTCCTTTCACGACAAACTTCTGCTACTTCAAGCACGTATAACCACAAGCTTAAATAAGCGTGAATTACTTAACCGCAAATTGCGGACGTTATATTTGTTTTTACTACAACAAATTCCTTGTTAGGAGCTCGCTTTAAAAATTAATTAGTTTCCCGGCTTGTAAAAATGTCCGTTTCGCTCCAATATAAATATGTAAATTTTAACATGGAATACATATTGTACAAACTAGAAAATTTGTAATTATTTACATTCTCCGCAAAAATGCCAATAGGATTTCTTATAGGTTGTAGTGTCGCATACATAGTTGCATAAATTGACGGTAACTCGTGCATTTTTTAGTAAATCCATCCAGCGTCACCGTGATAATCCGCTGACATTCTGCACTTTATAGCGTCGTATGTAAGGTGCAAAAGTTATAGCTTAACTAGCTATATAGCTAAACCAACTATCTTTAAACAATATGTGCCTTGTAGGGTATTCTTTTTTGGATATCCGGATACGAGAATCGAATATCCTCTAATTCTCGGATTTGGATCCACTATCCGGGTGCGTTATTTTTTTGCAATTTCGAGAGCGTGCAATAAATGAAACATTCGCCCTATTCGAAGTTAGTTTGCATTACATAGGTGTGCAATAAATCTAACTATATTGCTTAATAATTATTGAACCTACTGCAGGTTTTCCCAATTTACTACGAAAGTTTACAGTACTTATTATTTGCTCGAGAAGGCTATCGGAGACTGGGGTTGGGTCCGCGTTATCGGATAATGGATTCGATCGAATATACCCGAATTCGAGATTTCGCGTAGCGGATCCGCTTTCAAGGTATCGGAGCACGCGTTCGAATCTGAGGCTTCGAATAATGGGTTCAGATTCGAGGTTTCGGATAACGGACCGGATTCGAAATTTCGGAGGACGGATTCGGATGACACCAATATCCGAATAGTAAATTAACCGGATACAAAATCATGCTGCAAAACCTCGCTACAAACAACGCTGTATCCACGAACACAAACCGCGTTTAGATTCAAATTTCAATTCCGTTAGTTATTTTTGCAAAATAAAAAAATAAATGCACGGCATTTAATAATTACTGAATTATAAGTGGTTAATAATATTGTTTTTCAGTCGTGTTAGATTAAAGTAACAATTATGTTGCAGTTAATCGTTCAAAACAAAAATACAGAAAGGTCTACAGACATATGGAGCAGAACTACAAAATATCGAAAAAGAAAGGAACACTGCAGGGATTTATTTAACGCGATACCATTGTCCAGAACAATGAAGCAATGTCCTAGATATTAGCTGTCCAGCAGGAGGGAGAGAAAATTTTAAGGGTACTAGTGGACAAACACATGCGGTCCTCTGCTAGCGATCGGTTAAACATGACCTACACCACTCTTCATTTATTTCCTGAACTTCTGCAATAAAATGGAATAATTAATACAATTGAAAGCTACTATTACATTATGTCTATCGTAAGCCATGTCCAAATTAAAATTACCACTTTTCTTTCGTAAACCAGCTTTATACGCGGAAGTAGACTAACCTAAAATAAATGTAATCAACATTTCCATAGAAAGCGGATCGAATAAGGCCCGCATCGCATTCACAACGCCAATATCGACTCCGTATACACATCCAAAGCCACGCGTGTGCATACTATGTCTAAACATTCAGCTCTAATCTATTGTCCAATTTCACCGTCAATGCAGCGGCGTACCGCTCTGAGCAATAAAAACAATCGGCTTTGCGTTCACAATTGAAGATAACAAAGCTCTGTGTGATGAAGTACCTTGGTTACGGTTTGACGTTTAATATTATCTCTGAATATCTATTTCCATAAATTCGACGATATGTAGCGGGAAAGCATTTTTCACTTCGACCAGTTAGTGCTTTTTGTACGTTTTTTGAGCACTCGTGTTATATGTGTTGTTGTCCGTAAATATTGATTTTACGATTAAGGTCGCCGTGTAATATATTAGTAGTTATTTCTGGGGATATATATTTTGAAGATGTGTGTACAACGTCGCAGTGGTGATATAAAAAAGTAACTTCGGTATTATCTCACCTGTTTCGATTCGTTCGTGCTACATGTATCCAGATTTTTGTACTGCTTTAGGATGATAGGAGCATTGCGAGTATTTGGGACTTCGCTAATAAATGTTTGATCTCAGTCGTTAGTTCCAACGAAGCGTCATTATATCTTCTACTATCTACTGTCTGTTCATTACCAGTGCAATGTAGGGTAATGATGTTATATTACTACGTTAAGCATGTAAATATCTTGGTTAACTGCATTCAAAATTATTATGTAAAAATTTTGGGGCCATAATCATTTTTGCTACTGCCCGTTACGTTGCCTTTAACGCATGGCTCTCTCGCTAACCGATTCAAATTGGCAAACTCATTTGATCGATTATATTTTACTAGAAATTTAATTTTATATTCTATGAAAGATTAATTTAAAGCCAATTTAGATTGAACGCTTGCGGATATTTCATTACCACCATATTAATTTAATTAATATCGGCGAAGGGCAAATATCGTCTGTAATTAATAAAATTAAAATTTTTCTATAGTCATGAAAAGGGGACGTATTGGAACGGCATTCAATGTAATCTCATCCGTCATCGGTTTTATTTAAAAGCATCAATGGGATACCACTTTCATCGCCGCTAATTTCTAAAGGTTGGCCAAGTCATTATGATATTAATGACGAGTCCATCAGACGCTTTTAAAAGCATCCGTGTCATATATACGAAAGGCTCGATCGTCAATTACGCGGCACTCCAACCAAATACGGAGGATACGAAAATTATCCTCGCTAAGTCAAATGTAGTCGAAGGCGCATTGTAATTATGCTGGTTAGTGTTACATACGTATGCACGTGTATATTCACACCGGATGCTCTTATTCAAATGTAATAAATCAGACGCATGGCAATTATTTCGCCCTTTAATGAAGGATTCTATTTAAAGTTTATTAGCGTGTGGTACGATAAGTACTATACCTCGGGTGAAATGAACCGTGGAGCATGCATACATTGTTGCATCTTCCTTTTTGTAATATCTCTACAGGCGATTAAAGTACCTATTATTTCAGTTGAAAATTTTGAAAATATTAGATACATAACTGGAAAAAAAAAACTGAAAAAAATAGGTTATTTGTAAACAGTACGCTTTTCACTTGGACCTTATTTGGGTAATTGTTAGCGGGCAGATTCCTATATTTAGCAAAATTTTCCAGGCGGCACAGTAAATCGAAGCGAACTGATCTTCCACACTAGACAGGTCAAGATGCTCCTTCAGCGTTTGTGGTTCGAAATGAGGCTCATAATTTTTACAAGTTTAGTCCGCATGGATTAGAACAGTTTAATGTACGCGGGCACCGCAGCGCACCAAACTACCGCTCTGGGTATTATCCTTGAGTGAACAACTAGCTCTTCCAGCAAATAAACAAATAGAGCATTGTTATAGTTTCCCCGATCATGACTTTCGTCTGGAGAATATGTTAGCGCTACCAGATCCATTTACCTAGGGAGCAGGTCTAGATATTCGGTCAGCTGCCCTCATCAAACATTTTCTTTGTCCATGTACAGGTTGCCCATTGGTGGCTTTCTTAATCTCATTGATATCTCTTATTTTTATGGGTGGTGTAGATCATCGCTATTTTACGTGGCTTCGGACACTGAGCACCCTCAGAACCTGGAACTAAAAGAGAAACGTATCTTACGCCCACCAAGCCACACTACCGCTCTTCCAATGTCTTCCGTTTTCTATAACTGTGGGGACCAAAGCATAATCGCAGCATAGGTAATCGAAGAAAAAAAACCATATCTCCCTGTTTTGCAAGATAATTGCAGTAATACATACAAAAGCTGCAATATACAAATCATATCAACAGGTATAGAAATTCTTATAAAATTACAAAGACAGCCATTTCGCGCAGTATTAAAAAATTTATTTGAAAAATCTAGTGTTATGCGTGAGTTGTCATAAATCGATAATGAAGAGGTTTTTCCTTCCTCCAATTTGACTGCGTTCTGTTAGTAATGTCTTTTGCTTAATACTTACTTGAAAGTAAACATAGAAAGACGTACACACATTTATATTCTTATTGACACCGAGATTCTTGTTGACGCTTTCATTCGATACCCAAGACCCTTTGAACTCTACTTAATTAAACATGTTTGGGTAGTAAATGCTTCAGTGTAACACGATATTTTCTTTGTCTACCACGTCTCAAAGCACGTAATTATTATCGCTTCTAAAGTTATGTAGAGGCGCAGAAGGTATTACACTGACAAGAACATTGGTTCAAAGTAATTAATAAGTTATAATCAAAACTTCGCAAACTGTAGATCTCTGCAAATGTACGTGTCCGACATAGATTACTACGTATATGGAATTGTAATTATCTTAACTTACGTGTTAATTATTTATAATTATTACTTACAATTTCCTCAACATAAAATGCAAATAAAATTTCATATCGAAGAGTTAAATTAATTTAACTACTCGATAAAGTCGTTAATTGTTCATGATAGGACGCCCGAGGCATACCCTTTACTAAAAACGATTTGTTACTGCAAAATCCAATTAAAAACTTGTTTAAGTTTAAAACTCCGGACAAACACATTTTATTCTAATCTCGTAATGGAAGCTAAGCGAGCGATATGTATATGCAAGGATGGAAGTTTGAATTGAACGATGGCGCTGATGCTGACAATCGCATTATGATTCTTTTTGCCGTCCGTTTGGTTTATTTTTGCTTCCCTGCCGGGCTAAAAGATGATAAATGACGACACACTAATGATATATTATTTATAGCAGCATTCTAAATTTATCTTTAACTACTTTCGCATTGCCGCTCCTTTAAGAAATTTGCCGATACGGCACGAAAATGCTATACGGAAATGATGAGGAGGCAAACAAGCATGTTGACTTTCGTCGTATATTATGCCGTATGTGGGTAGACGTACGCCCAAGATGGATGGCGTATTTGTGGACCTGTCGACCATCGTTTTATTAATGCTTAAACTTGATGTTATTTGTTTGTGCTCTTTATCTTTGCTTGCGTTACGGATATGAAAGTCTTAAGCTAATGCTAGGCTTGACTATTTTTCTTTACTCCATATAGGTATAACATGTACTGTCCTTAAGGAAGGAGACATATGTATTTTGTAATCGATTTTCGACAATAATTTCATAGAAAACGGCAATAAATGCATGCTGTTAATTTTTCTCTGTGACCCCACGTCCTTACCGACATTATGTTTCGTTTATAGAGCCGCACATATTAATTTTCCAGTACCGTATTTGAAGTTGTTGCTATCTGAAGTCTTTCTGCAGCAATTCCATATGCTGTTTTTTTTTTGAATTAGCTACTAAAAGTTACGGATTTGAAACTTAGCTAATCTTATACAAACTAATATTTTTTGCAATTTGTGCCTTTTCTCGATGTGCTGAATTCCTTTTGAAGTATATGCTTATTAATGTACAATAGATACGAGGCGTATCCGAAAAAAAAAAACGAGAATTATTATTTATCTTAGATTTACGGTTTTTTGTTTATGTTCGAACTAATTTCTGAACTGATCTTGAGGGCTGTCAGCAATATTTACTCAACCTCTGTAATATCCTGAAAACGCTTTGCCTGTCTCTCGTGGAAATAAAAATAAGCCATAGTGGGGTAGGTCGGGGGAAAATGGTCGATTTTTAACGCTCTACAAAGAAATACTAAATTCTCAGCAAGTAAAAGATAAATAAAAAGCGAAAAATGCACTTCAAATGGATGCTGCATTCAGACAGCACGACTATCTATTGCATGCTGCTCGTCTTTTGCATGTGAAGCGATACCGAAAATGCGATTCCGCCTTGGCGTTTTCGTAAACAATACGCCTCTGTTTCAGTACGTGCTTAAAATGATTTACGCATAGATCCTCCGCCATTGAATACTAACTTGTACAAGAGGGACATCGTTGTCAATGTGTGGTTTCCGTCTGGGGTCACTAGAGAAGCCGGCGTACTAATTACAAATTCTCCATTTATTTTATTAAAAAAGCTCACGTGGAATAATACCTCATTCTGTAAGCCCTACGTAAAAGTTTATGTCTTTTGTTCTTTCTATTCAATTCCCAAATATTATTCTGTTTATGATGTAGCAATTACTACCTCTACGAGTGTATTACGCCAATACAATCGGATGAGGAATCTATGCACAGATTATTTCGGTTGACTGCAGAATACAGCTAAACGAATATTGATCGATGGAAATGAAAACGGACAATATCCTGGCGCAAAATGGCGAACGAAAGCAAAAATGCAACGGTGACGAAATTACATAAGCAAAAAGGAAGAAATGCGAAGTGAAAAAACACCAATAAGTCACTAGTAATCGTTCGAACAATCCAATTATATTCAGCGAACACAGGGTATAAAATTCAAAGGCTTCCTCGCGCGCTACGAAACGAACAGGCGTAAAAAAGGAGTAAGTTACGCTTTTGTCATACGCTGACTAGCGAACGAACAATCGATTAGAGTTATCCGAGGAGAACTTGCTACGCGAGCGCGAATTATATCCCCGACCGCGTAGTAATAGTGATTAAACAACGACAAAATAAGAACGAAGCTATCGCCGCAAATAGAGAAGTAATGGAAACTATTCGAGAGTACTTGAAAATATTTTCGAAGTACGCACTTATATATGTACATAGCAGGCCTTTGACCCTTTTGCGTATGTTTACATGGTATAATTACATTGAATGAAAAAGATACGTGAGAATAATAAAAAGCACGTTAATGCATTTTTTTTTATCAAAATTGGACGGTGATTGATATAAAGAGACAATTATTCATGTCTGTTACTACGTATACAGTGTAAAATCACTATTTCCGAATAGTTTACGATATCGTTTAGCAAAGATGCTTATCTCGCTTGGACTAATCTGTATGTCGTGTTATACATTTCGGCTGTTTACAACATTGCGCTTTATAGTGTCTGTTACAAATGTCTTAATCTCTAGACTGGTCATAAAGAGCAGCTGGGTAATTCCCTCCTTTTCACAAAACTCTTTTCCTTCTATTATCCAACTTCGTTCGCATCATGCAGCAAACGGCATTGTTTAACAAAAAAAATCTAGTCGTTCCCAAGATAAAACGAAAATATACAGTGCGAGTAGTCGCATTAAAGCGATACGGTTTCTAGCGAATATAATAATAATAATAGTGGTTCATTTTCCAAGAAAAAGGTACATTGTGGAAAACGTTAGATTAGAAAAAGCTAAAAGGAAACTAGTTTTGGAAGGGAAAGTTACCAAACAGTAGTTGTATTTTCTTATTGCTTAAAGAAACGTAGTAGGATGTGGTGATTAAATTTCCCTTTAAGCACGACTTAAACTTATAAAAGGGTAATTTTCTTAGCTCATAAGCGCGTTTGTTAAATATCTTAAATAAATTTATAATATTACGTTGTGTACGGAATTATGTTCTTGGATGAAGCCTGTATTGACTTTTATAGGTGCTTATGCTTTAATATATTGTAATATTTTTCGAAGGGAATAAATTGAAGAGGTTAAGAAATTTATGATTTTTCGAATTTATTTAGATGTAATTTTTGCAGAATTGAAATTCTCAATTTCACGCTACTAATCTACACGCTTCTATTCAAATCCTTTCTTCTTCCATTTATTGTCCTTCTTACTAGCGTCGCTGGTTAGTTTTCTCTCAATCTGCTATCTAATACCTCCGAACGATTTGTTGTATTTTTCAATAACCTTACTTTACGTTTTGTGGAACTTCCTTCCATGTTAATTTATAAGAAATCGTTTGCTGTAGCATTTCGAAATTAACTGAAACAGTAATAAAAGTACTTAGTTTCTTTCCGCTATATTTGTCCCAACTGTTACTGCTGCTTCTTTCAATACAAGGTGCATGAACGATTTGGCAAATAGCACTTGCTTCCCAAACAATAATAAAATCAAAATTTTGAACAAAATATAAGATTTTGAAAGATTTCTTGCAGCTGTAAGCCTCCGTGTGCGTTTTTTAAATTGTTCTTTGAACTCCTATTTCTTCCTAACAGCAACAAATGCTGGTAAACAAGAAAATATAGGTAAATAAGGATTTCCTAGCAAAATGGGAAACCAAAATCACACAGAGTACAATATCCTCGCAGGTTTGTCAACTTTTACATCTACCAATGGATATAGTCTCTGATTAGCACTAAAATTATTAAACTCACACAAGCCAAATAGAAAGTCCACATTCAAAATGCAGTATAAAGTTATTATAACGTGTAAGACCTTATGACTATGGTAAACAAATGACTTTTCTGAGAGATTAAAATCTGCTATTCACGCAATACTTTTAAAGTCGTAATGTAAATTGCTTATAAGAAGAAAGAAGACTACCGCAAGGGAATCGTTACGTTTGAATTCTCTTATTTTTTCATTGTTTGCTTATAATTTCCGAAGTTCTAGAGTTCTCGTTTTTGTGGTGCATAATTATCAGTATTTTGGTAATTGAAATCCACAATTCTGTTTAGACATAATCCTCTTTCCCGTAGACGCAGAAATGAATTTAATTTGTGGAGACATACAAGCGGAACTTAATAAGATCAAGGAGAATGAGTGAAAGCTGCTAGCGGCTCCGTGGTGTTTGACTGTTCCTTAAAATCTAAGCTGCTTTACTCCTCTCGGTCTAGGGATACGTTAGCCTAAATGTTAATTTGAAGTGAGTATTGTTTAATGTAAGCGACACCGTCACTCGATCTCTTATCTCTATTGAATTTCGTCGTATCGGACTCGTTTGATTTATTACCTAGGACAGTTAAATATAGACGTATGTCGCAAAATATTCGTTCCAGTAATTAAACATTTATAGTCTGAGAATGACGCTCTATCATTAATTATATGATATATAAGCTTATTTAAATCAAGCATCTGCGATATGATTAATTTACTTTAAAATATCATTTCACGAGCGTAATACTCTTAGGGTAAGATTATTTTCGGAGAGTTTGCAGCTCGTTTTTTTTTTCTTCTGTCCTGTTTATTTAACTTATTACAAACGATATACTCAACATCAAAAAAGAAGTGAAAATAACATCTAAAATTGTGTCAACTTTCTCAGCTGGTGCCTGTTACGATAAAACTTTGTTTCATGTGATCCAGTTTGTAGTAGACGCCTTATCGCCCGTGCCGCCAGTTTTCTTGACATAAAAGGTCTTACTTTCACCTACCCTTCTGAAAAGGCAACGAAAGGCATAGATGAATTTTGTACGCGTCCTATAAATTTTTGTCTTGGGGAAAATATGCCATACGTAAAGTTTTAGATTATATCATCCTTTCGCCATATTCAATTTATTTTGTTTCGTCTAAGTATTTTAGCAATACTTTATGTTTCACGTTTTGGCCGTCTACATATCCGTACATCGCGCATTCAACAGAAGAAACGTTAACTTCAGTCGGTGGTGATCGATCAGTATGTCTTGGTTGAAAAGTTGATGCAATCGTTTGCAGACACAACGATCTACTTTAAATTTCGCGTTAAAGAACTTCTTAGGGAGGAATGGAGAGCAGGAAAGCATTAATTTTTAAACAGATAATTTAAGATGTTACGAGATAGTAAGTAGAAATATGATAAATTTTTATAGTAGAAATGTCGTGTAGTTAATATTTTACTTGACGTTTCGCTGATCATGCTGTCAGCTTCTTCAGAAGATTTCCAAAGGCCGCAAAGGTTAGTCTTTTGGCTAGTACTCTTGTTTGTTCTTATGATAGTTGCAACGTTGACAGGTTGATGACGGTCTTACAGATGTCTAGTTCTGGTTGCGTATTGGTCTTCTTGGGTTTAAGTTTATCGAACTTCTTTACATGTTTCTTTGTCACTGTGTTGACGTAGTGTTCTGAGTGTTCGTAGTTGCTCTTGTCGATAGTTTTCCATAAATCTTCGTCCAGTAATTTGCTGAGTTCTAGATGCAGGTCAAAGAGTTGTGTAGATATCTGGTTCAGTTCATGGTATGTGTAGCAAACTCTCTCTCTGGTCACTGCGTTCTCGGTGCGGTGAATAATCTTCCTGGCCGCTGTGCTTTTAATATGATGTTTAACGAAGGTTGGTGTCACGTTCTGGTCTCGGCAGCGTCGCAGAAATGCCAGTGAAGCAAGCAGTTGGCACTTCTTCTTACGTAGTTTGTCCAGCTTCCTGGTTTTCAAGTAGATTTCCTTCCCGTAGAGGCGTCCAATAGTTTTAGTCTTTAGAAATCTTCTGAAGAAGCTGGTCAGCGAAACGTCAAGTAAAATTTTAACTACGCGACATCACCCGAAAGACATTTCTACTATGGATTACGGTCGTGAAAGCCTACACTCAACTATGATAAATTTGGACCGTTTTATCATTAACAATATTTACAAAAATTTAGACGAGGTTACTTGGGATTAATTCACCTTATATAGGGCGCCGTCTAGTTCATACTATAAAATATCATTGTCGTTAAATAAAGACAAATTCTTTGTTTTGTGCCATACGCACTTAACATTTCTTCTTCCGAAGCGGTGTCTGATATACAGATCTGTTTGAGTTATTATTATTATTATTACTATTATTAACCTTAGAGTCTTCTATTCAAATATATTTAACTGATCAATCGTTTAGTACATTTTTGTTGTAATAAAACAAACAACAGTTAAATTATGAATATATTTGCCTGGGAATACGACTAGAAGCTTTATTTTGACAAAACTAATCAAAATATGTTAATATAAAACTCATTATAAACTGCAATAAAGTTATAAACTCGAAAAATGTATAATACTTACGGGCAATATTTTGTTCTGTTGCAGATAATGCGAAGCGAAGATCTTTGAGGAATGGAAATGTGGCGAAAAGTGCTTCTATCAGTGCTGTGCGGTTTGTGTATTGTGAAACTTGCGTACGGGGCGCGATGGTCGCACTCGGCTATGCTTAGCCCCGATTACAGATTATTGTGGTCATTGGGACCTGGACCCCAAGACATTACTTTCGAATTACAAGTAAGGACGCTCGGCTACGTCGGTTTCGGGTTCTCTAAAGATGGAAGAATGGCAGGAGCTGACATGATTGTCGGATGGGTCGACAAGGGACAAGTTTATTTTCAAGTAAGTTTCTCGTTGAGCGGCGCGCAAAATGAATACAGATGAGTACGATACATAAATCTTATCTCAAATTACCAATCTGTTTGCGGCAACCGGCGTTGATGTAATTAATTAATTAGCGTATCCGAGGGGATTTACTGAAAAGGTCAACTCGAGGAATGGACTAAAGTTTCTCAACAAGCTAAATTTCAAACTCAATCTACAATGTAATAATTATAAGGATCAAACTAACGATCTTCCGACGTTAATCGGATTAATAGTTTCCAATATCACCTTATGCGATTAGGTAGGCCTACGTTGGCAATTAGTAATGCAACGAGATGGATTTCTACGGTTATCGTAGATCGAATTCCAAATTAAATCACAATACATATGCAAATTAACGCGTACACTTGAATTGTAAATAATTATTCTCACAAGGCGATCCTTGTGAGCTGTATTGTTACCCTGTATCAATAATAATTTCCATGCAGGAGCGCAACATCACTTTCCGGGTATCACACGGTTCTCAAACGCCCTACGAGAAATTTAATCAGATAGAACCGACGCAAGCATATATGTAATATTGCCATTGTAAATAGACGTTCACGTAGGAGTAACTAGGATACTGTTGCATTAATTAATTTGGACATATTTGGGAATTAAACATTATCTCGTTTTGGAAGCAATTAATGCTTAAAACATGAGTGCAACAATTGCAAAATGCAGATAGATGTACAGAAGCAAAAGTAACTTCTAAGATTTATCGAACCCTCGTACACGAGCTCTGCTACTATACAGAGAGCTCATAAACTTCCTACATCAAGCACGTTTTACTATACTTCGGACGATTTCCACTTTAGTCGTTTCAGGCGTATACACTGTCCATCTCGAATAGATAAATATCGAGATGAAACCTTTAAGGACATTCCACTGGAATGCCACTGTAAAGTGAGGCGAAGCACACAAAGTTCGAGAAAGCAGTCTACTATACATTGACAAGATTATCTCGGCATAATATCACATAAATAACTATAAATGGTACCTCTTAGAACCGGTCCGCTCTCATAACTGCGGACAGGTATTAACATAACAAGTTCCATAAGAGTATTTCATCTTAATGTCATCTAAAACTGTATGCTAATAATTTCATTTCATTGCGAATGCACCTTTGTTTGAAGCGTATATCTCGGGCATGTGTGGTATTTTAAAATGATGTAGACAGGCTTCGCTGCTGCTGCTGCTGCTGCTGCTGGTCCGTGCAGCCGCTACCTCCTGCATATCGTCTGTCTCCACGATATTACCGTAAATGACGTAATGGCTCGTCGCGTAACTCGGTTGGACGATAAAGAAGTATTCTGGAGCGCATCTAACGAAGAGCCGGCGGGATTTAAGTTATTTTAAGGATACGTGAAATGTACCGTATGAGATTGACAAATGTAAATGTGATACTGTTGTGCTGTACATACGTATATACTACATATTACACGCTATTTATTTACTAAATATAATGATAAATATTCGGAAACAAGCACACAAATAAAATATTTAAGAAAAAAAATGTTTGAAAATCTCAAGGCTTCCTAGCCCAATTGGTGTAAATTTAAGACTAATTATAAATACATTCTGTAACGAATTTATGCAAGTTCTTGTTTGCAACATACATAATTTTTTATTATACTAAACGGCGCTAAGAAATTCTTGATCTTTTATGTGTTTAAGTTTCAAAACTATTTTGGACGTAACAAAAGTACAGAACTGAATCATGAGCTTTTGCCATCGAGTAATTTTACAAATTATTCAATTTATTTTGTATCCGGATACACGAGAGGGGAGTGAGACGAAGACGAGCGGAAACTCGCGATATTCAATTTTCGGTTGAAAGGAGCCATGGGAGTTATGGTATAAGCATAGCATAAGAGTAAGCTTTAGTTGGTGTTCATTCTACGCGCCATGAACGCCCAGAGTTACGCAGATGAGGCAGCCGAACCCCATATTTTTCCATATCTTTAGCAGCTCGGAAACCCACTTTTCCACCCAGATAATATCCGTCCCCACGTAACGAGAACTTCTCTAAGCCGGTTCGATGAGGCCCATGTTAATATCTTGCCATGGCCATCCAGATCTCCCGATTTCTCACCAGTGGAACTCATGTAGGATACTATGGGAGAACTTAGCGAGTCCTCCAGCAACACTCTCCGGCATAAATTGCAGGTTGCTTGGGACACTCAAGAGAACATCGACCACCTATTGGAACCGAAAACTATACTAAAATTATAACGGCTTTTCCGTTACAAGCGATATTTCCTTCCTCATGAGCTTCTTCAACGTGTCTTGTATCTATTTCTTTTTGGTTGACCCAAACCATCCCTCGAGCATCTCTCTGACTGCTTAACACGAGAGAGGCGGCGCAAGTAGCGCTTTGGGAAACTGCACCTGTGAATATTCCGATAAGGATGGTTTGGGGAGCAGTACCCGATTTATGTCGCTGCTTCCTAAACGGCAGGCATCGCAGAAATGTCGAATTTGTCGTTTGGAAAGTGTAAGACAACAGCGAAGAGGGTAGAGATAAAAAATACTCTAGGAACCACGCTGATGACGCCGGGTAGGCAGAAACATGTCCGTGTGTTAGTGTAATTTTTTTCTCTCCTTTTGTTGCGTTTGCCGTGAATTATGCCATCAATACCATGAGGAAGGTATCTTAGCATTATTTTTTTGGTTACTGTAATTTGACGTTTATGATTCTGTTAAAACTAAATACTAATAATTAATTTGCGTGTTTGCGTTATTAAAGTAATTATACCTATAAACAAATAATATTACAACAGCGTGATAGAGCTAATAACCATCCAACACTATACTTCCATGGAGCAACAACTAATTTCGTTAATTAGGTACATTTGAGCTGCCACATGCCGGTATAAAATTAATTAGAATGCCAATCCCAGATAATTAAAGTGCCCATGGTTTAGCCACGCGGCTTTTACATTTTCAATACAAAGATACTTCACAAATGTTGAAAATGCAGTTACATAATGCGACGCAGCGTTTACACAGGAAAACACTATATGATCGTATTTTCTGGTAAAAAGAAGCATTAAGTAAACAATTATAATAAACGATCTCTTTCGGTTTTAATACAAATTCCTATTCGTGCTTAATTGGGTTAACTGTATTACTAGGTGTGAAAAAATAAATCATTTAAAACAGTTAGAATAGGAGAGCGTGACGGAAAATCTACCAGACGGTTATCAAAATATTAAAAAATTTAGTGTAAGAGGTGCATTGTTTGTGGTATTTTATGTGCTGTGGCATTGTCCCGTCGGAAGCATCCATCTCTTAGTTCGTCATCATACAACTGATAGAAAAGTTTGTATTCGATCGTTAGGATATCTTTCTGTGCACTTTTATTTTTATAAATGTTTATGTTGAAACATCAGCGATCCCGTCCCACCCCTTACTTAATCCAAAGTACTTCGTTCCTGATTCAGGTGAACTAACCAAATTTTTTAACGACAAATCCATCTTCTAAATTGTAAACGAAACGGATACGTATTGTGAGCAGTAAAGGTCGCGTTTACAAATGTTACCAAACTGACAATAAAGGTGTAAAAATACGTGACCGGTACGTGAGGTAACTCGCGTTAATACGCATCCGGCAGATAACGGTCGGTTAAGACCATATCATTACACGTCCGACGGAAGCGTGGTAACGTGGAATTTATAAGTAATGCCTTCGGTATTCCGTATAGAATCCTCGCGTAGCATTTGGTAAAAGTACGCGGCAACGACGAAACATGTAAATTTATTTGCTTAATGGTGTAGGTATCCCGTACCCACCTAAGGGAGAATAAAACGAATTTAATCTTGCAAATATATGTATAGCAGGAACAAAGAAAAATCGACGTTTATGCATGAATTTATGAGATACAAAGGATTCCCACTGCAGTTACACACGTCTACATACGTACGTATATTTCTTTTTAAATTGTTCGACTGCAGTAGCCTACGGGTTTAGCAATCACAAAACGAGAGAAACCGGCAACCACAATTACTATAACTATATAGGAATACGAAGAAAAGGAACACGCCTCTGCATGTTTTAAATAAATTTCGGGGATGAAAACTGGTTGACACGAACACGAAATATAATTCGAAAGTAATTTCGGAGTTTTGCAATTATACCTTCTGCGTCTTTGCCAGGTAAGCGGTGAATTCCATATTTCTTTCTCGAACACCCATCGTCTACACATCTTCCTTTTTTAAAGTCTGCAACAGTGGGAAACCAACGATATATCATGCAGTCACTTAAATAAGAAGAAAATCACTTCAGTTTAGGGTTTAAAATTTTAAACGCACATCAATATGTCGTATAATTTCTTCATCAAGTAGGACCCAATGCAATTTTGCACCATTTAAACGCAACTTTGATAGTAACTCTTATGCTTTAAAGGAACAGAGTACCTTGCTTACTAAGTGTTTTTAGCTGATTAAATTAATAAGTAAAACAGAATGTAATTGGCGAATATACCTCAATAGTTTGGCAATATTAGAACAATTTCATGAGAATTCG
Source organism: Marronus borbonicus (assembly GCA_902655005.2). Taxonomy (NCBI): domain Eukaryota; kingdom Metazoa; phylum Arthropoda; class Insecta; order Coleoptera; family Scarabaeidae; genus Marronus; species Marronus borbonicus. The sequence continues at coordinate 37,334,597 of LR737380.1, read as the reverse complement.
CAAAAGTAAGTTTTGTCATGATTTCTTAGTATTTACTTGTTCACGAAGTGAAACGTTCACAAAATCTCCACACAAAAAAAAATGATTATTACAGAACTGGAACGATGTACGCTGTCTTTTATCTGCAATAATATTCAGTTAATGCAACCAAGGAAAAATCATATGTTTTAGCGGATAAATAAAAGGATTCTTTTTTTTTGTATTTTTACCCTATTTCATGCCATCCGCTTTCCTTTTCCAAGAATAATTTATTCCGCTTTTAACTCAAGGTAGTAATTTGCTCGATATCGTGCTTAAAACATTAAAAGAATTAATAGTCGCAAGAGTTCACGGCCAACCAGTGATGTTTCTATGATATTTGTTCTACTAGTATATAAACGTAGATACTATACCACATGCGTGTACATATACATACATATGTTAGGTAAAGCCACTGTATGTGTTATGATTTAAAAAAAATACTAATACGACGAGATTTTATACTTTTATCTTGCCGGTGGTACCTAGCAAGATTATGGGCATCCCAAGAAGATGAATTCCGCAAACTTAATAAAAACGTTTATTACGGACGATTTTTAAGTTTACGGTTATGATTATAGACCCCGTTAGGCGTTTTTATGTTAAAAGTATAAACAAGTAAATGTTATTGCGGAGATTGGGGGGAATATTAAAGACAAAGGCATATTTTCAAAATGTGATAATAATTTTGAAACTTCGTCTTGCTTTGGAAAGTACGCAAAAAGTTTCTTGTATCTCTTCAGGGCAATTTAGTCACACATGAATTGCTTGCACAACTAACACTCTTACAGAAAAATTTTCCCTCTTTGTCTACCTATAAATTAATTTTAATTTTTCCGGGTAAGTTAAAGAAATATATTATAACGAGACTCTTTAAGAACTTTCTCAGGAACTACGTTATATGTTTTACTGAGATCGAAAAAATTTTATTCTACTTTTACAAATTTAGATATTTTTACCTCTATATCTGGGGATAGTTGTAATGTTATTAAAAACGACGAGGTTAGCTGTCATCAGCGCCGTAGTCACTTCTTCTTTACTAAGTTCACATTGTACACCCGATCCATAGGGAAAGAATCCTGCTTTGAGCCGAATATATTTGGGGCGTAAAAATAATAAAGTTAATATTAAAATTAATAGAAGTCCAGCCAACGACAAGCGTAGGGAAGACGTATATTAACTACTTATATATATCATTCTCTTTTTCGAAAATTAACATTAGAAATTTCTACAGCAAGTTCTAGGGCATACGTTAGTGGTACAAAGGTTATAAATGTCAATTAAATGTCTTTCGGTTCGTATCATCTAAACACTCAGTACAATTTAACGTTGTAGTGTTGCATGTGTTCAAATATGTCTTCCTAGAACACAGAATCCCGGCAGCAGTTGCGTCCTTGTGTCACACTACAGCAAAATCGTTCGTTTCTGAATCCAATTCAATAATTGTATATTTTAAATTGTTAAGAATTATCGTATCTATGAAAACAAAACCGTTGGCAAGGAAACTAACAATAATTAGTTATTATTTGTAACTTTATGTCGAGATATCGTTCAGACATAATATATTGAGAAGTTGCTCCAATTTTTCCTAGTTTCGATCCACTATTTAAAGGTTATTCAAAAGTGCATTTGAAGAATATTGTGTTTGTGCAGAAGAAGGCTGCAACATTTAAGGTTAGTGGTCATTTCATTTCTCGTTTTCCGTTTTGAATCTATCCTCAAACAAAACTTTCATTTGGCGAAAGAGTGTCTAGGGATTTCCCGGATTCACGACCCCCAATTTTAGTAAATTTCTGACATTTGTAAAAAAATTTCGAAAGTTTCTTTAAATTAATGTATCAAAAACATTACAAATGGCGCAACTCAAAACCTACCGATAAATAAATTTGAATTTGTTTCATAAAATGCTTTTCAATTTAAGACTATTGGCTAAAATAATAGTTCCTTGTTATTCGCAGTTTTTCAAGTAGATATGATGATGGAAATCTTATCCAAACGGCTGTGCTATCGATACTTACAAATCTACCCCAAAATTAAGGATCCTCTTTGTAGTAATTTCCTTTTTTAATTAATTAGTTCCAAAACATTTAAATTTCGTCGCTTTAAACAATTACATTCAGGCTGTATGTACACTGAACGGAAAAGGTACGTGATACAATAGAATGGAACAATTCTTTATCAAAATTGGTTATGACTCCCTGGTCAAATAAACCACCAATTATATGAATAATTTCATAAACAAGAATTAACAATTATTTTTGGAAATTACTAAAACTAATACAAATTTCCTCTCATAATTATCGCCATATCAATGTTTTAAGTTTCCATTTTGCGCTGGTTCACAAAGCATTGCGATGGATGATGAATCTTACACAGATTTCGGCATTAACCTAAAATGAAGCGGTCTTCGTGGCTGTGACTTTAGTCGTAGTTCGCTTGGATAAAACATTCAGTAGGGCACTACGGCGATTCCAGGAAATTGAATCTTGTGGAGGACGGCATGGACAGGATCGTTTCTCTGCTACGACCTGAAGAGATGACTTTTTTTCTTTGTGTTAGTAATACTTAGGTCGGTCTATCTTGCTCTGCTGTAGATAACGAAGTTTTAATAAAAACGTCTTTTGTTCTTTCTATATGTTTGTTAACAGTTTTATACTGACAAGGAATCTGATATGTCATTTAATTTGTAATCACTTTGAGTTTTTAGATAATGTTCATTACCGAGGAAAGGATAATAAGAATTAAACACAGTACTTACCGAACCTCTCTATTTTAAAGGTCTTTCGTGCAAAAGAATGTTCTTTTTAATTGAGGTTTATCGGTACCATGAGCGTGCTATTTGTAAACATTTCCGCCAATCATTTGTTTGGTATAGCGGAATTCCCATAAAACGGATAGTTCTTTAGTAAAGTTGTATGTGCGTTTGATATTACAGCAACTGTTTTATGTGCCAAGTGGAGAAACTCAACGACTGCTATCCGTTAGAACAATCTTAAGTTTCTTACGTACAAATAATTTTCAAATATTTGCTTTACTTTTACTTTACCATCTAATTTGGTTAGATGGAATGCACATTTCGCTCCCGATAGAATTGAACCGTCAAACTACTGATTCAAACTTCTCCTCAATTCTGCATCGCCAATCTTATCTGAAGTTTGTGCAAACTCACATACTAATGTTATTACTCCAAACAAACTTTCCGATATTTTTATCATGGAACGTAGTAGCGCTCATTATATTCACACGTGACGTTAGCTCAACTTTATCTTAAACGAGATAAAGTTAAAAACGGCGCTCTTTTCCGATTGTTATGTGGAAGGATGTATGTACGCAATGTGTCTTCTTTAGACATGGCGATTTGATTAGTGTTCGGCTCGTACGTAATCACAGGGAAACCATCCGAACGTTGATAACGAACATTAATTTACTACGAATTTAAAACTGAACGGTGTTAAATCAATACTTGTTCCGGCTTAATGGTTAGTAGAAGTAAGAATTCGTGTTCTTATCGCGCGTTTTTCTTCATTATCGGTTACCCTTTGCTTAAATAACAGGAATTCTGTTTTAGTAAGCAGACGCGACATTCTGTATACACGGAAAAAATTCAGATAAATATGGATTCTCGAGATTCTCAGACTTAAAATAACCAACGGGAATTATTCATGGTATCTTGTTTAAAAGATATCCGGCGATTCGCCGTAGATGGTTTTTTCGTTACATAGATTAATCTCTATCTTACGTTCTCCGCGTGGTGTATTTTTGTACCTAATTAGAGAGTACACAATCTCTAAAATCTTTTAAATTACTCGATTAAAATAATAACCTAGAAGATGTCAATTTTATGTAAATTACATGTTGGCTCTCGCTCTGATCCTTAGAACACTTCTTGTATCGCCTTAGGGTGCTATTCATTTCTACCTCGATACTTGAATTAATTATTGTTTATCATTGCTTGACTCGACATGTTTTAATGAAGAAAAGTACAGTGTAGCCCATTTCAAATGGGAGCATCGCTGTTAAACCTATATTAAAATGAAATATTTTTTTTCTCGGCCGGTTGGAAAGTCGCGTCTTTCATACTTCATTTGACGGAGGGTGGTACAGAAATAAATACAATGAACTAAAATAAACTGACCGGATTATTGTCATCAAAAAAATTGCTATGTGCTCTAAATATTATTTCTTGTACTGGTTCATTTCAAATAATTTCCATTGTACAAATACATTCAATACATTTGTTTAATAGGCCTGCGCTAAAAGAATATTGCGTCCTGTGTAGGTGATGGAAATATTTAGATGTGTACAAATGAGATCGGCTAAGCTTCCTACTAAGGTGTACGAGGAACAAAACACTTTTCCGGTATTTATTATAAAATACACTTAATAAAAGAGGTTCGTAATCTGTGACAAGAACCGCTTTTCGCTAATTCTCAAGGGTTACTCGACGCATGTGAAAATAACCATCTGGTAACTATTCCATCTAAATACAACGGACAACCCCTGTCGTTACGATTAAACAGGGTCTAAAAGGAATGTGTTCTCGTATAATTCATCTCACGTCTGTGAACACAAGTACAAATTACTTTAAATTAAAAAAAAATAATAGGACAAATTAATGCCATAACTTTATTGAGCGTGTCACACAAAGTAGAACTATTTTACTGTACTGTACTGCTATAGTAACACATGATAGTATATGTTCATCTCGCTTGTATTTTTCTTTTATTTATTTATTAATACTTGCTATGTAAATAGTCCATTTATTGATATTTCTGGGTATTTATTGCTTTATGAGGGGTAATTGGGATTTTCCCAGATCAAAATAGGAATTTTAAATGCGACAAAAATTTAGACCCTGCGCATTTATTACGTTAATATAAGCAAAAATGTTTTAATTTGATACTTCTCTTTATATGCAGCGGTTGTGCTGGTAAAGTGTGCACATTTCACCACGAGAAATTATATTTTATAAAGTGTTTGCAATATGGGTAGAAAAAAGCAATTATCCTTGATAGAAAGGGGTAAAGTTCTAGCCTGGCACCAGGATGGTGTTAGTAAGAAGGAAATTGCTCGTCAGTTACGAAGAAGCGATCATTCCGTTCGAAATTTCCTAAAAGATCCGGAAAATTACGGCAAACCAAAAGGCCAGGGGCGACCAAAAGCTGAAAGTGAGCGGAATAAACGCATGATATTGCGGTGTGCATCCAATTCTTCTGAGTCGGTGAGAGTTATTGCAGAACAGGCGGGGGTACAAACGCACGTGCGTAATGTTCAAAGGATCTTAAAGGCGTCACCGGTAATATCACGGAAGAAGATGTTGAGAAAACCGCCACTTTCGGCGAAACACAAAGAAGCGAGGTTGAGATTTGCTGCAGAACACGTATCCTGGAAGAAACAATGGGAAAAAGTTATATTTTCCGATGAGAAAGGTTTTAATTTGGACGGACCGGATGGGTACTCGCATTATTATCATGATCTGAGAAAGGAACCGAAAGTGAAAATGACCAGACAATTAGGGGTGGATCTGTGATGCTATGGGCAGCGATTGGATTTCACGATAAAAGTGGGATAGTGTTTTGCACAAACAAAATGACATCTGTTACGTATAAAGGCCTATTGCGTGATAATCTTCTACGTTTTGGAAACCAATGGGCCGGGCGCAATTTTGTTTTTCAGCAAGATAACGCGCCAATTCATAAAGCAAAAACCGGACTGAATGGTTTAAAGAGAAAAAGATTAAAGCTTTACAGTGGCCGGCACGGTCACCAGACTTAAACATTATTATAAACATGCGGGGTGAATTGGCACGTCGCGTTTATGGCGGAGGCCGTCAATATTTCACGGTACAGGAACTGAAAACTTCAATAGTGACTGAATGGCAGAATATTCCTCAAAATTACGTGTTAAATTTATATAAATCTATTAATAACCGACTATTGGAAGTGATTAAGAACAATGGAGGATCTACGCATTACTGATCACTCGTTTGTTGATTTTTGTTTTACATTTGCAGCGGATCGTCTAAATTTTTGTCGCAGAAATTGTTTAAACATTGGAGTAATAATTTATTATTTAGTTCATAATATTACTGGAGCAGATATTTTTAAGTTTATTTTACTTTTACGAATAAAAACTTAATTAGATATCTTGCGAGTTTCGCAAAGAAATGTTGTAACCCTTAAAACCCGTAAAACATCTTACCGCGTCTAAGTTTTTGTCGGAGAGTGTAGTTTAATGGCTTCTCCAAATGTATTACCTACATATTTTTATTAAGACTTTACAATGAAAATTATTTTTGAAATTGTTTCAATATTGAACTATTTTGACCTCCAAAAAAAGAGAGATTTTCCGATAAAATAAACATCCTTAAACGTCTGGAAAACAGCTTATCTTTTTGTCTAGGAAAAACCGAATCCTATTGACGATAGTTAATATCAAATTACTTATTGATCAGACATTAAAAAACGCTTTATGTATTTGTAAATTACGAGGGTTCCATGCGTTTAACAAATCGGATAATTTTATCTTCTTTCCTTGCAATTTACGTCACTCGGATATTTACTTTTTAAAATATCACCGAATTCTTCCATTTAGCATGTATGGTATATACTCTTGCGTGCTTCGATGTACTTTCATTATACGGCGTATTACGTACGAGTCGCAAAAGAAAAATAAAAACGCAGGGGATTAATAAAATGCTTTTTCTAAGTGGAAATAACACCGCACGTATTATGAGAGTTTACCTTTATTTTATTGCGTATGTGCATGTCTAACGTATATAAGATATTTAGAGTTTCGAGGAGCGTGCGAATTGTATTTTTGTAACGGACAACGCAATCAAAAGAGGATATACCGTATGTATTTATGATTTAATAGTAGACCTCCATATAGAGAGGAGAACATAATGTCTAACATCGCATTAATGCCGGAGACTACCGCGTCGCCGTGACCAATACACAGTACCGCTATCTTGCTGGAAATTACGCTTGTCCGTAATGGTAATGAACCGTGCGAAATCAATTAACGCGAATTCATTGATAAAGAAAATTGCAGACCTATTAAACGCTGAGACATGAAAGACAAGCAGTGTGTAACACGATAATTACAGGACGTGGCGCACTTAATTTTTGGCGACAAAATCGAGCAATGAAAATCGGTTTTAGACGAATGGGTTTTTTTACTATTTAACCTATTTCCTTCGAAAATTTATGTGCTTTTTTGCCAACAGTACTCAATTAACTGTACTGATGTTAACTCTTTTATTCTCACTTTAAAACATAGCACTATGAGGCACTGCATTATTTAATACAAATACTTAAATTAGTAAAATTTACTAAATTACTAACCTACAGTAAGTAGAAAATTTTCGCCTACATAGCAAAAAAAGTAACAAAATTTTACTTGTAAAGATTAACACAAAATTAGGCCAAAGTCAGGCATAGTTACAAAAATCAAGTTGCTAGAAGATGTTACATGTTTTTATTTTACATTTAATTGTGTAAAACATTGAAAAACGGTACGTAAGTTTCACTGTGTAGTTATGGGTAAATTTTACTCCAATTCGCAAAAATTTCACGCATGATCTACGTAGTTCTACGTTGCTAACTATTCTTGACGTCGAAGTAGTTCTCGTATGGAGATGCTACAACTTGCCAGATCTCCAATGGACGTGTTATTTAGGTTAGAAGGTTCAAATAACGTTAAAAACTAGCAAAAAACATGTCGGATAAGTTATTTACATGAAACGATTTGATATACATAAACCACAAGATTTAGCGTACAAGAAACAAGTAGACCAGTTTCTGAAGCATTCTTATTGCTATTGGTATAAGTTTAATTTGTTGTCTGGTGTACCCTTGCAATTTATATACAATGTGTCTTCGGATGGATTACCCCGCCCTTCTAAACGGTCCTATTTTTTATTTCTTGAAAAAATGTAATTCTTGGTCAATTGTTTCACTTATTTTCGAATGGCGAATACAGTAGTCAAACTTGCGAAAAAACAAGCGGAGTATTATAAAAAATTGGTAGGTAACACGTACTCATAATTGCAGGATCTCTTGAAATGAACTATTCATATTTCCCGACAGTGAATGAATAATGTGCGCTTTGTATGATTGCGTTTGAAACCTGACAAAGGGATTAATGGAAACTGCATCTTATTGTAGCAGCAAAGCCTAAGTACAGACGTATTTAAGGACTAAGAAAATACTCTTCATTTTATAGTTTGAAAGCATCATCTATGTGTAGTGCACACATTTATTAATTGTGCATCAGTTTAACGTAGGAAGCTGCACTTTGTCATCTTACTCCCGAGATTGTGGAGTTTACTCAAAGGAACTGTATCGTTATTAGGGAGACAAAACGCTCGCAATTGAATACAATTTTACTGTACTCTGATAGGAGAGAAAGGACGCTCATCTATAAAATTAAGAATCCCTTCACGATTACATGTAGTCGCTTAGAAGCGTTTCGTCTTAAAATACGTCCGAGACTAACAGAGCTCGACTAATGTATTACTTTTTCTTAAAAGCTTGCCGGATTCAAAAAAGTCTTATTTGAATCGAAACGAGATCCTTCAAGGTACGTTACTAAAGAAACTTTTCTACTTTGGGACGATTATTTTGTTCCTGGAACTATCTAATACGAATATATGTACGTATGCGTTACCTATACGGATATCTTTAAGAAATACATCCAAATTCATCATCAGATTAAACATATTCCGATAATAAGGTTATTATTATGTAGAGCATCACATTTATAAAAAAATACATAAGCTCATTTACTGCACCTTGTTAAAATTCAAAATTAAATAAAGAATAGGTTTAACTTGTTTCTTATCATTTACATCTTATGCCAAGTTTATCAAAAACTTTTTTGCGTCTGGCCCGGCGAGTTACATGCTTAGTTAGCTTAGTAGTGCTTAGTAGCGAGTTATGCTTGTGGTATGATCCCGGCAACCTTAGTACGCTTGCGCATTTTCACAGCGAATTCTGTGTGGCAGCAGTTATTGCCGCGATATCCTGCAATATGTACCGGGTGTCACAAATTCGCGAGCCAGTATCGAAATCTCGCTTATTATAAGAAAGAAAAGTAAAAATTTCTTCTAAATTATAACGACTTTTTACAAATATCCGCAATCATTTGGTATTGGTAGTTCTGCACATAGTAAACATTGGTGCTTGCGGGAGTAGATTGGTACAAGCCCTGGAACCAGAAAATGGGACTCGGGGTAATAGAAGTTCGTTATTTTGTTATTTAAAATAAAAACTTAGCATTCTGTGCGTCAGATCATTGCGATAGAAGCTGTATTCTAAATCGTTAAAGCAATACCTTCTGAGAGACTCTTCTCGATGGGTATTATAGCAAAGCCATTATCATAAATCTGGAGGAAAAAAATATATTCCCGCTCTTATATGCAAATTGTAGGCACAACAATGTACAATTTATCTTTGAACTGTTGCAAGAGATAAGCTAAAATCAAAATCATGGAATTTCTTTAGTTAATTTCTTAGTAACTTCGCCCAATTTCAAATATCACTTAGAATAAGCGAGGTCCCTATAATGGCCCGTGAATTTGGGACACCTGTACAAGTTCTGACAATGCGTATAAATAATAACTACTTACCGTAAGAAAGCAAGCGAGAGAAACTGTATTATTAATAGTTACTGGCTAGACATACAAAGAGACGATAAAAACTGCAGCATGCCGCGCATTAAGTTAAACGGGATTTCTAAGTTATCCATCACCATTTAGTCAGATGTATATTAGAATAAGAAGCGCTGCTGTCAACCGCCAGACAGGTCTTTATGCACTCCGCAAAGACCGCCGCATAAAATATAGCCGCTCTTGTCTATAAAAGCTATTGTCTGCAATTTTTAATCTGCAATTATTTACCATTTACGCAGGGTTCAGGTTTCTGCGTTATTCATCGCCTCAACATTTCATACAAATCCTCCGCTTTCGTTATCCTCTTGAAAATTTATAACGTCGTAAATGATCTGCGGCGCATACCTAATGTGAGCATAACTCGTATCCAATTTCCTCGAACGCTCTCGCGTTCGAGACAAAATGGAATTTTTCTCTTAAATCAAAAAAAAATCACTACATATTATCGAGCCGAGTCAATAAATAAGTTCCCTGCATTCCGTCCGCTCACGATTGCACGAATACGTACAGGAACGTGTTATAGGAATACGAACGAATCAACATTTAAATTACTGTTTGTTTAGATGCGAGTATTATTAAAAACTAACTGTTTTATTCATAATTGCGCTAATTTTCAATGACGAATCTAAATAGTCTAATTAGAGATATAGAGTGGAAGTTAAGGTCTTAATTAAACACAAATATTTTAATAGATAAGCGGAAATTAACTTGTTTTGTGCAAGTGTTGAATTTTTGTTATTGGAGCGTCATGTTTATTATATTATTTATTATTCAACCACTGATTATGATCAGATGAATAAAAAAAAAATTGTTATGAGATTTCCTCCAAATCCACTGCAAACAGGCACACATTCAATCAAAACCTAATATTCTCTTAATAGGAACCCTTTTTTAATTGCTTGCATCGTTTGTAGATTATCAAGGTAGCCGTTTTTATGCTAATGACTAGTTGTAACCACAAAATATTAGGCCCGATTTACAATATGTTGTAAAAAGTACCCGTGTTTAAAGATATATAGCGCTTCGTGTCAAAATCTGCATTGCCAGCTGTTAGTACTATTATTTAGTCGACGACCAAAATTTCGGTGAGGTTTCGGTGTTGTTTGGAGAGCTAATAGATGAATGAGAACACGTGTGCAAAAATCAAAGCAAAGTATATAAGTACCATGCACCTTCAATGAACGCCACCAGATGCTGGTTTAGTGGACTTTGGTGAGAAACGTTCAGGCCGTCCCATGGAGATCACTACGAATACGATCAATAAAGTTCATGATATGTGTTGGCACAAGGTGAAGTTTAGAGAGACTGCTCATCTCAATTGAACTTCGAAGCAACCTCTGGATGCATTTAAGTACAATGCGAATGAGTTTTTGCCGTGTTACACGACCGTAGATGAGACTTAGATACATCACTATATGCCGTGTATTAAAGGTCAATCGGCAAAAGTGTTTCTTTCCGAAGAACGGAACTTTCTTCCATTAGCGGCAAAAGTTATGGCAACGATTTTTTGGGATTCGCAAGATAATAATCTTAAATGATTGTTTGGGGCAGGGCAAGGGAAGAACAATGTACCCTGACCGCGTAATGTAGAAAAAGTCCCAACTACTGAAGAAAAAAATTCTCTACGATCATGATAATGTCTCGGCGCACTCATCGGCAATTGTGACAGCAAAATCAGTCCAGCTGCGCTACGAATTGGTGTCTCATCCATCATATTCGTCATTGACGTCTTCTTTTTTCCAAACTTGAAGAAGTGGCTTGGCGGAAAGGATTCTCGCCAAATTAAGAGGTAATTGCCAAAACTCAGGACTATTCTATAGGGTACAACAAATCCCATTGTTTGGATGGCTCAAAAAAGTTAGAACATCGCTAGATTAAGAGTGTAGAGCTACAATGACATTATGTCGAGTAATAAATTTACAACGTCCAAAAAAAGTGCTCTATCTTCCCTAACACAGGCCTCCCTCATACTTAACAAATCTATGCCAAAAATCCGTAACGTGCCTACGACGTGTATTTCTATTTTCTTCTCTTTCTAATACATTGGCAAATACAACAAAATAACTTCTACGTAAATCACACTTTAGATCGAACATATTCACTCGCTATAGAAGAATTATACGGAAGGGAAAAACTAACCGAGATGAAACTGATTTTACTCACGAGTTAATAAGTATGCAGACCGAAAATCAGGTATTCGGAATCATTTGCCTAGGAGCAAGATCTTCCTTGCAAGTTAGAATAACGAGCACGCCGAATTTAAGCTCCCATTAAAAACAAATTTCGTGGGTGGATGTGAGCGGTATAAAAGGAAACGATCGTATTGTTAAGTCAAAACTCTGAATATCTAGTTTAAATTAAATGCCTGAGGATTACTAATGTACTACGTGGAAGATGTATGCATTCCTTCTTCATCCTTCCTACGTCTAGAAAAAGGCACCTCGGTTCTAGATTAATGTACAGTACATGGAAAAGACCACCATTCTAATATATATTGTTTCTAAGAAAATTCCAAAGTAGTACAATCTTTGTTCGTTACGTATACTCTATATATTTTCTTATCTTCATACGAAATGGTAGATTGTTTCACTTTATATTGCAAGATTGCAAATTCTTTTTAAAATCTATCTATAGAAATAAGTAGAAACTCATATTAGGTAGCAATAGCGACCACTGAATTGGGTGGGTCCATAAAATTTGCGAATTCGATAATGACAGTTAGTTAGCATATGTCCATATTAATCACTAAATAACTTTTTACGCATAAAATTGAAACTGTTAATTTAATTACGGTAAAGTTGATGCGATGTGATGTACACTACGGCTCATAATTATTTCGGCACCCTAAATTTGTGATATAAATCATAGAAAAATAAGACAGAATTGTACATAAATGTATTTATTTCGTAGTTTTATGCAGTACACATCAAAAAGAAAGAAAAATGTTTACAAAATTTAAACTTTTGTTTCATCAATGTGACCTCCTTTGGATTTTATTACTGCAGCGCAAAGACGCGGCATCCTTGCAATCAGTTTTGCGAGCGTGTCTGGGGTTATTTTCACCCAAGCTGATTGTAGTGCGTTCCACATACTACCAACGGACGTTGGCGCCGATTGACGTGCGTGTCGGTCAAGTTCTTCCCACAGCCGCTCAATTGGATTCAAGTCAGGGCTTTGGGGTGGCCATTCCATAATCTTTAAAACTCCTTCTGTCTCCAAACGCTGCAAATATTCCTTGCATAGTTTGGACGTGTGTTTCGGGTCATTATCCTGTTGAAAGACAAAATTCTGACCCAAAAATTGTGTTCCTGAAGGTTCGTGTTCCATGCTGCTGTAAGATATCCCGGTAACCTTCTTTTTTTAATGTACCTTCAATTTTGACGATGTCGCCAACAGTTGTGCCACCAAAGCAGCCCCAAATCATTACAGATCCACCCCCATACTTCACTGTGGGGACAATACAGTGCTCACTTGCACGTTCGGCCACCGATCATCTGACAAATGTTCGCCCTCGAGATCCGAAAATTTCGAATTTGGACTTATCGGTCCAAGGCACCTTACTCCAGTCTTCCACAGTCCAATTTCGATGTTCACGGGCCCATTGGCGTCGTTTTCGTTTGTTAACTTTCCGCAGCCACGGCTTTTTCATAGCAATTCGCCGATGATTTACGGTGATTTACGGAGCGGTTTTTCGCCTATTTCTCTTGCTGGTGACTACAATTTCGCGATCTTCTGCAACTGTTGTCACGTTTGGCCTTCCACTTCGTGGTTTATTAGAAATACTGCCGCTTGCCTTATATTTTTGATTTATGTTATAATCGACAGTAGCAGGGTGTACTTTTAATTCTTGGGCAATTTGTCTATTAGTTTTGCCATTCTTATGGTAGGCAACTAAAAGCGAACGTGTTTCAATACTTAGTTCATTTTTTTTCCGGCATTTTAAATAATCGTCGCTCTGTATTTCGCACACGATCTTACCACCATGAATACCACAAAACAACTGATCCTAATTTGGAGATTTTACCTTAAGACGTACGCAAAATTAGTATAAAATCATTACGCGTACTATAATAAACGGAAAAATCTTTCCGGGAATTCCTACGCCCTCTTATTGTATTTGCATATTAATGGGGGTTTTATGACAATAATCCTATTTCACGTAATAGTTTATTTTAAATAGCTTTGTCGAATATATTTTTGCTTATTATAATTTTATTTCAAATAAGTATTCATTTGTGGAAGAATGGTTTTTAAAAACTGAATATTGTATAAATAATGTAAGAAAACGTGGGTGTCTAAATAATTATGAGCAGTAGTGTATATGACTAACCACTTTTTTATATTTTTTTAATATTTTACAACGCAAAAATTGACCTTTGTAAATATTACGTTTTTCACGTATCTTGCACTTGGTAGCTGCGGGAGCAGTGAGAAAGCCAGTAGATCTACAACATGCTGTAAATTTACATCTTGGTCATGAAATGCGTCGACTTTCAACAAACGTCGTCAGAAGTTGCCTGCCGCGATACGTGACTTTCGAAATCGCGTAACGATCGTCTAACTGAAAGACAAATTACTTTTATTCTTCTGATATCAGTTTGCAGAAATTGCTACCGTCAACGATAAAATATGTCACGAATGGACATGTTGTGTCAATCGAAAGATCACATTTAAAACACACCACGTGGTTTGATCAAATTTGAACCATATACGTTTATTCATAGGACTTTTCTCCGAGGACATTTCATAGTGGTAGTTTGCCATAGAAATTGCATGATATGTCTAACAACACTATAATACACAGTTTTTAATATTCATGATTACGAGTAGTTCTATTAGAACGTGTGTGGCAGTTACAGCCCCACATGTTTTTATACAAGTATTGCATGTCGAAGTAACATAACGTCTAACTATATATTCCGCTGCTGCTCGTTTGGTAAAGTTAGTTTCCTGCTTCAGAGACGTGTACATGTCAGTTCTTGCACATCGATAACACACGATGTAGTTAATATAATATGGCACAGTACCTACTTGACGATGTACTAATTCCACCACAATACTCGTAATTATAAGGATAATATCTGTGATCTCTCGCTTATAATAAGTAGAAGAGATACTAACTACGTGATACATTATGCATTATTTAAATATCATGCTTTCTTTAACTTAACAAGTAATCATTGTGATCATCAGAATTTGTTGACAAACAAACACATTGATTAGAATAACCAATAAAATATATTTTTAGAACAAACTGCCGATCCTCGAGTACATAGATCAATATACACAGAATTGAACATCATATCAAAATTAGGCAGATAAATCTTTAATATTACTTTTGGACTACGCAAGTTGTTTATCGGCTCACTGTTGCTAACTTTGTTATTATTGTAGCTAGGATGTTGATTAAATTACCAAGGAAGTAGTGATATATCCGCTGATCATGATGGTGTTGAGGAAGAAAAGAAACTGCACATCCCATTTCACCCCATAAACTTATTGTTTATTTTCTTAAATTGAACATCCTATACATTTTTGTAATTGTGAAGTAGGAAAAGAGATTGTGTAGAATAGCCCTAAAACGAAAAACAGAGGTACGCTGAAATTTACATTTACTAAAGTTATTAAAAGTTGTAACAAAAACAATAACAAAATTCCTCATTTTTGTCAGATACATTTATTTAACATTATATGTTTTGGGAATTTTCCTCGACAAGCAGTCGCATTTGTTAAAGTAGCTCCATTCGATATTTACTGAAGGAAAAAAATGACATCATCAAAGAGTTTTCACGAGAGTAACTCTGCAAAATATTCTTCAAATAGCGTGTATATTGACGCTAGTGGCGACCACATCCATCTACGTGCTTTCTATATAGGGCTGCCATAGGAACTTGAAGCACCAGACAAGAGCTACGGCATTGTCTGTATTCCAGATGTATGCAAATTCAAACGTAATCGGTTGAAAAGGAAATGCGTTAAAGGGATAACGCCTTTAGTGCGGGGGCTTTTTTATGTCTGGATTCTAGCTGCTCGTTCTAAAATGTTTTTTTGTTAGGAAGAGGATGGCGTGTTCTTAATTATTTAACGTGTTCACCTGTGGTAATTCCGTAAGCTTGTTTCACAGACGCGTAAATACATTAACAAAGGAAATACGTTTTACTTTCCGGATTTGCATAATTTTCTTTTAACTTAATGACTACGCATTTGTATGCAGTTATCG
The DNA here is from genome assembly GCA_902655005.2 of Marronus borbonicus. NCBI lineage: Eukaryota > Metazoa > Arthropoda > Insecta > Coleoptera > Scarabaeidae > Marronus > Marronus borbonicus. The sequence continues at coordinate 37,318,686 of LR737380.1, read as the reverse complement.
CGGCCGAGCGCTGTGACGACTCATGGGGTTGCTGAAAAACACATGCTTGATGGGAAGTGCGCTTTTCCAACTGCGTCTGATAGTAGATTACAGTGTTATTGAGGTGTCAACATGCAATAAATATCCCGTAGTTAGTTACTCTAGCAAGTAAAACTTTGAGTTTTTGCGTCATATTAAGACGAATATACAACGTTGGTTGGATTTTATTCTTAAAATAAATCGATCAAATATAAATATATTAAATGCTGCTTTTAAAACGGAGCTCAACACCAACTCAAACCGAATCTTAAAACTGCTAATGTTGCCACAACTAACGTCATAATTCTCCAGTTTGCGGTTGTTTGCGCCTCTTTTATTTTCTAAATTTTTCCATAAAATTGTGCCAATTAATGACCAACATTAATAGCGGTGATGCACTGCCCACTTGTGACTTGTAAACAATCTTAGATCGGAGCGCAGAATCTTTCTATGAACCGTTTTTTTTTGCCTATTTACCCGGAATGCCTTATCGTTTTCGAGTTGCTTCGTATTCGATGTTAAGAATTTGTTTACATGTTTGTTAGAGCTGCTCGTGGAATGTCTTCTAACCCACGTCGCTTTATAGAGAGAGAAAGACAAAGCACATAGCCATCCGATGATGGCACTGTCGGACATAAGGAGTAGTAGCTAAGAACCAGATTCCGATCTAAATGCTTCACATTAGCATACAGCAGCTATAAAGTACTGACCGATGCCACAATAAAGATCTGGTCGTGTTATTTGAAAAGCATCTCAGATGGCGTTCTTGTGTACCATCGGCAGCAAGGAGAAATGTGTAGAGAGAATAGACAAAGAGGATCAGGACACTCGCATACATATACATGAACACAAACGAAAACCGACCAGCTGCACCCTTCGGCGACGTAATTTATTAGAATATTATGTTAACGGATGCAGATGGATTATTTCTTTAATATTTAATAAACTCATAGTACAGTCGCTGACGCGTAAACAGATTTACGATATGTTATTATTAGATTTCAGTAATTATATGCACATTGCCCGTCTTTCCCCATTAGTGTTACCAAGGATTAAAGTAGAGTTGTATTGTATCCCGTAGGACTTGTCAGCAGCTTTAAGTCTTTTGATGTTTAAAATATATATAATTTCATACGAAATTACATTAAAATATTTTCTGGATGTTCGTATAGAGCCATAGGTTCGCCTTGCTACGATGGTATTTTCCAAAAACAATAACCTTGTTTAATGTATTTAATTAAATAAATGGAACTTCTGCATTTACTACATTTTGAAGGTGTGCTGTGAATTAACCTAACGGCCCACGAATTCTAAGCCTTAAGCATCTAATAAGAAGGTAATTAAAAATAAATGCTACCATTCGACAGACCTGTCATTAATCAACGTTTAAGTCATAATTCAGTAGTTTACAGCCACAATAAGTGAGACAATTAGGTAATTAGAGACAACCATGCACTGCTCAGCATTGGTAAACTTCCAAAATGATCAAAAATTGAACGTCGTGCTGTGATAAAATTTTTCTCATCTTGTAAACTGTTGGTTAAATGGACCAGTTTTTCCTATTTCTTTTATGTAATGCCAATTAACATAAGATTGGACTTGTGGAAATTCGCTTTAAAATTACTTTTTAAAATATCATCAGCTACACTTTACTCCTAAATTATTTCTTAAACTGAAGAGCGCCATACAGCTCTTTCACTGCGTCATCATCAGAAAAAGACACTTGGTAAAAATTTCACAAAAACGACGGTGCACCTAAATTTAGATTTTAACGGGAAAGGAATTTATTATAACAATCTGTTCGCTCATTCAAAATGTTGTCAGGATACAATAACAAACCTACTTTCATAAAATAATCTTCTAGAACGTTCATTTTGTGGCTAGAACTTTGAATCTTCGTTGTCTGATAAAGCAACGAGTAAGTCGGAAATAAGTGCTTTAGAATCTTGTGAATAGCTCTATTTTGCGTATAATATCAAGTTCATATATTAGTTCAACTGCATGGAAAAAGGCTTCGACGTAATGATATATAGGAACAGCTCCGCAAGGGCGATACATGCAAAATTTATTGTGATAGAGGAATTGCTAAGAAATTTAATATAAGCGAAGTACGTCGCCTGAACAGACACTATTATCCTTCGCATTTTACCGCTTTCGTGGAACGTGTAACTTTATAGTGAATTTTTTATATTATTAATATTATACATCCATTCGCTTTTCAAGGAAACCCTTGAATTTATCACGCAGCTACAAAAATATTAATATCGTGGTTAGCGTTTCCAGTGTAGGATCTGCGAATTTAGGAACAGCACCGGTTCATCTCTGGTATATAATGTAAATTCTTTAAAAATAAGGGAACATAGACTATTTACGGTGCCTATAGATGAGATTATTTTGCCAGATTAAGACGGTGAAGGTGATTATAGTCGGGGCAGGCTAACTTGCGATGGACGCCATTGATCGCAAAATGCCGTTCCTAACTGCGGTGTCGCCATATTATTTGTTGTTTGTTATAGAGTAATAATAAATATCATTGGATCCGTGATGCCTTTAACATGTTTCAAGATGTTGGTTTCTCATTCCGTGACAAGGCCCAGATAGCAACATTTACCAGTTCCTGTTCTGCCTGTTTGTAAAAATTCATGTAGATCACTCACCGCTGGACTGCGCACCTCTTTCACTAAAACATCTGTTCATATCATTAAGGTTAATCGGCGTTCCTTGATTGGGGTTTCTTAGATTTTCCTGTCAACTCTCTAATTATTTTCTGTTTTCTGAGTCTCCTATTTAGTTCACATATCTGTCTTTGGTATTTTTTCCAAAAATAAAGAACACATTTCAGCACCAGATCCGCCATAGAAGGTTATCGGCCAGTCGTGAGGGTTAATTTTTTCTATAAATTTGTTAATATCGTCATGTTGTATATTTTTATATGTTTACTTTGTCCCTTTTTAAGTGCGCTATTTCCTTCGGAGTATTTAATGGCTCGTAGCAGTATGGCGATCTATTGTAGTCACTGTTATCTAAATTAGTAAATATATTATTTATATAACTTTCGCTATATAGCTTATTCTACTGGTTTGCATAGTACCGATATGCAAATTAAATGAACGAAGTAGGAAATGAGAAAATATAGAAAATGTATTAAAACGGAGGATAAATTGCATGCACACGTAGTAATCCGGATGAAGTATTTACGCAATGTGAGCACATATAGCTTTTGAATTAATCTCTTAATGCTCTCCTCCTGCAATATTTTAGCTTTTGTATGCTTCTATAGTTAAAAAAAAAAACAAGAATTTATCTTTATTTAGCTGCATAAAAGGCATCATTTCAGATGCCTTTTATGCAGCTATTTTATATAGTTATACATCAATAAATATAAAGATTTTAAGCATTTTTTCATACCAAACAATTTTTACCAGCAAACGTGCTATTTGCTTCTTCATTTGCAATGCACTCTTATATATAATATAATAATTTTTCTGTTGAGGTAAATAAGAAATAAATACCCAAATCTCGCAAAACCTTAATAGCAATAGCTACCGATTTGAAGCTATACACAGTTCATTTTCAGATAGGAATTAGTCTTAAGCAGACAAAAATTATCGAAAATTTGTAAAATTTCAACCTTTATTTCTCATTAATTATTACGTGAATCACTCACAGAAAGTCCTTTTTTTAATTTATTTTTTAAAACGATACTACTCTCAGAAATGTGACCAAAGAATAGTTGCTAGTAGTCGTTCTTACTAAATCTTACGAATAATATCACTTTGGGATCTTTTTATTCCTACGAAACACTGCTAGGGCATTTCAGTTTACACTATGCCATAAACGCAGCGCTAATTTTAAATGTAGTTTACTCGTTAAGTGTAAATTATTCGTGAAGAAAGGTTCTGGTCGTGTTCTTTACAATAAATCGGTCGTAAAAACATTGTGTCGTCTTAATTATCCATTTCCAGTGTGTCTTTATTCTCCTGCTAGCACGTACACGGAATAATTCATTCATTAGTTGTTTTTACTCTGTATATGAGGAGGAACCGGCTGAAATGTAAGATGGAAGCCGCGTAGACTTAATCAGCGCGGAGATTACAGATATCGACAGATAGCTTTCGTGGAATAACCGCATGAAAGATATAATAACTGAATAATTAACTTTTTATTATGCAGGGTTTCGTGCAGGTGCATATAAGATGTTGCGTTACGTGTATCTCTGTATGCTTAATGGAAATATGAAGGATTCTTTCGTAATGATTAAAATTACCTAGAAAAGAATGTAACAAAACTGCTTAATGTCTTGCTTCAGGCATAAAATTCTAAATTATGTTTCTAATATAATTTTAATTGTCTGTACAAGGTAACATTATATAAAAATTATTCAAGATATGTAATACCAACGAGCTTTACAAAGAGCAATTGCAACAACGCACATGTTACGTGTTCTATATGTATTATAATATTTAGTGTCAGAGCACTTCCTTTAATCTTAGTTCTTGATGGAAAATAAATAAATAATAGTTCAGTTCGAATGTAAGTGTAATTATATTCATTTTACGTTATTTTGTTGTGTGTGTTGCGCTACCAATATCGTATATATGCTTCTTATAAGGAGCCGTTAGTGTATAAATTGCATTGTGTAACGTGTCTCATGGCTTTGTTACTGCCACTTCCTCATGGCAAATGGTGACGCGGAACCGTGACTTGGAACCCACCAAAATCAATAGGAAAATTGCTATCAACACCTGGGAAGATTCTAACGCACGGCTCCTAACCCGTCACGCCCACCAGCAGGCTCCCTTTTCACTGGACCACAGAACCAGTGTAATTTACTAGTGCTAACAAATATTTCTATACTTAATTCGCAGCTCTTGCAAAAGTGTTTACTGCTCAACAGTAAAGGCAATTTTTATTAAGCGAAAAAAGCCAAACAACCATTCGTAATTGCAATCCAAAATTGTCCAAGTGAAAATACAAAGAACTGCCGAAATGAGCAACTGCCACAATGTCAGGGTTACTCAATTCCCCCATAGCTTAAGGCCGCCCGTCTCACCATTAAGAATTTTAATGGGATTTGGTATACTGAATCTTACATGATTTTAATAAAACTAGTCCTAAGGCTGCTCAGCGAGGTATTTGTGGACATAAGCTGTTTATTTGACTCTCTATCACATGTTTCTAAACAGTTTTCTTATATTATACCGGCAGAATTAAACCTGATAGTTTTAGAGCGGTTTTAGACACCATAATAGATTGGCCAAATTGGCTGCCTTGAATTTCTTCACGTGTATAATGCATTTAAATTGACGGATTTAAAACGAGCTCTAAGTTTCAATTGCCAAAACCATATAATATTACTTAATATTAAACGTCAAAAAGATTTTATATAGAAGAAAATAATATTGGTATTTCTACAATCGAGAGCTTTAGTTGACTCATTTATTGCCGAATGTAAAACCGTTCTTACACAAGTTGCTACGATTTACTCGATAACACTATTTAAAAATGCTAAAGTAAGTCAAAGACAGCTAAAAAGGAATTCTTTTTCTGTGCCCACCATTCCGCTTTTTAACCAACCTATTCGTAAGCAATAGTTTGAGCAAAATGTCTAAAAGATCTGATGAAATTCATGAAACCCAGAGACGAAGTGTTGTGGGAATCATGATGCGAACGAAAATATAATACTTTAACTGAGGAATTCTGTCGAATTTTAGTTAATTTTAAGGAACTTTCGCATAGTTTCTATTAGTTAATTACACCATCGTCAGCGATACGATTTTAGGATGATATTTTCATTCGAATAAAATATACCCAAATGAGAGTTCTATTGCATCGATATAAATGCAAACGTAATTTGCTTTGTCGTAGGGCCCCGATGTTTTCGGGAAATTAAATGTCTCGGGCCTTGTTAGTTCAAATACTGGATTCCACCTAACGAGTGATTCATCACGCCGCTTAAATGTTGCGGTACATCGACTAAACCAAGACCAATTTCTGGATTGCCTGGAGCCTCTACTGCCTACTTTGGAATTCAATGAATTATTTGTGTCTCAGGCTAAGTTCCGACTGTAGGGACGCCCTACTCCTTTGTGCCCTTTCTTGTAATCGTTCGATTTTTAATTTTTTCTCTTCCCCGTGATTTATTAAAGATCTCCAGAAATTTATGACCCACGAATCTATAAATCACGAACTACGGTTTTGTTAAAAAAGTAATGGCTTTAGAAAAAGTAAATTTAGACGACTGTCCTAATGAAAGACGATAATCGAAAGCCGTTTACTTAGGTAGGTAGCGCAGCTAAAACGTTAGCATTTGTAAAACGAATATAATTAGCAATGGAATGGAATATTATGCTTCAATATCGAAACGTCTAAAAATTCTTTTTGTAGTTGTACATCTAGAGTCTGCAAACTAGAACTTCGAAACAAACTTGAGAATGGTCTTGAAATGAAAATAATTGAATAATATTAAATGAAGTGAAGTAAGCGTATAAATAGGTATTACTTTTTTCAATTAAAATACATTCGCATATAATTAATACAACTTCACTAGGAATGTGTCGAATAGTGGCAAGTGTCTGTTCTGTGTCGCTTCTATTATCGAGATGCCAATTTCAGAAAATTGTTCAGGAAGTGGAAATAGGCTTTCCCGGCTTCTTTCCGTTGAAGTAGTTTCTTTTGGGTTTTGTCGTGTTTATTACAGCAATATTGCCTAACCAAAAACCGATATTCTGCTCCTCATTATACCTGGTGTCCCAAATCTAGTGTGTTTGTGTGGATAACTTTCCTAGCATTGAAGGTGAAGATTTGGTTAAGTAGGCAGGTGTTTTGCAGTTTTGTGCGCTGATTTAAAAGCATCGCGAATTTGAAGAGGGCACGAGTTTCACCCCTGCAAGTTACGTATTGCTCAAACTTTACATTATCGCAGAGTATTTTGTAGGTGATTTATCTGCGAGAAAGGAAGTTCTAATTGAAGGTTGGTTAGTCACTGGCAATTGGTGTATGTTTTGCTGTCTAAATCAGAGTTTCCGTAAAACTGTTTTAAAATTACTTTGTAACTCAAAATGCCTCTTAGATGAGAGCGTTGTCCTAAATGCCAACACATACATCAGTAACTATGGTGAATATGCGAAATCGAACGAGAAATATCCAAATTTCAACTTGGCGAGCAAATGTACTTGAAACCATGACAAAATCGACATCCAACGAATCGATCGAAGTATGTTAATTCTACGCTCCACAATAGCATATGCCATTTATTTCTAGTCTTAAATATTATCCGTTAAAGAATAATATGCTCATTTCTGAATATTTGTCTTTTCTAATATGTTCAAGATGTTTGAGAGGCTAAAGGTCACAATTCGATATTACGGCCATTTTCTAGATTTCTTTGTACATCTTCAATTCCGTATTTATCCTCCATGACCCCAGATTATTTTTAACTTCACAAAGAACAAACTTTGTGTTGCAAAAGAGTTCTTTATATCCTCAGCAGAAGTATTTTCCGTTTGTAGTTTTTCCTTCTCCTTTCAGTTATATCGGCGTATCTTGTTTCGCTTTGATGTTAAGGGAATTTTTATAACGTATATACGTATACTTTATTTATTGAGAACTCCGCGGAAATGAAAACATTGACCCTGGATATATTTTTGATGTGTCGTATACATTAATAGTGAATTCTTGGCTTGATAGTGCGGCAAAATTCCGCTGTGGCAAACAAGTTAAAGTACCAGTACATTATACATTATTAATTTTCGGAACGGTTTTAAACGAAATACACATATTGTATGAGGTTCGGTCGTTCGCGGAAAATGCTCTGCCTCTGTCTTTTCTACGTCTTATTGCAATCGATACCATCGCATAAAAGAAAATAAGAACAAGTTTGCGAATTCGATTTCCATTTGTATTAGTTAGTCGGGCGGAGACTATATTTTACTGCGAGTGTATAATATGTCCCCTTCAGAATCCTTCCGTTCACTTTATCGGAGACGTTAAGAATAAAAGATGAACCCCGAAGCGGGATTGCTTATTTAGTTTGTTTTGTACCGTTTAGGAAGTCGAATGTCTGCTTATAATATTATGTACCCGCCATTACTCCCTGAAATTTCGTTTAACAATGTGTGTGCAAGGTTCTCTTTTGAGCACTTCGCGTAAAGGAGAAACGAGTTCAATATTAACGGTAGTTTAGGTAGATTTCGTTTGTGAATTCTGTTCCGTTGTGATCATATACACATATATATTGAAGTAAATTTATGCCTCCGTTTTCCAATCTATTTGTTCCCGTATTTCCTGCTTTCGTTTGTTCTTTCATCGCATATTGACTGATAATTAAACAGCATCCAGATGCTATGTATGAACTTTTATAGATTAACGTGTCTTCTGGCATAGCATTATATTCTTGTCTTGCATTCTGTTTAGGCATATCTAGATAGCGGCCAAGTGCTAATTTATTTTGAGCAGGCTTCGTAAATGATTTTGCAATAGATTTATGATATTTATCTACCAAATCTACCAAAATAAACGTGATACAAAATAATAACATGGTCGTAATCCCTATAATTGGCAGATCAAACTGCTTAAGGGACCATCATCAAAATACATATTGCACAGATCCTGGAATACATAAACGGAGCCGGTAAACGGTTAGAAGTTGGTATTAATCAGTGTGTAATGAGTGTGTGTGTAATCGTCATGTACACTGCCGTTCAGAGAAGTTCGGTCGGTTAGTAAAAAACATGGAAAGGTTACAGAAACAAACGAAACTAAAAACAAAATGCAATTTTATTGTATGTACAGGTAAAAAAGACAAAAATAAATAAATAAAAAGTTATTCTGGCCTAATATAACATACTGAACATTATTTTTTTTTCATCGAAAAAACATCCTTTGCTGTTAATCGCCGCTCGAACTATTCTAGGCATTCTTTCGATAAGTTGCGTTAAAACGGATTGTGGAATATTAATCCATTCATGTTGCAGAATACTCCGTAAATGTTCTTGTGAAGTTGGGCATATTTTTCGGATCCTCCTGTCCAGTTCATCCCACAACAACTCTATAGGGTTCAAATCTGGGCTTTGTGGAGGCCATGTCATTACTTTCAGGGTGTGCTGTTCTTCTTGCTCCTTTAGATAGTTTTTACACACTAACGCAGTGTATTTTGGGTCGTTGTCACGCATGAATGTAAAGTTACGGCCTATTATACGCAGTCCTAATGGAACTGCATGATTCTGGAGTATTGCAAAATAATTTTCCTTCCTCATTACACCCTGCACTCCGCATAAATGTCCCGTCCCAGCAAAGGAGAAACATCCCCACACTAACACAGAACTACGCCCTTGCTTCACTGTAGGCACAATGTAGGCCGGGATCATTTTTTCGGTTTAGATCTTCCGACATAAACTCGTCGATTTTGCCCAAAAACCTCAAACTTTAACTCGTCACTCCAAAGCACGTGTTTCCAATCATCTAACGACCAATCTAGATGAGAACGGGCCCACTGTAGCCGTTTTGCTCTGTTGCCCCGACATAATAAGGATTTTCGAATGGCAATGCGCCGATGAAGGTCCGCTTATTGAAGTCGACGTTTTACCGTACTCGCCGAAACTTGTTCTTCACGGCCGCGATTGACTTCGGCTGCTATTTGTGGCGCTGTCAATTTTCTATTGCGTTTGCTTAATCATACAATTCTCAAATCTTCAGCTTTTGTTGTTTTCCTAGATGCTCCAGGACGAACACGATTTTCTATAGTTCCAGTTGTCCGATATCGCTTTATGATGTCATTTACTGTTGAACTTCTCATATTTATTTTTTCAGCAATTTGTCGCCCCGAATATCCTTCTTCAAACAGCGTAATAATGCGTGAACGTTTTTCCACACTGGTAGGCCTGCCACGTGCCATTTTGAATTTTCTTTAAACTTTCGCGCAAAAACAACAGATGCACACCAACACACGCTTAACAGTAAAATGAAGCAAATTTATATCTTCACGCCTGTGATAAATAAACAAGAATGATACTGCGGTATATTTCCTAAATGTATTGTTGGTTAATAATCCCCAAACGACGCGTTTCAAAAGATCGATGCTTCCAAGAAATTCTTGGAATGATAATAAAAGGGACTTTATTGTGGTTGTCGCAATATTTCCACTTTACATAATAATTTATGGCTTTAATCCCTTAGAAAAGAGTGTATGCTTAATATTTGTCTAATTTTATGTATTAATAATTGTATACAGTGTGATATAATAGATTCTTATTGTATGACCGAACTTCACTGAACGGCAGTGTATATACGTAAGTATGTACACAGAAATAAGAAATGGACAAAACAAAAGAATGACTTCAAAAGAGCGGATTTTTTTCCTACTGAGAGGTTACATAATATATAATATATATAACATACAATGGCCCTATTTTTGTAGATCAAATTCCTTGGAAAACCAGGGTGACTGTGATTCATTAACAATTGCGTGTATACGTAAAATTCGCTATAATAATTTCCAGTACTCAAATACTTAACAAGAATTGTAGACATTAAAAAGTATACTTTTAGATTTGCACTTGGCCATAGGCAGATTTTAGAAGCTTAAACACTTCCCCAACGTGAAGATTGTAACTTTTTTAACAAATTATTAAAGGTATTCTTCCCATGAACATAATTACCGTCTTACGCTGTTACATTCAAAATGGAAAACCGGAAACGTATCGAATTCTCGGATGGAACCAAGAGAGATCACTTTTAAATCATTCTGTATTTCGCCTATTAGCTTGTTTTAAAATATTAACATTAATCTTTGGGGTAAAAAAAAGGGATCCAGTTGAAAAAACGTGTGCATTTATCTTATTTAAACGAGGCATGAAAATGAAATTATACATATAAATTTTCCGGTATTAATAATTCCGGACCCGAATTTAAACGTTAAGATATGGAAGTGAATTTCGGATTTACGACCACTTCCTTCTATTGTTTGCAGATTTACATTCGAAGCCGCGTTTTTGCAAGAAGGACGTTTTCAGGCCACGTATGTTTTACATTTTCGCCGGCAATATACAGTTTTTGCCTGAAAAGCCACCGTACAAAAACCACTCGCTGTAATAAATTTTAATTATACATTTTGGGATACCACAGTAGGTGAATTTTAGGAGCTAGATAAAATATTAATGAATTAGGATGCTTCCCGCTTCTACCGCTACCGCATGTTTTACGTTATTTATTGTTCAATGTTTGGTGATAAAAGCTCGACGTAAACACGCGCGCACACAACAACCACAACATTTTAATGTTACTGATGCATATGGAGCTCGCTGGTTTAAATGTGTTTTTTTTTTGTGTATTTCCTTTATGCTTGTAATTGTACAAGGAAGCTTCTAAAATCATATATTTAGCTACATCTAATAACTTAGATTTAGAAGACATCTATATGATTATAATTCTCCAGTGATTCTTGCATGCATAGACATGCTCTGCGCACCAAGACAGGGTTTATAGATTCCAATCGCGTATCATGCAAACTTGAACCGATTCAATGCCCGTACCATGTAAACCAACATGCTCGATAATTATCCAGTCAAGTTACTTGTCGAACTAACAATAAGCTCGGATTAAACTATCGATATGGTTACTATGTGTATATTTTTCGAAAAGCGGCTCAATATATCCTAAATTTTCTAATTACTTGTTTAACGTGAAAGTCAAGAAAACAATCTATTGGTGAAAGCCACGAAAATTTAGCTGCCTGCAGGAAATAGTGGGTGAGATCGAAAAGATAATGATCCTAGCCGCAGTATTCCAGTAAGCTGGTGCATTTCATCTTTCGCCGTTGGTATAGGATCCAGTAATATGCGCAATTCAAAGGTCCAGTATTAGAAAGTAAAGAAAAAAAAACGAATGATATATTCCGGATCTTCCAATTTTAAGACTTCAGAGAACGAACTGAATATTATAAATAATTACGAGATTCCGAGAAACATCACTTCAAGAACATTTCTTTCTTTAGGAAATTTCACTTTTTAAATTCCAACAATATCCGATTCCTCTTTTTGCGGCGGGATTTGCCTGCGTCCTCGGAGAAAAATATATTTCTTTTAGAACTTAATTATCGAGGGATCCCTTGTTTCTCCTTGACCGCCAGTACCGTCTCTCCCGTTACAACATAAGAAAGATTACGATCGAACGCAATTTCCATAACTCAAGCGCACTTCGATTACAAAAAAGTAGATTGATCAGATTGTTGTGTGATTTGCTAATAGAAAATCCGATTTCATGCCAATTCAGAGATTGGTTTGCGATTATTCTTCTTCCTCTGCTTCTTCGTTTCGGCGAAAAGAAACGGATCTGCTCTGATAGTTTTTATGCAATGTAAGACGTCTATGCGTTCATGTCGTGTAAGATAAGCGAGTGAGTTACAGTAGCAAATTGTATTGCGGTCACGTATCCCATAACTCTGATGAAAAAGGTGATAGAAAAAGTTATGAAATGCATTAACAGATACCGATAAAAAGGTAGTATCGAAGTATAGTTTTGTGGAAATTGCTGATACAGGAAAATTAAATTAAATTCTTATAAAACGAGGAATACTGCAATACAATTAGGAATACCAGTACATGAAAAAATTAGACGAAATAAATTCAAATATTCGGGACGTACAGTTTATTAAAAGGAATTTGAGGCACATTGGATAAACGTTGCTTAATATTTCATGAAGCAGCAAAATGATTCAGAAAGGAAGCACTGCATTACCTTCAGGAACTCTGATTTGCGAATTGATTTTTTTTTTTGCGAAAAAATGCTGCAAGCACAAAATAGTATATTAGAAAAAAAGTTTGATAAAGTGGTACTTTACGCCACTCTAAAATTTGAAAACCGAGGCCGACCAAGGACAAGAGTAACCATTGCAAAGAGCATTTTCTTGTAAATTGAAATTCTTTATTGCATCTACTTTTATTCACTAAGAATTTTACCAATCTGCTAATTAAGAAACATGGCCATTTTGTGTTGTCCATAGTGCCTAAGGTGTTCAGTAGAGTTCTTGAGAAGGGTACTATGTTGCGCACGATAGCGCATCGTCCCATACCGCAGCTCTCACGATCCATTAATTAGCTGAAGAAAAATATCAAATTCGAACAATATCCGCCGCATTTACCTAATTTGGCAATGTGTGACTTTTAGCTGTTTTATGGCATTGAAAAGTTTTTACGAGCTACGAGTTTTTCGTTTGGGGAAGAAATTGACACGGCCATTCATTTAGTATTTTGCAAATATTTCAAAAGAAGATTAGTTGGCGCGCTTTAAGAAGTGGAAAAATGTTCTAGAACATGCTGAATTCTGAACAATTGGTCCTCGTTCAAGAAAATTTGTTCTACCACAATATAGCTACATTCAAATCAACGTATCTTTAAAACATTTTAAAACCTAATTTTAGTACCGAAATCGATGCCGCAAACGCTCAAAACCATGATCTTCGCTGCAGCTATTAACATTCCACATTTGCGAGGAGGAGAAACTCATCAGCGATTCAGTCCATGGCGCGCGAGCCTTTGACTTCATAATTAGGAGACAATGTCTATATTACAAGTCCGCCGAGTATCTTAAATTAACGCTTACATATTCCCATATTAATTACTCCTTAGAAGGAATACCTAAGCATACAACAGGAGAGTACGTTCCCGCAACAATTGCTAATGTTCATAGGCAATCCAATTATCCGTGACGCCGAGGAACGCATGCGTATCTCCGTGGCACATCTATAGCGTGTGCGGTCCGCGTGAGACGCACCTTAATTTACGACCTCCTTGACACCGGCTTTTGTCTATACAAAAGCTTGCTTATACGGAAAAATAATTGACACAAGAACTTTACGGCCACCTAGACGTCGAACTCAAATGAGTTGATTAGGGCGACTTGTTTCGATAATCGTTCGGCTGGACTGGAGTGAAGGCACGAAAACAACTGCCGGGAATTTTGTCATGTAGTTGTGGTCGGGATGTGTATGTATGCGATCGTCGCCGTCGATTGCGATGGTTTTAATTAACCTTTATTCCTATTAATTTCCTTCCTTTTTCCGCTTCGCTTTTTCTAGCGGCTAGTTTATAAATAAAATAGAACCTTTAATTAATCGAATCCAAGCGTGAAAGAGCTCTTTCTTCAAGCGTTGTTATCAGTTCCATGTTCAGAATCCCCATACGCGCTTCGCTTTCAAACAAGATGTTCGTTCGTTAATAAAGATTTATTTGCTACCACTCATTATTTATTTTCCTACTGCTTACATTTATATTTGTTGTAAGAGAATAAAGTGGATTGCAGTTTTAACGCTTCTAGTTTAAGAAAACTGTTTTTTATTAGTAATTGTGCTTACCGCTTAGGAACAAGGGATTGATACAGGTGCGAAAGATTGACTTAATATTAAAACTTAAAAAAAATATTAGGCCTATATGGCGTCTGCTGAAAGAGGTAATATCATATTTCCAACCCATCTTAAATTCCACCAAACAGATTTAATGAAAGCCATTTATCTGCTTTTTTGATCGTAATGATTAATTTCAACCTAGGATGTCCCGAAAACCCTATGCGTTGACAGAATAGGCATATGTCCTAATGCGTATCTCATCGAGTAACTTTAATGTATAGAATATAACGCCACGACATAAACAGAGCGGGTTCTACCCTGGCATCTCATTAATCTTGTTAATTGACAGTTGTCAGTACAGTGTCCGCTGTATTACTTTATATGTATTAGATTTATAACAGATACAGGCCTTAAATAAGTTAGTGTAAATTGGAAATTACTTGCATTTGAGAAGCTGTGATCGAAATACCTTAACTACTTTTGTTTCGTAATCATTTGATTATTAACTGACGCGTATGATCTAATCTAGGACGAAAATGAAATTCAAACACTTGAGTTTCACGCTGGCTTTATGCAAAATTTTAACTCTAACGTTTATCCTAAATTATGATCAGGCGTAGCGTGATTCGTACAGGTGCTATTATTATTATTTTATTGTGTTCTGCCTAAGATGTGAAAAGGATGAGTTATTTCTTCAACTTGGTTCTATTCTTAATCTCTTTGTTTAATTTGCAATTACGTTTTGGCCGTGGAGAATATGAAACTCTCAAGATTAAAAAAAAGCACGTTGAATCCAAATATTCATCATACGTCAATGAACCAAAGTTACATTTTGAAAAACGGTAAAGGTCTTCGAATATAGAAAATAATTGGCAAAAAAAATTTGAGAATTTCATGACTATAAAAGAAATGCATCCGAGATTTCAAAATCTTGCTTTCTTGATTTTCTAAGGTAAGACCGTGATAGCTGTTATGAATCTATACGTCAGTACGGCCTGCTGCCGTTCACGAAGTGAAATAGCTACTTTGAAATGCAGAAGTTTCTATCAAATATGAAACATTCACGTCCAACACACACTACATACTTGCGCTACTATATTCACAGCAATGTAAACTGTAAGGCCATATTTCATGATTCCTTTATAAAAATGTCAGCGTTTATTCGAATATTTCAATATTTTTACTTTGCTATAATAATGATTCAAAGGCAATCGCATTTTAGTAAAAGTGTGTGGTCCAATAAGAAAGAGACAAGTAACCCGCATGTGTACGTATGTATTTGTACACAACTGCTCTGGAAAAAGAAGCATATGCCTGTTTATTTATGAGTCGAGGTTGCGCTTGTAAAATTTCCATTTGAATACGAAAGCCATCTTTACGTGTGATCGTGTGTGTGAGGCAAAACCTAAGGAGTTAAACAGAAAAGAAATTCAACGAAACAGAAGGAGCGAAGTCAACCTTAGATCCTATCAAGATAGCGGTTTAATTTATTTTGTTGTGATGTGGTCGCTACCTGCGATTTTTACTCGGTATTACATTTTACATCTGATAACGTTTTATGTGAAGACAAAGGACCGTCTCAAAAATATATATCATCAATTAAGTAAGTCTCTCATCTAGAGTATCACTCAGAGCTGACATATTGTTACATCTGTGTTTCCTTTTTTTGGCTCGTTGTCAGTATTGTCTTATTGTTTCAGGTCTATTTAATTAGTGTTATCGTTACATCTTCGGGCGATTAATTAAACGTAGTATCCACACACTCGTGCGATGGTAGCACGTAATAATGTTGTCGTGTAAGAATAAAAAGGAACATGCACCTGACAATAATTAAAATTTACACTATATTGCTGCGATGGCGTTCTTCTACAACAAGTTTAGTCCAATTCTTCAATAATACAGGAAACATAAAAGTAGCTAGCGTTATTTTGATGATTTATTTCTTCACTTAATAGTTATTTGAAACGTACCATAAAACCTTTACTGCGCTTAACTTCTCAATAATTTAATGGCCTTGTTTTATTGATTACCTTTACGAGAAATACATTTTATAAATAGACATACTATATATAAACAAATAAAAACATCAGTCAATGTAGCTTCTGTTCTTTTCATTTTCGCCTTAATTCCAATCATTTGATCTCAAGTAAATGTGATTTTTCGCAAACTCATGCCTAGCAGGGAAATGTGAAATAGTCTCACTCCAATTAATTTTCCACGTATTTATTGAATAAAATCTATAGTAAGTGACAGCACTCCCTCCCGTAACAAAAATAAGACCGGCGCCGAATGTGGCGCGGAAATTTTGCGATCCACATCCCCATATACCGGCTAGAGTTTGGTCATAGAAGCTTCCGTGTGCAATTATTCAATGTTGTTGGAGATTTTTAAATAGCCGGTAGAGTTTGGTTATTCTGCATGAACTGTTGCGATAATCAGCAATTTTAGTCGTTCGGAAATGTTTACACTTTCGTTTCGTACATAACTAATGTACCCTATGCAGTACATGATTTTTGTGTTCGGGTTGAAACTGCACTCTACGAAACGTTGAAAGGCGATTTGGTGTTTTATTTTCCAATCAATTTTTGCTAGACGCCACGCTGAAATTAAATTCTAAATTGCGAAAGGGCAATCCTATAAAGTCCCGGCCTTGTCTAGGGCCGAATTTACAGAACTGGTATCAACGGCTTAACGAATAGGAATAGCCGTTTTGTTTTTGAAGCGAAAACTGCGATTTAATTTGGATCAATCGCGAAACCAAAGCGCTTTAAATACAGCATTCAGCGGAAGCGAAATTATCGATACGTAATATAGCAATAGATGAGTGCACATGCATTGAATTGCACGGTGAATTTACTTATACATATATACATATTAATAAACTCCTAGTTGGCGATGTTAGGCGTACAACTCTTAAAATAACCATATTTAGCAATTGATCGCAATCAGCCCAACAGCGACTTTCCGTAGAAGAGATAATTCTTTTGTCATTAACTCTCTAATTTATTACTCTATGCGAGCTCGTAATTACGGAACTTGGAGCTTTATCGGTATAAAGGATAAGCGGCGGGCCCTTGGCTCTTAACTGATAAAGGATAAATTTACGCCGTATGTAATTATTTTGCATAATTACGATGATAAGCGAAACGAGAAAACATGTGCCCTGATTTAACGGAATACAAGACTTTTTATTTTACGAAAACATATTGCACAGAAAGTACATATTATCCCCCTCTGGATTGCAACGACTTATTCTAACAATATTTTAAATTTAAGTACTTCAGTGAGTCTATTAATAATAATAATAATAATAATAATAATTTAATCAAGGCAATAGTGGAATTAATAGCAATAAGTTAATCATTAAATTAAATTATGCGATACTTTGTTCAACTGCCTCTTAAAGTGATTTAAATTCGTTTAAATAACAAAATTTTAAGGTAACTTCTTAAACAATTTTGGTCTGATATTTAGCCGCTTCCAAGAATGCGAAGTCGATTCCCGGTCCTTGTGAAGTTGCGGGTGAACCTCAGAATTCTTTATAAACTAAGTTTGGTTCAAATATATAGTGGGTGTTGTCAGTTAGGAGCGAACATAGGGTTTTAACATTTATGAAAGTTTGGAAACGCTATACTTGGTCCCTAATTTCTGGCAAAACAAACCCGATGTACCATTAATAAATTGATTGCTTACCTAAAACCGGACACCTTAATACGTAAAACAACTTTTAAGGCTTACCCCTTAAAAAGAAAGAAAATGCACATTTTCATCATTTAGCGTTTCTCCAACCACTTTGTTAGCGAAACGACTAACAAAGTGATTTTTATATCTTCTCGAATAGTTTAAAGCAATTCGCCAACTAAAGAATCTGCACAAAATACGTTAAAGATGGATATAGAACAGGAACGTAGAATATTGAAAAAGAATACTGCGAAGAGCGAGACCATTTTCAATTTGGCATATGAAATTGTTGACGTTAAATAGCAATTGTCCACTCGTTTGTTTAGAACGAACGTGTACGGAAGAGTTTGACGACGTTAGAAGCTTTAAATTAAATAATTGAAATACGGAACCGGCTGCGTTGGCTAAAACGTCCAGCCTGGCAAAAGTCTGTAATAATTAAATACTACACATTCTTTCCCTCTCATTTGATGTCTGTGCAGGCAAAAAGGTTCTCTTTAGCCTCGTCGAAATATTCTCTGTTAACTTATATATCAAGCCAAGCAGCTACTGAAAACTCTAATGTCTTGTTTCGTGAAAAGATACGCCTGCGTTTCGTTTTATCATTTGATAAGGCTTTACACCGTTCTTCGTTGTGTGGGGGTTTGGGTGATGTAACATAATTACGTAATGAAACAAGGCGATATCAAAATTCTACAAAATAAGGGAATACGAAATTACGAAACCTTTTTAGTATTGT
Organism: Marronus borbonicus; assembly: GCA_902655005.2. NCBI lineage: Eukaryota > Metazoa > Arthropoda > Insecta > Coleoptera > Scarabaeidae > Marronus > Marronus borbonicus. The sequence goes on along the minus strand of LR737380.1, from coordinate 37,299,907 downwards.
GTCGCAACGCCTTCACGTAAAAGGTGAAAATAGAAACGTAATTTCGCTTCTGTAATTTTATCACTAATTAAATTACTTTGATCTCCACGTCAGATACAATGTAATGCCATACATTTGAAATTCAAAAGATTCATAAATTACAACGACAAAGTTTCCGCTCGAACCCTACTTTTTTTTGATAACGCGCATAATTCTCCAAAAAGGGTTCATTGCCGAAAATTAGAGCGTTCCTGTTTTTATATCCGGAATTTTACGAGTTCCAGGCCTTCCCTTTATTCGGTGAATATTTTCCGGTTAAAGAGCTACTCTAACGTCATAAAAACTTCCAACTTAAAAGCACTAAACCACTTAACTACAAATTGCAAAGGAGCTTCCGAGACCTAATGCATTTGCATCGATTTTCTTTCGCTGTAAGAAAACATATCTTACACCTAAGACATTGTTCGTGTGTTTCAATTTAATGGAACTTTTAAGGCTCTGGCGTATTTAATTTTATCGTTTGTAGTCATGAAGCTTAACACGATTCATTCATGTGAGCTTCTCGCCCTTTAGAAATTGCCGGATCATATTTCTACTTTGCAAACATGCACTTGTAATATATTTTACGCTATATATGAAATTGAACGGGATGCTTTATGTAACGCGCTGTAGCATTATTAAATCAGACATAGCAAAGTTCATCGTGTTTTCTAAAAGCGGAGGCGCCCGCTCTGAGTTATGTCAGCTACAATATTCATAAAACCGATATTTAATTTAAAGCGCAAATTAAAATACTGGCGCAATTTACTTCAGATAAATAAATTACGCTTATATTTGTAACTATACGTATAAAAATTTGTCTGACAATGAGTAAAAGAGGACGGAATTATAAGTAAGCCTGCAGAAACGAAATTAGCGGAGACTAGACTGACTCGTGTTTTGTCGACTCTCGGAGAAACCAATAGGCAACACGAATCCATTCTCAGAGAGCCGAATATACGAGTCTGTATAGTTTCCGCTAATTTCGTGAAGCACAACTCGTTTCTGCAGGTTTAGTTGTAAATCTCTCGAAATGTTTAGTCCATTCCTAATAGCGGTTGACATCTTTCTCTTTATGCCTTAAGCCAACTCCCAGTAGGTAAATTATACATACAGAGTGTTCACGAGTGCACTTGATACAAAATATAAAAATAAAAATCTTTATTATTAATTTTACGACGAAAAGTTGTTCTTTTCCGCAAGAGAGGAGTGCTGCTATTCACTACTTTACTTGATTTGTGAATCATTGCTGTCCAAGAAGTGTAGAATGAGTAAGGTACCCATCTTTCTGCCAAAAAAATGTAACGTCGCATTTCTGGCTCAAGGTGTCAAGCGATAGTAACAGATGTATAACAAATATGGACCAACAATTTAATACGAAAAAATTCCACACCAAACGTTCACCTTTTAGCAACGTCGACTTCGTTTATGAATATAAAATGCGAAAAGCATTTGTAACATTCGATTAAGTAAAGTACCCTTATACGTATCTGCTAATCTGCATTTTCCTTAAACTTATATACGCTAAGAAATTAGCTTTTCCGTTCAACAAATTAAATTCAGCAAATTTATACGCTGATGAAAAATATGCACACTCAATTGACATCTACAATAGTCGATCTTCTAACGAAACAACAATGGTTCCGTTGTAGAATTGAGTTTAATTCAACGTTGACCTCCTTTCCGATTAAACGCTGCCTGTTAAGCTCTCCACGGCGATACTTTTTCACTGCACTCACATTCCCGCTCTGATTGTACTCACTTGGTGGCGTACTAATTAAACCGTTTGTATTGCAATCGCTCAGTAAATCTGAAGACGACTAAACATTCTCGTGTTTCAATTTAGTAATTCTCCTCGGCACCTTTACTGCTGCACTGCTTCAAGTTTTAGTCCTGAGATACCGCGATAGTAGTAGCTCGTAGAAGTCGTGAAGCGCTGCTTTCCTCCTGCTCTTGATGTTTCTGCGGTTTCTGAACTACCAGCCGAGTAATCAAGCCGCGATATATATTACAGTTACATCCAGATGATGTCACTCTATCAGGATTTTAGAAAGCCCCGTCTGAAATTACATTAATCCGTCTAACTTTACTTACCTGTTTATGTACACAACATCCAAAGGCAGCAGCGCTAGTTGTTAGCGTAAGACGCAAAATTTATGAAACCACGAAATTCAATATTAATTTGGGAAAGCGTAATTATATTGCTGTGTTAATATCAAAGATGTCAAGATATCTTATATTTCCGCTAATTTAGAATGTAATACCTCCGTACGTAGAAATGCATTTTTTGTCGAAATTAAGTATTGAACATTAAATTAATCGTTTTATTGGAAGTTCAAACAATGAATGTTAATTTATTTAATTAAACGATCTTTTGTCAAATGCCGTGTAGTAAAGGCAATTAGTGGCTGAATCACCGACTATTAGACACACCGTTCATGCACTTTTTTAATCTTTATGTATATTGAATGTTTAATCGTTTTTATCTACGAAACAAAGTTTATAGACATTATATAAAATGTAAATGAGGGTTATTAATACTTGTTATGTAAATAGTCCATTTATTGATATTTTTGCTTCGTCGAGGATATGTTTAGCGATTTGTCGCTCGCCTACGAATTCGATTTTGTGCATGTTTAATGAAGGAAACTAAGAGACATTAAAAGATTGTCCGTTCTATCTAATTTCGAAAACGAATATTTCAGTTACTCCGGATAAAACAATATCCGTTCGGACATATAACATTTTCTCATTGTACTTACTTGCTTCGCTGTATCTCACAGGAACTGCGGATTTACTTAATAATTTACGTTTATTATTTATTAGAATGCCTTATCGGTGTCCATCATTACAATAATAATAATGCCGCAATTTCGCATCCACTCTTTCGCTCTACTCCCATCATTCACAGGAAATTTGAAAAAACTTATATTCTTATCTTTTTTATTATTTTTAAAGCAATTTACATAAACGCACATATGATTCGCGGTAGTCATCTTTCAGGAATGGCTATATTAAACCCGATCGATGTTACCAATACACTAATTCAAGAGAGACTGAACGAGCTCCGTTTTATGGGATTCGAAAATCTCGCTTCCTATCCGACTTGATGCGCCATCTACATGTCGAACGCTGTTTTGGTTCTGCATATACTTATAACGCGCCCACTTACAAGAACAAGGAAACCATCACAGACCGACGGATCCCAAATATACATTTATAACACGCCTTCTTTTTAAATATTACCCAGTGAAAACAATCCTAAGGTTTCTACTACAAAATCATAAAAAGACATTAAATATCCACCAATCGTAAGATCTTTAAAAGGTTTTTTTTACTTACGCCCCTCTTTTTGTGGTCATGCACATTGATATTTTAAAATACATTTTGGCGTAAAAAAAGAGTACGTTTTGTTACTAACATAAGAAATCTCCATTTTTATTAGGAAATGGGGACGGGGTTTCTGCACGCCCACAATTTGAAAATAAACCAATAAAATAACCGCGTAACCTTAGCATCTATTTCAATGCGTACTTTATGATCAGTTACATGGATAGGAATTAAATTTTAATTTAGAATTAAGTTAATAACATCAAAACCTTCTATCGACATGTTACATATGGTTGAAATCAGAAAAAGAAGCTGTCTGAGGGTGTTCACACCCAACATGGCGCGGATGAGAAATATAAAAATCATTATTATCATGTATTATCATGATCTGAGAAAGGAACCAAAAGTGAAAATGACCGGACAATTAGGGGCTGGATCTGTGATGATATGGGCAGCGATTGGATTCCGCGGTAAAAGTGAGATAGTGTTTTGCACAAAGAAAATGACATCTGTGACGTATAAAGACTTATTGCGTGACAATCTTCTACGTTTTGGAAACCAATGGGCCGGGCGCAACTTTGTTTTTCAGCAAGATAACGCGCCAATTCATAAAGCAAAAACCATTGCTGAATGGTTTAAAGAGAAAAGGATTAAAACTTTACAGTGGCCCGCACGGTCACCAGACTTAAACATTATTGAAAACATGTGGGGTGAATTGGCACGTCGCGTTTATGGCGGAGGCCGTCAATATTTCACGGTACAGGAACTGAAAACTTCAATAGTGACTGAATGGCAGAATATCCCTCCAAATTATGTGTTAAATTTATATAAATCTATTAATAACAGACTATTGGACGTGATTAAGAACAATGGAGGATCTACGCATTATTTGTCACTCATTTGTTGATTTTTGTTTTACATTTGCAACGGAGCGTCTAAATTTTTGTCGCAGAAATTGTTTAAACATTGGAGTAATAATTTATTATTTAGTTCATGTATAACGGGAGGAGATATTTTAAAGTTTATTTTACTTTTACGAATAAAAACTTAATTAGATATCTTGCTAGTTTCGCAAAGAAATGTTGTAACCCTTAAAACCCTTTAAAACATCTTACCGCGTCTAAGTTTTTGTCGGGGAATGTAGTATCCAAGTGAGTTGGTAACACCAATATAGTGTACATATTTAAATTATTTTCGGCAAAATAACACCCTTGCCTGGGTCACCCATACACATAAACAGATGTTCGGTATGTGTCTGACCAACAAGAAGGCAATCCGCTTCTTATCGTAAAGCGGTTGTTTGGGTGTTTTGTGAGTTATTGTCTTTTACCGACATAACTTCAATCAATAAATTCCACCTACTTGAAGTGTAGAAACACATTTACATGTTATAAACCTTCCATAAACTAAATTTGTGTACATAACTTACGAATAAAATTATCAGATTATACATAAATAATGTTTACTAATCATGAATATTCTTTAAGAACTAATGTATTAAGGAATACCTACAGATTCTATTCTTGCCTATGTATAAGCTTCCACGAGTATTTGCCTAGAAGGAAATTTGACTGGACCAATTTATGGTTTGCTAAATTTGCATCTGACATGGTTTGTTGATTTTGTCTTGTTTCTACAGTATAATTTAAATGGACAATTTTCATTTTAGCGGAAACTATTATAGCAAATTATAGCAAAACTTGTTCAGAACGTACGGTTGCATCGAAGCGTGGGATATGTCACGGGCAATGTGCGTTCAACAGTTAAATTGCAAAATATAAATCAGTGTGCTAATTAGCTAGGCCAATCCCTTAATGTGACGAAAATGGTTTTGCTTCGTACATATGAATTTATATAAAACGAATAGTAAGAGGATGTACGTACCTTAACATCCTAACATTAACGAATGTACATACAAGATTTATTTGCATGTACGTATGTACAAATTATAAGAAATAGCGCCAGCCATTTCATTTCATGCGACTGTTTCGCATGTCATTTTCTCGAATTGGTCACAAAACGGTACCGTCTACCAGATGGTGCGTACATTAATTTTTTTACGTACGTACATATGTACATTTCTATAACGAAAGAGCCTCCGTTCCACGAACCGCTTATTTTGCGTTAACACATATTTAAGCTGTCCTTCTTCATAATCCCCTATTCCTCGTAAACTTCACCCTTAAGACCTTTTAATTCCACCAAATATGAACGGTATTAGGGTACTGCCTTAATAAGGAAGTCGCTCTTAAATACAAGCATGTAGGATACATACATCTACAGCGTTGCTTGTTAATATTAACGCCCCAGCTTTAATGCGAGATCGTGATCCCTGCCCTTTTTTCTCGTTTTAGAGAAGACTAGATTTGTATATTTTCTTCTCGCTAAGATTTCTAAATAAGGATATCTTGTTTTAGGATCGTCACGTAAAATCGTCGCCAAGTGGAAATACGGCTAGTCCGGAGCCCGAAGTTGATCCAAGTCAAGACTATCAGCTCCTGCTTGGATATGAAAACAACACTCACACGGTTCTACGGTTCAGTAGGCGGTTGGACACTTGCGACCATCATGATATACCAATCACGGTAAGTTTTAAATGCATGTTAGATTAGGGCTAAAAACAATTTTTACGCGCAAGAAACACTGCTCATTACGTGCCTTTTTGGTAATAAATTTAAGCGGAATAGCTTTTGTTGCTATTACTATTTAATTATACTATTATTACAATAAATCTTGGAGGGGCACCACATGTTTTAAAGAATTATCGTAGTTACTACAAATTCTAATTGAAGAATTAAACATGATTTTTGCATTGTTATGGAGCATTATGGTATTAAGTCGATAACTTTGCAGAGATGATTTATTATTACAACCAATCTCTTCCAAATGGTACAACACATGTAAATGAATTTGAGCCTTAACTAACCGTTGTCAGTAGTGAAAGAGAACGCAGCGTTTGCACTGATGATATAATGGCGTGGAAGCATGATTCTCAAGGCTTTATTGCTCGGAAATGCTTCATAGTACTCTGTGTATTGCGTAGAACAGATCGGAATCGAAGCTTGAACCTTGAACGAAAAATCGAACGTTACTCAACGTGAGACATTCAGTGATTGCGATTCTGGCACAGTTCGTCACTTCAATCCGCAATCTTCACGTTTCGATATGCTATAACCATTAGACTTGATAAATAATTTTGTCCTAAAAGTGATTCCGTGTAAGATGCATCGCCCGAGATGATAGTCGAAACATCAATTTCCGCTTTCACCCGGGCAAAATACGGTATTTCTATCGTATTAAGACAAGCGTCGAACTCGTTCACGGCGATTTGGAACCACAAAACCTGTAAGACGATACTTTAACATGGGAGAGCGACAGAAAAAGAGAAGAGGCGAATACTATATTACGGAGATAATGCGCTCGTTTGACGGTTGGTCTTTTCCTCGCCGCACAAGTGCGACTCGTATCTTCGCAGCAGTTGTTTGAAGTATTTCCCGGCAGCTTAAATACATCTTTAATCACTCCGTACTAATAGCTTGCAAATTCATCATCGTGACTAGTGGATGTTTAGCAATGCGTATAGCAACTTGATGAGGAGAAGAAAATAAAGGAGGTGCCAGAAAAACAGTGACAGTTTAATGGACGGCTTTGCACCGAAACATATGGTTAAAAGCTAAAAGTCCCTCTTGTAATATCGGACCAAAATTCACCCCCCGCACTCACGACACGTCAGTTTTGCAGGGTTGTCGTTCGCTACGGCGTTCCGTACGTGTTACATGTGCCGCGTTCGCCCAATTACCGAATGTTTGCGATTCGCCCACCCCTGCTTACCTTCGCCCCTTACACAATCGATAATAATCACGTAAATCACGGACTCCCGACGTGAATAAATATTTAAGTTGAATTTGTAGTTCCAATACGGATGCCATTCTCTACAATCGGCAAAGGTAACGTTTCGCATTCAATAATAGTTTTAACAAGGGGAACTGCAAGTAAACACTAATTAGTATTAATCTTTGTTTTAAAGTTAAATTAAATGTGCTCGCCGAGAACAGAGTATCCTGGTTGAAAGCCGTACGCGAAGTAGCTTGAATAGTTACAGTACGCGCAGCTGAGTATCAGGCGGATGCGGATTGTCCATTTAAACTCACTAACTGCAAATGTATAATACAATATGTACAAAATGTATATAATGCAAGCCCATATAAAGTGTGTTTTGGTTTCCAGCTTGACACTCTTGTATCTTTCTTATTATTAAGCTAATTGATTTAAAATTTTTATGGTATGTAGAATTCTTGAAGAATTAATGAAATTCTTGTACGATTAGAAAATGTGCATATCGTTAACTATCACGATCGAACGTTAGATGCAAAAACGTAAAATTTATTTAATCGTAAAAACAGTTGTGAACATCGCTTTACGACCACCTGAAATCCTTAAAATCAAATTTTGTCACTCACATCCATGGCCCACATACGTTAAGATCGATCATAGACAAGTCCTGTACAACATAAGCTTGGTTTTCAAATCGACGCAATTACAGCTGGAGATTAGGTAGCAGTATGTTGAAACCGAAAGCAACGCTTCATACAAAGTGAACCTAAGACAAGATCAAAAAATAATGCTAAGATAGCTCAGCTTCCTCATGGTATTGATGGAATAATTCACGGCAAACGCAATGATCTCCTTTCATTGCGTTCGCCGTGAATTATTCCATCAATACCATGAGGCAGCTAAGCCATCTTAGCATTATTTTTTGGTTATTGTTCCTAGGCATTTTCTGATGTGTTCTGTCTAAGACAAGATGGTAACAATATACTTTAATACGGTCTACAGCAGCTTCCAGCCTGCGGTTTCATCTCGCATAATTCAATGGGCGCGTATTTCGATTGTCTCTATATCTCAAATATGAAAATTTACTCGGTTACATTGTTTCGAGGGAAGCGTACAGTAGGGTCGTTATTTATGGAACAAGCTCGGGTTTGAGGTGTCATCTCTCAATTATTCACGCGGCACTCCATCCATTTCTTCCAGCAAACGACTCATTATCACGCACAAGGAATACATCCGCACACGTTCACGTTCTCGCACACAGCTACAATTCATAGCCCTGCGCTAAAGGCTGGCTCCGCGAAAATCGGAGTGTCTTAGAGATTACGTTAGACATTTAAGCTAATGCATGCTATGATATCTAACATTATTTGTTTACTTGATACGTGAGTAGCAACAATGATGTGTAATAACATGAAATCTAATTTTCTTCTTATGTTAAGCTTCCAGAGGGCGCGCCAAGAAAACTTATCCCATTAAGTAATGATAATAGCTTTTGACTAATTATACCTATTAACAAATTAAATTTGAGCAAATTTGAAACAGATGTTAATTACGGGGATCAATTTTAAGATCGTTGGGAATATTTGGAAATAAACAGATGTGTGGCATTTGAGCTTTAGGTTTACACTCGTTAATGTTTATTTCCTTACAACTTTTTTCCAAACGCAATTTTTCGCTCACTACCTCAAATTTGATTTACTTCACATAAACGGCTTAGGAATCGATCTGAAGCCGATATATTTACATGCTTTCGTCGAAACGTAAGTTCTTAATATGTATGTAGTATACGATTCGTCGATTTCTCTAGAAATGTTTAACAACAAATACGCGCCAAATCTGATAAGACGCTTTCCCGAAAAGGGACTCGCGCTGTTATCGCAAGCCGATTTTTCCGAGAGCGAGCAGCTTGTATACACGCACATAAAGAACGCGAAAAGGTATTGCAGGTCTTGTTACATTATGTTGAAATCTATCAATCAGGGGAGAATCGTGCCCGATTGTCACGAAGAGCGATGCGTCAACATCTGGCCGCACGGATTGACCATACAGAGAGAGTGATGCGTTTCGATGCTCCATAATGGTGTTATTTTAACGAAGGGGAACTAACCATTGACATCTTGAATATACGTTGGCGATGCATTCGAATACCCGAGAGCTTACGTTCGAAACAGTACTGCGTAGTGTTTCCATTGCCACATCTATAGCCTTTTAACAATGATTGGCATATGTACGGGAGAGTGCATTCTTTGGGCGTGATTCGTTAGCTTTGGGAATAAAATCCATTATCTCTTGCTTTGAGCGAAGATCCTATACGTATAGCGTTCATTCAGATTAACATAATAGATATTGTGGCGAATGTGCTCGAAGCAACATGGTACCTTAATGCCTCATTGCTGCATCTTCATGAATATATGCATGGCGCGTATATCAATATAAACCTATGAATATAATATTGTATATTAACTACAAGCGAACGTCTTGTAGCATTTCCTTCAATAATCAATAATACCCATCGGAGAATATTAAAAGATGACGTGAAATATAATCTTTAAAGGATTCACCTTCCCAATAATAAAATCAAATCGACTGCCTGATGTCTGTATGGCATCCTTCATTATCTTGCGGTAATCGCCATCCTTCGTGCAGCAGTTTTTCTTAATAGCCAGTTATCATTGAAGACTACCTAAATAAATAGGTCGGTAGAGTATCATTGAACGAGTTTTTATTATACGTATAATTCAACTTCTAAGAAGTTGTCTTTGCGCGCATTGAAAATGTTTTACTTCCTATTTCTATTTGAAGAAAGACTTGCGTTAATGCGTCTGTGCAGACGCACCTTGCGGTAATATTTCCATTAATTTCTGTATCTGTTATTTATTCCGCTTTATTTCAGAATGACACGATGAGAATATTGTGGATGTTCCACCAGCAGGAGCCCGTAGGCGGTGCTGTCGGACCTGGATCGCTCCCGTTGCACGATTTAGAATCCCACGGGATCCAATCACTATATCTTGTCCAACGTGCTGATCAAGATGCTCCCAGCCCAGAAGAAGCCGTACATGTCTGGGAGATACGTAACCCGGCAACTGTACCGCCGGCCCCGGGCGATACGCTTTATTGGTGCCGTATTGTTAGATTACCGGCTTTAACAGACAAGCATCATCTTATTCGGGTACGTGAAAGCTTATAATTTTACGCATCGCGGCTTTACAAATAAAAGGTTTGGCTTCGTTTTCGCGTTTTTGTTTCTTTGTCAATGACGACATACGGCGGGATCAGTCATCTCAATTTGTCTTGCCTTTGATGTAGCTAACGAGACGTGACATCAAAGAAAATTGATAAGGAAACTGCGGATGTGCGCGCGGCGGTGTGCGTTCACAAAAAGTATTTGCCATATTCTCCGGTATTTCGATCGCGCGCGTATTTGTTTTATGTTCGGTATTCCTTTTGGTTTCGGTGAGCAAATCCTCTTAAACAAAATCCTTTTACCGACTAACGAAGCGTTATAAAATAAATAGATAATATATATAAAGCGTTGCCGTAAAGGTTATAACGAAATTCTTTATCCCGAATTGAACCAATTGTTGGTTGGAGATGTACGAGAAAGTGTGTAGGTATTTAGAATTGAAGCACGTAATACCGTACGACACGTACTGTGAGTGCCCATGGAATTGTTGAAGTAAATAAAAAGAAAGGCCTTCTGCATGCTACAGTATTTATTAAAGCTTGTAGTTTCAATATATCCGATACATATTTGAGTAAATTCCATAAAAATTCAACATGTCTAGTTGAAGAAAGACGCTCGAGGTTACCCTTATTTTTAATTCTCACCTTTTATCGCTAAATGCCTCTTGTACTGATAGATTATTTTTTAAATGAAAACCCCATTTTTTTTATTAAATTTACGAAATATGTAGAAAATCGTTTAATATTCAATAATAAGGGTAAATAATAAGAATAAAATAAAATATTTCGAATGCCTTTTTCGCTTCACCATATTTAAATAACGAAATTCTATTATGTTCTATCAAACGTATTTAGGATTTTATATAGGCTTAAAACATTTCGTAAAAACGAGTGTCCATTTAAAAAGCTACTCTGTGACGCCGTATCTACAACACATGTAATCTTGTATAGGATGCTTTTACCCCTTTGCGGTTTTTTGAGCTGACAATATCAAGCTAAAGTGTACGAAACTCGGTGAATTGTGTACCGCGAATCTCAAAATAAAAGAACTTTAATGCCTCCTTCACACGCGCACGGAGATGTGTGTGGTCGATTTCAAGCGTTGTACGTTACGCTACGAAAGGAACCTCGTATATATCATTATCAACGGGAAAAAACACGGCCTTCTAAAAATTGGGTTGCTTTTTCGTAAAATTCATGCATGCGCTTGAAATACCCCGAAGGTATTAATTTAGAAGTAATTTATTTCTCTTTTCCAGTACGAACCATTGCAAGAGGTCGGCGGTGATACGGGGGGACTCCAACATGTCGTTCTGTATGAATGTCAGGACACGCCCGCCGTAATAAAGCTTTCCGAGAGCGCGGGTAGGCAGTGTTTCGACTCCGACTTCGAACCGCTGGCGTGTAGCACGGTCGTGGCTAGCTGGGCAAGGGGTTCGGAAGGCTTTAGTTTTCCACCCGAGGCCGGATATCCCCTTGAGCCGAGCAAATCGCGTTACTATCTTTTAGAAACCCATTACGTTAGTCCTACGGACGGCAACATCGGTACCCTGGACGGATCGGGTCTGAGGCTTTATTATACGCCTACATTGAGGAGACATGACGCCGGCGTAATTTCTATCGGAATGGACCCTAATTGGAGACATATTATACCGCCCGGTCAGCAGAGAGTCATTTCTTCTGGACATTGCGTGTCAGAATGCACCAGACACGCTTTTCCCGGATCCGGAATTAATATGTTCGCCGTAGTGATGAAAACGCATCGGATAGGAAGACAAGTGGCTTTGAAGCATGTCAGGGGTACCGTTGAGCAGCCGCCCATCGCCTCGGATGATAATCTCGATTCGGATTATCAAGAGTACAGAAGGCTGGGGACGCCGGTTAAAATACTCCCCGGAGACCACTTGATAGCGGAGTGCACGTATAACAGTTCCGGAAGATCAGCCATCACTCTCGGCGGCTACACAAACCGTCAGGAAACTTGTCTGGTGATGGGATTGTATTATCCTAGACAAAGAGCCCTGACCTCCTGTCACAGTTTGCCGAGCCTACCTACCGTTTTACACTCCCTCGGAATCCAAGAGCTCAGCGCGTAAGTACTTTTGTTATTCCACTCGTAATAACGTTACGGTGACACATAATAGTTATATGACGTACAATAAAAGAGAAAGATTGACGTATGCACGTATTAAATTTCGTACAGCGATGGTCGAATTAATATTTTAGGTACCTACTTATGGCTCAATAAAAATCTCTGCCCGGAAATATAAAAATTATGCCTTGGTTTATAGCTCTATTCGGCACACTGGCGGTTGTTGAGTACGTAATACATTCTTCGTTATATATTTCGAGTATGGCAGTAAAGGATCGCTGACTTTTTTATTTTTCGACAGTATAAATTTCGAAAAGTTTAACTATTAGATTTCCAATTCGATTTTCGATAAACTATACGTAAACGAATGTAAAAACGATAAAAAAATGTGAGAACAGTTAGCACCTTACATGCCCTACAAATTAAAAATAAAACAAAGAATCCTCTACGTCATTCTTCCAGCGCAGGTAAAATAATATTCTCATTTGAAAGAATTGGGTTTGAACGTTTGTCTAGACGCTTTATCTAAGGGTAATAGGTTCAAAAAAATAAGTTCCAGAAGAACTATTTTTTACAATTTCTATGAAGAGCCAACAACTTATTAAATCACGCCATTATTATTATTCCAGAAACCCAAATAATTATTTGGGAAGAAATTTGATTTATTAGAAGAGCTCTAGCACAGGCTACATAACATTAATATTACTTTTGGCAACAGTAAAGACGCGTACCTGGAACTTAAAATTTATTGGCATTTGTTAGCAAAATTGTAGAAGTTATTTACTTGCCGCTGCTTGTATTTCGCGTAATATATGACAAATATATAATAATTTTAAAATTGTAATTGTCTTCAGTATATGTTTCTTTTAGGACTTCAACGTGCAATCTTTTTGTTACATCAAGCCCTTTTGACGGGATGTAAATAATGTTTGAAGTGTCGGAGGAAATTGGGGTTGGAAAAATAGTCGCGTGCCTACGTACGGTACCTTTTAAGCTTGTACAGAAACAATGAAAAAACGTTTTGGTACTGATTTTTCAGAATATGATTCAGATGTTCAAGATGCACCTTTGCATGTTCAAGCCGATTGTTTTTTATTCGTTTTCACCATTAGGATTTTTACACTTTTGCATGCGTTCGAACCTATTCTCAAAATATTTTCTCCCCTCTGAAGGTGGTATCTCTAAAACGCGGTTTTTAAAAGCTTCTTAAGTCTTTGTACTATATTGAAAGGAACGTGTATCAATACTAATACATAAAAACTTTACAAAATCATGAAATAAACTTGGAATAATAATAATATTATTAAAAATTACAAATTCTGCCATTTACACACAGAACAAAGTCTAATACATCATTATATACACCGAAGCTATTCATACTGATAGTCATCGATTATTCGTACCGGTCTACCTTCTTTTTAATAAATTAAGCATTACTGGAACGGATACGTAATAAATTATTCGGTCCTAATTGAACAATCAAATTTTGAGACGCCATGCTTTATGCATAAAGTCAATATTGATCGGGGTATGACACATTTCATTTTTAATTTCGAATTCACGCTATCGACGTGCTGCACGAGGGCATTGAAATGCTCTATTAGGTCTCGGGTTTCCCGATAAAAGCGTCATAGATTACTTTCTATGAGGGTGCGTGAAAGAATGTGTTCAGCGAAACGTACGATCGCGCCGACGAACGGAAATTCTGAATTAGAGTAGCATTCAGCCATAATTGTAGATTCACTGCGATGAATAATATGTTACTGAATGTACCCAGCGTTTTCCAGTTATTTTAGTATATTGAAAAACACCCCCAATACGGCGAGCATGTGTATGGAAGCAATTTATGTGGCGACAGCAAATTTTCCAATAAGGTGCATAACGTATGGTGAATCATGTATTGATTGAAATTTTCATAACTCCGCTTACATTTTCGTACATCTTCGAATACTCGGTTTGGTTCGCAACATTTTTATTTTGGTAGCTATTAATCAACAAATTGTCCTTTGCAGATAAAGCTATATGTGTGCATAACCTATAGATATAGAAACTACACTACCCGACAAAAACATAGACGCGGTATTGTTTTCATTTACGAAACAAAGTTTTTAGACTTTACATAAAATGTAAATGGGAGTTATTAATACTTGTTATGTAAATAGTCCATTTATAGATATTTCTGGGTATTTATTGCTTTATGAGGGGTAATTGAGATTTTCCCAGATCAAAATAGGAATTTTAAATGCGACGAAAATTTAGACCCTGTGCATTTATTACATTAATATCAGCAAAAATGTTTTAATTTGATACTTCCCTTTATATGCAGCGGTTGTGCTGGTAAACTGTACACATTTCACCACGAGAAATTATATTTTATAAAGTGTTTGCAATATGGGTAGAAAAAAGCAATTATCCTTGATAGAAAGGGGTAAAGTTCTAGCCTGGCACCAGAATGATGTTAGTAAGAAGGAAATTGCTCGTCGGTTACGAAGAAGCGATCATTCCGTTAAAAATTTCCTAAAAGATCCGGAAAATTACGGCAAATCAAAAGGCCAGGGGCGACTCAAAGCTGTAAGTGAGGATAAACGCATGATATTGCGGTGTGCATCCAATTCTTCTGTGTCTACGAGAATTATTGCAGAATAGGCGGGGGTACAAACGCACGTGCGTAATGTTCAAAGGATTTTAAAGGCGTCACCGGTAATATCACGGAAGAAAATGCTGAGAAAACCGCCACTTTCGGCGAAACACAAAGAAGTGAAGTTGAGATTTGCTGAAGAACAGGTATCCTGGAAGAAACAATGGGAAAAAGTTATATTTTCCGATGAGAAACGTTTTAATTTGGACGGACCGGATGGGTACTCGCATTATTATCACGATCTGAGAAAGAAACCAAAAGTGAAAATGACCAGACAATTAGGGGGTGGATCTCTGATGATATGGGCAGCGATTGGATTTCGCGATAAATGTGGGATAGTGCTTTGCACAAACAAAATGACATCTGTGACGTATAAAGACTTAGTGCGTGACAATCTTCTACGTTTTGGAAACCAATGGGCCGGGCGCAATTTTGTTTTTCAGCAAGATAACGCGCCAATTCATAAAGCAAAAACCATTGCTGAACGGTTTAAAGAGAGAAAGATTAAAACTTTACAGTGGCCGGCACGGTCACCAGACTTAAACATTATTGAAAACATGTGGGGTGAATTGGCACGTCGCGTTTATGGCGGAGGCCGTCAATATTTTACGGTACAGGAACTGAAAACTTCAATAGTGACCGAATGGCAGAATATCCCTCAAAATTATGTGTTAAATTTATATAAATCTATTAATAACAGACTATTGGCAGTGATTAAGAACAATGGAGGATCTACGCTTTACTGATCACTCGTTTATTGACTTTTGTTTTACATTTGCAACAGAGCGTCTAAATTTTAGTCGCAGAAATTGTTTTAAACATTGGAGTAATAATTTATTATTTAGTTCATATATCACTGGAGGAGATATTTTTAAGTTTATTTTACTTTTATGAATAAAAACTTAATTAGATATCTTGCTAGTTTCGCAAAGAAATGTTGTAACCCTTAAAACCCGTAAAACATCTTACCGCGTCTAAGTTTTTGTCGGAGAGTGTATATGTGTGCATAACCTGTAGATATAGAAACTATGTACTCGGTAATGTGTCACTTAGATAGTATTTGGTCTTTGGTATTTGTATATACGACTCTTATTTGAGTCACAAACGCAGCATTCGTCGATTTAAACAGTTACATCCGTCAGTGATAGGCGTTACATTTCGTTGCGGACAAAATAGTATATTTACAGATATAAAGACACAATTATTATATTAAAGTTAAATTAATATTGTAATAATAATAATTCGCACTGATTTACGTTTGCAGGACCATTAACACTTTAACATATTGAGTTTTCCTACAAGCAATATGTTGCACGGACTGCGGTACGTAAATACATGTACATCTAGTGACTTAACATCAATCTTAAATCTGAAGTATGAAATCTTGATATAGAAATTAACGAGTCATCTTGCTCGGGTAAAGATATATGCGTTGCTACCCGTTACTTTAAACGGGCATATTTTTCAAGGCAATTCATCTTCATTTGTCAAGATGTTTAAAATGTAATAAAAATCTACTGAAAATATGCTTCGTAAAACTAGCGACACTGCTGAGGCCGTAAAGATATGTACAAATCTAAAGTTAACTGACATTAAGATAAAACATTGAGATTTATGAAATGTAGCAATGTTGAAAATTTGGTAAATATACTTTTAATGTCTCTAATAGTTAAATTGTTAAATTATTGTAACGATTGAATAAAACATGTTTTGTTTATTTCGAAAAAGACAGCTTAAAATGGAATTCCTGATTAAAAATACCCCGTCACCAAGAATAGATCGTAAATGTGTAATATGCTTACGCGTACGCATAGCTTGGAATATACTGCAGGTACCAAGTATAAACAAAGATGTTGTCATGGGAGCAATAAATTTGAAAGGAATCAAGCGTCTTCGGTAGGTCTTTCTTTCATGGCGTTATATAACTACTGTTTCCATAACTTTCATCGTAGAAAGCATATAGCGCTCAGAATAGCTTGGAGAAAATAAAGTGAGAAACACAAATAATCCCCCGTTTCAACACTTCATTGTACGTAATATATTTACTGCGGGCCCGAATTTCTGTAAACATACATGATGTAGAGTTAGAAGACTGTATAGGGTTCTATAACGGCCGTAGGGATAATAATGATGATTATTTATGCCTAAATCTATTAACATGTTTCTTAACTAAAATTTTCTTAATATAAATCATTTCTACCGAAATAAAACTATAGGATGAGATTTACTACAACTGATTTCAACTAGTAGTTATCAGAAATACATTAATTGCAACCGCAGTAGCCGCCGGAAACATGGAAACGATTGGGTTAAATATAAAAATAAAGGGCTGGATTTTAGAACCACATTTTATGAGCTTTTTATATTAAGTATTTTCTAGGTACTTTATTTGTTTATTCATTTATTTGTGCCTATGTTAGTGTTGTTCAATTCAGTATTGCTGCTGAAGATGATAGCTTAGCTATCGAAACGTGCGTACAGTTTCAGTGAAGTGTTTGTACTAAGGGGTAATAGTGAAGTGTTTCACCTGTTCAATGTTAGTGGCCCATTAAGATGTCTTCCATTTGTTTTGATAACCATAGCGCAGACTTTCAGCATTCTTTCAGTATATCAATTTTCGGGATGTACCTTGCCAGACACTTTCCCACAACCCTAGCGTCTTTGGGATTCATCGGCTTCAACTTTTATTTTTTAATACCCCATTGAGGGAACATCATGAATCTAAGAAATTCCCATAATTGCGTTTAAGGGTTTTATTACTCATTTCCAATTCAAAAATATGTTATTTCTTATTACTATAGCTTTGCAATATTTATAACAACCTGCTTAAATTTCAATGAACGGGTCTAGATGAGCCAGAACTTAGACAGGCATACTAAATTATTGTGTGCCTTGTACTCTTTGTTGTGTATCTTTTATCTTTTACAAATAATGTTCAGTTGTTTTCTTATTTTTACTACTCGTTTCCATATTTATGGTGGGTGCTGTATTTCTGGAAAGGTATGGTTTATAAAAATCTGAAAATTCGGTCCAGTATCAACGGAGTCAGCTATTTCCTATTTAATTGGAAGTGACAAACAACTTGATTTTTGACTGTACACCTTTGAATTTATTTTCAAACTCTGGATACAACAAATTACCATGTTCCTAGAATTCTATTTTCATTAATCCCGATAAAAAAGTAAAAAAAAAAAAAAATTAGAAAACAAATACTCGAAATTACATGTTTCTGGTGAACAGGAGGATTCCGCGTTATCCTGAGTAGTGCTGGAATTCTAGCAAAACATTTATAAGAATGGTACTTGAGTTAATGGATATCACTTCTTCAATTAATTTAGTTAATTTAAATTTGCAAGTCTGCTTTTGTAAATAATCCTGAGGCGTGAGTCGATACTATTTACGGAGCTTGTAAACCTAAGCCACCTATTACTTATTAATTATTTTACCTTATTAATGATAATATTAAGAAAGACCGCAAAACTTCCCCATTCCTACCACTGTGCTGCTTCCAGTATTCGCTCTCGAAAGAATAAATTTTAATTTTCCGTTTCTCGCGCACATAAATAAGTCCAAGTAGGAATCCGCTCTTAGAAAGTAGGGCAAGTTCTACCATCCTTGTACGTATTACACTTTGCGCGCAATTCGCCAGAAAATTTCGTAGCCATTTCCCGCTAAAGCTCATAACAGTTTGTACTAACTTAATGTTTTAATCTTATAGGGGCTCGAATCCCGTTAGAATAGCTGCTCCGCCGGAATTAGCTGGTATGACGCTGGAATCTAGGCTGGTTTCTTACGACTGGGACAATCACTTCCACAGTTTTCAAGAGGCGACGATGAAGGGATCGTTTAAACCAATTTGCAGGACAGCTCAGTCTAAGTTATTACCGGTAAGGCTTACATTCATATTATTGTCGTGCGGAAATCGAATTAAATTTCGCGTGACGAGCTGAAATATAGTAGTGGAACTGCAGCGCCTCCGCTGATAATTTAGAGTCCTGATAGTATCTTGGTATTTATGAATATTAATTGAAAAACAATCGTTTAGAGGCGCTGATATGATGATTCACATGGCTCTTTATAAAATATATATGTGCATATATTTAGCGTAAAAATATTAGATGCTAAGGATCCACATTTAGCTGGAGAGCCAAGGAAGTATGATATTAAGTTGATCGAAAAGATCGAAAAATGCTAGTCGGTGCTTGTCATTTTGTTTACAACAGGTGAACAGGTTGTACCACTTCAGCATGTCCACCTAGTGAATCGACGGAAAATAATTCTTTTTCTGCGCAACTTGAATAAAATGGTTTCTCAAATAAAAATTATTGCGAAACGAGTCCTGCAGAACAAATAATTTTAGTCGCTATAAACGAGAGTTGCTCATGATGAAGCCCTGTTAGGAAGCACTATTGATCATTTATCTTTCCGTTCAAATATTCTTAACTTCAAAGTAATCATAATTTTATTTTTGTTATTCAGTTAGTAAAATTGATACGAAATATAAAAAATGTTTCACAACCAAGTAAATATTGTATTAATTGTAAAAATCATATCTTTCAATACAACGTATTGAAGTGCATTTATAAACTTAAATATCTTCGTTACTCGTAGACTTTACGTTAACGTGTAATTCGGAACAGCACGTTAACTGCCAAAGGGTGAAATCGATGTACGAAGCAAATCCTACAACGCCTTCTGAGAATCCGTTGTTTTTTATAACAGAGAATGCCGTCCAAGTGTTTCTACGATGGCTTCGGAACTTCCCTAATTCCTATTTTTCGATATCATCGAGCATTATGAAAATTACATGTAATTTAATACTTTGTGTCATTATTTTAACTACGCAAAACCTTCTCAAATATTATAATGCCCGTAATGTTAGGGCATCTCTAATGGTGGGTGGTATAAAAAATTAAAAGGGAAATAATACTGTGAATTATATAATGTGTTGTGAAAGAGTACATAATGAATAGCTTGTAAATGGGGACGAGATGTTCCAGATAATCGAGGTATTTTTTACCTGCTTTCATTCCGTCCATTAAGGTTTGTTTCATATACGAAGTAAGATCTTGATAAGCGTACCTTTTTTTCGGATGAAATTATGAAAGATATCATCTATTACATCAAACAAGCGAAACTACCTCGATGATATACACTTTGCGCTTGATATTTAGCGCTTCTGTTACTCTGTAATTGACTTTGTTGCTGTATAAAATGCGTGCAGTAACTTTACAAGTGTCCACCGTCTCCTTCGTATTTTTTCTGGGTAATTGCGTTTAATAACGTACCTTATCTGTTAGTTCAAAATCCAAGACAAAACCTACGTTGAAATTTGAACATTGACGATTGCTACACTAAATTATCTCTAACCAGACAAAGTGTGAATGTTACATTAAGACTGTTTAGTTATTCGTGTCAGTATGTTAATAAATAATCAAATACAAATCGACTCGTTTCGAACGTGCATAATATGTTGCCTACCATGTCCAGGGCACAAAATTGGAGGTCGGCTTGATGTAGTGGTGACAATTATTTCCTTTGCAAATTTGCTAACAAACGTTCAAAACCACTTATTCGAAAGTTGTATGTATGTTCGCTTAGATTAGTTCTGCCGTGTTAGACAGCGAAGCCTAATAGTTTTCAATTGTATAATTAGAGCAAATAACTGCAGTAACTTGTTCGCTTTCAATTGTATTTTCCTTTCAGCCACTTGATACGTATCAAAATGTTGTCGAAGGCGTTCGAAAATAAATTTATAGGAAAATAGGTACGTTGTACGTGATTTTTATCGATGATCAGCAATTTTTTGCATGGAACGCCTTTTAGATGCGGTCGCGTCAATAACTGTTGACGCACAGCACCTGTAATTACGTTAAATTTCTCGATAGTCCATCTTCACTTTAATCATCTTTTACGGACGGTCGTTGAAGTTCAACGTACCCGTAATATTACGATGCATGTGTGTTTGTGCGACCTGCAGGCGAGTCGGTAACTTCAGCCATGGCCGATCGTGTACTGTGGTGCGCGGGAGTTTTTTCACCCGTTCAGACGGGTAACCAATTGACACGTCCTCTTCAAATCGACATTTAATTCCAGAGTTGTCTGTTATTGTTTCGAGTGGAGATTACCGACGCCGAACGAAATATTTCATTTGACATTTTACGATAGAATTCAGTGCCGTGACCGTTTTATTTTCGCAAGATATACAGCTGAAACGCCAAATGTATTTTAACACATCCGATTTTCGTACATGTTATTGCGGATCCGCTTCCGACACAAGAGTGAAGGCTTTTGTTCGCGATCAGAAATGAAATAATATGAATGGATTTCATGGAAAATATAAAAATGTTATCAATTTGAAGATTACATATTTTCTTAGAGCCGACGGGAATATACGTACTGGAAAACCGATATGTTCAGTCAATCATACATTTAGGTGAATTGTGTAGATCTAATGCTTATATGAACAAAATAATAAACGACGAACAGGCAAATAGACAACAAATTAAAAATAATATCTTGCAAATTAACAATCGCACACGAACAAATACACAACATGCACTTAAGTTTTAATCTAGCGGTTTAATACGTTAAAACTATTTAATGCAAAATTAGCATTATTTCCGTATTTATGACGATAGCACGTCCAAAAGTTCCGATTCCATATGATATGGTCCCCCGATCAGTTTATTGAAATTATCACCCCCATTATTCATTTAGAATTGAATTGCATTGCGATCGTTATCTTATGCAGCAACATTAATCAAAAGATATCATCTTCGCACTCATTACTATAGTGGCGACGTTGCGTGCAGTTTATCATTGGCGTTATGTTCGGTGGCAAGCTAAGTCTCGCATGTGTATCACTCGCCACGTAGGAGATAGGCAGAGAGCGACGGCAGTACTGGCCAATTTACAACGAACAATTTAGAAAAATACACTACCCGACAAAAACATAGACGCGGTATCGTTTCTATTTACGAAACAAAGTTTATAGACATTATATAAAATGTAAATGACGGTTATTAATACTTGTTATGTAAATAGGCCATTTATAGATATTTCTGGGTATTTATTGCTTTATGAGGGGTAATTGAGATTTTCCCAGATCAAAATAGGAATTTTAAATGCGACAAAAATTTAGACCCTGTGCATTTATTACATTAATATCAGCAAAAATGGTTTAATTTGTTACTTCTCTTTATATGCAGCGGTTGTGCTGGTAAAGTGTACACATTTCACCACGAGAAATTATATTTTATAAAGTGTTTGCAATATGGGTAGAAAAAAGCAATCATCCTTGATAGAAAGGGGTAAAGTTCTAGCCTGGCACCAGGATGGTGTTAGTAAGAAGGAAATTGCTCGTCGGTTACGAAGAAGCGATCATTCCGTTAGAAATTTCCTAAAAGATCCGAAAAATTACGGCAAATCAAAAGGCCAGAGACGACCGAAAGCTGTAAGTGAGCGGAATAAACGCATGATATTGCGGTGTGCATCCAATTCTACTGCGTCGGCCAAAGGTATTGCAGAACAGGCGGGGGTACAAACGCACGTGCGTAATGTTCAAAGGATTTTAAAGGCGTCACCGGTAATATCACGGAGGAAAATGTTGAGAAAACCGCCACTTTCGGCGAAACACAAAGAAGCGAGGTTGAGATTTGCTGAAGAACACGTATCCTGGAAGAAACAATGGGAAAAAGTTATATTTTCCGATGAGAAACGTTTTAATTTGGACGGACCGGATGGGTACTCGCATTATTATCATGATTTGAGAAAGGAACCAAAAGTGAAAATGACCAGACAATTAGGGGGTGGATCTCTGATGATATGGGCAGCGATTGGATGTCGCGATAAAAGTGAGATAGTGTTTTGCACAAACAAAATGACATCTGTGACGTATAAAGACTTATTGCGTGACAATCTTCTACGTTTTGGAAACCAATGGGCCGGGCGCAATTTTGTTTTTCAGCAAGATAACGCACCAATTCATAAAGCAAAAACCATTACTGAATGATTTAAAGGGGAAAAGATTAAAACTTTACAGTGGCCGGGACGGTCACCAGACTTAAACATTATTGAAAACATGTGAGGTGAATTGGCACGTCGCGTTTATGGCGGAGACCCGTCAATATTTCACGGTACAGGAACTGAAAACTTCAATAGTGACTGAATGGCAGAATATCCCTCAAAATTATGTGTTAAATTTATATAAATCTATTAATAACAGACTATTGGCAGTGATTAAGAACAATGGAGGATCTACGCATTACCGATCACTCGTTTGTTGATTTTTGTTTTACATTTGCAACAGAGCGTCTAAATTTTTGTCGCAAAAATTGTTTAGACATTGGAGTAATAATTTATTATTTAGTTCATATTTTTAGGAGGAAATATTTTTAAGTTTATTTTACTTTTACGAATAAAAACTTAATTAGATATCTTGCTAGTTTCGCAAAGAAATGTTGTAACCCTTAAAACCCTTTAAAACATCTTACCGCGTCTAAGTTTTTGTCGGGGAGTGTAGTACCCAAGTGAGTTGGTAACACCAATATAATGTACATATTTAAATTATTTTCGGCAAAATAACACCATTACCTGAGTAACCCACACACATAAACAGATGTTCGGTGTGCGTCTGACCAGCAAGAAGACAATCCGCTTCTTATCGTAAAGCGGTTGTTTTGGTGTTGTGTGAGTTATTGTTTTCCCGACATAACTGTTTTGCTCTTGAAGTACATGAAATTGATTCCGGTAATTTTCGTCGAGTGAATGATGATACACGAAGCAATTGATTACATATAATCCGCTGGTTCGAAACAAAAATTTCTCACACAACAAATATACCCGGTTTTATAAATTTTGCCTTAGTAAAACAAATGTAAAGGGAGAATAAGTACTCTTTTTCCTATCTCCATTCAATAAAACATTTTTCAACAACGAAATTCATATCTAACTGTCCATAATTGTTAAAATCTTTGTGGTATGAAATGGGATCGTTTCAAATACATATAGCTTGTTCCACTTTCTATTTCTATTTATGCTGCCTTATCGAAGATATACATATCATGTGTTCCGAGAACAATTCTCGGGTGTTAGATAAACATATTTATTTCACATGTGCCGCCCTGAGTACATCGGCATCGAAGTACGAAATCATCACGGCATCCACGAATATCACCATCCACACTATCCGCAATCTGGCCAGTGAGCTTAATTTCCTGCATGAAAATTGCCTTCGTTAGAATACAGCTTTGAAAATAGTTTTTGAAACGGACAAATTCAATTAATAGAATGGAGTTCGGAAACGACTACGGACGCTGCTCGCGAAATCGAATTTGGAAACCACCGCGCATTCTTCTTGCAATGGCGACGTATGAGAGCACTAACTTTTGTATGCGCAAATTGAAATGAATGCGGAAGTTGTTTCTGCTGTTGCAATTACGGACTTCCGAACCATAATACAAGGCGGGAGATAACAGAATAATGAATATATTTACGTAAATTTCCGGGGGAGATTTCACGCGGAGATATTACTGTGCAAAACATTTCATATATTATTAACTCTGCAATTAGTAAATTAAAACATTTTCATGCGCAACAAAAAACGAATACCTACGTTCTCGAAAGCATAATTCTGATTTTCAGTGTGAGCAGTGTGTTTCGTTATCCTGTTGTAAAATAAAATTCTCGCTTATAAGTGGTTTCCAAATAGTGTTGCACCAAGATATTCAAACATTATTCGTCAGTCAGACGATCTTTAATATTCTTACTACAAGCATACTGATGTTATACAGCCCCAAGCAGGAGCTGATTCTCCACCGTGTCTGATAGTAGGTTGTAAACACGCAAGATAATATATCTCGTACATATCTCTTAGTGTTCCGAATATTTCGAAATTGACTTGTCCGTTCATAGTACAAGACACTAAGCTTCTATGGACCAGTCTCTGTATTCTTGTGCGTACTTTTTTGTCTTTTGTTGAAGATTTAGTGCGGCTTCTTTGCGAATTAAGACGCAAGCAATTTATTTCCGTTTCCTTTATTTTTTTTAGGCTTTCCAGCGCCCTTTTAATTTTCCTTCTGCCCCGTTTCTTTACACTTTTTACCGATCCTCTGAGGGCCGTTTTTGAACAATCCGGTTTTTTTAACATTGACTGTGGCTTTGTTCTGTTCAATTTTATGACAATCCCGTATTGTTATTCTACGAATTTCGCTGAAAATGTTATTGAATCTTCTGAAAGAATTTTAAGAGATGTTAATTACAATAATTTCATTTCTAAAAAGAATTATTCACAATTATATTATAATGTAACTGAATACAATTTTATGCAGCGTTGGTCTCCGAATATTTTTTATTTGAAAATGTTTCTTCTAAGTTACTCAGAAAGGGAACTGCCTTCCATCCACACACTATACGGACATGCTGTTCACGTGTATGTATAAGGGTAGTACTACAAATCGCTGTGATATTACGTGACCAGATTTCTCGCCAGTTGTTCAAACGAATCATAGAAAAACAATCTATCCGCCGTTATTTCGGCCGTTATCGTGAAATTTTACGACTACTTTTGTTATACCCATCATCAGATGTTATATGTAGAATGTATGGCGCCTAATCCCCGAAATTGCTTGTTGCAGGACACGGATTCACTAGAGTCCCATTATCCCAACATCACAAGGCCGTATTTGCGAACCGGCACGGATCACTGCAACTATAGAAGATATAGTACGGAAGGTTGGCCTGGAGGAACTCCTTTGTTGGAATTAGATAGTAATCATATAGAAGGAGCTGCCCGGAGTAAAGTTTCGAGGAGCAGCAGCAGCAGCAGCAGCGCGTCCGTCGAGGAATCCTTAGGTCTCAGCCGGATCAATTCCGCATTGCACGTGGGTGTAACAAACTCTCTCTTGCTAGCAACGCTCGTGCTCCTACCGGCGTTATTAGACCGCTGAGTGTGATCCACTGAACTGAATCGATGAACCGTTTAAATGTTTTATGAAGTTGGTTGCGAGAACGAGGAGGCCTGCTGTGAAGATAATCAACGGTGGTAAAGTGCGGTTTGCGCGTGAATAATCCTAACTATACTCATGATTAATAGCGAGAGTGATTTCCGAGTTAAATAAATATCTGCATAAACAAAGTGTGCGGTGAAAAGCGGCACTGTGTGGCGCACTAATCTCGAAGACTTCGAATTATATGTGAGATACTCTTTCCTGTACGGAATTAGTGTTTTTCGTTCGGATTTTTCCTTGAATTTAATGTCAGTTTTGTACTACGTTATTGTTTTGTTCGTGGTGTTAGTGGCACAAAGGGGAATCGCCGTTAGCCGTACAGTCCGTTTCGCGGATAATTCCCAACGTACAGTTGCGTAGTTCCTTCTGCTGTTGAGAAGTTACCCTGAAGGAGAGAATATACTCTTTTACGTTTACGTGTCCTTTTTACTCCGCGACATGGACTACGAATCCGCCATTTGCGCCGCCGTCTGAAGCTGTGATGCAAGTAGAATAAGCACTTAGAGTCCCTATTACTTTTCCTACGTACGTATTTTCTTCGGTTGCTTATTGATTGTTAGTCTTCAACGATACTTGTTACCTTCACTTGTAACAGAGTGAATTTTTGTAATTACGTGTATAATTCTTTCTAATTGTACAGAGTTTTATCGGAGAGACACTCAATATCTTTTAACGAGGCATTCCGCTACGGCTGACGTTATCAATAAATGTTAGTTTGAAAACATCAGATCTCGATACGAAGTATGCAATAATTAATAATTATTGAAACGCATATATACGTAGTAACCGGGAAAGATACAATGTACCCGAACCCATAGCTCGGATTATAATCTTTTTCCAGATCGCCCTGAATTCAGTCCTTTCCCTCCATTTGGCAACTCCAATCAATCTTAGATCCTTCCCTACGTCGATTTTCCATCTCATCCTTGGTCTCCTTTCCTCCTTTTCCTTTTCTTTCTCTGATATTTCATTTTTTTTTTGTATTATTTCTTCCTGTATCTCTTCTACATGCCGCAATCATCCAATTCTTTGTGCTTGGACTACGCTTGTAATAGTGGATTCCTTATTTAGATCTCAAATTTCTTGATTGCTTCTCTTTATCCGTATATCGTCTATATTCTACCCCCATAGATCTTCCTCAAAATTTTCCTTTCCGCTCCGGAAATGATAACCATTTAAGAACAGATTGTGATCGCTTAATTCATAGATTTCGTTATTTGTTATAAACTAAAGGCTGATATGAGCATTGCATTCACAGAGATTTCGTACGTCAGTGTTTTTCTTCCAATTGTCGTTATTTGCTTTTCCGGCAAGAAAAAAGATCGGTGAATCAGTTATAAAACTGACCGCCGCATAGTGATAAACGGAAACATGCAGTAATGGAATGCCTCTCTTTATATTACTCGTTTTTCCTTTATATGTGATAAAATCCTTTGTGACTTCTATATTTGGCGTATGACGTCGTAAATTTTATATAACCGCGTCGCATAGGTGTGTATAGCGAGTATGAAATACAAATAAAATATGTAGAAGTCCATATCTCAGATTTTTATCTGTAAATATACCAAGTTTGAATTTTTTTTACATGAGCATTGCAAAAACAAAATACACACAGACTTTCTTGACGCATACTTACATACATAACATACTCTCGAGGTATTAGCAACACGTATAACATACTACAGGCAATACTCACTAATTCATAGAAACAAATGCTGTGATAAATAAATTTGTACATACAAAACATAACAGAAGGTGTAGGGGATATGATATTGAGACTTGTGATAATCTATGTACGTATCGTATATAAGCTAAACGATTGAGGAAATCTGTTGGCACGATTTGGAAATTCTAAAGCATGATATTGTAGACTCTTGAAAATCTATTGCATTGATGCCTTCTTTACAATATTAATGCTGTAGATTGTTGAGCTACCGCGATTACGTTTTCAAACATTTTAGACAATCACTTGCAGATAAAAATTTGACATGGGCGTACGAATATCTGTATTTTTCATATAACTTTGTATATCGGTAGTATTATAATGTCTGTATTCATGGTTTCGATACTTTCATAATTAATTGGGATATAAATGTAATCCAATAGCTGTTGGTTGAGTGTCTTTTTGGTAGTGCCCTTTAGATATACGTATATTTGTATTTATAGTCTCGACTGGTGCTATATAATTTAAACCTTCGTCCTTTGTATGTAATGTATTTTATTTATTATTAATTGACTGTTAGTGAACAAAAATCCTGTACAGTGTAGATACTTGTGTAATATATTTTATAAATAAATATCGGTGAATAAATATATAGCAATAAAGTGGAAACTGCGTGTCATTTACTAATTACCTTTTATGCACAAACAACCGTATTGCATCCATTTTGAATACTAGAGACTTTGGAAGCCAGGTAAAGAATTACCGTATTACTAATCTAACATTATGATAAACAACACATAAGTATCGGCACCCTTCGCACCACACAAGTTTAATTTATTATATAGTAATATAATAATTAGTCCGGGACGGCCGTTTCGAGGACACGAATGGTCCTCATCATCAACCGGTGACCGAATGATACTACGCCACAGTCCTTGCTATCATTATTACTAACGTTATGAGTCTTAATGGTTAGATATACAAAAACCATGAGCACCAAAAGCAATTAGTTCAACTCAGGTTTGATGACTACATTTTGGAGACTGGTCTCGCTTATTGCACGAAATATGTGCAGTTTAATGCAAATAAATATTCACAAATTTCGACAAGACCTTGTATAATTGTTTAGAGCGGCCATTTGGAAGAAAAGTAGTTATTTTGAAGATACATGTTTTGGGGTTCCATATATACTCCCCCGTATTTGAAGTAACCTTTTCCTATTTAAAGTTTTTGCCAAGCTCCCTATTACTCATCGCTGCTCGATGCGTATTCACATAAAATATGGGCCATTCTAGTAATGACAAAGAAAAAAACACCCTAATAGCACAGTTAGTTGACTGATGCTTGGCCCTCAGTTGGTGCAGCGTTGTATGGTCGGCCCAATATCTGTGAAGGTTGGCCACGGTTGGTAGAGTATACAAAACCAATAGTACTTTTCTAACGTTGGGTATCAATTAGCTCCAGGTGAATAAAATCCGTTAAGCGTTGGTCGACAATCGGAAAATGTAGCAGGAAACATAAGCAAGTCGATGTTGAACCAATTCAGTAGGTGCAGCGTCGGTTAAAGATCAGCTACCAAGCGTTGTAAACATGTGACGTCACGTTCGGCAAATTTCAGAGAATGTTAAAGATCGATGCGCGACTAAAGTCCAAAGATCAGGTAAGTATGTGAGGACGTTGGCAGCCAATATTCGACCAAAATGTTCCCACATTCACGCAATGCCGACATCGCTGCCAACCCCCAACCAGGCGATCCGTGATCGTGTGTTCGTACTAGAAATTTCTCGTACCCGAAATTCTTCATGCCCGGAATTCCTCTTCTCCCTAATTCCTAAATAATCAATAGGCATTAGATTCAAAAACTAAAGGAAAAATGTACAAAAAATAGGGAAAGAAGAAAGATCTAAGAAATAAGAAATAAGAGAATTTATGATTACGTTACGTTACATCTTAAATAAATCCAAAATGAAGGATACGACGTCCCATGAGAATGAGTCCCTGTTGGCTACTAGTTCCCCCGAGAGTCGACAAAAATAATGCTAGCTTCTATCCTTTCAACAGTTAGTATGGGGAATACCATAGAACCTGATCGTATAGCATACATGTATACCATAGCTCGTCTTTACGTAAATACTGGAAAGGAAGAATATAATATAAGCGAGGTGCGTGTTAAACATGCTCGCACCTGTATTCTCCGTCTCATATATTTATGTTGTGGCTTGAACAATCCGGTATATGTAATTATACCAGAACTAAGTAATAAAATCCCAACACGGCGTTGGTAAACCTAAAAAATATACGTTTTCCTACTGTAGCTAAAGCCTAAAGCTTGCCAAGAAGATGTAGAAGTAAACGTCGTAGCCATGCATAAATACAATATTGATCGTATTTTAATTAAAAATTATATTGCGATCACCGAAAAAAAAATGGTATGATACACGTACCTTACCTATTGGTATAGGGTAAGATACGACAAGAATCTTTAAATTGAGGCTTATTATTAGATCGATAATCTGTTAGCAAATGCACAAGTCACGGTAGAACGACAGACAAAACAACTCAAAAATTATATGGAAAAATATAATCCAACTTCCATGTTGGCACGTTCCGTTTTTTATTGAAATTCCTTTATAACAGTTAATATTCTTAATTTTGTTAATTAAAGTAGAATGCTTTAAAACACGAACTTTATGTAGAGATATACAACCATTTCCCGCTTTGCATGTTGTAGCGTAAACGATAAAGTAACGGACTGACGTGGTTAATTACTTCCCGCCACAATTTTTACGGAATTTGACTGTGTGACAATTGAATCGTTCAATTTGTAACCGCCGAAATGTATGGACCTAAATGTGCAGCTGGTGTGCAATGTGTGAAGTGATTCCCGGAGATTTATATCGCTACTGTCTGATTGCTTGTACAAGTTACGCGCAAATTGCATCCGAACCTTTCAATATTTTATAAGTTCCGGGGATAACTTGTTGGCAATAAATGTTGTTGTATATTACTCGACGTACAATTCGCAATCAACCCATTCACCACAACGCTATCGCTAATAAGCCACAGTTTTCACTTATCAGTGTAAATATTCACACTTCTAACTGAAAAGCCTTTTTCGAACTTCTTGGAAATAAAACTAGTAGCGAGTAGGTATACGTACCTTTGCCTTTTGCTCACCATTTTGGATTTTATCAAGGAAACATTGGCAATCTTAGAATTCAAGTTCCAGTGAATCCCTGAAGATTGAACCAGTACCTTTAGCGTAAGAATAGCACGATTTTTTTAATGCCCGAATCGTCCGATTTCGAGACAGATCCTTCCGAAAGATATTCAAGAATTTAAAATTTCGCAAAGCAGAGTATGCACCCTATAGAAAATTATCCCCCTTTGAACGTGGCGGAATTATTAGACTATATGATGGCGGGAAATTGCGTCTAAACTTGATCGTAATCATTCGACTGTATAACGCAGAACTGTTTCAGGCGCACCCAAAAGGGCCAGCAAAAGCAATGCAAGGAGAGGAAAGCTCACTGCTCACGGACATATCTCTGTCTCCCAGCGTCATCAACGTGGTTCCGACTGTATTTCTACTCCGGACCCTGAACCACGCAGAAATATGTCCGTGGGTAGTGTGCTTTCTTCTCCTCGCGTTGCTTTTGCCGTAAATGGTTCCAAATATACCACGAGGTAGGTATTTTAGCATTATTTTTCGACAATTTCTGATGTAAACATTATTTTGCAAACATTTTTAAGCGATGTATTTTAGTGCATTTGACCATTACCAACACTACTTTGTAAGAACGAATTTGACAATGAATAGTAATTTATCCGTAGGGCTGGTATCTTTGTTAATACGCTCTTCCCACCTATATAACTGGCGTAGCGAATTTCACGATATTATTTTTTCCACTTTCTACAAAACGTGTTCGATATTTCATTAGTGCCCCCTTTACGCTACTGTGTTGATGAGAGAACCCTCGTAATTAGTTTGATGCAACACGCTAAATTCTTTTGATATGCAGACTCAGAGTAACAAAGCAAGTCGTTGCACTAAGCAAAATTTCTTTAACCAAATAAAATTTTTTCGGTTTTTTTCCATTATTGTTTGCTATTTCTAGTGCCTGCTTCAACGCTGCTTGTACCTCATGTTTATTTTTAACATTAGATTGACTACATATTAAGAACTATTGCTCAGAATTAAATTTTTGCTTCAAACTACGTAAAGATGTTCAATTTAGATATATTCTAATTTAGTCGACTTTGTACAGGAAAATTAGTATACGATAAATTAAGTAGAATTTTATCCATATGTGTGTGTAGTAGTATTAAGGACCTTTCTTGTTGTATACCACGCACCGCCAAAAATTGGTACCCGTTTAATCCGTTGAATATAGCACGTTTAATTTTAACAACAGGAACACCTGCATGAGACGCGATACCTATCTAACCTCCGCCTTTTCCAAATTGATATGGCATCACAATTTTCCCCAATAACGGAACGATACCGACACGTAACCGCAGATATGGTCACATTTGCATAAACAGTTAGCAAGTTAATGACGCTCATTAGATGCGTAACCGCCGCTGGAGCTATTGGGTAAATTAAGAGGTTGGCCGTATTAGTAGAAGTGTTGAGATTTTGCTCGGAGCAAATTACGCCGTAGCAGCAGCGATTTAACCCACCGACTCCCCGGTCATCTTCCTCCGTACACTATTGCATGATTAAGCTCATATGGTGTAACGATGCTAGGGAGATAAGTTTAATCTCCGCCGATGTCCGCAGCGCCAGATTACACCTAATTTGATTTCGTTGCCGGTATTGGCCGTCTGGTCGAGATGCTATCCTGTATTCTTCGGCGCAATAAACGTGTTAACGAGAATTATGTTACAAGATTTCTCTACGGCCTATTCGAAAATTCTTTCAAGACCTTTGCTGACGACGATTGTTCCTATCAAAGTCAATATCAAGAGCGGAAGCTTTCAACTAACGACCGCCACTTTACTTTAACAATGATTGAGGTAGACGTCAATTTAATTTCGACGTATTTAATCCATATACCTTTGCAGATTCTCAATTAAACTTTCGGCGAACGCGCTTGATCACAATATATATTTTTTCTGGATCCTACATTCATATTTCGTTTCTACTTCAAAAAATGAAAACAATTGAATCACTTAGTGATGAAAAGGAACGTTACTTAATTTATAATTCTAAGGAAGATGTTCATATTTTTCAACGTGACCTCAGATTTTTACGAAGAAAAACTAAAATAAAATTTTCGTGGAGCCTACTCGTATATGTTCATTTTGTATGCAGTGTGAATATATATCGACGTTTTGTAAATTTTACTTCGAGACACTGGAACGGCACGTCCTTATAAAATTGGCAGTTTTCTGCCAATGCCAATAATATGACCGCACTGTGGTCAGCGTACTCGTGTGAAGAAAAAATCGATAAACGACCACAGGAAACTTTAACGCTGTTTGCCATAGCGTATGGTAAATCCTTTTCCATTGAAATGAGAACTATGTTACATTAATGCATGTATTGGACATTTTTCACCTGCGAGGATTTCGACTCGTAACATGGCACTTCATGCATGTTTAATTGGATACCTTTCAATACCGTGTATTTTTAGTTAGTATATGAAGTGCGTGGGAATATTGATTTTCGCCAAAAATTTTATGATATTTGAGGGTGGGCTAAAAAAAAAACTTGTCACAAAAGATATGTGTTTGTTTACGATATTTTAGTTTTAAATTGGAGAAGTACTTCTCCCATTGTAGATTCAGTTCTTGTATTACAAAGTAAGAGCGCTCTACAATGTACTTCATAACTTTAACATATTAAACTGTTCAAGGTAATATATGTGCGCAACAAAATTTGAAACTTGAAAATGTTTTTGATTAAATTTAATTTTTTATTAAATTAAATTAAATTAAATTCTTCAAGCAAGCGAAAGTAAGCAAAAAATCCAATCAACTTGGATAAAATATTTTGCTTCCGACTACATCGGAAGCTGATACCAGGTAACTTATTTTTATGTGGCAGATAAACTGACGAGCTTCTTCTAATTGTCTTCCCCAGAAAAAAAAGAATCCTTCTTCTTTCTTTTGGTGACATTGCAAAATACAAGAAAAAAGCATTGAACAAATACTAATGTTATTAATTGAATTTAAATTTTAAGGACATCGTATTGATTAATTACGAAGCGAAGGCGATGTGACCCTACATAAAAAAGCCCAAAATAACATTGATTATTGTTTGTAGGCTCTCGAGCGAAACACTGCATTCTCTTCTATAGTTTCTCGTGTTGTCTTCATCACATTTCTAAAGGCAAGGAGGTTTTTGATTCCTTTTGCTTTTCCAACGTTTTTTCCGTTCATTAACTCAAGTTAATTCATATCATCGATTGCGTCACGTCCGAACAAACTGCAACTACATGCATTCGACTAAAGTAGCGATGGCTATTTTCGTAATTAAAAAATGATTAGATTCTCTGTATTGATTTGTAATTGCTTCTGTATTTCTACGAGGATCCGCGATTGGGTTTGCCAGATGTTCATTTCCCAGAAACGCGTGTCCTCTCATTAGAGAACGTACTTATTGGGGTCAATCACTTAGAGTGCTAACAGAAAATGTACTATTTATCCGGCACAATGGCCAGCATGCTGTGCGTGAGTTCAAGCTTCCAATTTCTGGATTCGACTTTAACATACAGTGCTCCTCGAATAGTAACCACCAAACGGCTAAATGTGAATTGTAAATCTTAACATAATTTCAACATCCTTGTATAATTTAATTCACCTTCTTTCCTAATTTCTGTAAATGGTAAGTTTAAAATTTATTTGAAGCGAACTGTGGATGGTGGGAATAAATACACATTCGCACATTTATGCACACACACGCATAAAAACACAGTACGTATGTGTGCTAGAAAAAAGGCTCGTTCAGGTAGTCATTCAGAACTATTTCGAGTTTGGGTAATGAAGACCGCTTGCTCTACTTTCTAAACAGGCACACGGAAGTTCTTTGTTCCCGTCTTCCGGTAAATCGCATCGTTCCTCAAGTTGCTGTTCCATGTCAGATCCAATCGCTACGATTATCCGTGAAGAAGATCTGAGATTAGAGATTGCACTTGGGTTAAAGCGTGGTCAACCTGAAGCCTAATGAATGAATGAAGCCTTTCTGAACAAATTCAGATTCGTTCCATGCAAATCCACCAAACACATGGTCATGTATTTTCATTGTGAATAAAGATACAGAACATCTTCTGGAATCTTCTTTAAGCCTATCTCACCTCCATACCAGTGGTCCATCTATCCTCCTCTAAGAGGAGAAGAGATATACCACAGCGTCGGAGTTAAATGGTACCTTATTTCGTCAGTAGACCATTTGGCCTGGATTTTGGCAAATTAAATGAATGAAATAGTGAAGTTTCAATGGGCTTGTTTATAATCCGATATGCTATGTATTCACTTCAATTTTATAGCCACTTATCCTCGTTATTCTCATTAATACGGTTCTCATATTTTACCGTGTTCCTTCCACCTGTATTTATAACATGTTGCTACTTATTAATTGTTTGCAAAATTCAATGGGGTAATAACAATAAACACCGTTTAAAACAAATATACGAGACATTCGAATAGGATTTTCTGATATATTTCCCTATTCGAAACTGGACAAGTTAAAATCTCAAAAATTAACGTTACTTTTCCAAAAGAAATTAAATTGTAATGTTATTTTCATTACACCACGCTACATCTCAGGATTTTCGGAAAATCCACCCAGAATATTAAACGGTGAAGGCTTAACTATCACGGGGTGATAAATATTTGCTCGGCAATTTAAAAAGCACAAACCACAAGTGGCGATTTCTAAAGCCTGCTACGTAGACAAACCGCACATATTTCACTTAATAAATGTACTAATTGCCGGATGGTCAAATATTTAAGCGGTTTCGCATTATTGCGGAATACGCAAATCGGAAGCCTAAGCGTATTAAAAGTATAAATTCCCGGGATATTATGGTCCTCTTGGGCGGTTATTTATTA
This sequence comes from Marronus borbonicus, assembly GCA_902655005.2. Classification (NCBI taxonomy): domain Eukaryota; kingdom Metazoa; phylum Arthropoda; class Insecta; order Coleoptera; family Scarabaeidae; genus Marronus; species Marronus borbonicus. The sequence continues at coordinate 37,264,079 of LR737380.1, read as the reverse complement.
CGAAAACCACTTACGCGTAAACTGTAATTAAAACGTGGACGATACCTGCCTACTCGGTTGTTCAACGACTTGGCAAACATTTCGAATAAAGTTTTAAATGGATTTGGAATGAATACCGTGAACGATAACAAGCCGGTTGCTTACAGAACGTCGTTCTTCCTTTTGGGGGCGAAAATACCCGAATAATAATTAAAGCGCACTTTAATAAATAGGTACCGAAAGGCAAACGCTACAAGAGATAAACCCTTTTAGGCACTACTCTGACTACCACTTGTGCTGTGAATGTTTACTAGAAGATTACCGTCAGAAAGGATTTGAGAACAATAGGTCAATTTTAGTACCGTCGGTCGCGTTAATCGATTACACCTCGACTTCTTGTAATATTTGAATACCATAGGTCACGCTGTATTAGGTCTTCTAATTTAACTTTAGACCAACTTAATAACCTGGAATTTCTCCGCGAAGTGTACGACTTTAAATATAAACACTCCTTTTCATTTACTATCAGAGAGGAACGCAAATAAGAAATAAAATCGCGGACTGTAAGAAACAATACGGGTTAGATTGAAACGGCGACGACAATTAGTGAAGAATACTTAACACGGGCGCTGTTATTATGGAAAGTTCTAAAAGAATACGTAAAGCAAGTGTCAGCGCGACTAATCAACATTTTTTTATACTCGCGCTGTAATAAAGAGAAGTTGGTCTTTTTAATGCACACTCCCTTGATGCCATTCAAACAAAAACAGGGGATATTATGCGGCATCCATACCGCCATCTTCGTTGTTCTTGCGCAAATGGTATTGTATCGGATTGTCAAATTATAAGATTTAGAAAGCTAGTGGTATGACTGAAAATGTCAGATAAAGTTTGTTGGCGTTTATCTATTAAATGCAGATGCACCCAGACGCTCGCGTTATTTCGTGTACTTATTTGATACGCCACCTCTAGTATCTTGCTCCGAGCTGCCGTCCCCATGTATAAGCGGAAAAATCAGAAACCAACGATAGTGCGGGTCTGAGCACTGCGTGACTCGCAAATGAAAGAAAGAAGGCAGGCAGTCATGGTAACTCGTACGTTCGACTTCCGACGAAGTTTCGATAACTTGTACGTAAGTGTACGTTACCGGCGGTAACTGGCGGACATTCCTACCTAGCGCCCGATCTGATACATGAATTAGCAGGAGCTTCATCAAACAGATTTAATAAATGACTAATAAAGATATTTTTAATTAGAACGTTGACGAATTTTAAATATTCGCGAACTTTATAAGAAATTATACGTATCTTTACATTGAATGCGCACACGTTAAAGTTTAAATGATGCTAAATATGGAATATATAAATTTATACAACGAAAAACAAAAGAAACGTTCAATTTATCATAAAATACACACAAACAAAATATTACTTTCAAATAAATAAAAATGGTTACATTTATAAAATAAAATAAAACAAAAAATAAAGTCCTTAACATTTCCATTTGTGATATCTATGAATGAAGGTATATTATTGCCTACATTAAGCCTATTGTTAGATAGAAAGCCAAGAACAAACATACGTACAAAAAGGATAGCAAAATTTTTAATGTATTTGTGGAAAGTGGCGACTCAACGGGGTTCTATGTCGGTAATTTTATTAACGGAGAGGTCTAATATACAGGTACGGCAATAATACGCCCGTCTTTTGTTACTGGAGCTGCATGCTGGAAAGCAATTTGATATTGTGAGAATATAAAATATATATTCTCTAAAAAAAGTGGCACAACAAAATATTAATTATTAAATTAAAGATCCCTAACTATACTCCATTCACCCCCAGATTATGAAAGTAACCTGTTTATGTGTTTTCCGTCGTTTTAGGGTTTCTGTTAAAAAAATTGAAAAATCGCATATCCCAAAGAAAATATTCCCATGTCCAAACGTTTTCAAAATTAGCGATAAAATTTGTTGTCTGGATAGGTTAAGACCGGATGACGATGTCAAAATATTGCTTTTATCACCAGATGTATAGGGCGATCCTTAGCCTTTACCAATTTCAAAATTATCTCGATTTTGTTAAATGTATATTATGAACAAAAATGATGCAGAATTAGGTTGGGGTGGGCGGTTCTGGTTTTTTGGCCAATGAACTAATAAATTGAAAAAAAACAATTAAATGGGTAATTTAAGATCAGCAGTCGTCTATGTTTCAAAAAGAAATATAGTTATTAAATTTAATAAAATTAATAAGAGCAACATCTTCAAAAAATAATGAACAAACATGAATTTTTATCCCCAGCGTTCTTGCAAAATATTTCTATTAAAAGAGAATTTTGGGAACGCGACAACATAGTTCTTATATTTGTAGGTTCTTTTCACTTTCATGTGATTTTTATCTTTTTTGTCTAAATCTTAATACTATACAGAGAGTTTAAGATAAAGGATTCCTTTAAAACCTAAAATAATAGAAAGTAGAAAAAATAGAAAAATAATAATTGTGCGGTGTCTAAAGCACCACTATACTATAAGCGTTTAAAGACACGATAGCACTTGAAGGTTAAGATGGATCTGTCACAATTTCGAAAAGACTAAGAATTTAATTTAATTTAATGTCAGTTATATCTATATAACTACTATTTGAATATGGAGAACAATGGCGGTTTACAAAGGATTTCATGCATTTTAGCGATGAACAATATTGTTGCGCGGATAATATGTTATTGATTTTTTTTTTGCGAAAGGCGCGTGGAGTAGATTAACCCATATTAAATTTTAACTTCAATTACATTTTAAAGCCCATATACTGGCGTAACCTATTATTCTGATAATATTGGATTAATGCAGCAAAAAATATGTATTTTAGCGAACAAATTGAATAGCACATGTATTGTTTAGTTGCACGCACATAAATGGTAGCACGAAATTACCCAGATAAATTATCGAGCGTGTTGCATTGTTAGCCTCCGTTATTGCCAATGATACGACCTCAAACTGAAAAATCAGTTAAAAGTGTCAACTTTTAACTGATTTTGTCAAATAAAGCGCACTGTTTTTATGATCGCTAGCTCACACCGGTATTGCAAAACCTATCAATTTGTTTGTATAATTCCGTATCAAAGAGATAGTAAAATTGTTGGTAATATCAATGTTGTGCTTTTGAAAAATAGAGGCATTGACAAATTTATCTGTACACTGTACTCAACTAGTACGTGGGTTCTTTTCCCGAGCAATTTTGAGAAAATCTTCGCGCACAAAATCTGGGGTGCTTAGTTTTCGCCGCATACAATACAAGTTCAGTTCAGTCCTCTTCATTTTATGCAAATTTCTTCAATATTCCTTGTTCTTATCTGGCCTAATTTTTGAGATAATTGAAACGTTTTACCTAGGGTAATGACTCAAATTTTATTCGATTGAATATTTCTTGGAGTTTTCTTCAGTACACAGAAAATTACAAGAACGCCATTCAAATCATTGCCAACATTAACTCCTACTATTTCATTTTTTTAAACAGAACATCCTGTATGTTTTCGGGGAATCTAATAAGCTCTCCTAGAACCACCCTTATACATAATTCCCTATACCACCGTGCATTCTTCCTTGGCGAATTAAATATAAATCTGTACAGATACGTTTTTCGTTTAAACGCGCGGAGTGACGAAACACTGCATTCAAATAATATAATGAACAAATGTTGATGAAACTTTATCATTGCAAATTCTGCAAAAATATCTGGGTGCTTCACTTGCAGAAACTGAAACAACAATAATCACATCCGGTTGCATATTTTGTAGAATCCAGTTGATACAAAAAAATCGATGTTTCGCTAAAAATTGAAAGACCTGCCCAATAAAATTTGAATATAATTTGTAAGTTATGGTAATTTGTTCCAGTTCCCTAATAAAGCTAATACTTCGTGTCTAGCACCTGCAGTGCAAAGAGTGGAGAGGCATGAGGAATCTGAAACAAATGTATCTGTTGTTCACAAGTGACCGAGCTACTAGAAAAGGGCAAGAGCAGCAAAACTGTGTAATTTCAGCTCGATGCACTGCATTATCAATATTCTTATGCATTATCGGATATAAAAGCGATAGTAACAATTATGAACAAAATCGCGGTATTTATGCATAATCAATAGCGCCAACTATTTTAGCATTACAACCCGGTGAATCATTATTATTCCTTCATCCAACATACAAAGTATTTCGGTCAAACCTTCAATTATGTACACGTAGACGTTCTGGGTTATAAACTACTAATTCCTTCCCGAAGAAAGAAAAGGGAAGGATAAAGGAACGCTGTCCACTGGTAGGACACCTATATTGCCATCGACAACAATTTAGAAAAGATTAGATTCCTCTCAGGTAGCTCCTTCACGTGGAGGACTTCAAAGCAATTTTCTGCTCAATAAGATGCCGAGGAATTTAATTGGAGAAGTGAAAGGACATTTGATGATCCAATATATAAGCAAAATGGGAAAATATGTGCTCTCCATTATTTATGTTTTCAAAGCCGATCCGACAGGAATCGCATTCTTTTTATTATTGCGCAAATTGAGTTATTTACTGATTAGGCGGGATATTAAAGTGTTAGATAGTAGCGTAAATTATTAATCAAGGAAGGCATGTATTATTTACTTCTTGCAATTTGTGCAATGCATTTAAGCTTAATTTATTTGTATTACAGAATAATATTTTACTCTGTTCTTATCAAAACAAAATTGACTGCTATTAGTAATAATTTGAATTGATAACAAGAAATTCCCATTAAATGAGGAATTTTCTTATATTTTGGACAATAATTATCTTTCTCAATTTTAAATCGTTTAAATCGTTTTTGGAAACACATTGCCTTTCCAAATTCATTCGTCCTGGTGTTAATTCTTAGCTCCATTCATATTTTATCTGGCCCGTAGTTTAAAAGGACCAAATAAACACAGCCTAACAGTAACAGCCAATCCTTAGCTTTTAAAACTTCAATAATAGGAAAAGTACTAAGTTAAAGGCAAATAAAGTTTACGATATCGCAGTACAAATTAAGTTTATAGGCACTAACATTAGCTATTCAAATAGTGATAATAGTCTAGAATGTTTAATTACGACTGTAAATACGAATAAATGCGGATCGTTTATATATCCACAATAAACAAAGAACCTATCGCACGTTAATAGAAAGCTTTATCGAGCGTTTTTATAGCTGGCAATAAAAAAAAAACCTTATATTAATTAGCTAGTTTTATATTTCGGAGTATCGGTAAATTAACATTAATTGAAGAACCTGCCTGCATGCGCGCATACCTTTCTGCATGTACCTTACGTAAATTCATTATGTGAAGGTGAATCACTGCTAAGGAACTTACACAGATGAATACGAAGCTAATTTTCTTCAGTACCTACAGGCTTCGTGAATGATGCAATTAAACATAATGACTGTCAAGTTGTTTATGTTCGCGACCGTAATGTCGTTTACCTTTACCGCGAGTTGTACTCTTCCACTTTATCGTTATTAATGATTTGTTCGAAGCGCAAGAATCACTATTATAATTATTTTGCGTCGATGCTACCAATACGCTAGCTCAAGAGAGGCTGCACGAGCTCCATTTTATAGGATTCGAAAATCTCGGTTCCCACTGGACTTGATCCGCCATCTACATGTCGAACGCTGTTTTGGTTCCGGTTACACTTATAACACGCCCACTTACAAAACAAGGAATCCATCACAGACCGACGGATCCCAAATATACATTTATAACACGCCTTCTTTTTAAATATTACCCATTGAAGACAATGCTAAGAATTCTAGTACAAAATCATAAAAAGATATTAAATATCGACCAATCCCAAGATCTTTAAAAGGTTTTTAACTCACGCCCCTCTTTTTGTGGCCATGCACATTGATATTTAAAAATACGTTTGGGTGTAAAAAAAGAGTACGTTTTGTTACTAACATAAGAAATCTCCATTTTTATTAGGAAATGGGAACGGGGTTTCTGAACGCCCACAATTTGAAAATAAACCAATAAAATAACCGCGTAACCTTAGTATTTATTTCAATGCGTACTTTAGGATCAGTTGCATGGATAGGAATTAAATTTTAATTTAGAATTAAGTTAATAATATCAAAACCTGTTACATATGGTTGAAATCAGAAAAAGAAGCTGTCTGACCGAGTTTACACCCAACATGGCGCGGATGAGAAATATAAAAGTCGATAATGGCCGAAAAGTCATATAAAACACATCAATGAGTAGAAGATCAACCCCTACCCTGTATCTCCAATAATAAGCAAGATCCCTATAATGAGGGTCAAAAATGAATCAGCCTAGATAGAAAAGTTATGAAGTAGATTATTATTACAATCGTTTTGGAAGCGCTATTGGGGGCTACTGGAATGGATTGAATAGATGATGCTGCTTTTATTGCGCAACAATTACGAAGAAGTTAATTTGTTGTTATTGTTAAAATGTTAAACGATTAATACTGTCGCGAATAAACGCCTCGCTATTACTTTTACTTTTAGAAAAGTTAGTTAATTATTAATATAATGTACTTTATATCCTGTACGTCGACCATCGCAAATTAATACAATTTAGGTAGCAAAAAAATAGATAATAATTATTACAATAAATTCCATTTGTTTTCATTCTTTGACGTTTATAAACTATACCTAATTTACATTCTGATCTATAAAAATTACACGACTATAAGCAGTTACCGAAGCGGTTAAATATACTAAACCATAAGCTGTGGTAATTGGTAATTCCTATTACTATATACTAATTTACTATAAGGTAATTGTGAATAATTTCTGATAAATCAAATTTGTGCATTAAATTTTAATAATCTAGAAATCATATTCACTCTTTATAGTTTCCCTTCTCCGTTTACAACGCACACGCTTAATTCTTGTAACAATACCTAAAAGAAAGAATGATACTTCATGTGTCTGTGCAATCAGAAATACATGGATTGGATCTGTAAAAAAGTACGCTCACTTACGATCGAAAAATATTGTCCATCGATGTACACTGCCGTTCAGTGAAGTTCGGTCATACAATAAAAATCTATTATATGACACTGTGTACAATTACTAATACATAAAATTAGAAAAATATTAAGCATACACTCCTTTCTAAGGGGTTAAAGCCATAAATTATTATGTAAAGTAGAAATATTGCGACAACCACAATAAAATCCCTTTTATTATCATTCCAAGAATTTCTCGGAAGTACCGATCTTTTGAACCGGATCGTTTGGGGATTATTAACGAACAATACATTTAGGAAATATACCGCAGTATCATTCTTGTTTATTTATTACAGGTGTAAAGATATAAATTTGCTTCGTTTTACTGTTAAACGTGTGTTGGTGTGCATCTGTCGTTTTTGCGCGAAAGTTTTAAGAAAATTTACTCTAAAATAGCACGTGGCAAGCCTACCAGTGTAGAAAAACGTTCACGCTTTATTACGCTGTTTGAATAAGGATATTCGGGGCGACAAATTGCAGAAAAAATAAATATGAGAAGTTCAACAATAAATGACATCATAAAGCGATATCGGACAACTGGAACTACAGAAAATCGTGTTCGTCCCGGAGCATCTAGGAAAACAACAACAGCTGAAGATTTGAGAATTGTATTATTAAGCAAACGCAATAAAAAATTAACAGCGCCACAAATAGCAGCCGAAGTCAATCGCGGCCGTGAAGAACAAGTTTCGGCGAGTACGGTAAAACGTCGACTTCAACAAGCGGACCTTCATGGACGCATTGCCATTTGAAAACCCTTATTACGTCGGGTCAACAGAGCAAAACCGCTACAGTGGGCCCGTTCTCATCTAGATTGGTCGTTAGATGATTGGAAACACGTGCTTTGGAGTGACGAGTCAAAGTTTGAGGTTTTTGGGCAAAATCGACGAGTTTATGTCCGAAGATCTACAACCGAAAAGTGATCCCGAACTGCATTGTGCCTACAGTGAAGCAAGGGCGTAGTTCTGTGTTAGTGTGGGGATGTTTCTCCTTTGCTGGGACGGGAGATTTATGCAGAGTGCAGGGTGTAATGAGGAAGGAAAATTATTTTGCAATACTCCAGAATCATGCAGCGCCATCAGGATTGCGTATAATAGGCCGTAAGTTTACATTCATGCATGACAACGACCCAAAACACACTGCGTTAGTGTGTAAGAACTATCTAAAGGAGCAAGAAGAACAGCACATCCTGAAAGTAATGACATGGCCCCCACAAGGCCCAGATTTGAACCCGATAGAGTTGTTGTGGGATGAACTGGACAGGAGGATCCGAAAAATATGCCCAACTTCACAAGAACATTTACGGAATATTCTGCAACATGAATAGATTAATATTCCACAATCCGTTTTAACAAAACTTATCGAAAGAATGCCTAGAATAGTTCGAGCGGTGATTAACAGCAAAGGAGGTTTTTTCGATGAAAAAAAAAATAATGTTCAGTATGTTATATTAGGCTAGAATTACTTTTTATGTATTTATTTTTGTCTTTTTTACCTGTACATACAATAAAATTTTAGTTTCGGTTGTTTCTGTAACCTTTTCACGTTTTTTTATCAACCGACGGAACTTCTTTGAACGGCAGTGTACATATGGCAATAGTTATCGCATATCTGCTTCCATAAGGATCGACACAATTGTCAAATTGCGTAATGGAATTGCAGCGTTTCTCAAAGCGGAACTGTTTCTGCAATGTTTCTATATTTAAATAAAAAAAAAGAAATCGGTGCCGGTCGTCGAAGATGCAAATTCTACTAATGCAGCAGTTTCATAGAGGCAAAGGAGCGATTACAAAAAGAAATATTTTAATACAAGTGTGTTGCTGTCGTGCGAAGAGATACATTTAATGATTTCGTTTTATTACTGAAGTACATTAACTTTACAGCTCTTCGCCATAAATAAACCTGTAAACCACATCCTAATTCTCGTTCAAAAGTAATATAGACTTCACAACATTGAGATGGAAAAGTAACTTAGCTATAAAAGTTTATATGGGAAGTAGAATTGTACATTTTGGAACGCCCATTGTACGATATCCAACTGCCACACTGCTCCACTTTGCAGATTCACTAAAGGTAATTTTGTTTGCAATAAAGAAGAACGTGTAGAGAAGTGTGCGTTCTGAGTGGAGTGTTGAAAGCAGGCCATACGCTTTACGTTGCAATTTTCCTTAAAATTTGAAGTTCAGGTTTATGTTTGCGTTACCTACTGACGTGAATATCCCCTATATTTGTGAGCCGAAATATTTAAATACGTAATTGTTCAAGCTATTATGTAACAAATGAGAAATTGCTCTCGTAATACACGTTCGTACATGCAAACATTGTTCTTAATCATTGTTGGTCGGTTAGGATATACACTTTTAAATGTAAATTAAGCGGGTAATTTCCCATTTACATTCCAGCTGCGAAGGGATCGTGCACGCCAAAATAGCTTATTAGTATTTAATCTGGTTTTCGGTAAACAATTTAATCTTTCAGAAGCTTCTGATTTGATGGCGTTATTTTAAAAGCTCCCCATACGAAGGACGTTTGAAGCAGACCACGCTAAAGCACAATTTACGTTTCATGCGTAATAAAATTCATGAATAATTAAAACATTTCACATTGAAGGTCTTTGTTTGATTTATTGTTTTATGATAAAAACGAAAACGAAAAAATGTAGTGTGATGTTATAAAATTCTTATTCAAAAGGTACTTTTCAATCGTTAATTCGAGATTATCACCTAAATGCTCTTTCGACAGTTTAAATGAGTAAATTACGAATAATAGGGTATAATAGACTGTTTTCGTTATTATCAAGAAAAAGGAAAAGATATCACTACGAGGTTTTCACCACTACTTTAGTCTGTCAAAGCTCTTCAAACACAACATAAGAAAAGCATATTATTACGTTTAAATTTTTAGAGACAATTAAAAAAAAAAACAGCGCTGAATATTTTCTCAAACAAGTCCTCGTTTCTTTCACTTAAGGTGAAAACTGCAGAAATCATAACAGGTATAGTTTTACATGATTCGGCAACGCGCACTATGTTTGCTATCCAATGAAGCAATTAAAACTGTAGTCAATCCTGCATTGCACTGGGTTTTTCGGATCCTTATCCTGCTTCCTCCAGTTCCATCGGGTTGATGATCTTCCTGGGGTTCTCGGTCCTCGGTGTTTGGTTCTCGGAGTCTTCTTCCTGGACTCCCTCCTCGGTTACTAAAACAGAAAAATATAAGTTAGTAAGGTGTTAGTACACGCTATGGTGATACCTATGCCAGCCTACTCAGCTGATCGTAGGTGGTCTTGTGCCTCGATCCCGAAGGGGTTCTTCGGGTGGTGGCGTTCTTCATTGCGGGATTCTCGCTAGTTTGCGTCTTCCGAAAGAAGTTTTTGTTGAGCCGTGCCAGGAATTCCTGCAGCCGCTCAGGTGTGTCAGTGTAGCCAGCGAGGTGCGTTGGGGTACGTGTAGTACTAATCGCAAGCAGCGATTCTGTACAGTCGCGAGGGAGGTAATATGGGTGGGTGCCGCCGTGACCCAGATGGGACTGGCGTAGGTGAGGATCGGGCGTATTTGTGTCTTGTACAGCATGACGCCCGTTTTAGGATTGAGGTGGGAATTTGTGAGGATGGGATACAATAGTCAATCCTGAAGCTTTTACCTGCTTTTTATCAAATTTCCCTTGTTTATATATAGTTTTATAGTTATTATAATTTCCAAGATATCGTCGGTCCCAACTCTTGGTGGAGCACGCCCAATATCCCAGTATTTATGTACAGTAGCCGGTTTGTATATTGTCTCCCCCTTGCAATGACTAAATATCGATACTATCTTCCACGTGGGATCCATTATAAACTAAAATGGGAATAATAAAATCTACCTGTCAATCCTACAATAATCCTAAGCGCACGGCTACGAGGGTAGAAGGGATAGATACATAGCTCCAGAGGGAGACAAAACATAAAAATTTCACTGTACATGAAAATAAAAAAATAAAAAATACAACAAATACAGAAAGTTATGTTCATAACACAGAAACCAATTGTAGCAAATGCTGTGCTTATTGTCTACGTGTAAACGTGAAATGTTTTTAAGCTGTTGATGTGACAAAACATATTCTCTATAAGTTGCCGTGTTTCCTATTGAGAAATACCGAGAGACTTTAAAAAATAGAGAACGAAAAAATAAAGAATATCTCAAAAGCAAACGCTGCGTTGGCGGAAATTCTAACGACTTGAAACTGAATCTTACCGTTCCGTTTTCCAAGCGTTTAATTTGAGAAAAATTCTTGAAAACTATTCGAATCGACGTGACGTTGTGCCCCGCTCTTGAGATAGTTCGCCTCGTATAAGAGACATCTTACGTATGTAAGCGTCATTATCCCAGACGTCGAGTGCACCATCTTCAAGATAATGAAAACGACTCTGTTAAGACGCGCTCTGCTAAGACATTCGTACCGACACCGGCGAAACCTTTGATCAAGATTTCAGGTCATTTTATTCGGACTAAAACCTCACAGCTCGTGTTATATTTATTTCGTTCTACAAAAGAGAGTACAGCTGTTCGCTATGCCTTTTTCTTCGTTTCCCTATTTTACAGTGGTCTTAAATTTTGCACGACGATCTTCTGGCAACACATTTTATAATAAATTATTGACGACTACGTCGTGCGCCTGGCGTCACAGCATATAATATTTTAATTTGAGTTGTGTTTTCTGTCCGAAATGAATGTGCTACTGTGTATTCTGGACAGTAGATTTATTAAGGTGTGACGAACAAAAAAAAAGTAGTAGGTTTCGTTTTATAAAATTTATACGTTTAAAAAATTAATGAAGATGTAAAAAAAGGAATTTTCAAATATGCCGTAAACTATTGAATTCATTGAAGTCATCTACGGTATAGACCGCAAACATGATAAATCGTGTTCGTTGACTTCGTTTATGGCTGGTTTGTTTGGTTCTACTTTTCCTTTTCGTCCCAACCTTTTTGAAGCAGACAAACCGCAAATTTCTATATGGTTAAAAAAGGACAAAGTTGGACCAAAAGTTAGGTCTAATTTTTTGATTACATTTATCTTAGACAGAATTCGGTTGTCAATTGAGTAAGTAAATTGATACGGCTTAGTTTATCTTAAAAAACAGCTTAACACTAGTTGAGTGTAGGCTTTCACGACCGTAATCCATAGTAGAAATGTTTTTCGGGTGATGTCGTGTAGTTAATATTTTACTTGACGTTTCGCTGACCAGCTGTCAGCTTCTTCAGAAGATTTCTAAAAACAGTCTTTAGAAATCTTCTGAAGAAGCTGACAGTATGGTCAGCGAAACGTCAAGTAAAATGTTAACTACACGACATCACCCGAAAGACAGCTTAACACCAGCTGCATATGGCAAAACGGAATAAGTAAATGATTGCAAGAAATCATGTATAAGTAAATTAAAAAGGAGAGGTCCAAGGTTGCATCCTCACCACTTGCAGTTACAAAATTAAATGATTCAAATTCTTTATGGGAAACACAGTTTAATCTGCGTGTTAAATATGATCCTATTAACAAGCGTAAATCAAAAAAGGAACCAAAAGAATCTAGTTTATCTCAAAAAAAATCTGCGATCAATCCAATCAAATGCGTGAAGTAAGTCAGTGTACACGGCATCCACTTATGCTTGATTATCCAAGATTTCACCAACATGCCGAGTAAAGGAGCCTAAATATGAACTGTTGTAGAATGGCGAATCATGTATCCATACTGATGTGGCGACGTATAATGTTTTACATTGCAAAATGTAGTACAGTACAACCTTAAAGAAATAATTTAAAATAGAAGGCGTATAATTAGCGATTAAAGCCTTTCTTGTAGATTGGAACAATTTTTATTCGTTTCCATCTTTCTGGGAAGATAGATGTGTTAATTGCCAAATGAGCTTGTTTACTACAAAGCGAGCATCTTCAATTAAAAAACTTGATACAAGGTTTTCACGAGCAGTTAATTTGTTCTGAAATGTGGTCACAATATTGGCTATATCAACCTTGTTGAGGAGGTTATGAGGCAAACCAGAGTGCAAGTGATCGGCAATGCAATAAGCAAACGCGTCTACAGTTTCTTTAGGATCATCTAAATCAACTCCATTAAATGTAAGTCGGCCATACGCGTCCTCCCCTTCCTGGATCTACGCTGGGACTTTTGGTTGGACGTTTTAACTTACCTTTAGTACAGATCCACTTCCGTCTATGGAAATCTTTAGTATTTAAATGCTTTTTAACTTCAGATAGAACCACCATGCTTTCTTAGGCAACAATATGGCTAACTTATCAAATATGGAGTGAAGCAGCCTATAAAACCTTTATAGTAAACCTTTGCTGTCGCGTTAGAAGTAATTATACGGTGAATTTACTCATTAGTGAAAGCCAAAGGTGAATCTTTTGTTTCTAAAATTTCATCCGTTTACAAAGCTTCCGGACTTAAGCTGGAACTATGTACACATTGTATCCGTATAACAAAGCATGCGTGGACGATTTTCAATAGACATGTAAGCTGAACATATATGGGAGCTTCCTTCCATCTCGTGTCTCTCTTTAGAGGACCACAATTTGCATGAAAACTATAGCACTGAATTAATTTGCACGGGACATCTTGTAATAAAGCGGTTACCGTCCCTAATTAATAATTAAATTTGTTGTTTCAGAAAATTTCTAATTAAATGGTAATTTGTTAAGATTTTCTAAACTAAATTGATAATTAAACTGATGATATAGATCTTTATATCAATGTGTAATTTACGCCCCGTCCGTTCGCAATGTGCGTTGTTCCAGGTTATTTTATCCTCTTTGAAGACGGTAATGCCGAAGAGTAACTATCTGCAGGCTTGCTCGCTGTGGAATTACGAAAAAGCATTACCTCACAAAGAGGAGTGTTAATATATAACAATCAATTAACGCATTAGCGCGTTCGTAAACACACATAGTACCTGTGTTTGAGAAGATATTTCAATGGTGAAGATCAAAGAGGTGCCGAATTTATCTGTTTAATTTCACAGTTAGACGCATTATTACTTGTTAGAAAGGAAGACTTTGTAAGAACTGTGTGCCATCATTTTAACTATTTAACCGGCAAACAAATTTTACAAAAGAATAGAGACATACGTGGAACGTGTTTGGTTTTCTCGACGGTCTCGTTAATACTTTAAGTCATGTATTGAATTTGAGCCACACTTGTAAAACCCAAACGGTTTACGTCGTGTTTAAAGACATATTTAGAAAGAAACCTAACGTAACATCACAGATGTGCTTTCAGGACTTTTCCTATATTTAAACACTAAAATATCGCAAGCTAATGCAGCGTATTTTTGGAAATCCAAATAGTACTCAGAACGCATTTAACCTTTCCAGGTTCGTCAAAGAAAACATCCATTTATTCGGTATTTAGATGAACTTTTTTATATTTCCGCTTAATGCCGTTGTTTACAGTTTAAGGAGCGCAAAAGTAAATTGGGGTTAAAAATTATCCGAAAATCCTGTCAGACGTTGCTTTACGAATTATAAATTTAAATGAATAAGTTCCATATTCTCGGAATTCTATTTAAAAGTACCAGGGGAATTCAATTAAATCTGCTGAATTGCAAACTTGTCCGTTTGTTACTCGCAGTATAAACGCTTTGTAAATTACTTACAATTTGTTCATTAAAAAAACCCTACTACGAAAATTGGATCAATTAAATTGTGAAAAGCTTTTAGAGGGCTAAACTGCCTTTAGCCCGCGTGATGACAATTTTATTTATTATTCCGGCATAATTTTCATTGCGCTGTATTAAATGCTTTTATTAAATATAAATTACGATTCAATTTCGTATATGTATATGTGTATATTATTGCCAGTTAACAGTGTTGTTGAATAATTTTTAATATTTTTACAAATATGTCTTATGTAACATTAAAAACTTATTTGATCGAAAAGTAAACAAATAAAATAATTACAGGCAGTTTCCTTTTTAAATTTGTGTATTTATAAAGAAAAAGATTTGAAATGAGATTTAGAGCAGACGTGCTCAGTCTCACAGCACGTTTTAGAAATTTAGTTTCGCCTCAGTTTCATAAAACCATTGTTTTAGAGTTCCTTCTCTTTTAGTATATAATAAATTGCAAAACAATTATAAATATTTGTCTCGTGCGATCTAGGAAAATTTGGAAGTGGGTAGCCGACCCCATGCGTGTGTTAACTTCAATGGTAGGTTCATTATTGTTCATTTTTGTTTGTTTTTTATTAACTATCGCAACAATCGAGTTTAGCGCCACGCATAGTAATGTCCACTCAACAAAAAAAAAGTACTTCGAATTAATATTATAATTAAAACAAGAATCATACGATATACAACTGAGAAACAGCTCTGAAAAATTAATTTCAAATCCCGTGTTGAAGCATCAACTATATTTAATGAGTACTTCTATTTCATAACGGTTGGAATTACGTAATAGCTCTGCTCCTCAAAGACTCCGTCTCAAAGGCATTACTGAGCTAACATTTCGTTGTTGATTCTTCCTGTGATGCTGGGGAAAAGGAAATCTATTACTTTAGATGTTAATAATAAGATGGTTACCGACCATGACGGGATTCCGGTTAAAGTCTTTAAATCGATTGAAGTAGTTACATCAGCGCCCCTCTTGTACACATTTTTAATAGATCCGCGGATACAACGATACTCCCTGCTCTATCGAAAGAATTTGAAAATATACTCAAACATTTTCTCAGTTACTTTAACTCGGTACTCTATTTATATTTCAACGTTTAAATTAAAAAAAAAAAAAATCAATTTAGATTGTCATGATCGCAATTTCCTTTCTACGTATTTAGCTTGCTTTACTCTCAATAAACTAAATTTTCCGTTAAAGTACTCAATAGAATTCAACGGGATAACTTAATCAACACATGTTCGCAAACGAGCAATTTCCTAGGTGTAATGTGAATTAAAAGCAATAACATTGTGTCGTTCGCTAGCGGTTGTACGCAGATTTGCCAGGCAATTGGAATTCCACGAGATGATCCGAATTTTATTCGTTCGTTATATCATTACGAAATGCCGGAATAGCGAACGAATAAAATTATTCCGCTCATTATTAGGATGTATTGAAGTCACCGGACTGGAATTTTTATATATTTATGTGCGTAGCTCCAAAGCGCTTTACTTTTTCTCGTTCCAGCGCAATTTAATATGATTTAATTTAATTTGAAAAAATCTAAAGGCTAAGATCTCTTGAGGTAGGCAGATTCTTACTTGTTATAAAAATAACTACACGTCTTAGCATGCTTCAATTCATCTGTTTACGTAGATTTACAACAAACTTGGAATATGTAAAGCTGAAACGATCCACATAGATGGAGATGATTACATCAAATGTTTTACGCAACTGTTTACAGTTCATAGTTTTCTCAACGGACATTACATCCCATTAGTTTCTTTTTTGTTTACTAGAAGATAAGCACCATCGTATTTACAAACGCTGTTTCGAATTCGCGCATCGTGCAATAATAAGGGTTGAAATTAAAGCCAAATAGTGTAATTACAGATTTCGAGAGAGCCATATATAATGACGTACGACATGTATGGCCTGAAACCAGCATTATTGGACGGTGATGCAAGCCTGGTGGCGGAAAATTTAACAGCCAAGGTTAACTGCAGATTATAGGGACAAAAGCTCCGAAATTGGATAGTGGTAGGGTTGTTGTTTTGTGAGGGATGTCTTTGTTTTCAAAATATGTTCGAAGTGAGAAACGAAGTCTATTTAACTAACTACACATCCGAAGACGCGGGATTTCCTCCCGAGATAAAGGTTGAAAACGATGCATCTTTAAATCGTCAGTCGTTTCAATGACAATTTATACCTGTTGATACGTTATTAAAAATTTAGACGCAGTACAAAGCAAATAAACAGTGTCAGCGCTCTCTACAAGCATCGGAATATTTTTTAATAGATTGAGCTCCATCATTTCAAACATTAGTTCTATACCACAGCAGGTAGGAAAATTATTTCACAGGGATTCCGGATAGCGAGAGGATTTAAGCTTAAACGCGCTACTTTGAATTACTTTTCTTCTTATTGCTGTTACCTCTCTCCTCCTTTATCTACAGATAGAGCTCCAAATGGCAGAAGTAAGAATTTCTTGCGTTTACAACTCAAAGTTAATCTATTATTCACCTTTCAAATAATAGCTTTAAGTTGTAGGTAAATTTCTAGTGTTGTAATGTAATAGACAGGCGTGATAGTTTCGTTTGTCTCTAAACCTACGTTCCCCACACCATCGACTAGAACATCTAGTCTAAAGCACACCGAGACACCATGATTTAGACCTACGACGGACGTTGAATATAATTTCCCTCTATTTCGAACTTTATAATACTTCACTGAATGTAAATTATTCTTTAGATAGATCAGCAGAAAGTTGAAATTTTCTAAAGTGAGGAACTATAAAATTGTTATTTAACTTGACTAAACCAAATTTCCGCAGTTCATCACTTATTAAAGAAAAAGTTAGAGTGTATTTTTCAGACGACAAACTCAGGTTGAAATTCGTGTAGTTCAAGAGGAAACTTTTCCGTTTACTTTTAACTGGTGCACGTTATGAAAGTGGCCCGGGACAAATTAATAATGAGGTACCCATGGGACATTTACTATCACCATTGTAATTAAAAAAAGGTTTAAGCTATCGAAATCTTAAAAGATCTTTTATCGGGTAATGTGTAATATATTTCAAAGATTTCAAAGTTACATTCTAATTACAAGCAAATAATTCCTATTCTAAGACCATGCGGTCTCTTTGTTGCCCAGAATCTACAATTTTGCCAATTGATACAACCACGAGAGAATAACAGCGACTCATCAGGAAAAGCTGTGAAATTTACATTATTGTCATGCGTACTAATTATTTTCTTACAGAATTGGATTCTTCGGTTAAAGTCGTCTTCTGACAATTTCTCTATCAAATGTGCTGTAATTGAGGTATTTTGGTACTCAAAACGTATTTAAAAGAGTTCCTAATCCAACACTGTTATAAATATGTTTAATTTGGTACCTTCAAATACCTTGAATGATTGACCTTTAAGTAGATTCCTAACGTGACCAAACCCTCTGAGTTTAACAGTAAATAAGATTGGTTAATTGGTGGATGATCAGTTAAATAAATTAACAACTTAACTGCTTGAATACGTAATCGATCTCTGAGGCCTATTATTGTATATTATTATATTATTGTTTGTATTGTTTGTGTTCATTTATTTTTTCAAGATCTCACAAGCTATTTACCATAACCTTGTACATGAGAGCTGTGTGTAAATTGTAATATATAAGGTGTTGTATTTTAAATAAAAAGTTACTGTTGTGTTCAAGTGACATTCAATTATCGTTAAACCAAAAAAAAACAACGCAAATCAAAAATATAAACTTACATGTTCGAACGTTTTTGTCAAAAAAACGTTGCTAGAATTTTACGAAATTTATTTCTTTCATTATGAACGCAATGTAGAATGGGTACACAGATACACCCGGTTAAACGAGTTTGTTTCAAATAAGAAAAAGAATAGTTAAATTACGTATCGTAGTTCATATTTTAATAAAATTCCCTTGAGCCGCCTTTAGTCTAAAACTATGTTAAAAAAATTCAACGTTAACGTTAAGTTCTGAGAGATTCACATTACATAGGTTGAAAAACTAAGAAGTTAATAATCATCTTTAATGTTCTGCAAAGCAGCTTTTCATATTGGAGACAAACGCATCAAGTATTTGCGGATTACTTTTTCAGGGGATGTACTATACAATGGTTTACCAACTACTAATGGATCTTTCCTTTCTTTTAAGTATTAAGCAGTACACTACGTCTAAAAATTTATTCATTGTTTTGCATTAAGCCTGTCGTAAAAATGTCGTTTCTTTTTTTTCATCCATTAGTTGTGTACTCCACGACGGCTATAAATAACGGTAGATAAATAACTTTTTTTGTCCTTCTGTCTGATTCCCTGTTTATTGTCTTAAGTGCGTAAGCATCCGGAGCAAGGAATTCTCGTCTGCGCTATTGATCCCTGTTGTTTTTGTGCCGCCCAAATTGCAATCGGTATAAAAATCTGAGATATCTAAATTGAATATCTATATTTTCGGCAAACAAGATCTTTGCTTTCATAGAAATTTGATACCCTATCTGCAAAGACCATTTATTACTCACTCTGGACGTACGAGAAAATTGGATCTACGTTCAGTATGTGAAAATGTGATACTTTTTTAGGTACCAACATCAATTCGTTACTTTTTAGGGCCCCTAAAATTATTTCAGAATATATAGCTTGTCTTGTGCAAAAATTAGCTGTTTGTTTTACAGAGTAATAAGAACGAACTAAAAATCGTAATATATTGTAAAAAAAATACTCCATTAACATTACTTTGTGGAGGATAATTCTTAAATTCTTCAATTATTTTCAATAATTTACATCTTGAATATATTTTTTATAAAAACTCACAATACACATTATATGGAACCCTAAATTCACAACAAGACAGAATAAGGAAATTAACTCGAGAAACTAAAGAAAGCAACTAGAGGAAATTTGGAAGAAAGGGATTTGGAACATTAACGTAGAATGGAAGAGAAACAGGATTTCAAAGAAGAATTCACAAACACAAAGCACTTAGTGTAACTATTTTGTGAAAAGCGTTGGAAATAAAAGACTGGGACTTGTGGTTATGAGCATTCATTTTAATCTATTTTCGAGGGCCCCATTTTCTGTTATTATATTTTTGTGCATTTTGGTATTTGTTGTCATTAACCGTAACGTCATTTATGTTTACTGTGTTTTTCTAGTAATACCTGTTGTTATCTTTGAAATCAATTCTCTTATTCTTTGGTCCGTGGTTATTCATTTACTTGAACCTCACAACCTGAGAAGCTGAGGAGTTAAGTTATTTAAAAAAAATCTCAATCAATATTAAACACTAATAACTGTTAAGTTTTTTATTCCTTTTGCTCACTCAGTAGCAGCCCCTCTTACCATTGAAGCGCTGAGCCGTTACTTATTTCGAACAATGGCATTTGTTGGAGCCAATTGAAGATAGGAGCCGCTAGATATATTATTGTTATAAGTAAAATAAAGGTATTTTCGAAAACCATTGCGGTATCTCTCAACAGTATTAGGGAGTAACGCACCATTTAAACTACTTCAACTCATAGCAAGAACTGTTTTTTGTTATTAATCTAAGAGTGAAAATTTTACATTATTTCAGCCTTCCTATAGTACAGTACTAACTCTTCCTCGCCTCTCCTACTCGATGCAAAAAATAGAATTTTGTTTGTGGGTTAATCAATTGAGAATTTGGGCAAACAGCTGGTTTATTAAATAAACTTGAAGGATTATTGTGATTTTATGCCCCAAACTACTCAGTTATCAATGTATTGAGTACATTACTTACATGAATCATAACACTTTCTAGTCTTACGCAAACTTACGTTGATTATTAATGAGTTAAAGCTAACTTCTTTCAACAGTCAATTAGCGAATTCATAATTACAAATCCATAATTAGAGCGCCGTGGTTTGTTAAAAAATATTTATTTAACTTCTCATGTAAAGCAGCGTACATCACATCTTCATTTATTTAGAATCGAAACCAACAAACACATTCGTGCATACAGTTAATGTAAAATTTAAATTTAATGACATTCTATTTGCAGCTAGTGTACATTGCAGTGGCTCTTCAATTAGTTTCCAGAAATCGAAATTATTAAGATCATTCATTGAATCGTATTGCTTTCTACGTTGATCCAAAGTGTAGGTACAGTTAGCGTACATTTTTCCTTGTCTAAAAACAGTGATATAATCAACCATTGTCTGTTGTTCAGTTTTCTTATTTGTACGTTTAATCAGTTCTCGCCTTCTTAACGCGAAGGTATGTAATTACGTCCAGAAAATAAAAAGCAATAACCATGTAATTGATTGTTGTGTTCATGTTACTATGTCGTTTGGCCATTTCCGAACCACCTATGCTTGGCATGACTGTTAGCAGTTACGGTAGATCAGGAAGAAGCAATTAATAGAAGGGATCGGACACATACGAGGCAGCCTTTGTGCTATGCGTGAAGTTAATCGCGTTTAATTCTATTGTTTTCTTGATTGCAACGAAATAAATGTCTACCGACGGCATCTTTTGCAATTAAGTGCATCAATTATTATATGACAAAAACGCATTATACTGATACTGATATTACATTACAGACACTTTAAAGTTTTTATTATTTTTAAGAGAAGAACCGATTTATTTTATAAGATCAACGTTTTAGGTTCAACAGCAATGCTTTGCTGCCGTTTTTTCTGTAAATATTTTTCTGTTCTTTGCATCGAACTGCATCACCTTCTTTTTAGCATTTACTTTTAGACGTAATTTAGTCGGAAACAGATGACGAGACACTAAATTTGACGAGTTAATAGTTTCTCCAGCGCCCCGATTCGGAAAATAATAATTTATCCCAAAAACTTTGCGAGTATGTTGCATTACACGATTTCCTATTCATCAAGGAGACGAATGTTTGTTGTGTGTATGTACGTAGGAAAAGTTGTGGTAAAATTAGTTTTAGCTAGGGACTGACAGATTATTTGTAGTTAAAAAACACGTACTATTATGTGCAGATGTAATTTCTATCCTACTACACAAAAAAAAATGAAACAAATCCGCGGCACACACAACTGGACGAAAATACACGTTATAACGTTTTACAACAATATGTCTCGAAGTTATGATATACTACAAAGAGTATTAATTATAGGCTGCTCGTCAATCGCGAACTATTGCTCTATTACAGCTGAGGATATGTACAGATTATAGGCTTCGGCGTATAATCAGTAGCACTCTATTCCCTTGCATGACTTTTCTAAAGGAGTAAAGTATAAAATTGTTCCATTGATCATTGATCCGGCAAAGAATTTCTACATCTGTAACTTGCCTATTTATTAAAATGAAATAGCAGCTAAAGACCATTACAGCTTTGATAATAAGACTACAATGTTACACTTCACATGAATTGAAGAGAGGCATCCAAAATCGTAATAATATGCAGCATACTCTATTTAAAAACCAAAACTTGTATCGTGCGCCGCGGAAACAGAAAAGGAATTACCTTCCGTCCAAATACTAGACATATCTCCACGTGAGCGCTACAATCGAAACAGTTGCGAGATGTAACAGAAAAGTGAAAAAAAAAACAACTTCCAAACAGTACCATTTCAACACTATTGTATTCAAAAATGATATTTACCTGCTTCTAATATTTATCATTACCCACCAGGCGCTCACGAGCGATAAATATCCTCTGTCGGAATTGAAAATAAAATTCATGAATGAATTATTTGTCCTCCTAATAAACGTTCGTTAGCGCTATAAAATATTTGTCTTTTCGGAAGGGGAATTTAAAAATAAGTACATTATTTTCGTTCAATTTCGTATTCTGCATTTATTATTCAATTCATTCACGAGTGATAAACATTCCATCCGAGAATTGAAAACAAAATTCCTGAATGATAAAAAAAAAGGTTCTTTTATAAATATAACTCGCGAATGGAAAATAGCTTGAGGGCTCTTCTACCTTCTTATGCAAAATTTTAAAACAGTTTCACTAATGTACTAAATTTTATATTTAATCTATTTCCACTTGCTCTAAAATTAGAGCTCGTTAAGGAATAAACGTTAAAAGCGAAGCCTAGCCATTGTTCGTTACATTTATTACTACTAACTTAGAGTTATTTATGTTTTCGTTTCCATTTAAAACTGGAGGCATTAAAATTTAATGTAGTTAAATCGGTACCTACTGAAACGATATTAAATTTGTTTTATTGTTTAAAATCAACGTTTGATACGAAATCGATTAGCCGAAAATTGTAGACGGCGAGGAAATATTGAAAATGAACTTCGATCATGAAACATATATTTTTGGAGCCATAGCGTCATCAAGCGCAGAAGTAATTGCATGATCGGAACAGACGTTACCCAAGCATTCGTATTTCCTAAGATTCAATTTGCTTTGTTTGAAACATGAAATAATAAAGATTGCAACACGTGTGCGCTATGAACTCTAACATAATAGTATAAAAAGGAACAACACGAAGACCAAGTACGGTAAATAAATTTTCAATCGCCGCAATTTCCGAGTAAAACGTCTATCGCTACCCGTACTTATACCTTGCCAAATTATTGCAGTAAATTTCGCACGGAACCTTCGGTTCGTTCGTTCATTACGAGCGAATGACGTAAAAAATAAAATTCAGATGATTACGAACGTTTTGAGTCTATTTATATGTAAATTCTTTACCATGCTTTCTTTTCTTATTTTGTAATACCGCCGTTCAGCAGTTCCACTTTATTATTATAATAAAGTTCGAGGCCATAAAAAATAATTTTTATCGTCAGGGCGAAATTTTCATCTCTTTTATCTGCCCCCGTTTAAATGTTCATATTTTATCAATATCGTTCTTGTTGTCTTCTCTTCTCCTATCTCAAAACAAAGGGCACCTTCTCTTTTAGCATAAAGTTGATATAAAGCAGATACGACATTCTATTTATGTTTTATTATTACCGTAAATGTTGGACTTTTATCTTAAGACAGAAGGAAAGAAATTTCTCTGCGTGTTTAAAATTTTTGAAGTTGTTTCCCCTTAGGATACAATAAGGAAGCGGTAATCGAAAAGAGAGCAGCCAATTTGCGTTCAAGTGGATGTAAAATGGACTCAGTTACAAGCTTTTTTAATAAGCCCTTTGTTGGCGTTCCATACGCATATCTAATTGCAATTTTTTGTTACAATAATGGTCGCTTTCTGAGCTAGGTCGTTCTGTCTTTTTATTTCTCTCTTCTTATTTATTAAAATATAATGTAGAAGTGTTTCAGCTGTGACGTATTGTTCTGGACAAAGCTGTTGTAGTTGTCTTGAATGTTTGTTTCGGTGGCTATTGTAAAGTTTTACTCATGTTTTCTTATGAATCCAAACAAAGTTTCTGCAAGATCTAAAAAATCTTATACTTTTTCCGTAATATGACGATTTAAATTCACCTCGATTAATTGTAACAGTGCAGAATAGATACGGAGGATAAAACTAGTTTATCCATAGCAAGACGTTCCCCTTCATCATTGTGCCACTATATTTTATTAGCGATTCTCCCCAGCTTTGCCATTTCGGTGCAAAGCCAAACTCAATACGTATTAATCTGGTGTAGAACAACAGCGTCAGGTATTTAAAATGTACGTGGTGATGCAAATTGTTTCGAACAGAGCTTAGAAATTTGTTGTATATTCAACTACGGTCGACTACGAAGCTAGGGTTTAATGTGAATATAATCGAATCGAACTTTGCCGGGTCTAATTTACGTAGCTTCCTGTACAACTGAGTTGATGCCCAAAATAATCAATTCTCCTCCAATAAATGGCTGGCGAGATAAATTTACCGTAGAATTTGCATTCGGTTTTAGTTTACGTTGCGATATAGTAAATAAAATACGTACACATACAGCGAATCGAGCTGCTGGCTAATGGCTTGGAAAACAAAGATGGTAATGAATAATCCCAGAATTACAATGGACAATGAAATTGGTTGTAAAAAAGAAACTTTTCGTTCCATTTCCAGTAATGTATTTAGCGGAAGAATGCTACTTCCTGATTTCTAGGTAACTGAAAGAAAAGCGGGAATGCCTTAAAATTTGTACGTCATACTGAAGTCATAAGTGTTAAGTACATGTTATTGTAATAAGAATTTAAAGCTTAATAATTAAGCTAAGTTAGATAATGAATCCGAATTCAAGATTTCTGATGAGATTCCGGATTCGAGGTTTCAGGTAATGCATAGATAACATGGATTCGGATCCGGAGTTTCGAATAGCAAATCCGTGGAAGTGCAGAACACCATAAGCAAGAGAGGCGATCGATCAATTGCAATAGATCAGGCTTTGATTTTTAAACCAAGCTTTGTTCTTAACTGTGTGTCCGGCGAATCGATAGATTTCAGATAATTTATGTTTAGTTTTTATAAGGACGTACAAGAAATATAGTCAATTAAACAATTTGTTAAATTTCTCTTTTCAATTTCATGGTTCTGAGAATATGTTTTCAAGATCTTGCTCATCTTACTCATTTAAGCATAAAAAATAATGTTTTGTACTTTAAATAACAGTATTTATTAAATGCATGGAAGGTGGATGTATCAAAATTGTTTCCCGTAGTTGGAGTACCTAAGTATCGACATGCGTCATGTTTGCAGCCATAAAAAACGCAAAAAAAGAAGCTATCTTAGGTAGAATGATTCCATATACTTGATATAAATTGCTTCATGGTTTAATTATTAAACTGTCGCAAAACTATCAAATTGATACAACCCAGTTCGTGGAAAATCTACGTGATAATGAAAGATCTACCTCAATTCTAAGTTTTCCTAATTAAATAACATTATCGGTCGATATTTTCGTTCTGGGTTTGCTTATACTTTAATATTATGTAGCTAAACTCGCTAAATTATGTACACTGCCGTTTAGAGAAGTTCGGTCGGTTGGTAAAAAACATGAAAAGGTTACAGAAACAAACGAAACTAAAAACAAAATGCAATTTTATTGTATGTACAGGTAAAAAAGACAAAAATAAATAAATAAAAAGTTATTCTAGCCTAATATAACATAGTGAACATTATTTTTTTTTTCATCGAAAAAACTTCCTTTGCTGTTAATCACCGCTCGAATTATTCTAAGCATTCTTTCGATAAGTTTTGTTAAAACGAATCGTGGAATATTAATCCATTCATGTTGCAGAATATTCCGTAAATGTTCTTGTGAAGTTGGGCATATTTTTCGGATCCTCCTGTCCAGTTCATCCCACAACAACTCTATCGGGTTCAAATCTGGGCTTTGTGTGGGCCATGTCATTACTTTCAGGGTGTGCTGTTCTTCTTGCTCCTTTAGATAGTTCTTACACACTAACGCAGTGTGTTTTGGGTCGTTGTCATGCATGAATGTAAAGTTACGGCCTATTATACGCAATCCTCATGGCACTGCATGATTCTGGAGTATTGCAAAATAATTTTCCTTCCTCATTACACCCTGCACTCTGCATAAATCTCCCGTCCCGGCAAAGGAGATACATCCCCACACTAACACAGAACTACGCCCTTGCTTCACTGTTGGCACAATGCAGTCCGGAATCATTTTTTTCAGTTTTAGATCTTGAGGCATAAACTCGTCGATTTTGCCGAAAAACCTCAAACTTTAACTCGTCACTCCAAAGCACGTGTTTTCAATCATCTAACGACCAATCTAGATGAAAACGGGCCCACTGTAGCCATTTTGCTCTGTTGCCCCGACGTAATAAGGGTTTTCGAATGGCAATGCGTCCGTGAAGGTCCGCTTGTTGAAGTCGACGTTTTACCGTACTCGCCGAATCTTGTTCTTCACGGCCGCGATTGAGTTCGGCTGCTATTTGTGGCGCTGTTAATTTTCTATTGCGTTTGCTTAATAATACAATTCTCAAATCTTCCGCTTTTGTTGTTTTCCTAGATTCTCCGGGACGAACACGGTTTTCTATAGTTCCAGTTGTCCGATATCGCTTTATGATGTCATTTACTGTTGAACTTCTCATATTTATTTTTTCAGCAATTTGTCGCCCCGAATATCCTTCTTCAAACAGCGTAATAATGCGTGGACGTTTTTCTACACTGGTAAGCTTGCCACGTGCCATTTTGAAGTAAATTTTCTTAAAACTTTCGCGCAAAAACGACAGATGCACACCAACACACGTTTAACAGTAAAATGAAGCAAATTTATATCTTTACGCCCGTGATAAATAAACAAGAGTGATACTGCGGTATATTTCCTAAATGTATTGTTCGTTAATAATCCCCAAACGACCCGTTTCAAGAGATCGGCACTTCCGAGAAATTCTTGGAATGATAGTAAAAGGGACTTTATTGTGGTTGTCGCAATATTTCTACTTTACATAATAATTTATGGCTTTAATCCCTTAGAAAAGAGTGCATGCTTAATATTTTTCTAATTTTATGTATTAATAATTGTATACAGTGTGATATAATAGATTTTTATTGTATGATCGAACTTCACTGAACGGCAGTGTACATACGTCAGGTTGCACACATGTATTACTAATTCTCGGATATGGTTAGAATTTGTTAATTTCGTTGCTGCTGTCTGAATTAAGGAAAATGTTCGTAAACCTTAAAGTAAATGTTATAAAGTATATACAGCTTTATCCATTCATCTTATTAATAGCACCTACTCCCATATAATTTATCGAACCGAACAGACGCGATATATTAGAATTAAAACAAAAGCCCATTATTATAATGCGGCACGTAAATTGAGCTCGGACGTTTCTCGCAAAAGATATCGTTTGTTTTTGCTCTACCACCATATTTTACAATTTCAGTTAGCGTACGTACCACACACACACACACCGAACACGCACGCACATAACCGCCTAAAGATTTCCATTCATTCATTAGCATTCGAAATGCGCGCACCAACCAGTCGATTAGATTTGCCGATTCTGACATCGAAATTGGACGGGCTGCCGTCAAGGAATCAAGCGCGGAACTTTTTTTTATTCTTTTCTTGTGCCGATTATGAGCACGAGGGTTTAAAAACCAACATATTCGGGAAGTGACAATTCCCAGTCGACACATCGGTACTGCGTAGGGAGGACGAGGCGTCGTCCCTCGTTACGCCACTAGAAAGAACAATCATCTATTGTTAGCCTTATGCAGTGACAATAAGTATATTTAGTGTGTATTGTTAAAGTTTCTTCTTTGTGTGCAGGCGATACGTACACTGCTGCGGGTTCCTATGCGCGCGGCTTGCTGTTTTTATTCTGTCCTTTAATACTCTGTTATGGCCAGTTTGCATACTATTTTCGCACAAGTTCTGCGCAACATTAAATAAATTCCCAGTTGAAAAGGAAGCAATTTATGAAATGGGATCGTCGTTCAAGAATAGAGGTGGGTCATAAATGTATATGGGAACGAATATTGTAAATCAGTTTTGTTTCTGTTGTTACAGCTGCGTTCGAACCCCAAACCAATTTATAAAACGAAACTGAAACAATTCATGTTTTCCAATACCTACACAGTTTACTGTAACATGATATCAAGTGTTGTAGGGATTGCGGAAATTATTCTTTGAACATGATACACCAGTTTGCTACATAAACTATTTGTTACCATTTTTTTAAGGAATCAGTACCTATAGGGCATGCATTGATGGTTGTTTCTATAAAGTTCTTGTCTGTATTATGTTTCGCAAAAATGGTATAATTGGAAAGGCATCATTTATATTTTACAAAAAGCTCACTCAGCATCGCCAAAATTGTTTTGTATCTGCAATATCAGGTAATTACTGTTCTTTTGAAAACCTTTTCCAAACGCCCGCGGATGTATCCAACCAAAATCATATCTGAGCTTTGTTGTTTCCAAACAACATTATACTATTGCAAAATATCTCGTACGTTGTTTTACCTAAAATCCTCGACCGACACAAAAGGCATATACGTCTTTTCAAAAATTCCATTGTGCTATTGAGTATTGTAACGCTAATTAGTTGTTGCCAGTCGAAATACTTCAGCGTTTTTTCAATCCATAACAAATATATGTACGTACATTATGTGGTACAAAAAGGATAGTGTTCGATCAGACCTTCCTTACTGGAGGCAGTTAAATACAAAAGCGATTTACATGATTGAAATAATATACTGAAAACTTTCAAATTGTAATTAAGGTGTCAATTTGAAAAAAAAAACTGTATGCGCGTTTTATTTTCAAGAATTTGTACAGAAATTTTAATGAGTTTAATTTACAATTAAATAATAATAGCAGATGATGCCAAAGTTGTTGTTTTGCTATCAAATACGTTTTCTTTCTTTTTGTGTATCACAGGGATATCGAGACAAGGACACTTTTAAATGTACCTAATAATCCTTTTTAAAGATTGTTGATGCAGATAATGTTGTAAATGTTGATGATCCGTTGCGATATAATAATAATAATTGTTAGCAGTTGACATCCGGACAATTGCAAAATATATAATTTGTAACGACTGCTTCGCCTATGAGTTACACCTTCCGTTTCTTCTCTAGTTTATGAGAATATACAGAGAAAAACAGTAATGATAATAAAAAAAAGTAAAATATTACAATAAATAAAGTGCACAAAGCAAAACGAAATATCTATATTTGATTACAAAATGTTTGTAATTGGGAAATATCACACTTAATAGCAATAACGAAATACTGTATTATTTCTCTTTTTTAATTCTTTTTTGCTTTTGCATTTAATATTTTGTTGGAAACCCTTTACAAGCCAATATTGCTGCATATCTTCTCGGCAACTTTCAACTAATTTTTGACATCTCTCTACAGGAATGTTATGCCAGGCTTCTTCAATAGTATTCCGTAATTCGTCTAATGTCGCTGGAGATGTAGGCTTTATAACAACCTCAACGTCCCCCCACAGATTTTGTGTGATTTAAATCAGGGCTTTGTGCAGGCCATTCTAACACTCGAATCTGTTTCTCCTCTAGCCACTGTTTTACGGTCCTCGCCGTATGTTTGGGATCATTGTCGTGCATTAAACCTTAGGTTACTGGAAGAAATTCATCAGCATATGGTTCCATTACGTTTTCTAAAATGTTGCGATAAACCATCCATTTTTCCTGCAATTCTGAATATAGGCCCTACACCACGCCATGACATAGAAGCCCATACCATTACGCTTCCTCCACCGTGTTTCAATGTTTTTATAGTGTACCTAGGGTTGAATCTCTGATTGATGGGGCGTCGCACATACATTTTTCCGGCAGACCCAAGTCAGTTGTATTTGCTCTCATCTGTCCACAGTTCAGATTTCCAGAAAGAAAACGGCTTTTCTTTGTGCATTTTCGCAAACAGTAATCTTCTTTTACGGTTTTTATTTGACACGAGTGGCTTTCGTACTGCAACACACCCATGTAAGTTAAATTCCTTCAGCCGACGTCGTATTGTTCTCAATATCAAACTGTTTATTAAATTCGGTTTTATTTGTGTAGCTGTGCGAAAAGGATCTTCTTGACTTAATCGACGAATAAGGTTGTCTTCTCGTAAGGTTGTTTTACGAGGGCTAATCTTCCGTTTCTTGTTTTCTAAAGTTTTTTCCGTCTGAATATGCTTTATCGCATTTTGTATTAATTTACGTGAACAATCTAATGTTCGTGATATTTCTGAAATTGATATGCCCTTCTCTTTCATGTTGCAAATTAACTCTCTTTTCTCTGGTGTGCAATGTTTTCCTCGTCCCATCATACCAACACCTAAATTTTTGTTAATAAAACGTTAATTTTAGAAGTGGTAAGTACACCACTTTTTTGGTACAAAATAACTCGAACCGTAACACTACAATAAGATTCCGCTACAGAACCGACAACTGTGCTATTTATGTGCCTGCTAGAAAAGTGAAACTAATTTTTTTTTTTTCATTGAATGCCGAATTATTGTTCTGGAATACGTAGCTAGGGGAAGTACATGCTACCTTCTCGGGGACTCGGCAGTGCAAATAAAATTACTCCGTCACTTTAGTGTACCACTGTTTATTTAATAGCGCTGCCCCCAAACTTCGCTTGAGAACACCAAATGATGGTAACTGAAACTGAAGCATAGAGAAAACGAGATCGTTCCAAGTTCTTCCTCTGTTGGAAGGAAACTTTCGATAATCTATGCCTTGGAGTGACTGTAAGACGTCAAATCACGAATATCCAAGTCATGTATCCGATGTTTGAAAGAAATCTTTTCATAAAGATAGTGGGCTTTTGGTGCCATTGATCGACGTACATTGTTCATCGAGGAAGAAATTATGGTTTAAGCGTAGCTGTGCTGCAGATAAATCTTCTAAGTCAAAGTATCATCAGCATGTGAATGATACTTGCAATAGTTAAGAGATGTGATACGTCGGGGACAATAAATGTGCACATCAATGAGACTAATTAGTTCATAGCTGATTTCCAAAAGTGACACAATCGCTGAGTGTAGGCTTTCACGATCGTAATCCATATTAGAAATGTCTTTCGGGTGTTGTCGCGTACTTGATGTTTGACATCAAACATTAACTACGCGACAACACCCAAAAGACATTTCTACAATGCACATTGGTGTTAGTTTGCAAAGTAAAATTCTATTAGCCACACTGAGTCGTCGCCATCTTAGAACTGCAATTAGCGTAAAGTGATGCGCCGTGTCGGATACTTAACTAGGGTCAAGTAATACCAAAATAGTTACTTTACCTTACCACTATTAGCTGTCCGTAGCTGTGATTAAACAATTTTTTCAGATTTTTCTCACGTAAGATAAAATACTTTATCGGTCGGAGATCATCGTATGCTTCAATTGAAGAACACTTAGGAAAGCACGCTCTTGATTGCTTTTCTTAAATGAGATATTTCATTTGTATTATAAACTACGTTTATATTGTTGACCTCCTACCGCGTGCACAACGGTGGCATTCACAGCAAAAGAATAAATATAAGATTTGTATAAAAAAGCCGTACTTAATTTTAACATACTTCATTGTCTAGGTATGCAGATATGCATTCAATAAATCAATCTACATTAATATTTTATTTCGTATAAAATTCCATATCCCTTGTGTTCAGTATTTCCGGTAACGTCCCTTCATTTAAATGCTGGAATTCCAGGTTTAGTTATTATTTATGGCATGCAACGGTTTTAAATACAACATTGACCACCCAGCTCTCATTACCAGCGCGGAAATCCAATAAAGTTTAATTTACAATTAAATAAATATATTATTTATGGCTCTATTTCCATGATATCGAACGATAAAATCCCGAAATATTCGATAGGACGGGAAATTAATTATAAAGCCAAAGAAAGTAATAAAATTAAACTGAATTCATAAATTTGAGGTCCGATGACGTGAGTATCTTATTATTGCGGAATGGCAATCCAATATCGATATGGTAATTATGTCTATAAATATAAAATGATTGATATGCGCCCGGAATGCAGTAGACTTTGCTTTGTGCTTTTATTGACAAAATATTCACTGCTCTTGATTCACTTATTTTTCCCTTTGATGGATTTCTATCACGCTGACGTGGTTTTCAAACCTTACGTTTAATTTCGTTTCGGTGGTGGGTTCTAATTCTGTTACTTTTACTCGGTTTCTTTTAAAAAGCGGAAAGATGACGTCGCTGGACTCATTCTCATTATAGCGTTATAAATGTTAATGCAAGAAATACGAACGAGGCATTATAGGACTCTTGCCGTGTTGTAACAATTCTGGAATAAACATCCTTCGGATCCTATTACTGTTTTTGTATGCTTATTAATAGAGGTGAATGAAGTTCCTCGCTGATATAAAAGTTGTTGGTATTACAGATACATGTCAGTACTTACATATGGAAAATATCAACCGTGGTATGGTTACATGATTGGATGTTTTTGGACCAGGGAAAGCCGGTCGCACAGCTGCCAATCTTCTTAGATTCACGATCGAAACTTATAACTTCCAAAAACGTTATTCGATTTTTTATAAAATTTTAGATTCTTGTAATTTATAACATCATAACGTTTTCTCCCTATTTCCGCTATCATCCATCTTTAGAAGGGGTGAGTCTCTGATAAAATTGCGAGAATTGCGTCGATCGATATGGAAGACGAATTGGAGAATTTTGAAAACTTGGCCTTATACAGCCTGCGGCGAAAGCTGACCACCCCGTTTACTTCACGTTATCTAGGACTTATTTCCCAATAACGTTGATTTGAAAACTTTCCTCCAAATCGCTCAGGCAAGAAATTATCATCCGTTCACCCATTACGTGGACGCGCTGTATAATTGACGTATCACGTGCATAAAATGCATGTTTCTTTCCGATGCTTTTCCGATGTGATCGATACGAACTGATTCGTGCAAACGTAATATCGAGCTGAGATTGCAGAAAAACATGGCGAACCTCGATTTTCCTCGAAAGTAAGGAGGTTACGTTTTATTACGTTTACTGGACAACGAAATCGTTTTATATATAGCAAATCCGATCTAACGTATAACGCAACCTAGTTACGAGGTAGGTTCAGGTGCGCTACAAGTATGTGACATTAAAACGATGTTATTTCAAAATGTGACATTCGTTCATGAGAAAACTGAATTTGCCTACACAAGTGTTCCAGAAATATGTCGAACAGTAAAATATTGTAGTGCTATTATTTATCTAGGTTGGAAAGTGTTTTCAATTGACATATTTACTATTTTAGTTGAGTGAGGCGGACAATTTCGTCCCTCCAATTTCCCCAGATTGGGTTTTCGTGATACATGTTACAAAAAGCTTTGTCAAACCACACATACCCACATGTGTTTGAAGACTGTACACACTAGCGGTATCACGGGCTAGAATAAGTGTTGACATTGGAATGTACCAATCGATTCCTAAGACCTGTTTATTATTAATTTCCTACGAATAAAAATTGAAATTAATTACCGGCCCAGCAAGTAAATGGAACAACCCCTCCTGGAGGTAAATTAATGTAGGTAGGTACCTGCGTCAACCTTTGCTGCGGTCGGTCTCCAACTAGCTCGAAAATAGTTATTTGTTTGTGTCTAAGTAGGTCAAATCTCCCGCAATTTGTTAAATGAAACAGACATAATTAAAGCCTGGAGAAAACGTAATTGATTTCCATTTCCGAATTGCTAAGTTCTTCCTGTTACACTTACCATATAATTTGCATGTAGTTCAATAAGTGTTCGTTGAATAAGAATAAACTAGGTGAATAGATTTTGGGAAAATTAAGGCAGATGCTTGAATATAAAAAATGATTCCATTTAATCAAACGCAGAATACTTAAATGCAATGATTGTATGGGCGAATGCATCTACCAGAAATTGAATACATTGAAGTTAGTACTTTAAAAAGAATCGCTATTTACTTAATAACTTATTCTTTCTACTTTACGTTGTCACATTTGTATTTTGATTAATTAGAGTCAATCATTTATAATTAGGGATACGAACTATAAATACCCCCTAATTACAACTTAACTTCTGCAACAAATAAACATTTATTCGGAAGAACATTTTTCCGGGAGAAAAATTTATTGTGTTATTAAGCTTTCGTACAGATTCTCTCGAGCGAACTTTTATTGTCTTTTGTTTTCCGTCATGTTCCGTTGATGCGTTTTTTTGCTCGCAAGGCGTTTGTGAGAAAAGGAATTTCTAATAAAAACAACGATTTTGATTAATAGTGTACGTTATATTACAGCAAATTTCAAGGACTTGTATTGATTTTTATGTTTAAATTCACTTTAGTGTGTAATTTCTATTTAATTGGCATGTCTAACAGAAGTGTTATCTGAGACAGTCGTTTGTGTGTGTAGTTGCACATTATACAGACTTAGAAGTGATCAGCTCAGGTATTTCTAATACACATCGACATTTACCTTGCAAGCTTTATTCTTGAACTAGCCCGATAAACAAAAGTTTAGTGGCCTGGTATCTTGGAGACCTAGTAACAGGACGATCGCGACCTCTACTATCCAAAATATTCTTCACGTCTTTTAGATCTTGTCGAGTAGCTCATGTTAGCACTGGGAAATATTCCCGTCACGCACAGTTTGTTGAAAGCCCTAATGAATACGTTTCTAACGGTGATGTGAAAGCTGTCGACGATGTTCTTTTAATATAGAACATATTTGACTTTTCATTTCTCAAAACTCTTAACCGTTCATTTAATCCGGTGAGTTAGAGCTAAATAATTATGTCCGTCTAGAGATTACAGTGTGTCTTGTACAAACAGTACCACTATTCGCCTTCTCGATGATGATTGTAAATGTTGTAAATACAACGGGCAGAAATTGCAGTAAATTTTGGAAAACCGTCCACTCGAACGTAGGCATAAAGGAAGTACGAAAAGATAAATATTAGAGTTAATTATAAGATTATATATGCATCGCTATAAACTAATGAAAGAGGGCTACATTCCATAAGACTCTTAATAATCTTTGGGTACAAAGAAGTAACGAAAAAGGAATATCTACGTAAGGTATTGTTGAAATTCACGAATTGCTATACTTAAAAGAAAATCGCATAACGGCAACTATTTGCCTGCTTAGTCTATATACATACATAACATTCTAATTCAACAGAATAACCCTACAGTCCTTTCTTAGCAAAATACATAAGGAGTATGTGAAGTCTTAGTACACTGTAAATAATATAACGAGTACCAGACGTGGCTCTATTGTTAAACCATTTTACGGCTTAGCGTTCGTTTCTTTGTTGCACAAGCTCACCATTCTGCCACGAGGCATAAAAATTTAATTAATCGTCGAATGGTGTCCTCTTTTTTCTGTAATAAAACGCTGCCATATAAACACTTAAGTGTATTCCGTATACACGCCGTAATTACGGGACATAACTTAAGACCTTGACAACGTATTAAATAAAATATTTATGATTGTATGGAAATGTAATTAAAACTTAGAGAAGATATACGAGCGGGTATAGTTTCTAAAAATAACAACTCCTTCAATGAGAACTACTCA
This sequence comes from Marronus borbonicus, assembly GCA_902655005.2. Classification (NCBI taxonomy): domain Eukaryota; kingdom Metazoa; phylum Arthropoda; class Insecta; order Coleoptera; family Scarabaeidae; genus Marronus; species Marronus borbonicus. The sequence continues at coordinate 37,228,516 of LR737380.1, read as the reverse complement.
TTTGCATTTTCGGAATATGATTTATACTCGTATTAAATATATTACAGCGCTAAATTAATCTGCACCCTAGCCTGGAACCCGAAGATGTATTGCCGCAATTTTATAGGGTAAATTCACAAGCGACACTCGGGCTTGTCTGCCAAAAAAAATTCAGGTGCGCATGTTCGAACGGTACCATCAAAAACATGGCTGGACACATTGTTCGGTACTATTTATATTTGTTTTGTTATGTTACATTGTAGGATTATTTTAGAATTGTTTTTTTTTTTTCATTTTAGCTTTTAACTTTGTCCCACATTTTTTTTTCCATTTTTATTTTATTAAATAAATAAATACGAAAGATCCTGCAAATAGTAAAAGTATGTCCATTATAAAAAATCTGCAAAAAACACATAAATTTGTTTTTACCGATCAGACCTGGATTTTCCGGTACGATGAAGATGTAAGAAATACTCGGAAAATTTATTTTTATGATTATTCTCTCATCTGGAAATTCTGACGGCTTTAGTGATGGCACTGGACTAGTATTTCCATACTGGTGATTGCCACAGGGAAATAAATATAGCGAACAACATTAAAAACGCCACCTACTGCGTAATCCACTAATGCAGAACTCATGAGATTAATCGTAACAGATTATTTACTACCGAATTGTAATTACGATACCACTGCTTACTGCAATCACTTTTGGCCGGAGGATGGCACGTTTTCTCGAAATTGATAGCCATCTTTAAAATAAACTATTTGGTATTGAAAATACATTTTGTATTATTCCATCCAACTAATTCTTAGAACATTTAAAAGCTTAAAACAAACGACGATCTACCGATCCTGTTAAAATAAATTTCTAATTCGTTTCTAACAAGGCGGAACGTGCACTTTCAAAATCCTCGTTGAAATACGATGGCCGTAAATCACTAGCTTTTTAGTGATGATAAACGAATAAGTGAATAATTATTTTAATTCGAAAAGTAAAAAAAAACCTTGACTTATTAATTGTTAACGGTTCATGTAACAAAATCTTTGTACATCGGTGTTGTTAAACTCGATTAAAAATAGATTCATTTCTAATTTTGATTAGCTAGGACCAAGCTTGATTCTTGCATAATTTAAGAAGTTCATTAAATTGACAAATAAAGAAGGTAAGCAGAGAGCCACGGATCCGGCAAAAAATCGTCTAGAAGTAATCACAACCGATTGATAGATGTGCGATGAGCGCCAAATGACTGTCGAATAGAGCATTTGCAACGGGCACAGTTCTTTTACGGAGACGCCAGCGTAAAAAATGTGTCTTTGATGCTCTCAAATGTTCGCACATCTCCTTGAGCCGTCGGAGTCATTTATAATGTGGCGAAGCTTATTGAAAAAACGGTCAGGTATCCCGGTAGCGCTTTTACGCCTGCACGTATAAGATTTCAGTCTTACTGGAAACGTAAAAAGCACAGTCTTAATGTTTCTCTTTCTCTACCTTTTACGTCGCGTCGTTTTATACTCTCGCAACTGGACACAATGTAAAAATATTATGTTAATAATATATGCATAGATCATGCAGAAATAAGAACTCTCCAGTAAAAAGCAGAAAATACGTTAAAGAATAATAATAATATTTAATGATAATACGTAAAGAAGAAATCATAGAGATTTTTTGAGTAAGATAGGATAAATTCAAAAGTAACCAAAGCAAAGATTTAGATACTTGTAGCAAATTGTTAAATTGGTAAATTCTGTGTGATTTAATATTGCGTTGCATGCATCTAACTTTTACTATAAGTCTCGCCCCATAATTTTTCCATGCGCTGCCTTCTCTCTTTCTTGCAGCAGCCTAACATAGGTGTGCACCGAGCTGCTTGATCTTGCCCTGTATAGTACGAAGCTGGTCCAACGTGCGCGAGATCCTTACACCGTGTTTCTTAATTGCCCGAACGAAAAGCTCGTGCGATTACAAAAACACCTAAAAATTGTGCTTCTGTCTGCGAAACCGCATAACTTGAAAAACATAGCTTAAAAGCAGTTATAATAATTAAATAATTAATCGAAGATCGTTACTTTAACGTATGTGATTAATCAAGTACTTGTTAAACTACTTTAAACACAAAAGTTATTTCAGCATGTTTCATTTTTAAAACACTTGACTTGATTTGGTACCATAACAACCAAAAGTTGCTAAATTGTTTCCCAATTTTTACTTAATTCATATATAATGGTTTTATACATAAAGTTTCTGGCTTTAGTATTTCTATTGTTGATTTTCCTGTATACAATATTATTTGGATCTCATTTGCACCAAATTTGAGGTGTTACATAAGGAAAAATAAACAGTAGACCAAAGTCAACAGCAATACAATTTTGGACAGAAATATATTTAAACAGAAACCGGATAATTAATATTCCAAAAGGCAGTAGCAAATAAACAAGTATATAATAAATGTAACTGTTCTAAATTAGTTTACAAATGTTTATATGAAATAATTATACATTGCGTCCAATAATAGAAATTGCGAAAATACAATTTGTTTACGCTTATTAATGTACCAGATACTACAAACATAACCGTTAATTAAACAAAACGATTGCATTTTCAGTAGAACAATTGCCTGCATATATACGTTAACGATGTACCGGTAAAGTATCACGAGTGACGCCAGATACACATATCTAGCGGAAATTTATAATAAAAATTTAAGCACCCCCTTTAATATTTCACTTTGTCCATATATTTTCGAGGTAATTGTTCACAAGTCACTTATAAAACGACGTCCCTTTTTATAAAAGCAACGCGTGTCATAAAAATATCTCACTTTTTCCGTCGCAGCTGCTGACGGATGCAAAAGCTGTATTTAGGCGGAGAGATATGAAAACGGTACAACAGACAAAAATATGGCTTTGTTCACCTTTTGACAAAGGATGATAAATATTTTATTTAAATTAAATATATCTCGTCGTTTCAAAGGCAATAGAGCATCCGAATGTAAGTCTCATAATCCAATTATGTTTTCTGTTACATTCGAAATATGAACCCGTGTTAACAACAACAATATCTGAGAACTAAGTAAAAGAACAAAAACGTCTCGGGGTGCTGGGTTTGAACTCCGAGCTCGCAACTCTCACAGTAAGGTTTTTCGTAGTTTTCCTTACTCCAAATTTGACTAATGCTGAGGGTAACTCATGGCCACTCAACGCCCCTTGTAATTGACGAAACCTGCTGAGGATACAAATACACGAAAGATGAGATCCTTATCATTATTATTAAAATTACGCTGTAAAACGAAGAGAAATTGCAGATAAGAAGCGCCTGAATTTATGTAGATAATAAGGTCTTTATTCCGAATAATAACACTAAATTCTAACTCACACACATCTGACAATTCAATATGTACCGAAATCCTAAATAAATACTGTTTCACACGACACTCAAATACATATGTGTGCATAACATTTATTCACAAATAGGCACTTCACATTTAACGCTCAACATTGACGGCAATATCCGTGTGTGTATGTACAGCGTTACGTTTACAAATATTTACATATTACAGTACAATCTTCCGATATATTCACCGGAAGCTGCGGAAAATTGAAGGTTAAGCCGTCTCATAACGCTGACGTATCAGAATTCTGCAATCCGTGACATCTATGCGCGCAGTGTTCGAAGCACAGGATAATATCATAATTTATATTAGGATTTCGCCATGGATATGCTACAAAGTACGTCCTTGTAGGTGCAATTAATAGTACGTAACTGAATGCAAACATACGGCATGATATTACGAACATCTATAAAACAATTCAGGATTAGTCCTACAAAAAATAACTTTATCGGCTCATTTCCTTTAAAATTTCGTAATTTCGTTCGCAGTTCATACAGAAAGGAATGACTACTTGAGTACTAATAAGTGCTATTGTGCCAAAAAAACTTTTTAAACAGCTCATTGGAGCAAAATTTAAAGTATTTTTCTGGCACTGAACTACCCGAACAATAGGCAGCTTTTGGCTTAATTTTGTTTCGACAATGCAAAACAGATGAATAAGGCAGAAATGATGGTGAGCGCTAATTTAAGAGTTTATTCCGAATTGTATTTCAAACTTCTATGTAAAGTGATACGAAGATTTCTAGGCGGAATACTATATTCCCGTTTTATAGTAGGACAAAAGATAAATAAGGTGATGTTTAAACAGGAAACAAAGAATATTCGTTCAAATACATTGCACTAAGTAAAACCTCGCTGAAATAGATAATCCGGTAATTATGACGTATAAAAAAATGTATACGGAAATTTTAGTAATGTGAAGATACTTAGTTTTTTTGTAAAAGATTAGCAATAACGCAGCATACGAGCTGGTAACCATCGACATTATGCTCACGACTGGAAACGACAAAGCTCAATCCTGTTCCACTTTTGCTCTTAGGGAGGCTCGGTGTAAATGGTTTGATTTTATATTTGGCTTCATTTATAAATGTAAACATACGCTTCTATTACTTCAAATTACTGCCTTAGCATTCATTATTTGAATGTTTACCTTACTTATTACTAGTTGCATTCGTTTAATTTTCAATTCTCTTCAACTAGGTTTAGAAGTATTGTTGACTCAATGTAATATGAATTTGACGTTCCATATTAATTTTTTTTTCTAAGTAGAACCAAAAAGTTGTCCATTTCCAACTTCCAATATTTAATTTCTTTAACCATCATCAACAAACCTTCAGAACAGTACTTTTAACAAAAATTGTTCAGCCTGATTGTGGCGTCATCCGCACACGAGAGCTCCAGTCACCGTGCAACGGTTAACACTCCTCTCAACTTTAAGTTGGAGAAAGCGTAATTCCGACTATTTTACAATAACTCGACCGCTAAAGAACTTTATAACAAAAAGAAAGGTGAATTAATGAACATGTTGGCGCTGTATTCTTTTATATACGAAAGTGTTTTACTCCTATTTCTTACATTTTCCTTTCTGACGTGCATTCATAAGTTGCAAGACTATATACAAATGTGAATAGTAAAGACCTGCAGTAAACTTGAACGTCCACGCGGAACATCCACGACTGGAAGGAAATGAAATATCTAACAAATATTTCCTGTATCCAGAAATGTTAACGGAAAATCATAATGTACAGCTGGGACGTTGATATCGATGGAAATGTCAAAGCATGGGAGTATACAAATTTATGCTTGGCGGTCACATATGTTTACTATCTAAACTATCCTTACAAAACGTTTGGTATATTTCAGTTGGAAATTTTAGTAACGGGTTAGATGAACGTAATACGTAATATTTTGTGAGGTGAAGTTTACTATCTCCTAGGGTAGTATCGCTACCTCCCACTGCACAATGAACTTTTCATAATGGGTAGTCACGAAGAGAAAAATTGTATATGGTATAAGGGATCAATCGACCTCTTGCAAACAATTTATCCGGAAAAATATATTTTTTGTATTACATAGAACGAAATATACGCGAAATGTTAGCGTAGTGTAAGCAATTGCAGATTAATTTGTTATATGACTATATACATATACACTCCCCGACAAAAACTTAGACGCGGTAAGATGTTTTAAGGGTTTTAAGGGTTACAACATTTCTTTGTGAAACTCGCAAGATATCTAATTAAGTTTTTATTCATAAAAGTAAAATAAACTTAAAAATATCTCCTCCAGTAATATATGAAGTAAATAATAAATTATTACTCCAATGTTTAAACAATTTCTGCGACAAAAATTTAGACGCTCTGTTGCAAATGTAAAACAAAAATCAACAAACGAGTGATCAGTAATGCATAGATCCTCCATTGTTCTTAATCACTTCCAATAGTCTGTTATTAATAGATTTAGATAAATTTAACGCATAATTTTGAGGGATATTCTGCCATTCAGTCACTATTGAAGTTTTCAGGTCCTGTACCGTGAAATATTGACGGGTCTCCGCCATAAACGCGCCGTGCCAATTCACCCCACATGTTTTCAATAATGTTTAAGTCTGGTGACCGTGCCGGCCACTGTAAAGTTTTAATCTTTTTCCCTTTAAGCCGTTCAGTAATGGTTTTTGCTTTATGAATTGGCGCGTTATCTTGCGGAAAAACAAAATTGCGCCCGGCCCATTGGTTTCCAAAACGTAGAAGATTGTCACGCAATAAGTCTTTATACGTCACAGATGTCATTTTGTTTGTGCATAACACTATCTCACTTTTATCGCGGAATCCAATCGCTGCCCATATCATCACAGATCCACCCCCTAATTGTCTGGTCATTTTCACTTTTGGTTCCTTTCTCAGATCATGATAATAATGCGAGTACCCATCCGGTCCGTCCAAATTACAACGTTTCTCATCGGAAAATATAACTTTTTCCCATTGTTTCTTCCAGGATATGTGTTCTTCAGCTAATCTCAACCTCGCTTCTTTATGTTTCGCCGAAAGTGGCGGTTTTCTCAACATTTTCTCAAAATCTCAATTACCCCTCATAAAGCAATAAATACCCAGAAATATCTATAAATGGACTATTTACATAACAAGTATTAATAACCCTCAGTTACATTTTATATAATGTCTATAAACTTTATTTCATAAATAGAAACAATACCACGTCTATGTTTTTGTCGGGTAGTGTATATTAAGATTATTTTGGCAATAAATATAAAGGTTATTTCAAGGATGAATAACTAATTTGATTGCGATTACTTTAAGATCATTTTAATCGAAATATATTTATACAGGATGTACTTTTCTTTCAAATACAAGGTTGACATATTCCAACTGCAAAAAACTTAGTACCCATCCACTTTTACAGCTATTATTCCAACCATTACGATACACGATACACACATTGATTCTTAAATAACAACTCGCACAACTTCAGTATGAATACAGCAATATTTAGGCCAAGAGTTTAAAGGAAACGTACTGTACATTTCTCTACAATAGAAAAAAATAAAATATTCTTGCGTAGCCTTAGCTTCAATTTTATATTTCTTAATTGATCTCTTAATTTCTCTCTAATTCAACTTCTTTAAAAAACCAGTAAACTTCGAAATATGTTATATATACATATATATAATACGTTGTAAGTACCTGCTGTAAAAAATATTGCTTTGAAACGCCATTTCAATTTATCTACAGACGTACATACATTAAAAATGAAATAAAAATTCCATTAGCTGTATCACCAAGGGCGACCATAAAATTTGTTGTGGTAAGTAAAATATATTACAAGAAATTACAATAATACATCTTACTTATCCTTAGTCTTCTAAAATACATGCCCATTAAGCGGACGAATAAAGAAGAGAAGAGCAAAAAGTCTTAAAATTCCTTCTGAGAGTGCGTTAAGAGAAGTGCTGCATTTAAAACTCTTTAGATATGATTATTCAAAAAGGGACACAATTAACATCTTAGAGCAGCGATAAATCCGAGCTGCGTGGACGTGAAAATCGTTTCAGCCCCACAACGCGAGGCGTTGTAGTATTTGATCTGGGGATTTATTTTTTAAACGGCATTGATATACTATTCAAGTAGATTTCTATGTATTTCGTCATCCCCTACCGCTTTATTGGTTATATTCGGACGTCCTGAGTGCCTATTCGAGAACTATCGTACATATCAGTACTATAAAAAATATATTCACCCCTCAGGCTGGCCTCTTTGCCGCCGCAAACAGTCTAATCTATGATAGTGAAATTGATTTAGTATTTTCAATATATGTTGCATGTACATACGACGAGCGCAATAATATTATTCCATATCCGATGAAATTTGATACGCACGTAGATGTAAACGTTGCACTGTCGGACTTCCACACGCAACATTTTTTAAACTAACGTGATTGATTGAATTGGAATTTTTTGATTTCTAAATGGCACTGTTAATTCCTGTATTTATTTATTTCGGACGGATCGGCTACAAAACAAATTCTTCGGTTACTTTTGGTGTTAAGAGAACGCATATTACTAATTTGTTTTGAATTTTATTGCAAGAAAATGATGAATCGATGAGTGCTGGTTATATACCGATTGACAACTAAAATTGATTTAATGGTTATGCGTCTGAAAGAGAAAGCGGACATTGGATAGTACTGACTAATATTCTGTTCTTCGTTGAATACGTTTACAGCTACTAAATCAAATGTCAATCGGTCTACAAATCGTAATCTGCAAGACTATATCTCAGCGGATCTGCCTATTATATGTACTTTGGTGCTAATTATAAATTCGCTCGAAGGTATGTAATAGTAGGTGCACCAACTTTCAACGTTCCTCGACTACACCTCGAGCCTTTTCAAATTCCGGAAAACCCAGAACGAATTCTCCGCTAAACCGTTTCTCACCGACTTTCGACGTTCCTCGACCACACCTCGAACCTTTCACATCAAACGCACCGCATATCGCCGAACACTAAACAAATCTTACCCCCAATAACCTCCGTTCAAAAATTCGGCCGCGCCTCTAAAAGCTTCAAAAAAACAGGAACAA
>LR737380.1:37206491-37220043 GCA_902655005.2 Marronus borbonicus | reverse complement strand
ATGCTGACAGCATCAACGATGCTGATTAAAATGAAAGCAGCATTTCTTTTTATGGATATAATTATTAAACTATTTTATGCCGCAAGGAAGGAGAAACTCATTTCAATAATGATCTACTTCGTCAAAAGTTTCTAAAGTTATACTTCAGAGAAATATACGTATACAAGGTTTCCGCTATATTTAGTTATTGATGTGCCCGATGATGTTTCATGCTTTTTGTATGTCGGACGTGTAACAGGAAGTCTAGGCGAAAGATAAATGGATATAAGTAAGTTGGTGAGCCCATATTTATTCACTTTCGATAGAAAACGTAAGTGAAGTTGTATGTTGACAAGCATAATCTATTCTACATCCCGCTTTAAAATAGACCATTTAATCAATCCATATAGACTGCGTACATGTACTTGTTTCATACTGCATCTGTTTAGAGATAATATGGATTATATTTGTCCCCAATTGCGAATGTGTGCGCATGGTAGTTCTCGTATATTTTATTGATAAGAACCACAAAAATGCCGTGGTTTATTTAACCTACAAATAGTAATTACAGTAGTAGGCGAATAGGTAGGCTCTGGAACAAATGTTCATAGCAAAGCTCCAAATTTACCTTACGGAGTGAACCGGGAGGAACGGATCAAACTCCAGGAATGTAAAAAGATCTCGTACATTAACATTTTCTTTCATTCTAGCGTTGTTTTAGCAAATGCTCAAAAATACCGCCTTTGACCTCCAAACATTTTATGCTTCGTCTTCGAAAGGCGCCTGTTGACTCAATTTCAATCTTTAATATGGGCTGCAGTATTTCTAATACGTCGAATTAATACATCCTGAGTGTCGACTTTTATTATGTAAACTTCATTTTTGAACTAGCCCCGTAAACAATACTCTAGTGGTGTGAGATCTGGGGGACTAATAGGACCACAATTGCTTCCGTGAAAACTATGGAACACAAGTAATTTTCTTCATTTATAACAATAAACCTCTTAACAAAAGCGCTAAATTAGCATGGATAAAAGGAACAAACTAGAAACAACATAACTTTATTTCCGTGTACATGCAGAGATTTGCTCCCAATATTTCCACCCTTACTTCTTTCATCGGCCTACGATACGCCATAATATAATAATTACAATTCGAATAACTTATTCGTCTTCTTTTCATGAATGAGCAGCTGTACGCCTTCTTAGCTTAGCTCCAAATGGAAATTGTTCTCTTTGTACCGATGAGTTAGCGTTCTTACACTCATTTGTTGCAAATTGATTTCCCCAAGTTAGAGAATTAGCCATAAAGAAGTTCCGAAACTTGGCATTTCCATTGTCTATATGACTTTGAATATTCCAAATTAGGAGTTTTCGTTGTCAAACGAAAGACGAAAACGTAAGTGAGAAGTTAAAATTAATACAGAAGTGGATAATGGCACGGAATATTCGAATTTCGTTGCGATTGTCTGCTAAAGTCTGTACCTTTCGTAGATTGCGGCTGAAATGTGTACTTTATAATATGAATAAGTCGCGTGCCTTCACAATATTCTTTGAATCTATTCGCATGGTGATTACTATACGAAGTTGAAGAAAAAGACAGTGATTTAAAATTTTTTTTATAATATTAGGAATATTTACGTGAGATGCAATATTATAAGCAGATTTAAAACAATTTGTTTGAAAGTGGAATAAGGTACTATCATTTTGGAAGCCAATGATGGTTTTTCTTAATCGCTTTAGAAGTTTTGAAATTTATTTCAAAAAGAAAAATTGTGGACTTTCCTTTCCGCCTTAAGTTGTACATTTATATTAAAACATTATTCTATTTGTTCCTATCTATGTTGAACTTATATTAAAATTGCACTATTTACACATCTTAATGGCTTAAATTATGAAATTCGTTGAAAAAAAAGCACAAAGAGCATTCTTGGCAATAATATTTTCTTGTGGGCCCAAAAACACCTCTACTCAAAGGCTGAAGCCGGTGGCTAGTATATGGAGGGAGGGTAGATAATATTATCCGATGCTCCTTTGTGAAAATAATTCCCTCCAGTGACAGACAAGCGACTGTTATGGTTCTCCAAAATTACAAGAACTGCGGATTTTTTGCAACAAGATTTTTATGGTTTTTAAAATATAATAGATGCTCCGCGAATACAGACAATCCTGACACGTCCGCGATTCCAACCGTTATCCATATGAGGTTTGTACTTAACTCTTAGAAAAATTAATAAACGTGGAACAGAACTTCCTGTGGCCAGTATTGCGGAAATAATCGTTACGTTCATTCCTTTTTGCCCGGACGAAAGAACTTGTTTTACTTTGTCAAATTAGTAAAAAAAGGATCGACGACAGGTTCGTTAATACAGCAAGCGCTTCTAATACGCATAGCTTACGGTTTTCTCAAAAATAAAGAAGAATGTTGCTTTAAGAATCCTTCGCCCACTGCTTACCGGCTTGCTTATTTTCCTCCACGACTGCGGAAAAACTTTGTTGTTTGGCAAACTGATATCCTATTCCAGCCAAACCAGCTCTATTTAGTCCAAAATAAATTACAAGGTAGAGGTACAAGGTCTCCCCTACTCATTGCCATAGTTATGGTAATTCTCAAAGAAAATTTTATAAATTTATAATAATTTCACAAATTAGAATTATATGATGATCTGCCTCTCCTAGAATTTATCTAATAATATTTCCTGCATCCAATACTAAATATAGCCACTTCCAAAGCATAAGAAGCACAGCAATCTATACAATGACGTGTACTTCTTTTGAATGACTCCGAGTGTACGAAGATTTCCACTTGCACATATTCGAAATTAATGATTAATTAAAGCTAAGTAGCAGCGGAAACTTGTAACACATGTATATATGCATCTATACGTAGAAGCAAAGCCGAGATAATTGTATTAGTGGACAGCGTGCTTACGGTAGGTTCGGCCGCGCACGAGCTGTTTATAGATTCATTCGAACTCATTCGATTCCATTATAAACCGCCCACGGTAACTCCGTTAACCGCTACCTCGCCGAGAGATCTACTAACGACCCCTGTTAATACAAACCCGTGACGTCGGCAGTACTGACACGCGAAATCCGCGTCACCGCAAACTTTCAATTACCATTTCGGATTTCGATGTTAATCGGAAACTTCGACAATTTCTATTTAAATTATTGGCAATAGCGAATGTATGCGCGTTTAATAGAGCATACTACGCCCAGCATGGATTATATTATCAAATTTCAGTGTGCGAGCGAATTTAATAATAACCTTGATGGTTGTTAAAATTCACGTCTAATAATCAGGAGGTAAATCAATACGTGAATCGAGTAATCAGTAATATCGTATATTTAGTTGTTCTTAAAAAAAAAATACGTCATGCCGATTATCTTTGATTATTAACAAAGCCGTAGAAGAAATACTTGAAGCACCACGCAGATTTTTTCGGGAGATCAGCACCGATTTCTTTGTACCGAACCAATTGACAATTGGTACCAGTTCAGATATAAATATGCTCACGTAATTTATAAATTTCATCACGAGTCTATCTTCTTATGTTCTTCTTTGCTTTCCTCGGTCATAGGCATTTAATTAATGATAATAAAAAATTACGGAACTAATTTCTTACAATATTCAATCGTTCGTAGTAATTATAAGCCAAAATTAACGGTAATAAATTACAAAAAGCGAAATGAACGTACACGATGACTTCCAGCATTAGCGTGCATATAAAGCCATTGTTCGTGCAGTACAATGATAAATGATATTTGGTTTCAAAACAACTTCATTGCTTTAGGCAGAAGTCCTTATATGTGAACAGGTTTACGTAAACTAGTCAAATACATACACCAATATGGTCATGTTTAATAAGCAATCCGCGGTTCTCGTAAGTAAACATGCAGCCTGTTATGCATTAATCGTAATAAGCTCGACGCGCTGTAATAAAAACAAATGACCAGAGGCAAACGTTCAGTCTTTTGAGTCGTTAAAGACTAAAATAGTTTTCCCACACGCATGTAATTACATAATGTAATTTTTCTCTTTTTGATTCAGAATACGTCGAGAATTCTGTGACAAGTAATTAATGTGCGTTGTCTGTGCGTGATCTTCAATTAGGGACGCTGTCTTCCGCGATCCAATTCAGCAACTTTATTGTTTAAAAAAATAATATGCGGGATAACCTACTTAGATTAGTTAATCTTAAAACAAAATCTTTATGCGAAATAAACACGTTCCCTTATCAAAGATACGCGTCAAACAAATGCATGATTAGGAGTGAAATCGAATGTAGTCTTCTCAATTAATCTTTGTAAATATGAATGAGGCAATCATTCGTCGGAACGTGACTGTGTTTCTCTGTCTGTCATGCGTTTAAGATGGATGATACCAATCCGTTATAATTCATTTTAAAATTTTGCCTGATTGGAGCTATATAGACACCGTACCTACATAAAAGGCGCTTCGAATTATGTAAATGCGGCAGCCCTTAGGCATGCGAACGAAAACGTAAATAGTGCTTATATTATTATGCATCTTCCTACGCACAGTCAATTCACGTGCTTTAACAATGTCAAGTAACAAACAAACATTCGATGATGGTAGAAAAGACAGTTAGCAAGGGAATATAGTTTTATATATTGCAGCGAATGGATCCTTTGTTAATACGTAGCAAACTACACGGTTGTATCAAACCCACGAATAAATATAGACGAAGTAAATTTAAACGATAATTACGTCAAACAATTTCCTTTGATGCACATCAGGCCTTTAGTCGTGGAGTAAGTAAATAAAGTTTGGCCTGCAGCAGCCTTTTCGCAGAGGATGATCGTCAGCGTTACAAACTAAATTTCATTGTGTTACTTATAATAACATATACAATAAAATTCACTATAAATTTAGTGCCGTATGACATCGCATTGATATAACATGCTTCTGTTTCGAGTTGTCGAGCTAGGACTATCTTCAGTCTCTGAAAAAAACAACATGCCTTGAGAGCCGCAATGGAGAGTCAGGCAATGGAGAACCAGATAGGCTGACCAAGAAGGGTTCCACGACTCAAAACCCTCCATTCGACCGCCTGCGTATGCGCTTTACGAAAGGATAAGATAACTATCACACAAGTATATTTTTTAAAAGGACGGGATGAAATGAATTCTCGCTTATCACCAAAGTCAACTTAACGTATTATGACTGGACATTGTCGGCTAGAATGGCATCTCCACAAAGTGGGATTAGCCGAAGATCTGTCAGGAGTTGTAAGAGCAATCAAGCTGAAAGAGAGCTTTCTCTGACGTTAATTAAGAGAACCATGCTGGGTAGCGGGCGGCTACATCTTGTCGCCACTAGAGCGATTCCTTTACGTGACGTGACGACCTAGAGGGCTGTTCGATATAAGAAGAATGTATAATCCCACTCTCTCATCGTGCATAAGAATAACATATTTGTTTATGCCATTGTTTCCATTGACAGTTTCTTTATCAGAGTGCATGGATTAAATCAACAAAAATAGTTCAAGCATAATTTTTTTAAGGGGCAAAAATATGTGTTTCATAGTATACAAACGAGGCAATTTATTAATTTTACAAACATTTTGCTTGGAACACCAACGATCTTTACTGAAGGTTGGAACAGACAGATTCGGCGAAGTTCTAGTAGAGTCAGCTAATAATTACAGTAATTGATGCTCAGATGTGTGAGATGTATTCCGTAACCCAACGCAGTAGCTATTATTAGGTACTATTTAAAGGTAACGTATGAAAGTAAAGTATAAAACACCGATCGATACAGGAAATAAGGTTTTTGTTAGCTCACGAGCCGAATAAACAGAGCGATACGACGCTACAATTGTATCACACACATGAATTGTCTGATTTCTCTTTCGCTTTTTAATCTTTTTTAAGTGGTGAAACATCTAATCCATTTCATTCAATCTACTAAATCACATTTCGTCGGCAAGGAGCTGATTCAGAAAGCAACTAAAATTGATATAACCGCATTAGTGTAATTGAAATAAATAAAGATCGTTTTGGAGTTAATTTGTCAAGTAAGAAAGTTCAGACAACTGTGACTCTTAACGAAATCAATTTAATTCTTTGATAAATCAAGAAAGAAGAGAAAACCTTTTTTTGTTCTCGTATTCACTTACGAGACCCCCAAGAGCTGTGAAGACGAAAGTCGTTATGTGTAAGAACAATGCAATGGTGGGAAAATTCTCGGAATAGAAAAACTTGAGGAATAAAAACACGTAAAATGTAAGATTATTTTCTATTTTTCGATCTGAAAGGGTTTTAATGAAATTCAGCGTGTATTTAGAATATTTATAAAATCGCATTTTTCGCACATTCATGATCCAAAGAGCGAAGAGAGAATTTAGTTTGGCAAATGTTAAAAAATTGCTCCACCAATGTCGGGTGGCGCTCGTTTTTTTCCATTTATTTAATCATCTATTTTCCTTTATTCGGCGCACCTCGCTGGTGGTCGCCTATATAGTGTTCATTTAAACCGACAGAGTAACATAGAGGCTATCACAAGAATTGACATGGATCTTGATTGCATCAATCATTTCTCCGGTAGCTATGCACATCCATTCCTCCGAAGCAGATTTCAATTTTTTAAAGCAGTAAGGTCTGTAGCTCCTTCGGGGGCAGTGTAACAGCCATGTTTACGAATATAAAACACGTAGCATTTCCACTTTACAACACGAGAGCACATCAACAAATGCACAATATTACCGTAGCTAACGCATTCATATGAATCTCACAGTGGTGCTCCTACTCCTATTACATTGGTTTTTGTTGCCAATCTATGTGCACCGTTACCTATCCTCTAAAATTGGCTTTGAAAAGACAACGTTTAATTTCAATTAGAAAATGACAAGTACTCCATAGCACAAGCATTCCGCAAAATAAATTTCGAAGTGGCTTTCTCATTTTGATTTTATAGATACAAAAAAATGAATTTTATAGTAATTAGGTTGTTAGAAACAATAGAAACTGGAGATGTCGAAAGATAAAAATATCCACACTTCAGTTCAGATGCTTAATTATTAAAACAATTGTGCCGTTGTTATTTGTTAGGTTTGGAGCGCACAACACTCGTCGAGAGGGACTTCAATTTTGAAACTTAATACTCGATGTGAATTTACCAGCTTTCGTAACCAGCAAAAACCGCTATCGAACGGATTCGTCAAAATTTAATAATAGACGAAATGGGTGGGGTGTTGTGACAGCTTGTCTTGCCTTTCCCCAGCAAAACATCATTATCTCGACCGTGCGGTGCATTCGATAATATTATACTTACACACAATACTTAGTGTGTTTGTGTAACAACTAATAGAAAGCGCATATTCTATTACTTGCAATTTTTACCCCAAGAAGAGTGATTCCTTTCACCCACGACGTGGCATCAGAAACTATTAGTTATCCAACTCCTGTTAAATCTGATTCTATTGTATCGGATTTGATTACAATATGCACGCATCTGGTGCATTCATGCTTAACGCAATAGTTGTCGTGATTGATGCTCCGAAAGTGAATCAGTTGATACTGAAAAGGTAGCATGTCTTTGCAACATATCCTGTCCATATTCTATAAATATGTATTATATTACGTAGCATACTGTTCAATTTGGATCATTCCGTGTATCATCTATACAGTGCGTCCGAACCTTCTAGAATAATAAAACTGCTCCCATTGTGTAAATGGTATGAAACTAAAATTTTTTGTAACTTAAATAATATTATAGACATTGTAAGGTATGTTTCAAATTCATTTTGTATGTACAGGGTGACGAATAACTAGCTATCCAGCTACTTTATTATTCTAATTTTATCTTATTTTCCCCTTCTACAAATAAACCAGCATAATGTGTCTATTTCCAATAGATTTCAAGATGTTAGCAATTCCGTCCTTAATTGCTTAGATTTATTTATATCTATTTCACAACAAACAAAATCAAAAGTTTTCAGAAGGGTGGCGCTTCTTTGCCGTGAACAAGTTTAGATTTGCTTTTTTAGCATTAGTCGAGCGTTAGTTTATATATGGCTATGCGAAGTTTAAATGGAAAGTAAGTATTTCTTTTAACTACGTGGATTTTTCTTTAAACTTTTGAAGTGTGCTGTAGTATCAAAATTTACGAAGGAGAATATGCAAGTATCGGATAAAAGACATTAATCTTAATAATGATCTTAGAAAATGGCATGACGGATAGCGAAGTAGCCCAGCTTCTTCCATATTGAAGCATTCTCCGGTAAGTTGACGTTTAGTGTTTCGTATAAGATATTCGGAGATCGTTAATGTAACAATAGCTTATTCGTAATTAAGGTTGTCTACTTCCGCGTGTACTATGATTCAAAATATTTATTAGCAAAAATACTATTTAACTACACCGAAAAATTCATTGAGTTGGGCCGATCAAATCCGAGAAAAATGTAAGTATGATTGTTGCGATTGCAAGCTTTTCTTTATACATACAACTCTAACGCATGCAAGAATGAATTTATAGCAATATGGAAATGAACTCCTTCCCTGATTCTATTTAAAACCACGCAATCGGTACAAACGATTGATTTTTATTGCGTCTATATTATACAATTAAAAGAAATATGATTACCACCATACAATTCATACAAATTCACACCTGCTGATGTCAGCATGCTTTTGGTATTGCAAGCATATTTTCGTCAAAGAATTTTTCATTTTTTCGATTTTTTTCAATTTCACTATATTTCACTAAACATACTGGCTGGTCGAAAGCTATGGCACTACGAGACTGACACATGGAGTACTTTTTTCTTTTTTTACTTAAACATCAAAGAGACATTAAAAAGATGTAAAAGATGATTTATAAGGTTTATTTCGAATGAAATGCTGTTTATTGAAACTGAGAACCATATTTGTTGATTTTTTAATTCTTTCGGGTACCACTGATTAAATCAAAGGCAAATAACTGACTAAATTTTGTACGTACCTGATCCAGTCGTCATTTCCCCGTGGTACGCATGTAGGCGCGTATAGAGAACGAAATAAATACTACATTACGGTTTCAAATTTCTGAATATGCATGCATGCATGTACGCAATTTTAATAAATCCTGCATTTATAAACGTTCCCATGCAAAAATTAAAAATTCTATTCCTACACCAACAGTAACCTTCGCATCAACGCACGCCTAGAATACAAGGATTTTTTTCACTTTAAAAGTAATGAAAATGCATGCCTCTTGCTTATTTGCTTTTTAAACTTTAGTCATATATAACGAGTAAAAGTCGAGTCTTCAATAAAATAGAATGAACATCAGAAACCATAAAGTGACAGAAATAATTATGTAGAACAGCTGGAAGGGCTGTAAATTATTCAAGTTTATCACAAACGAGAAAATATTAATAGACCTAGAGCAACAACTAGTTTAGAAACAAATGGAACGTAGGCACACTTATGTATGTATACGGGTACACCACCGTCATAAAGTTTATATTCGAAACAACAAAGAAGATAATTCGAAAACAGCTTTTACAAACATGTAAACTTAATAGATATTATGCATTTTTATGTTAGTAACTGATTTTCTACGGTAACCGTCATGAAACGCATCCAATTTTATTTTATTTTATAAAATTTCAATTGTGGTAACCGTCGATACTTAAAAAATATATAAAACAAAATAAAAACAAGCTGTCAGAAGACTTTGGCCTTTATCTAAACTAAATACGTTTTACAGAAATATGCGATACTGATGGCATCATTACTTCGATAATTTGACGCTGACGACCTCAGCGTGGCCTAGACAAAAAAATTTTCTACATATTTAACAGCAACTTCTTGCCATCTTTAGCGAACTTCACGTGGCACTTTGACTAATACTTTAAATATTCTGCTAAAGCCATTCTTGGTCCTCTGAGGTATTAGGTGGCTTGGATTATTATAACTTGCACTCTCTGTCATGTTATGATTTACAACGTCGAGCTTAGCTGCTTCAACACGTTTTATCTGGTATTATCTAGGTGCAATATAATTAAGTTAAATATAATAATAATTAAATTATAATATATTTAAGTCAATATAATGCGTGAATACGAGGGATTCCGGCACGAAACATATATATGTGTTGGAACGTCGCAATTCCAGTCTAGTTCTCCTTTCAAAGTCTAATACTTGTTAAATTTTATCAGTTGATATTTATTCGAATTTAAATTGGAAGAGTATTTAATAACATTCCCGAATTCCACACATCGAAAAATTAATTAATTTCGGAAAAATAATTTTCAAATTTTCCCTCATTTAATGCATTACAATACATCAATGTAACTTTATACCATGCCCACAATTAAACCTCATAACAAGAAAGAAACCGGTTTGAAAAAT
The DNA here is from genome assembly GCA_902655005.2 of Marronus borbonicus. Taxonomy (NCBI): domain Eukaryota; kingdom Metazoa; phylum Arthropoda; class Insecta; order Coleoptera; family Scarabaeidae; genus Marronus; species Marronus borbonicus. The sequence continues at coordinate 37,209,703 of LR737380.1, read as the reverse complement.
CTTCGTTCGTACCCCGTGCGACTGTTGATTTTGAATAATTTCATTTTAAATCTATTAACGGTAATTTCTCTTTTTTTACCGTTAATACATTCAAAAAGATTCTTCCTTTTCCTAAACGCTGACAGAAAATCTGTTTAAACAAAATTCATGCTTTCTAGAAAATATACATTTCGAACCGTCTACTCATTTCAAGCCCGCCAGTTGTACACATTCGGGACCACTATTGACAAAGCGGTTAGACCAAAACAAATATTTTCTATTTTTCGATCTATTTACTTAAAAAGTTCAAACAAACACCACAAATTAACTGCAAATACGATTAAATCTTCTTCGGGAAGGAGAGAATCAATATTTGCTGTTTAGAAGAAGTTTGCCGCCGAGATGGCAAAGTGTAAAGTTCAAACATTACATACGCATTAAACATTCAAGCACAATTTGACCGACTTGTGTAATTGGCAAACAAAATTTTAAGTGGAATCTGTGCGCCTGCCGTTATAACGTTGATTTTACGCGAACGCGCCATTTATTATTTTACACAAGTACAAAGGGATGCAAGTGAAATCTACCAACTGGAAATGTGTCTGCCATGCAAATCTAGGATGATGTACAAATATAATAACTCTGACGTATATTAGGTGAATTTAGTTGACGTCAGATTGCTACATATGCATGTTTTCGTTGTTCATGAATATTTTGAGACGAGTTTCCGCGATCACGTATCTTCTTCTAGCTCTTGCGACCAATCCCATTCCTTTGCGGAGGCAGTTTATTTATGGGTATTGAATTTTATGTAGTCGATTGACGACGGTATACCGTTTCTCGTACAATTTCATAGTAAGTAGTCATACAGGCGATATGCATGAGTTCTGAAACCGCTATTGCATGTAAATGTTCTGTACACGCCACTGTTTGCGGTACAGAACGTAAAAGAGAATAGATTTTAATAAATATAGAGAGTACTTAATCAAAGAGAATAGTGAAATTGTATTGAATAAATAATATCTGTCGGCAAAGTGATCTTTATTATTTGACATAAACGTTCAGAATAAATTCCCGTCTACTAAATTGCTCTTTGTTTTATTTGTCAACCAAATTACCTTACTTTTTACCATTAAGGGTACTGCTAAAGCCGAAACTAATTTTGAACCGACAATAATGGAAATTTGAATACTGCGGGACACGCAAGCTAAATGTTTACGTAAGATTCTTGTTGGTTTATTAATTTCTAGAAATAAATCACAAGTAACTACATTCCCTTCGCTGTTATTGGATTTTTTGATTACGAGCACTTCAAATAGATGTGGAAAAAGGTTAATATTTCGTCTTCGTTGACCTTTCTGTTTGTTGATATTTCGTACAATTCCTCGTCGTTCTCTTGACAATTTAATATATTTTATGCCCTAAATATCTGGTCGTTTATCGGTCGTAGATAGAAAAACGATTGTATGGGTAAGAATGCTTTTGTTTTTCATTTTACAGGATATCCTCCGATTTCGTTTTTTGCCATTCAATGTATGTACGTAACGTACTTCTCGCTTGCGGGTAAATGTCATAATACGTCTTTCGTTGTTAAGGTATACACACAAAAATATTTTCCCCAACAAAAGACATTTTTCTAGACGTATGTATTTACTTCAATGAAGCAATCATTTACTTATAAATAATGTATTCTCCAGATGAAAACATGTACGTTTTCTTACAAATAAATTCGTAAACTTTTACTTATATCAAGAAGAAATTTAGTTGAATATAGGCTTTCACGACCGTATCCATAGTAGAAATGTTTTTCGGGTGTTGTCGCGTGCTTGATACGTTTCGCTGATCATGTTGCCAGCTTCTTCAAAAGACTGCTGTTGTTGTCTCTTGCTCCTCGTTATATACCTGATTTCTGTTCCGCTTTGCTGATCCATAACCGTTCCGCACAGATGAATCGCGTCGTTCGCTGTACTTCCATGTGTTGCTGATTTTGTATCCGTCTTCGCGATTGAAGCTGTTGGTATTCTTCATTATTTCTATCGATTCGCGTATTATCCTCGGGTAGTAGTGGCTGTTCCTGGCTAATACCGTAACGTCGCTGTAGGTTATGCGGTGGTCTCCTTCTTGGTGCAGGTTTACTGCAGATTTTTCAATGTGCCTAAGGCATGCGTCTCTCTCTTGTTCTTTCACTCTGCACTGAATACTCCGTCCTATTTGACCGATGTAGCTTTTTCCATATTGGCACTTCAGTTCGTATATTATGCCTTTTGCTTGTAGTTTCGGTAACACGTTGAATGCTAAGGATATCTGTGTCTCATAGTTGGGATGCGTTTACCAAAGTTATTAGCAATTCACCGACTGTGCATAAAAATGCATACAATTGATAATGGCCAATAATCTAAGTAAAATCTAAATTTAATGGGACACAGGAAGGGAGGAACCAGAAAAAATAACGTTTACACGTTAGTTTTAATAGGTACCTCCAGCGAGGCAAAAGTTTCCAGTATCTTGTTCCAGCACTAAGGAGAAAAATGTTCATATGATCTCCAAATGAGAAAGATTTACTCCAATGACCCTTGAGTTAACTAGCAGAAGCGGAAACAAACTATTTATTTTCCATTCTCACTTCACTTGGCACTTTGTTCTAGATATACCATATGAGTACGTTCACAACACACTCTCGTTGCTTCTATACTTTGACTTTCAAATATTCAAATTTCAAGTGCGGTCAAACCGTTCAACAACACTGCATTTAAATTATTTAAGTTTTAAGTGCATGTCTGGGATGTCAGCGTTCTGAGAAGCTGAAAATTTATGGAAAATGTTTGTCGTATCTCTGATTGGAAATACGATAACACTTCCCGCTTGTCATCGCATTCACATACATACGTAGGAAAATATTATATTTATATCATTTTCGCGGTTTTTATATGAGCGGAGATATGTTGAAATAAATCAACAAATCTTATTGTTGTATATGTTAAAATACAGCCCCGTCTAGGGCATAAAATGCATTTATACAACATGTACATGGTACATTTCAAATGTAGATGTAAATATATATAATGTATGAATTTATAAGAGTGTGGTAAATATTTCCGTACTTGTATTTGAGGGAAGCACTAGCAATATAGTGGAGAATAAAACCTACGAATTATATGTACATATTGCTAATTGAGGTTGTATTTAGCTTCTAAGGAATACATCAAAGATTATATAGCAGCGAGTTTTAAATA
>LR737380.1:37146880-37201491 GCA_902655005.2 Marronus borbonicus | reverse complement strand
TCTCTCCTTTTATTGCGTTTGCCGTGAATTATTCCATCAATACCATGAGGAAGCTAAGCTATCTCAGCATTATATATTTTCGGTTATTGTTTCTAGGCATTTTCTGATGTATTCTGTGGGTATTTTTTATTAGTAATGATTTGTAGCACACGCTTCTCTTCTACTAACTATACTTAGAAAGATGACATTGCAAGTCTGTATTGCCGTATATTAAAGGTAAACACTTGGGTATAATCAAGGAAACCATTCGTTGCATTTACGGCATCAGCCGAAACTATGTACACGTTAGGTGCACGCAAGGATTATCTGGCAAAAATACACATCAAAATGCAATACACGCCATATATCTTCCGCACACGCAAACGTAACCAAACGTACGCAACAAACACCTAACTATATAACTAAATACATATAAAATTAAAAAATAAAAGGAAAAATGTTAACTGTACTTAAATCGGATTACATCGGCACAAAGCTACACTATCCGGAAGTTAATTATGTTGTAACTCGAGAAAATTGTACAAATTGGAAAGCCGAACGAGATATATTCTAATAATAGAGATATTATCTACTTAGTTTGCAAACTCTCCTCATTTGTTTCCTTGTTGGTTCCACCAAATAATTTTTTTACAGGTTAGAGGCTGCTTGCATATCCGTGTTCTTAATTCCACATACTCTTGGCTTTACCAACTACTATACAATATTAAACTTTACCAACGGATATAGCGAATTCCTTACGAAAGACGCTTGATCTTCCATATCAGGCTAAAAATACAATTAATATTATACTCTAAATTGTTGTAAAAAATGGACAGAACACAAGTCATTTAATCGATCTCCCAAGATAATCGTTGACTGGAGTTATGTTAATTTCCTAACAACTCGGCGTCAGAGGCAGGAGTCCATGAGAAGAGTTGGAGCCACTAAGAAAGAGATCAAAGAAATGTTGGCGTTGAACGAGTGGACATAGTTAGTTGGCTGAACTCATTGCCATAACTCGTAGAACTAACGACTATGGTCGACGTTGTAATTTCTAACATTCCGAGATATGTTCTGCACCGTACAAGTGTGATTTTAGATGACCTTCAATTCGTGACAACCGTCTATAATTTGAGATTTTTCGGGCAATCCTGTTGTTTCTTTCGCGCTCGATATCTTAAGGAGCTTTTTACACGTTAGAGCGGTGTCTCAAACTTTATTCGATTGAGTATTTCTTAGGTTTTGAAAAAGAAAATATATCGACTAGACTATATAAGATGGTTTTTGAAGTGGTTGCCAACCCAAGGCGCAATATCTACCTTAATTAATTCAATTCTACACATTATTAAGTATTGTTAAAGTTTTACTTGTTATTTATTTCAGTATCATTTTTGATACTAATATTATTTTTCAAAAATATTTCGGTGGTGCACTTTTAATTGCGGCCAGTGTATATTAAAAAATAGTTGTACTATCCATTTTTCTCGGGGTATGGAAGCTATTGAAAGAAGACTTTCCAAGAAGAAATACGTTCATATCACATAAATCTAAAGTTACTTTTTTAAATTCCCAGAATATAACCAACTCCGCATCAATTGTAGTTATTCCTTCGTGATTAATTTATTCAATTATTGCTTGAAAATATTTTCTTCAAACTACATAACTCGGCTTCCAGGAATTTGTCCAAACAACGATCAAAATAGGGCTTCCGTATAATATGGTACTTAACGAACAGTATGTCATGGGACAGATGCCGCTGTGCATTGTTGTTAATTATTTCGAAAAAGCCGTGTGCCCTGTTATTTAGCCTGTGTGGTCAGGCGAGTATTTTACAGCGGTTTCATCCTATTGGCGGTGCTGACGTATTTGTAATGAAATGTTTTCATCACCTCGTAGGTGCGTATTGAAATTTCTTCCAGTTTACGCTTCATACGTTTTTATAACACGGATTTAAAGGATGGGGATCGTCAAATAGAAAATGTGATCGAACCGATGCGGTATAAAGTACCCGCGCTGCCTTTAAATCGCACCGCCCTCGATTAATTTTTTTCACAGATTTGGTAGAACTGTTACAGTTACTTTTTTTGTTACTTTTCCACTCGCTAAAGCTACTTACATTGATTATTAAATGCGATATTTGCAAGCAAATATTAGCTGAATTTAATTTCAGGTATACGTAGAGAGTGTTCTTTTATAATTTTGTTGTATACGCTGGTGTCCACCCACCCAGCGCGCGTTCCTTTCCTAGAGACATTTGGAAAAAACCTAATTCGTCAATAAATTTTCTACAACATAACATCATATTCATGTATAGAAGATGTTCACTTTTTGTTATGCGCTATGTAAGTTTGAGTTAAATAAAGTAGCTTGTATACCGCTGCGATTTTGAATACGCCTCATCAACTCTATCTAGCGTTGGATTAAAGATTGCAACAACGAAGGTAGTTGTCATTAGCGCCATGCGGAATGCCTTTCAAGCAAATTCCGCTCGATCTTACAAACTTTTCGCAAATTAAATATCACTAGGTAATAAGATAATAAGTCCGATAAGACATGTTTACATTAGACGGTAGATTGCGAACTCCCATGATATATTATATGCTGCAATTTTTAAAAGAAAAAAATATTAGTTAATTAAAATTATTAAAATTAAATTAGTTAAAAAAATTATTGTAAGAATATAAATATTGTCTACTTGAAATGTGTATCGTGATTGGCAGGAATTTCTAGCGGTAGCAAAGACGCCAGATCACACCACGAAAATCTGGCTCTTTAAATCAAATCAACGTCGAGTGAAGACATATTTGCCTAATTGTAAAGTGATTAATTTTCTAAGCGAATTCAATTGGTGTCATGTTCAAACTTACTAGTCTAATTCAGCTTTAATTATTTCTAAACAAAGCGGGGTTTTCTTATTATGTGACGTCTTACCAGATAGTGCGCGGTAAACATCAAACTTAGAGATTACATTTATTTTTGTGACGTTGTTACTTGCCAATTTATTTTTCTGATAAACTGGCGTAGGAGTATCTAGGTGACGCTGACAGATTTACAACAGTGACATTTTATTAAATTTTCTCAAATTAACGCCCGATATCCTAAACGCCTTACATGCTAGAGTTGTAGTTCAAATTTTATTTGCTTTTGCCTTTGCTGGAATAAAAATTGCCTTGAAATCGTTGCCATGTTCCACCCATCTTATTTAATTTTTTTTTATCGTAGGAACCTGAATATTATTCGGTATTATGGTTGCAGTGCATCGATTTTAAGCGACAAATTAACCAGTCGACGACGTCTTGTTTTCAACAGATATGAAAGCTCTAGTAACTAGAAACAATCAAAAAAATATTGGACGACCAAAGAAATCTTCAGATCCTACGAACAGAAACCTTGCTTTCTCTAGTGTGCATTTAAAGCTCTCTATCTATGTAAAGCTCTATGCTATATAAAGCACAAAAATAACAGTTTCTAACAAATACATCTAAACAACACGTTTTGTTCCAAGTAATTAAAAAATAATAAATAAGCCTGAATCGGGAATCAAAGTCTGTCGTCTTAAAGCTATATACATATAAATTGAGAGAATTTGTCCATATATTTATATTCAAAATTTCTTGGAAGGACACTTTTTTGTTCCATATTTTTTGAGCAAAATTTATCATCATATTAATAAGCTTTATTACCTTTTCGCATTATCTTTTTGATATATGTACATTCTAATACCTTTCAGATTAAAAAATCTGACCATCGCTAGATAATGAAGGGTTACATCAATACATTAAAGGGTATGATAGTTCTCACACCTGGTACTAACTATTCTCTTTTTTTTTCAGTCTGGATAATATGGAAAAATCGTAAAGTTAATATATTTAACAGACAAAAACATTGTTACCATAAAATGGAGATTTGCCTAAATTAAAATATTTTCAGGATGAATAACGTTTCTTTTTTCTGAACAAGTAACTAGTCTAAATTGGTAAATTTATATTTTTCAGAAAACGAATTTATTTTGTTCAGAGAAATACTTTTAAACGTAAGACAGACGCTGTTTCTACTGATGCTCATCATTATTTTTTACTAAATAAATCATTCACGAGACTTACTTCACAGGATAAGACAAAAAAAAAACTGAAATGACCTCCCCAAATAGAATACTAAAAAGCGACTGTCAATACGTAACTTTTCGTATACATGAGGGATTTAGTTGTCTCAAATATGCTGGTAGCGATCAATCATTCTAGATATATTTTGAAACATTTCCTTCGCACAGCCGTTTGGGTAATCTAATTCTTGAGTTAACCATACCGAATATTTCGTTGTTGAGTGGAGAAAACTTGTTTTATGCCTTCGTGAACGCACACAACGTGCACATATTTCATACATTTTGTATATGATAAAATCGATACTTGGATATGTATCTGTATGTGTGTTTCGTTTTACGGGGAAACCATACAAAAACCGCCCGGAAATATTACATAATTCAAAAGGATTTTATGGTACAATGTTAGCGTTAACATTTTCTGCATCCAGTGAATTACGCGGAGGTTATTTGTTTCAATCCTTACTAAGCCGGTGCGTGCAATTTGAGACAGATTTACAATATACAATCAGTTCTAGATACGCTACAAGTTCTCAGTCTTTGTTGATGACAATTTTCCTTTAATGGCTGAAATCTTTGTTAGAAATTTCAATTTTTAACAGTTTAATATAGTAGCTGTTTACAAATATGTGTAACTCTGAAACTCTCTCCAGTAAAATCTTCAAAAGGCGAAAATTTCAACAATTACCAAAATGGGGCGTCTATGTAAAGTATTAGTATATAAAGAAATGTTTGCTTCTTAATTTATCAATAACGCGTTGGAGACTATTCTTTAAAATCACATCGCTTTGCAAACTATTTAAAGCTGAGACCTACTGAAATAAAATAAAATCTTCACTCATTGTCAGTGAATGATTTCGATGTTTAGCCGTAACATGTACCCCACTATTGTTGTTATCATTGTTATTATACACATATTTGAATTGCAATGTAGTAGTTTATTCCTTTGTTAGATTTTATCTAAGAAATAGAGAAGAAGGTAAAAATAAGTGAATTACGAACTAAAGCTCCCCAGGCAGTTCTATATTTCAACGTAGATCAACTCCGGAACGGTAGTAGATTGCGGAATTTTCTTTCCTAATTGGAAACTTAAGTACAGGTAAAAGAAATGGGCGTCATCAGGAGCCCGATTCCAAAATATCTGCGTTCCTGATGGTTTTATAACTGATAGGGCATTTTCACCGATTACTTTTGTAATTATTATTAAAAACTCATGTCTCTTGGTTCGTAGAGTGAGAAGCGGGCGTCTAATGGAATTATTCTCTTGACAAACATTAACAACTACATGCTATTTTTTTTTTTCAAAAAACGTGCCCCTTGCGCTACATAAATCAAAAGGATTGACAGCTTAATAAAGGAAGTGCCATTATCACATATGTACATATTCTAATTAGGGCATTCACTCTTTAGGAATGGCGCAGCTTTTTGTGCATATATCATGGAAAGTAGTCACGTCAAGTTTGTGACTTTTTCCTAGAAGTAACAATTACGCATTATCGTGATGTATGTAAATGTAGTCAAAGATAGGAACGCTATGGTTTTGAACAGAATTGCCTACAACATACGCAAATATTATACCAAATCGAAAAAATATATAAATGCGTGAAGTTCTTAGGTGTTAATAGGATTTAAGTTGGTGTCATGCCAAACAACAACGTGAAAGTGGGCATATTAAAAAAAAGCGATTTTGACGAAGAATTGAAAACAAACAATAAACAGTCAAAAAATGATGAAACCACAGGCATGAACGATACACCAGCTGAACTAGTCATAATGTACTGACGATAAATCTAGTGAATACAGGCAATGAGACATCAATTCGATTTTTTTCTCATCAATTATTTAACGTGCTGTATTTGAGTTGCTATTGTCGCGATGAGGGACGTTGTTGTTTTCTCTATTGTTTCATCGAAGACTTCTGGCAAACAAATTTTTGTACACCGTTCAGCAATATCTGTTCTTCGATCCACCAAAGCAATGTTTGCGAAATATTCAGTAAAAGGAAAGAGACAAGCAAGAAAAAATCATTTTCGGAAAACAAACTACTCAACTGATTTCTGCGCTGCCACTGTTTCAACACCAATTAATGTAAAATTTTAAGAAAATAGTTAATGTTAAATCTCAATAACGCGGTAATTTGTAATTGTTTAATATGCTACAACTTCGGATAGCTACGAATTTATTACACCTCCTAGAGCACTTAAAAGAATCATTTTCGAAAAAATCTGCCACTATCTTCCGAGGCCGTGGAAATAATTCACCTCGTATATATGGCGTTGCTAGAAATTGCCACACGTCCCAGGAGGGTAGCGTGTGAATGTACACAGAGTAATAGCGGTGCCGAAAAATATTGTTGTGTAACTTAGGTGTAGTGTAGTTCGTCCAAACATGGATAACAATTTACCGAGGATAGATTCGAAGGCATCCAATTACCGAACACAACTGCAAAATTCTATTTTGCAACGATGTTATCGGTCAATCTCGCTACCACTGGGCGTTCGTACATTTCTACCTGACCAACGTGAGCTAAATATAAAACGCACGCATGTAAATGTCCGTTATCAGAACTCTCTAGTGTACACCAACATGTGCGGCGAGTAAATTTGCGAACGTGTAAAATTAAAAAGTACACAGCAATGGTTGACGTGCTCTAAAAGTCACTACGTCGCGGGGTGTAACTACGATGTGTGTGCATTCATTCATACAACTAAAAAAAGCCTGGATCGAGGCGACAGCTTAACAACTATTATTTTATCCTTTTTGCACCAAATAATTTTTGTAATATAAAATTTAATAGGCCGCTAGTATTTGTCTATATTATTTTTTTTTCTCCCCATTTTGTATTTAATTTTACCAAATGAATTGGACTTTTTATTTTTATTTATGGAATACTGTCAGTAGCCACACATATATAGTCAGTTTGTGTATATAGAAGTGAATTTATTTTTAACAATTGAAAGTTTTACACGTGTCTGTATATTAAATATAAACAAATTTTTACAGTTGACTGTAATTTACATTTGACTATATCATTGATACCAATTGATTTATTGGGGGGTTTAAAATTTTTGATCTGCTGAATTTCAAATTTTCTGCCACTTCCTCTTGAGCAAGTATAGTGCTAGCATGTTCTTTTTGAACTTGTGCTTTTTTGTGTAATTCTTTAAAAGTTATAATGTCTGCCAATTTAGTAATCTAAGGTTTTGCCCAAGAAAATTTTAAAATTATTTTATCCTCAATCCTCATCCTTTGTAAATTTTATTAATTTCAATTCCGCCGCATTTAATTTTGTAATGTCAACATTCATTAGTGCTAAAAACAAATATTCTAGATTACATTTTACCCAATATGGTTTATAACTTAAGTTAATATAAGCATTAAGCAGTGCAAGCACTATTCAAAAAGCAAACGCGTTATATTCAGGGGCCACATTTCAAATAATAAACCTTATTTTTTTGTGCTATTATTGTTAACCGCAATGTTTTTCACACTCACTATTTTTCGTAATAAAAATTATTTTGTAACCAATTCTTCTATTTATCTATTCATTGCTCGAAAATCATATGACTTGAGATAGCTGCTAGCTACGAAATTTCTTAAAAGAGTTTCATTAATTAGTAAAAATAAGCATTTAAAAGTAAGTAGACATCTCACTCAGAAATACTGAAATTATTCAGCACCATTGGCCAAGTGTGGCGTTATCGTTGTGGGAGTAGGACGTACAACAAAATTTGCAAAACTTTGGAATGGTCCTAAAAAAAGGAAACCCTGCAACTCTTTCCCAATAGAAAGTAAGATAGAGGAAACCGCGCGAAGATGTAAATCTACCAATGTATCAGCAATGAAAGAGGAATTATCAGGTGGATCCACCCGAAAAGAATGGAAAAGGCAACAGCTCACACGGAGTGAAAATAATGGAGAAAATATAAGCGTAGGATATCTATACAATATGTGGAATAAAGGACCGACACTATACTAAAGCATTAATATATCGTAATTTATAACAGGGAAGAGCATTGCCTTTGTTCCAGCTATCGATCCCTTACTCTGAGTATTTTCCACAGTTTTTAAGTATACTCTTCTTAATCGTGTTCTTAGATTCATCCATGGTTTTTATTCGAAGAAATCCCCCACCGTTTCTTTTTATGGTAAACTGAGGCAGTACACCGGTGCGGAGGAATCATATCAAACAACACACATAACAACAACTAATTACGTATTGAACATCAGAATAACGAAAACAAATAAATCTACGACAAAATCGAACGCCCTAAGAACTTACTCAAGCTATATAAATACAAGAACAATAGCTTTCGAGTGGTAGCAAATAATATCATTGCCTTGAAGTTTCCTTTAATTAAATATTTGTGGAAATGACGTTGCTCACATATATCCTCGGATATTTGTTCTATCTTTCTTTTATTTCGCCGCGTCGCTTCGGATTTAATGTCTAATTGTGTTTCGCTTGCGGTATCAGCAGTTTTTATGACGGAGAAAATTAATTACCGCTAGATTCTTAGCACTGATTTCCAGCAAATTAGTTTTTGTTTAAGCACTTTTTATTTTATATTTCATTAATTTTACTGACTGCCATTGTGGCTATCGATATTGAACTAATAAAAGAAAACGTTTTCCTATCTGGAATTGAATTGATTACGAAAGAAAAGCGCTATTATTTTAGTGCTCTCTTGGACTGGATGATTCTATTTAACGGGTTCCAATTGGCTGGCTTTATTAATTATATACGCACTCAATTCGAAGTTGATTTGAAATTAATTAAGTATCGGACGGTTAATAAAGTAGAGAGGATTGAAATGTACATATTACGCAAAGACTGCGTAATGTACTGATATAGTTGTTAGGTTCTCCTGGTTTGAAGAGCAATGCTGCTAATCGTCTGCTTCGATATATCTTTTTTGCGAGGAGGGAACCAATTGCTTTTGTCTAAAATGTATAATAATAGTTGCTTACTTGCTCGATAGCTCAAACCTCCCGAAATAAACAGTGAATTTTATTTATTTATTGTAATAAGGAATAAATAAATAAAATGTGAGGTTTCCACCTTGTCCATATATAAAATATGCATATACATACTTTAATATCATGTACATTTTATAATGCACATCTCTAGATATCGCATTCATTCGCCTCTCATTTCCATGAACTCCTGCAATGCGTGCTATGTTGACTGACACCTACTTGACCGCTTGCATAGTTGACCTTAAACCATGAAAGGTCTACGCATTTTTGCCGTTAGCATCGCCATGCATAAAAGCAGTATGCGATATTACACCTACTCTCTGCATAGCAAGTATATCAATACCATATTGCATTGCATGTAACATCTATACAGGTATATGCGTGTTAGAGTTAATATCCTGTAATTCCATGGTACGGAAGAATTTTGAAATAATGCTAAATGCATTAAATCGGACGTAATTCATGTACTTAATGCAAGCGTTTTGCAGCTTAGCTATTATTCGAGGTTCAGGTACCCTCTATGTTAACCAATAGAAATACATGAAAAACATAAATATCAAAGCTGCATGCTGAAAAAAAGTGGGTGTAAATTACCGTGAAAACAGGAGGAAATTTTTTTCTACCTCCTATAGTAAAAGTAATTTTACCCATGCGGGTGAAATAAACATATTGGTAACTGAGAAGTAATTTTTATTTTCATCTACGTACACGTACAGAGTGAGTCGGGAAGAACGAACCAAACTCCAGAAGTATATTATATACGTGAAAATTGGGCAAAAAGAATTTAACTACCGTTCTTGTAAGTGGTCCAAATTATCGCTTTTTTTTCGAACCGATACCCTATTATTTGACTGGAAAATGCCACACACTTATTCAAATTTTAAATATGTAAATAAGATGTTCGTTTATGGTTTTTGTAATGGAAACTACTGTTGAAGGATATTGTCAATGGTTTCCACCTCAGAGAAATCGTAAAAACGTATTTATCAGAAGTTTTCATCAAATTGCGTGAAGCTGGATCCATTAGGTTACATTCAACTGAATTTCTTTTTTTTTCAGTATCCTCTTATGTTCGATTCTGCTTCGATTTCATTCTCTCAACTCTCACACAGCTCATCAAACAATTGATTATTTCAAGGAGAAACACGTGAAATTGGTACCTCATTCATTCATCTAATTTATCGCCTAACGAATTCGAAAAAAGAAACTTTCAAAAACCATATTTTGGCAATACCATCTTTAGAGTGGAAAAAATAGTTTCGGGAAGTAAATTGAACGCAAGCAAATGTGTATAAATCTTAATGGCAAATATTTTGAAAACAGTAAAATAATTTTTACCAAAACAATTTTCTTTCATTATTTTTATAAAAGCTTAAAAAGCCTCCCTTGTAAATCTGGTATTTCTCTTAATCGTTGCTAGATCAATACTCTAAACGAAATTGACAGAAACATCATTAGCAGCAATTATAATAATATTCGTAACACGTATTCATAGCGATCATGAAATTTCTAATTTCAATGATAGCGCCCGCATCTACAAACGCGTCGGGATTCACGATATTAGGCAATATCTACAAATGGACACTCCTTTTCATTGTTTATATCAAGCATTCTATAAAAAAAAAAGAACTATTATCACCTTCTGCCGAAACTGTTATTACTAAACCCTAATAATTTATAGATGTTATTAAATTTTGTCGCCCCTCTATGGTTTCCATGAATATTATACCCACTGTTCAAGATGGAAACGATTACGCCTTAAGGGATACGCTACGGGACTTACAATTGTAAAGGAAATGGTAGGAAACGCGCTTTAGCGGAGCACTCCTGCACTAATAGTTTATTATACGGCCGTTCAACATCCGAATAATGAAAATGGATTAAAGGTTTGATATAGCGTCGAAATCTAAACGTTCATTATTTAAGACGTGTAATAATCGCCCAAGAATGTATTATTTTTATTATAATTTGTCTATTCCAAAATTTACCGCATTGCGAAATAGCCTTTGTAAAATTGTGAAATTTACTTGTTGCAATTAATAACATTTGCGGAGAAATAATTGAAAAGTATATATGCGTATATATTATACACCGTGAATTGTAACATCTGTTGCGAAATATTGAATTCAATTTTCATAAAACTATTCATCCCTAACGAAAGGTTACGCTAAAGTCCACCGGATACAATCGAAAGCGGCCAATTATTGTTTAAAATTAACAGTAACATTCTCAACAATAATATTTGATTGATATTATAAGTTATTGACTTTATATCAGAGCGAAATTTTAGTTATGAATAAATGTGACGCCCATTAACTGGAATAACCAATATTTCATGTCTGTTTCATCTAGTCGCTCTCAAAATATAATGTAATTTAAACCATTACAATGAATAAACAATAAATAACGATCGAATTCATTCTATACAAACTAAATATAAATAAGAGAATACACGGCCCTGATAAAAACTGCATGTTTGATTGACCTACAGCTGTGTTGAATTCGAACCATAGCTAAGAAGGGTTTGGTAAACAGCAAAGGGTGGTCTGCCTCGGTGGTATTTTAATCCACTCGATTGAATGTAAGGGGTGCATTATTATATTATAGTTTGCCACAACAGACGTTAGTACGCTGAAATATTAATAAATTCCATTCTTCCCTTAACACTTGCATGACTCATAATGAAATTCTAACCGTTCTAATCTCTTAGGCAAGCACGGCGTAAAATTGAGATACCTTTTCATGGAGAACTTCGAAATTACCATAAATTTAAGCCGTATTTCACTTAATAGTCATAAAACTGGGAATAAGTAACTGCGTATAGACATCAATCTCACATAGGCGGACATATAGCTTTTGAACGCCTTATTCTCCTTTTAGGGAAATTGGTACGTATGTTACCGTTAAAACATAAAATCCGATATTCCATGAAGTTACCATACGAAACATACTGCGCCTTAAACATCGCATTAACTGGGGAATTAAACATGTACGAAAGCGGTAAAGAAAATGTAGAGAATGAAAATAAAACCAGTGGAAAAGACCGCGAAGAAAACGAAAACCAAAAATTGTGTAATTTGTTTAGAAACGGGCACAGAGGGAAGTAACGTAGAAAGACTGGATAAACCTTAATGCATCTTCTTATACTTAGTCAAAAATTAATTATTACTTTAGCGCTAAATATTACTTTAGTTTTAAGTAACTTAACCGTAAAGGTAACCGAATGTACTTACTCCTATTCTCTGGTATGTCGACTTTTCGTTCCTCATATTATTATAAGTATTGCTTTATTGGAAAGTTTCCTAAAACTTGAACATCACGAAAAAACCTCAATTTCAGCATTTTATATACAATTTCCACGCGGTTGTCGCGTAATATTGAGGGCGTTATAGGAAACGTTGCGTTCTGGAATGCAATAGAATGGAATGAGAAAAAGATATTTTTGTACCATATTTTTAAAGATTTAGGTTCGCCAGTTAATCGAAAGAATCTGTGCGTGTACAGCGATGGAAATCCGTGCTACATTCGTGTAGTTATTGTTTACAGCAAGGTTACATGTTATATCGAAATAAAAATGATTCGTTAGTGCAAAACAACAAGGCAATAATTCTACCAGGACACCTATTTAATTTATCCAATATAAAGGTAATGAAAAATAATTTTTAAAGAATAGAAGATATACTGGCGTGTAACGAATGGTGGCATAGAAATAGCCGTCGGGCTTGATTGAATATATTTCTCGTAAAGGAAAGATGTTTTTTCGGTAATTTCACATAGATTCGTTCACAATGCTATTGTAAGAAGCAATACAATAGGTACGCCGTACTCGTAGCCGTTGGTTAAATAAAACATGACAGTTTTAGTCACGAAGATGACACGTTATGTATATTTTAAGGAAAGATATAGTGAGATAATAAGAAAGGTCAATCAATGGCTACAAATATTTTTGGATATTTTTGAGTTTCGTCACTTCACGTTGAAACTTGATAAGTGTTGCGAATATGGGATTAGTAAAAAGAAACATGTAACTAGAGCTACTTATGTCGTCCACTAATTACGTATTATTGGAGTACACTGCTACGTTTCCGTTATTTCAAGAAAGAAACAAATTTATATATGTCGAAATTCCGGAACTAAAAAGATAGGTCCCTATTTTTTTAATTCTATATCTTGTTGTTAAGTATAACTTGTGTAAAATAGAAAAAATAGGGGCATGTGCACCGAATGCAGGATGAAAGACTCCCAAAGAGGGCGTTCGAAACGAATTTGGTAGGAAAGAAAAACATAGGACGCCCAAAAAGACTTGGAAGGATGTTATTGAAAAAGAAGCAAAGAAGGGCACACAATGGAAGAATATCAAGAGACAAACGGACGAGACGAAAGATTGGAAAGGAAGGATTAAGAAACAAAAGTGGTTTGACTCCAAACAGCTCTCTTCACTTCACGATAAAAAAAGCAGAAGGCTAAATAAGTAAGAAAAGAGTTATATCTTAATATAAGACTAAGCCGTTTCGAATTACCAAAGAATTAAAAAATGTTCTTGCTTATGGATATCTGAGGATGATAAATACTTGAATTTAGCTAGAGACTTATTTGTCAATAGAAAATACTACTCGGTAGCTTCGATAATAACAAAGTTAGCAATAGTGCGCTGAAAATTTGTAGCAAATTCGGTACACAGCAACCATTCATTTGTTGATACATAAGAAAAAATAAAATATTAATTATTTAATCACCGGAAAAGTAACTCTACGATGTTCATAGAGATCTTCATAGTACTGTGAATTCGCAGCACGCAACATGGCCGACCTATTT
This sequence comes from Marronus borbonicus, assembly GCA_902655005.2. Taxonomy (NCBI): domain Eukaryota; kingdom Metazoa; phylum Arthropoda; class Insecta; order Coleoptera; family Scarabaeidae; genus Marronus; species Marronus borbonicus. The sequence goes on along the minus strand of LR737380.1, from coordinate 37,187,618 downwards.
AATTGATATTTCCCGAAAGTCGCCACATACCAATGCCCTCGAGAAAAATTTATATCAATGACAAGTCATGCGGAGTGCGCTGCACTAACGAAATTAGGTGTGCAAACCACACTCACGCACGCACGCTCAGAGTAAGCACTTTATTTTGATTGATGATAAGACTCAGTATTAGGTTAGTGTTTATATGATTAACAATGTGGGATTGAGTGCGTTATGAATTCTCCACGGAATTGGCGCGAAAGATTTATTAGAGGGTACAGACGCTACGACTGTGACTAATGTCAATTGGGATTTTTTATTTTTTCTTCCGGATTAATTTTTTGATTTATTTGTGCCGTTTGGATTGATGACTGAAAGACAAATAGATTACTTTTTAACTTTTTGACGGATCGCTATGTAAATACCGGAACCGTTGAGCACATTGGAATTAAGGGGTCGATAAATGTACAAAATTTATAGACCCACAACAGTTCTTTTAAATAAATATAATAATAATAAAAAAAGAATTTCTCAATTACCTCTTTTTCTTATTATTCTGCTTATCTGCGACATAAGTTTGTTTTAGATAATTCCAGATTTGGATTTAATTGTAAGTTCTAGGAATATACCGAGAGTCTCTGGCGATTACAACTATTGATAGTATTAATACTAAATTGTTGATTGTAGCATTTAGGAATTTTAGTAGAGATTTGGAATTGATTTTACGTTAGGTTCCCTATACAGCTTTTGCCTAATGCGTAATACTTCTCAATTCTGGGCTCTTTATTCGCGCATATGGCAGAGCACTCAGTAACCCTATATGCCCAAGGGGAAAGTATCCCCTTTTTTTTTGATAATATTATAAGCCTCAGCAGGAATGTAAGTTGAATAAATATAAAAAAATTCCATAAATTTGCAACGTCTTACTTATACAAATTATTTCAGAAGTATAAACTAATGCACTATCCGTTACATCCGTATGTCTTCTGTAATATAATAATAAAGAGTTTGTGTTATTCACTTTACTGAAATTTTTCTAAAGGTAACATAAGTACACTGAGTAATTGCATTTCCTTTATTCCAAGTGAAACACAATACCTTGTAGAAGAAAGACAACTGAAGAATACCAAGAAACTAAATAATTATAAAAAGTACGTTGCCAATTCTTTTCATTTTCATTTTCTTTTATCATTGTATCTTTGTCTTATTATAGTTTAAAATGTGACAACTCCAGTATTGATCTTTTTTTTTGTTTTAAGGTAGGTACTGTAGATTTTCATTTCCATCTAGTGGCGATTTCGAAAATTTATTATATACGGTCGGCAATTTTTATACGCTACTGTTGGAATAAGGGGTCTCGAATAACTCAATTTCGTGGTTAATAAAATATAGCACCCTCGCAATTTCCATGCGTGATCAGTGTTGTGAAGGCAATCTTATCAACGAGGAAGTGCTTCTACCCCGCAACAGCAATACATTAAGTGCGGTCGGGTTTATTATAAGCTTCTATTACATTTGCAATAATTGGGCCTTGTGCGTAGCACAATTTTGCATTGGTTGTCGTTAAGCGCAACAGTTTACACTACCCGCTTATACAGATTATTTCTTAGCAGTCACTGCTTATTGCTACAATGAAGAATTTTGTTTTTTTATTAATAGAAATTGATTCTAAAAATATTGATTTTCATGCGATTATGCTTCAAATATCCAAACTGGTACGAGTTACAATACGTTACATAAAAGGACTATTGAATCATAAAAAACAATAGAATTCTCTGTCGAGATGCTGCAATACATCTGCACGCGACGTAATTAAAGATTCGATTCTCCAAGAGACTAGACGTAGTAATAGCGCGCCTGTCCGGCAAATAGAGATCGTATATTCGAATCCCACCGGCGCTTAATGTGATTTTTATTCCATTAATTTAATTTAATTATATCGATAAATTCCATGAAATATCGATTTTGCGGTTAGGAGTACTTGACAATCAATAACAAACTTAACTAAAACCAATATGAAGTAGGAAAGGCAATAAAAAATAATTTCACTGCACATCCAGAAAAGGCCCGCGCGGAACACATTGAGAACCGCTGCTTTAAACTACTTTGTGATATTACTGCAACGTTTAGTAAAATATGTAGTTAATCCAAATTATAAAATGTTGCATCTAGTCTTCCTGTACAATCAGCGCCCAAACAGATTGAAATTTACTAACGAGTAATTTTAATACTCGCAACAACGAATAGTTTTTAACAAGCTCAAAGACAAAAAGGCAGAGACAGACTACGTACCACAAAAAAGTTAATAGCAATGGTGCGACGCAAGGATGTGAGAAAAGGATTTGAATTTTAACATGTCTCGTCCTATCTCTACTCTAAAAGATAGAAGATCCTGCACGCAGCATAATATGATGAGAAACATTAATAACCTGGATTATTAACTAAATGTATTAACAACGCACGAGGTTTTCATCAAGGTATTAAACGCTTGTACACAAAATCTACTAAACGTCATCTTAGGCAAAGTTCGTCCCTCCTTCGAGGTAAACTGTACCTGTCCGCACATAGTTAATTAATTATCTAAGGAACGCATACTTGTCCTGTCTGGTATGACATATATTACCTAACTAATACCGAGGTTATTACTACATTCTAATCGTAGTTCGGGTATCTAGCATAATCCAAATACCCGCCTCCCCCAGACCTTAGTAGAATATCCACCCAGCGATCAAGGCTGCTGTGATCAGAACATAGTCGGCTTCTCGCAATAGACGGCGAATACCCATTGTTCTATGGTAATATGAAGTCTCAGAACATGGTTAAGTTAACCTCACTTGAGAAAGGAAACCTCAATAAACGTGAATGTGTGTGTGTCCTATATTTTTGGTAAACTTCTTCGATTATCATGCGGCATATGTCGAGAAAATTAAATTGATTTTACATAGATTCCAAGGGTACAATACGTATACACATGTACAGCGTGTAGCATGTAAAACAATGCGCGAGTAAATTAAGATTCTCCATTTACGTCGGAACACACGGTCCTGCAAAATACACCCACTCGAATTGTTATACCATATAAGACAACCAGCGCCAGGCTTCGCTGAAACAATTCATACGCTCGAAAACAATTAACTTTTGTGATATAGATCGGGATATGCATCTATCCGTATTTAGACAGACACTAATTTTAGAACGGCAGTGCCTCTACCATGCTTTCATTGTCTTATAAAACGCTTAGTAGAAAACAATACAAGTAATACTATGTACATATATTCATTTACGTCGAGTACAATCTTATGCAGATGTTAAAAAAAAAAGTTAAATCTAACAATACTTATGCAGCACTTATACTATCAAGTCAAGATTATTCTTTTTTTTGTATTTTAAATCCTTAATAGAAGGGTAAAAAAATATTTTTTCTTTCCTTTTCCTCCATTTATTTCGTTGAAACATTTTGGAGCTATCTAATTATTCTCCTTTTTTATTTGTCTTTTCGTTTTTATTTTACTTAATATTTAAAATTTTTATAAAAACGAAGAAACAAAAAAGGATAATAAGAAAAATTTAACCAAAAACCAACCAAACGTAACAACAAGATGAATTTAGGAGAAGAGGAGAAAAAGGATTGCTTTTCCCTCTCTCAAAAGAGAAAGATCAATATTTAAATTAATATTTGTTAGGAGTAATGATATAATGCGTGGCAGCCTGCAGAAACAACTTGCCCTTCACGAAATTAGCAGACTCGTGTTTATTCGTCTCGTGTGAATGGGTTCATGTTGCCTGCTGGTTTCCCCGAAAGCCGACGAAACGCGAGTATGTCTAGTCTTTGCTAATTTCGCGAAGCGGAGAGAAAGTGTGCTCGTTTCTGTAGGCTTAGTCCATAATAAAAAAACCTCTATGCTCTGTTAATATCATTCAGCTAATTATTTCTTTTTTATCAAAGAAATTATTTTAACTTGCAATACTTTACTCTATGGCTCCCTTCACTTTATTAATAAATTAAAATTACCCTTATATCATTTAGGTTTTGTTACCTCTGCAACAACATTTTTCATTCATTTAGAAAAATTCTAAAATACGTGAAAATAAATCGAAATATTCTTTAATTTTAATTAAAACTTCTTTTATCTACATATGTATGAGCACTAAAGACAAAACAATAAACTAATTGATAGAACGTAATACTATAGAACAATGACTGAAGGCGATCGATAAGGCTCCTATAAGTAGCAATTCCCTGTTTAAAAGTGTCCTTTTCAGCTTCAACCAGGAATATTTTCCCCTTCTTCGTAATTTATTGTCGGTAATCATGGTCCATCCCATTTAGCTACGTACAAGTTTTGTGGTGCTTCCTGTTTTAACCAAAACAACTGCTTGTAAGGGGGAGAATGCCTTTAATAAAGACGCGGATACAATAAATTTGTTATGATCTGAACTTCCACGGTACAGCAGTTGTTTTTTATTATGTTTGTTATGAATTTAGCCAACAATAATTATCTCGGAAAACGCTCGGCTAAACGCTGCAGTAAGGTACAATGTCTGTAACGGAATAGTTTATTGAGGTATAAATTTCAACTGTAATTCGCTTTGCCCGATGTTCTGTGCAGCAGCCAACACGAAATCGAATCTTGAAAACATACATACGTACACAGAAAAATATTGAAGCCGTTGCACCATTACTACTGTAGTTCTAATCTAAATCCCGTTAAATAGCACCCTACTGATAAAACTTAGTTTAGATGGTGGTCAAAATTATCGAGCACTCTTACCATCTTCGTGATTATCGATTCTACGATGTAGGGTAAAAGAGCAAAAAAAATAATGTTTTTCATGGCAATCAATGAAAAGGAAAACAATTGCGTAACACTCTGGGAAGAAACAAAATATGGCCTTAAAACGTACAAAAATTATGGTTTATGCAATTTACTTCAAAATACATTTTCATTGTATGAAAATTGTAGCAGGCTTTCTGGATTCTATTTATTTGCGGATTAAATTGTTAAAAATACACAGGTCTCAAAAATATTAAAATTTGAACTTTAAAGCTGAGCATAATTGAGCATGACCAAACAGGATGAAATATAACCCAAAGCAGACGAATGGGAACAGACGAAACTGAAGGGAACCTAACAACATACACAAATATTTATATTTTTATTACTTTGTAATGTATTTACAAAAAGATCTTGATAGTGGGACCGTTTAAAATTCAAAAGTAAGGAAAATAAGAAGAAATTTACTCATTCTCTCATTACCCTCTCACTACACGCTCATATGCGGCTGTCCAACCGACATACAAAGGACTCTAGGAGCAAAGAAGAATGATGTTTTCCTTGGTTTTAGCGATGTAATTATATTTAATTAATGAAATAGAAATCTTATTAGATACCGGTAGGATTTGAACCTACGCCCTCCCGCTCTCCGAACGGGTGAGCTAAATCCTGCTCCATGGAATTTCCTGCAGATGCATTGCAAAATCTCGGCAGACGTGTGTCTGTCAAGGTTCAAATCCTATCGGTATCTAATGAGATTTTTCTTTCATTAATTATCAGTAAAACCAGGGAAAGTATCATTCTTCAGTATGCACCGATGGAAGCCGTAAAAACATATCAATTATTCGAATTGAAATTAGAATTAGAAATTGTAACTAACACAGAGCAATTTTTACGTACTTTCAGTAGATATAAGATTGTACGATATCTAAATGGATCAAGTTTAAAAGTCGCAATGCGAACGGTATAACCCACCAATTTACGCACATCGAACGAAACCTTCTCATCTCATTCCTAATGCACGATTTCCTATTACGTTTCAGTAATTGTTAATAAAGCTACGGAATCGTGAAGTAATTAAAATAAATTTCAAGTTAAATGAAGTTTATGTCAAATATTTAACTTTGCACGACAATAATTAAAATTATCTGGTCACCTGCCACCCTTTCTCAGTTTCCTTCATCAAGAGCAATTCCGAAAACTTATTACGCAATCAAATTTTGAATAAGGAAAACAGGTGAATTTATTAAAACGAAAGTTGTCACTGTTGACTCACAAATTAAATTAAACTCTTATTTATGCCAAGAAAGTTCTTGGTGTTGTTTGCGTTATATATTAAGGTTTTATCGCTTCACCTCACCTCATTTAGTTGGAGGAGGAAATGAATATTAATATTCGCCTTTTATGAATACAGTCTGCTTCTATAAGTCTAAGTGGGTACATCGTTAATTAAACAAAAACAAAAATTATTTTTGCTGTAAATAAAATATTCAGGGGTAAGTGTGTGTTAACCGCTTACCTCTGAATACTTTGTTCTCGTGACCCGACTTGAAAAGTAGCTTCACGTGAAATTGCACCGGATATTATTCGCTCTGTTCTTCTTTTATTTCTACCGAAAGTAAATAATTGTTTTCTTCACTTTTTTGTAAGCCTTATTTGTTTCAAAACCGATAACATTTTGCGTTCGTCGAATAATTTTACAAACAAAACAAATACACAAAATACTTTCAACCGTTAGAACATTAGAAGACGTATTGGCTTAGAGAAAGACAATTATTGATGTAAATCGTATATTTTCTTTTTATGTTTCTATTTTATACCTATGCCTACGTACATATGTATGTTAATGCATCAGTCTTCACATCAATTACTTACAACAGAAATTACACAGTTGAAATAATAATTTCCATAAAAAATTAAAACCCACATATGAGTAATGGCACATATTACGGAACGATAAAAAAGTAATTTATGTTGCGTCTACATGTTTGCTTCCACTTATCGATCCTCCCCTGCATAGGTGCACTTACGTGCCTCCTTTTAAAAAGCTTTAATTCCATAAAGTGACAATGGAAAATGATCTTACAGCTAGTAGTATAAAGACGAGTTACCTATTCGAACCTCTTCTATTTATTACCTAAATTTCTACATTTCTTCAGTCAATAATAATTATCTGCATATGCTTCGTTTATTTTCGTGCTGATTGTGAGTTCAATCAATTTCGGAAATGTGTTTCGTTTTTATATTGATCTATAGGGAATAACCAAATAATTCTTTTGTTTTGTAAAAAACAGAAAAATCCTGCGTAACACTCTTTAGACGGGCCAATCATATAAATATCCCACTAGTAAGATCGGCATTCCTGTGACAATGGAGCAAACAAGGAGATAAATAAATATTTGGTAACACAAGACAAGTATTCAACAAAACTATTTAGAAATTTTTAAAATTAGTATTTAAAGTATTTTTCACTCAAAAGAAGTCACATGAAAAGGGCTGTTTAAGCTTTTGTGGAAACTGTCTAAGCTACTCAGGGAGCTGTCTAAGCTGCTCAGGGATCGTATTACCGATTCATAGAATTCGCTATCTACTTCTGACCTTTTCTCACATTAGTCCTTATTCACACATCAAAATTTGGAATTGATTTTAATAACACCTGCCACATATTTCGCAATTATTTGCGCATCATCAAATACTCCATTAATTCATATCCTTAATTGCTCCACAAATTAAAAAGAAAACGGGATCACCTTACATTTTCTAACTATGTATTACGGTCATGTCGCAAGTGGAAGATTTCGCATAGATGTTACACACCAACATCTAATTAAACACAAAACTGAAGCTTGAACGTGGGCACATCGCAAACATTTACGGCTCCTGCACCTGTAAAGTTAGATTCATTAATTGCTGTTATGTACGAGATTAGGGAATAAGTACATATGGTGCACAAGCAGTTGGAATTTGTTATGTTTAATAGACGACAGTAAACTTTTCTCGTACAGCTTAAATTAGTTTGCTCTGCGATTGTTGCAGCGGAAGAGGGAGACGCAACTGTAACAGTATTCGTTCTACTTTTATTTTATAATTACAGTTAAGGTATTGAAATCTTGCAGAACTGCTTGAGATGTTAACGTTTCATTAAATTCTTGTATAGCGTTTTATCTATTTATTAAGTATTTATGTAAACTTATCAGAATATTAAAAGATGTAGCTTATTAAGGGTCTACAATAAGTTTTGAGCAGAACTACAAAAGACCTACATTGTTACTGTGTTAACTGTGTTATGATCGAATTTGGGTCTCACCATGGAGATCTCGCTTATTATTGGAGATAGATAATTTGGCAAAGTTGCAAGAATTTGTGTTGACCTGTATGCGTATCAGTCAATAAACACTAAAGCTAGGTATCTGCTAATATAACAACACGTACTTTCAACCGGCCCTGTACTCAGTTGGTTGCACACGTTTTTCCAAATAATCGTTTCTCCGGTTTCGCCGTTGAAAAGCTTTCATACCCTAACGCAATTGGATCGTGTACATATTGGGAAATCAATAACCAATCATGCACGGCCAAACAAAAACGTTAGACTAACATATTTGAGTTGAAGGAAGGCTGACATTATAAAGACATCGATCATGAGAGAGAAAAGGATGGGCAAGAACTCAATAACTGATTACACTCCTGGGAAAATGATATCCTCCTGTGTCCCTCATGGCCGAAGGTGGAGACGCATTCACTACATTATGTATAGGCAGCGCCTCACTTCTACTACGTCGACAGATTAGCTAATGAAGGATGTTGACATGAATTGTTTATTCTAGCAATGTTATCGCTTTACAATTTTTGTAATTATCGCGATCATATGTGGATTTCCGGGATAAAATGATCAATAAGCGCTTTGCATTGAATGTCATTTATTTGAAAAGGGTTTCAAAAGGTACTGCTCTAATGGAGATCGTATGCAACCTTGCCAGAGCGGTATGGATAGTTAAGTTCTGTATACTGTCGCTCAAAAGATATTAGTAAGTTCCACACTGGTGACACGTAGATATTCATTAAAAAAAAATGGGAACTACCCGGACTTTTTGATGGTTTAAAAAGAAATTTTTATTATTCAAATCGGATTTCTTTTACGTACCTTCTGATCTGAAAAATACAGTTCTGAAATTCGAAAAATTAGAACAAATTAAACCACAAATACGTAATCAGCTCTTGACATATGTAAATGGTTGCTTTATTACCAGTCTACCGTAATTATTACACATCAATCGCTTCTACCTAAATGCAGCGTTCTGCTTCTAAAGAAATTTTACATAATGATCAGACGCAAAGGACTTGTGATTAATTTTGCAAGACAAACGAATACAGCATCATATTGATTTTGTAACATATATAAATAGTAATCAATTCAGATTTAATTTGTTTTAAAAAATAAATACTATTTAAGAAGATATTTTTTTCTGTATTGTAAATGTACTAAAGAAATTAAGACGACGTTTATCGATGCCATACGAGCCTGAAGGTGTATGTAGAAAGTTTTTCCTACTTTTATTAACTAATCCCCCACATCATGAAAGGGGATTGTGATGTTGATTTTTGACTCCTCAACACCAAAGGGTATTTGGAGAAGCACCGATAACGCCCTCCAGTGATTTCTTGTTGTTCTTGCCGGGAGTGAGCTGTCAACCATAAGATGATGACTAACTCTAATTCGAGTAGCCGACTGTTACACCCTCTAGATCTAGGTCTTTGCAATGAATTGGGATTTTTCTTTTCGAAGTAAAGTGCATAGTAAGTAAGAATTTTGGAAGTACTTCTAACTCTTAAATTGACAATTAACGCGCTCTTTTTAATTTGACTGATATTTTTCGATTATTTGTATTTCTTCTTTGTATATTTCTTCTGCAAGGTGAACTGTGTTGTTGTCGTTAACTTTTCCCAGAATTTGTCCTTATTTTCTGCTGTCCAGTCACATAATTGCCGTTCTACTTTTTTATGTATTAAACATCTAACTCCAGCAGCATGATTCTCTGATACTCCATTGTATAACATTAAATTGCCTTGATTAATTTTAAAAATTCCCTTTTTCTTTTTTCTCTAGTATATTTCCATTCATTTCTTTAAATTCTCCTTCTAGTCCTTCTTCTTTTCCTGTTGAGTTTTTCGTATTCCATGCACCATGTCTTAAATGCATTTTTCTTTTTTCTTTTCATTCCCATGCCCTTTCCCTTCACCAGATCCACATTTATTTTCCGCCGATGCAGCTATTTAGTTTTCTGGAATTTGTCTGTCCATTTCTATTAATGTATTTACTTTATCACTCAAAATTTATCGTTTCTTAATACCTTTTAATTTACGGTACACAGTTTCCATTTCTCTTTTCTTTAACTGGTCGTTCCTTGATCTGATTTTGTATTTTTCTCTCCTTTTCAATTAGATCATTAGTTATAAACTAATCTCTTGTTAATTACATTTTTCAGTTTCCTTCAGTTTTTCATGATTTTCATCTTCGTTTTTAGTTATCAGTTACTTTTTCTCTTGTTACACATCTCTAACCACACCAAAAGTAATCATCGTCCAACGTTCTATACACTCGGTATACGTCCCCGTTTCAATTTCGCATTTCATATTCACCTAGATATTAAACTAATGGGAAGTATTTCAGATATGACGAGATACAACGGCAATAATTCATTCAAGAATCTCCGCCTCCTAAACAACATTTTCAAGATTTACTTAGTTGAAACAGAGGGCGGGAGACGATACCATCGCAATATCCGTAATAAAGTCTGACTCCCATTAAATGCGTATAACAAGTAGCGAGCTCTCGCACCGTTAATGTCTCGTGTTGTGAAGTCGCCCGACTACCCATGCATATATGAGCGCAAGAGATGTTAAGGTCAAAAACCTTCCGTCTATTGATTTACGTCCAATTTTCATCCGCAATTACCGTTATTTCCTTTAATAAGATATTTATATTATCCCACATTTTCTCTGAGCGTATCTGGATAGTTTGGCGCGATAAAGAAATAATATAGTGTCGCGGTGTACGGAATAAATTTGATACATCTATAACTCCATAACTATGGCGTCTACCGTGTAATTTACATACAATGCATTGTAATTTACCTGGACTCTGGCGTACGTTTCTTCTTAGTACTGTATGTATAAATGCCCGCAGATTTATAACTAGCTGTTTGTGATGCGTAAATATAGTTTGATGATAGTGATTTCGTTTCCCAGAAATTCCGTAAGATACACGGTAAAAAAATCAAGGGATGGGAAAAACGATTTCACGCAAGTTATTTCTTTGCAAATTTATACACAAACAAATGTTATTTGATATATTTTAACGCTCTAGGCGCGGGAGAAAGTGTAAAATAGATTACATAAGAACCGTACAATTAACTTGATAACCCGAAATGCAAATGCAGATAATAATCATTCCCTGTTTTCTACAAATTGCATCTGCGCATCTTATTTTGGATGAATTTTATCCTACATTCTGCTGCTTCGAGGTAAAATTACCACACTTTCTGTATTTTTCCCACGAGATGTGAAATTTCATCCTACTTTGGACCTAGAACATCTATATCACGCTGTTTGGAGGCGTCAAAATAAGGAACGCTCAAATATAATCTAAACTGAATAAATATCAAATAAAACAAAGAAGGAAAATAACATAAAGGAGAGGCATCTTAATGCCTTGCAAAATCCAAAAGGCAAAGAACCAAGGGAATACTCGGATAAAATTAGAAAATGAGATACGTGCAATACACATTCAGCAATCAACAGATTCCGATATTATTACCTGGTCCGTGCTTCACTGACCTACTTTGTTCTAGATTGGTTTTTTAGCGTCCGTTAATTTTCCGTATAATGTTTTACCGGAAACAACAGCTACATCGAGACATCTTAGGTGAGTTAGTCCCGCATATTTTCGAATTTATCTAGTCCCTAGTGGATGATAGAAGCATATTTAAAATTCTATATTCTAATTCAAAAGTGCGCAAATGATTAATATTTACAGATTAAATCGCGAAAGAATTTTTAGTTACATCGATAAAGTGAAGATAAGCATATGTATACAAAAGCGAAATGGAAAAGTCGTAGCTACTTAGGATTTACGTCCATATTTTATATTACTAGCTCAAGTGGTATAGAATACGGTCGAGTAATGCTCACATAAGAGTTTTCGTAATGTTTACTACAGTGCATGCAACCTTAACAAATCTTAACAGAGAATACCGCTCCGTTGACCTCCGACATCTGCTTTTTATTATTTATTCGCGCTTCCTTAGTTTTCAACGTTTACTTTTACTTAATTCCACTATTTCCTTTGCTAAAATTTATTTTTAGTGCTATAGTGACGTAAATCGTTTAGCTTGTGGTAAGTTGAAAGATGTTAAAGAAGCATGCGAAGACTTAAAACTTTTTTTTTAAAGGTTCCCCGATCTACGACTTAGTTCTTGTTCCCAAGAGTTAGTTTATCGTTCACTAGTGTATTTCGAGAAGGAAAGGCGAAATGGAAGTCCTCTAATATCTGTTGATGCTGTCCATAGGGTAAATTATAATTGGTTAGTATTAGATCAAAGCTTACATTGTTAATTGTAGAGGGTTGCACATGCTTTGGGCATTTCGATGGGTACCGTCTACAACATAAATCACAAGAAAGAAACTGCACCTGCTGTTCCTTTAAAAGCGTTACAAGAAGTACTTGTACATAGAAATATTTTACATAATAGCATTTCCTCAGTGTAACGTTTACTCCATCTTTTGGGATTTCAGTTTAAAAAAAATGATAACCACAGAGCTCTTATGCAGAAGAATGATATTTCAGCATTACGATTTTCAGCAACGATGAAACGTTGACATCAGCTTTAAAAAGATATTTTCAAAGGGCAGTCAAACAGAATCATGGCAGGGTGACAATATGAAAAGTGTTAGGAAACCCGAAGATTGTGGTGATAAACGATTTATTGTGTTGCATGCAGGTACCAGAAGTTATGGTGATAAACAAGTGTTAGATATGTGGCAAGAAAGTTTGGGCAGCTGTACACCAGACATCTAGCAAAATTGCATAAACTATACAGACAAAATAGTTAAAGAGTGGTACGAAAGTAAAGCAAAAACAGTGAAGACAGATTAAATATATTTTTAATTGTCCTATCTGACTTTTTCTTTCATATCATATTGTATAGAAATATGTTTGTTACAGAAATAAAATAAAGATATATTTCGTTTAATGAATCATTGGCTTTTATGTTTCTTGTTTGAATATTTTCTACATTTTGATTTGAAAACAGGTTTTTTTCATACGAGAACTATATTATTAGAGTGATAAATAACTTTGGTAAGAAAACAATAATTAATTGAGCCTATTCACCTCCATTCCGTAAGTACAAAGGAATTAATACAATATTATGAAGGCATTGTCAATACAAGAGTTCACTATTTATAATCCTGTTAGTTGCAATCACCCATGATTTGTTTTTTAAACACAACGTTGACTAAAATGTTATATAACTGAGCCTTTTAGTTACATAAGAAAATCTATTAAAGATAAATAATCTCATAAAATTTGACAATCTTATTTTCGTACAATTCATTGCAAACGTCCGAATTTGTTTCAGACGCTGCACTACAAAGTTTCGTGCTTTATGTAAGTTGAGGCCTTCCCTGTAGATTCTTCGCATATTCGCTATATGCTTAATACAAACACAATTAACGATGCAACGGTACAATCCTTTGTACCAATAACGCACATACTGTTTGCAATTGCGTCAATGCAATAGTACATATATAATATCTACCGCTACCTATGCAAACATTTATGCAAGTGACATGTTTACCGCTATCGGTATTTTTCTGATAACATGTAATTTCCAATTATAGGAATTCTAAAGCTTCCTAAAAGGTTTAAATGTTAATTTAGATGCGACTGCGTTAAACTAGAACTTATCGATGGATGACGAAAAACGGCTACATTGAATAAGTTTAATTAATAACGTACAAATGGAATAATTTACAAAAAATAATTGAAATGTTTGGTGTAAGTAAATGTATATTTTACTCTTGAAATAATAGAAATAACTCGCACACGTTAATTGTTGAAATAATACCCTTTTCTATCGGTTAATTGAAATATAGTAGGCCAACGACCAACATGGAATCGATAGTAACAACAATGCGTATTTAGAGCGATAGTTAAACAAATATTTTGAGATAACAGAAAATATTTTGATATAAAGCACTCATGGGAGCTATTTGACAATGACTGCTGTTAATGTCGTTGCTTCTCTTCTGGGAATATTAAAAAAATTGCAGGAATATATTCCTGCAATTTTTTTATTGCAGTTACTATAAAGTGGTTAGTGGAATTGTGAAGCTTGAAAGAAACGCGAAATTGCTTATATTCAGCCTACTTATGTACTAGTTATATTTAGTTGCAACATATAACTGATTTCAATTTGTCCTCAATAAAACATAGATTAGATGAGCAAACCAGTAATTTGACATTTGTAGTGGATACCTAAACTTAATAAATTTTTCCAAGATATTTTCTTATTTGTTGTATCTGGGTGCTCTAATTGGCCGGCTTATTCATCAAATATAGCGCGAGAATTATGACACACAATTATTATCTCCCGAAGCCAGAGAAAAAAAAGAAAGAAGCACCTTAAACGCCGAAGTGCGAGGACACTGTACTAGCATCTCTCCAAGTGACCTGCGTTTCTAAAAAGAAAATTGTAAAACGTTTAGGATAAAGGGATAACATGGCCCCATTTGTTCAAGAAACGTATATCGCGGACGGAAGAGTCACAGAAGACCTGCACGCGAATAAAAAAGTATCTAAGGATGCGTATAGTATTGTGCAGTAAAGCATACAAAGAGGTACCATATAAGAGTTTAAGATTGTGATCATAACCTAGATAGGAATTAAGTTTAAAAGTGAATGCTAAAAGTCTATAAATTCAAATAAACGGTCCCTTTCAACGGGAGCCGCCAGCCAGAGCACGAAGAGAACTAGAAGGCTGTCCGCGTTTGGGCATAGGAAGACGTGGCTTTCCTGCCGTCTGCCTCCCAAACTAGCACGTATCGCAGCACCGATAAGTTTTCTATTTTATTTTTGTTGTTTTGTTGTCTTTTGTTACATCTTATTCTACATGTGGCGGATTTACAAATGTGCCCATTATAGGTTGAACCAAATCGCCTTCGAAAATTTAGAAATGCCACACTGTGTTTGTATTTATTTTTCATTGTGTAAAAAACATCAACATTCATCTGATCTAAGTACCGGATTTTTATCACAAAACGTCATTTATTTATTTCAATTTGCATCACCGAGGGACTTCACCCCGCTCGTCATCAACCCAAGATACGCTTTGTTACATAGGAACTTGGGTATGAGTTTAAAAATCATTTCCCTGTATAGATGACATGTAAATATTTATCTCATATTAAGCCTGCCAGTCTGCAAGAATATTCTGAAGAAACTAACCGGATAAACATCGATAGAGGGAAAATGCGAAAAGCACAAACGCTAGCGCATTTTACTCTCAACGGCTTTACCATCTGGTGTTTTTCTAGGTGTTGTTTTAGCATAAACCTGCTTATATGCGCCTTGCGTAAGCGTAATTGTTGTTGTTAGGGATTCCTAACGAAGGTTTGAAGCAACCCTCCCTAAATCGCTTTTAAGTTTGTTCGCCCTCTTCCAAAGTTAGCGTCTAATTTTAGGGGCTCTACCGAGCAATTAATTGATTCGCATTGTTAGAACTAGATCAACTTACAATTAGTTAGTTAAAAGTAATACCATCAACATTAAACCTTTAATGGAATATCGCATATCGCGTACCTTTGCAAACAATCAAATCGTAAGCCCTTTTATTAGTTTAATGTTAGAAGCCAGGAAATTTCGAGAGTACATATCCTATACTAGGCGAACCTGCCAAATATATTTCGTAGCTCGTATTATTCAGGCTTTGCAAAGGCATTTCCATTTAGGGACGTGTTAACAGCGACAGAGTAGGTATTACAGTATCAATATAATTTCAACAAAAAACAATGTGTAAGCTTAAAAATGTTCGAAACGAAAGTGTGAGGGACATAGCTCATCTGGGATGTGGAATCCTTTGCAATTCTTCGTTGTTCCGCCATTATTTCGTATCTGAGGGTAGTCTTTAGGCTTTGGGTACCGTTTATAACAATTTCCGCCATCTTTTGAGTAACTTAGTCGTTTATTGTTAACAGAATCCCTCAACAAACAACAGAGGTTAGCACCCCTTACCTAAATAAAGGGTCACGGTGAAATTGTATGTTTAGGGTTAGCTTCTTTGTGCTACTATTAGTCCGTAATTAAACTGTCAGATATCGGATCTCGAATCTTCGTAAAATTTGCTATCGCTAAGAAATTATATACTTATCCTTGCACATGTAATTTATATATTAGGATAACTATATTCTCAAAAAATATACATAAAAAAGGTACGCTCTCACCAATATAATTGTATACCTCTTTAAAAATCCAGCGACGTTTCACCAGCATTTCATTTATTACTCTAAGTGAATTTCACACCAATTTTTAGTCTTCAATTCTACCTTGACCGTCCGCCTGCGGCAGCACCAACGGGAACAATCAATAATAATTTTGGAGGTAAACTTTCGGAATCCCGTAATCAGACTCGAATCATTGTTTTTCGCCCCGGGACCTCAACAACAACTATTCCAAACGTTAATAATAATCGCTACATCGTCCTTGTATCGCCTGCATTCGGAGGCTGTGTGCGTGCACGTTTGATGTCCGTTTCCAACATCCTGAGTTGAAGCCTAACCCACCGTTTGCATGGCGTTATTGACAGAACAGCACTTAGTGGCAGACATACCAGTGGTGTATTAATCTTATGCAGGTGGTGTCGGCTCTTAGAATATTTACATTGGTTTCGAGAATATTTGCCGACTTCGGTTACCGCATCACACACTGCCGAAGCGCAATGCTTTCTGAAACGACCACCGCATGTAGGTCGCTTTTTAAGAGAAAGATCGTAAATCATTCTATTTAAGTACGTAATTTGACATCTAAAACCTAAAAGCTACGTTTTAGAAACTCGGTTTAAGAGCGAACGGAAAGTTTCAGTAAAATTAATTTAAGAAAATTCTTTGCTGGAGCATGTTTCGTTGTGGAAACTGTACTTGCAGATTTTCTCTTGAGCTTAAATTAAATTAAATTAAAAATAATTAAAAATTGATGCATAGTCAAAGATTATGCGAATTACAATCATGGAGCTCTTTCTTTTTACTGTCACATTTTTGTACATACTTGTACAGGTTCATACATGATTACTACATTATAAATTCCAGGATCTATCATTAGCATGTGGCATTCATCCAAATGCGGCTCGTTTTAAATTCTTCGGTGGCTTATATAGCCTCCCTGGCATTTTATTAGCTAAATGTAACTGTAGTCAAAGATAATTCCCGAGAAACCTCGTTGTATGAATCTGTAGGGACAACATAATCGTCGATCACCGAATATGTAATAAATACACTATGGTTGTATATAAGAAAATACCATTTTTCCAGGGAGTTATTGGTAAACACCAGACTATATACGTGCATCAAGTATATTTGCATAAAATTGTAATATTATCGTTTTGGAGTCTTTCTCCAAAACATTCAACTGTTCTACAAATTAGTTTCCGCTCTCTTCATACGCAATTACTAACGAAGTGAAACTTCACATAAAGTGGCTTCAAATGAGGAACGCGTAAATTACATTATGTATTAGTCAAACAGAGACAGATTTAATAATACGTCTGCGAGCCATTATTTGGGCGGTTCGTCCGTCGACGGACGGCCTTTTTCCAAGTGACCACATGCTGCCGTTGCCGGTGCCGCCGTGCCGTAGGTGATTTCCTACAGTGTCATTATGTAATTACGGGACATTATTTCAACCCAAAATGTGACGATATCACAATGTGTATTCAAATAATTTGAATTTATTACGAACATCTGTTAAATGGGTCTGCGGTCGCTTGGTTGTTGTATACAAAAAAGTATTACGAAGAAAATTTCTTTGCTAATTAAATTGCCTGTTAAATCGTAAAACTCTCGTCTTTAAAAGAAGGATTACGTTAATAGCTTACTACAAAACGATTTCCGTTTGTAGCGTAATTATTTTTAATAGGCGCGAACTCTACGTAACTTCTAAAATATTAGAATTGCTAATAAATAGTAGTAGTACCCACTCCGTATGTTAAAATGTTATGAAATATTTTTTTTTTCAAATTTTAATTGGTAATAAGTAGTAAGAGAATGAAATTACATCATTGACAATGGTTCCACCTATAGTAATTTTTAAAGAGAAGAGCCCCGACTGCCTGGCTCATCAACTCAGAGACAAATACGAAATTGATAATATTCTTTATTCTACTGAAAAGTAAATACTTAGCCGTGAGTTGAATAGAAATTTCGATGACTTGAATAGAAATGTCGATGGCTTGAATAGAAATTATTTTATTTGCGACAGAAAAATTAATTTTTTACTAGAAACTTGTACCAATATGATTCTTGCAAAAATTAATTTTTCTTACTTGTCTCTACGATATAACACGCCAATTTATTCGTTTCTACGTTACGGCGAAAGCTTTGTGAAGTAAAGTTAATAACGACAAGTTCACGTAGCATTTTTGTTAATCCTACGTTTCCTTCATTTTTCCTAAGATCGTTACTGTCATACGCGAGGGAGCTATAACTATTATTAAAACTCGATACAGGATCCGTCATCTCATCTAGGGACGTTATAAAAGTTCCTTTGTAAGTCCGCATCTCTCGTATATATTTTAATTTTTTATTGTATTATTTATGATGCATTTAATTTTTATTACATGAAGGCAAGGTAAGTGCATTTCGTGCTTCCAAAATGTTACCTTCTTGAAGATTTGTAATCTTAAGTTACAACTTTCCTTTACAAGCAAGTAATACAAGCCTCTAAATATTAGAGTGAGTTTAATGGTGGAGCAATGCTAGCCCCAGAAATATAACACGTGCTGGGTATTTAACCTTACTTTCACCTCCCCCAATATTTCGTACCCGCGCATGTATTCAATATCAGAAAATAAAAAAAATTCACCAGCAAGAAACACACGTCCGTCAAAACAATTTGGGCCACAATCGTTTATCCAAGAAACTTTACATTTGAAAGTTCCTTCCTGGAAATTGAATTTACATGCACGCGGTGAAATTCTCGCTAACTTTGCGAGTTACTAAATTGAAAAGGAGGAATCCGTAATATTTTATTACAATTTTGTAAAGGTCAGAAGGCACGAACGGAGAATTGGGCACTCTGGAAAAGGTACTATAAAAGAATCCCAAATATGACGCGAACAACACGGAAGCACGATTGCAGATTTTAGGAATATATATACTTATACATGTACCGCTCCATTGGATAATATCAGGCGAGGCAGATATATTAATATAACCTTTCCTCTCCATGCTATACGTTTGAATGAACAACAAGTGGATTCCTACATGCCCTCTAGTCTCTTGAGACGTGCTTAACCTCATTATTTTTACTCTACAGATACCATGGAAGAAATGTTACATTTATATTTTTGCTTTAACTGCATTTACATTATTTATAAATAGTCATAATAACAATACTAGATTCATAAATGGTAGAATATGCCGGTGTTCATCTCTACACAATAGATATTTTATTTATGTTTTTTAAGCCCGGCTTCAACGAACTATGCCATGTTAACATTTACAAGTACATTTGCTTTATGTAGAAGAGTGTCATCACATCACACTTCATTCATTTACCCTATTTCATTACTCACTTAGAATGAGTGAAATAGGGTTAATACAGGTTGTAAAATTACCATCGATGTAATGATTTTTTCGCCGATCACAACCGTGACGAGAAAAAAAAAACAATAGCGCTAACTTCACTTACTAGGCGATCTAATACAAGCGGATGAATTGAACAACCTCTAACTTTTCGTAAAATATCCTTAGAGTACTCCAGTCCTAGAATGAAAAACAAAAGAGATACAAAAGGATACGAAGAATCCTCACAAGAAGAAATTCATGGGTGCTAGATTTAAATCCATTTATCTTCACAGATTTCAATAAAGATCCTGTAAGAATGCCTTGAACTGATAATTCGGTTTTTGTAGATCTCGCATGAAATGTTCAAACTAAATCGATATTGTAGAATAAGGCGGTTTACAATGCTCCAACAATGCATAGTCTGTCGTTCAAGGACTATCACACCCAGATAGAGTCCACACACGTAGTTCTGCCAGCCGAACAAAATTTGCAAAGGTTATATAAAAAAAAAAAACAAGCAGCACTTGCTTGCTTTGATTCATATTTTAAATCTTTCATCTTAAAATGTATTAAATCTCGTTTTCCTCTCATTTTGGAACATTAGCGTTATAAGAGTAACGCTGAACCTTATCAATTTGTGAAAAAATATTTTTGCGCAAAGTTTCATTTCCCGTTCAATAATTGGAAGATATATAGGGTGTTCAATTTAAAAAATATAAAGAACTAGTACTGCTGAAAAGCGATACGGAATTGTTTTTTTTCCTCGGCACCATTGTTGTATTAACGGAAAAATCAGTACATCTTTAGTGATTCAACCAACGTCGCAGCTACCATAACAACAAAGTTAGCAATAGTGACCCGATAAGTTTGAACAACTTGAATACAACCTCGATCCATGTTTAATTTCACAAATACAGCTACTAATCCCCAATACGTTGATATGACGAGCTGCAACCGATTATCGCCAAACAAGCACTCTCCGCAAAAATGTTCAAATGCAGAGTAAAAGCCGTTTCGTAATTAAAACGGAAATCTACAAATCACCCCATACATTAATTTTGCTCGGGGTACACCGTATGATGAATGCGCCATTTACTTTTATATCACACGTTTTGAATTCCAAATTCGCTTGATTTTATGGAGGTACTTTTTAAATTTTATCGGCCCTGGACGAGCAACGTTACGACCGGTCTGGTATGTACACACATCGTGTGTGATATTTATGACATGCAAATCTACATTTTCGAATTCGATTATTGTTGGTGTAATAAGGTGAGATAACAAATTGAAGTTATGAAAGTTAATTTAGCCGATTTATCGAGGTATTTTCGCGTTGAATCCAAAAATCACTGATCACATTCGAACGGGTGCGTATTTTTTCGTGATGTTCTACTTCCATAAAGCACTGTAGTAACGTTTATCAAAATAGAATTTAATATTCTTTCTCAATTTTAATGTTATCTGCAAAACAAAGTTATATTAAAGGACTCTAAACGAAAACGTAAAAAAAAGGACCCAAAAGGCAAACTACCGATATTTAAGCTAAGAATTGCTATGTTAAACCCGATCGATGTTACCAATACACTAATTCAAGAGAGACTGAACGAGCTCCGTTTTATGGGATTGGAAAATCTCGGTTCCTATCCGATTTGATGCGCCATCTACATGTCGAACGCTGTTTTGGTTCCGCATATACTTATAACACGCCCACTTACAAGAACAAGGAAACCATCACAGACCGACGGATCCCAAATATACATTTATAACACGCCTTCTTTTTAAATATTACCCAGTGAACACAATCCTAAGGTTTCTACTACAAAATCATAAAAAGACATTAAATATCCACCAATCGTCCGATCTTTAAAAGGTTTTTTTACTCACGCCCCTCTTTTTGTGGTCATGCACATTGATATTTTAAAATACATTTTGGTGTAAAAAAAGAGTACGTTTTGTTACTAACATAAGAAATCTCCATTTTTATTAGGAAATGGGGACGGGGTTTCTGAACGCCCACAATTTTAAAATAAACCAATAAAATAACCGCGTAACCTTAGCATCTATTTGAATGCGTACTTTATGATCAGTTGCATGGATAGGAATTACATTTTAATTTAGAATTAAGTTAATAACATCAAAACCTTCTATCGACATGTTACATATGGTTGAAATCAGAAAAAGAAGCTGTCTGAAGGTATTCACACCCAACATGGCCGGATGAAAAATATAACAGTCGATAATGGCCGAAAAGCCATATAAAACACACCAATGAGCAGAAGATCGATCCCCTATCCTGTATCTCCAATAATAAGCGAAATTTCCATAATGAGGGCCAAAAATAAATCAGCCTAGATGGAGAAGTTATGAAGTAGATTATTATTACAATGTTTTTGCAAGCGCTATTTGGGGGCTACTGGAATGGATGGAACAGATGATGCTACTTTTATTGCGCAATAATTACGAAGAAGTTAATTTGTTGTTATTGTTAAACGGTTAATATTGTCGCGAATAACTTACTTGCTGCGCTGTATCTCACAGGAACTACGCTTTTACTTACACTACCCGACAAAAACATAGACGCGGTATAGCTTCTGTTTACGACAGTTTATAAACATTATATAGTAAATGAGGGTTATTAATACTTGTTATGTAAATAGTCCATTTATAGATATTTCTGGGTATTTACTGCTTTATGAGGGGTAATTGAGATTTTCCCAGATCAAAATAGGAATTTTAAATGCGACAAACATTTAGACCCCGTGCATTTATTACATTAATATAAGCAAAAATGTTTTAATTTGATACTTCTCTTTATATGCAGTGGTTGTGCTGGTCAAGTGTCCACACCTTAATAGAAAGGGGTAAAGTTCTAGCCTGGCACCAGGATGGTGTTAGTAAGAAGGAAATTGCTCGTCGGTTACGAAGAAGCGATCATTGCGTTAGAAATTTCCTAAAAGATTCGGAAAATTACGGCAAACCAAAGGCCGGGGGCGACCGAAAGCTGTAAGTGACCGGGATAAACGCATGATATTGGCGGTGTGCATCCAATTGTTCTGCGTCGGCGAGAGTTATTGCAGAACAGGCGGGGGCACAAACGCACGTGCGTAATGTTCAAAGGATTTTAAAGGCGTCACCGGTAATATCACGGAAGAAAATGTTGGGAAAACCGCCACTTTCGGCAAAACACAAAGAAGCGAGGTTGAGATTTGCTGAAGAACACGTATCCTGGAAGAAACAATGCGAAAAAGTTATATTTTCCGATGAGAAACGTTTTAATTTGGACGGACCGGATGGGTACTAGCATTATTATCATGATCTGAGAAAGGAACCAAAAGTGAAAATGACCAGACAATTAAGGGATGGATCTGTGATGATATGGGCAGCGATTGGATTTCGCGATAAAAGTGGGATAGTGTTTTGCACCAACAAAATGACATCTGTGACGTATAAAGACTTATTGCGTGACAATCTTCTACGTTTTGGTAACCAATGGGCCGGACGCAATTTTGTTTTGCAGCAAGATAACGCGCCAATTCATAAAGCAAAAACCATTACTGAATGGTTTAAAGAGAAAAAGATTAAAACTTTACAGTGGCCGGCACGGTCACCAGACTTAAACATTATTGAAAACATGTGAGGTGAATTGGCACGTCGCGTTTATGGCGGAGGCCGTCAATATTTCACGGTACAGGAACTGAAAACTTCAATAGTGACCGAATGGCAGAATATCCCTCAAAATTATGTGTTAAATTTATATAAATCTATTAATAACAGACTATTGGACGTGATTAAGAACAATGGAGGATCTACGCATTATTGATCACTCATTTGTTGATTTTTGTTTTACATTTGCAACAGAGCGTCTAAATTTTTGTCGCAGAAATTGTTTAAACATTGGAGTAATAATTTATTATTTAGTTCATATATTACTGGAGGAGATATTTTTAAGTTTATTTTACTTTTTATGAATAAAAACGTAATTAGATATCTTGTTAGTTTCGCAAAGAAATGTTGTAACCCTTAAAACCCGTAAAACATCTTACCGCGTCGAAGTTTTTGTCGGGGAGTGTATATAACTAACTAGCCTTAGTGAACTTAGAATATTCAAATGTATTCACTTTTTAAAGAAAACAATTACCTGCAAACCGTACATATGTACGTGCAGTCACGTACGTATAGTTATACTCTAAAGTTCCTCTTTGTTAACGGAATATCTTGCGCCATCCTTGCATATAATTCACCAGCAAATATGTCATGTTTAGTGAATTGGAAAGAAGAGATGGACGTACAACACGTTTGAAATTACTTTCACCATAGACAACTGCATATATTTGCATGTTGATGTTGATGTACGCCGCAGAATGAGTACATGGGTTCGGAAATTGAAATTTTGACAAGTGTATTTATCTTCCGTAGTAGTCGAAGTAGCCCTCATTCATCAAGATAGCGCCCGATCATCCATCACTTCACTGTTGACGCCATTTTCTCCTCCCGCGCGAAAATTGTTAATAAATTTGAATTACTGTAACTAGTTCATAATATGTAATTATGTTTGTTTGATTGACTCGTTAATTGCGTTTTAATCTAATAGGAATGGACGAAGAGGAAAGGGAGAGTTATTAAATTATGTTATTTTCTCTATAAGTGCAGGAGTGTAACACATTCGATATTGTCTAAATAGCACCGTTTCAGTTTCTAATAACCTGCCAAACCTAAAATCGCACCTATCATTGGAAAATTACAGACGAAGTGATGCGCTACTAGTGCATATAAACCAAAAACCGAAAGAAAGTAAAACTACGTTGAATTAAAGTTAATCGGTTAAAAAAGAAAAAGGAAGAAGTAAAAATCCTCACATTTTCAAAAATTAACCACATTAACATTAATGAACTCGAAAGTAACGAATGAATGTGTAATGAACTCGAAAACGAAACTCCAAGTAAAATATTAACTACACGACATCACCCGAAAGACATTTCTACTATTGACCTTAGCATTTTTCTTCAACAATAATATGATTCAACGTGGACGACATTCAATATTTGAAGGTTGAGAAATATTGATTTGTTGAAACTTGAAATATAATAAAAATATAAACCGCTTTTTAGTCACTTACACATTAAATGCGCAATAATCTATTACTGTTTGTTACTTGAAAACAGTTACAAAAATTTTAGAACTTGGCGAATCCACGTTTCCCTTCATCGGGAAAATTTGGCCCGCAGAGGCGAAAAATCAAAATGAGATTGACAGAAAGAACGTTTCCTCTCTTCTTTTGCCAGTAAATTGATGGATTACTCTGGATATGATGTTCGACAAGAAGATATTATAATCATTATTCGATTTAGATTGAATCGTTTTATTTCCCAATAACGCGCCTACTTACATTATTCGATTAACATATTCCGGTGGGGCGATCGAAGAAAACGGACTGTTACAATGATAATATTCAGAATTAAAATAAATTTTACTAAAAAACGTAAAAAATTGTTCGTACAGCATTGTATTTCCAGTTGTAGAGATTAGGAATTAATAAACAACGCACGTGTTTTCCTTGATCTCGATACATTTGGATTGATGTTAAAGCAAACTAATAAAGTCTGTACGCAGAATTTGTAAATCGATAATCAATATCAAACAACAGAAAAACAACAGAAATAAAAATAAAAGTACACCGTGATCTGGCATATTTGTATAGTGATAACATCGAGCTATTACGTTATTAATGCGTTTATTCGGGATATCACAATGAAAATCCATTTAGAGCAGTTCGAGCTCTAAAAATTGCGTCTAACATTTCACGGCCTATTAATGGTGGCACTTTAACGACAGATTCTAGTAAACACATACGTCTATATACGGATACGTGTGTGTGAACATAATACTTTAACTTTTTGCCATCACACACTGAAAGCTACATTTCAACTGTAAGCTCAGATGAGTTATTGGCCTGATAATTTTGTCATATACTTTTTTACCGACTTGCATCCCTTCTTAAAGAAGCACTTAAATTTGGTAGATCAAATTTTATTACTCGAGTAAAGTGTTGCAGCAGCTACGAATACTTTTTATTATTGTTTTCACACACGTCTAATGGTAAGGGTGGAATAGTGATTTCACAACCCTGTCGTCCCTTTTATCTAACGGCAGCCAATAATTAACACCTTAATTCGTAATCGGTCAACAACGTACAGGCATGAAAAACACGAATTAACTCATGACCTGGCAACGATGTATTAAAGAAAAAAGTATAGAGAGACAAGATAAATTCTGCGAAGCAACTGCAGCAAACAAGGGAAATGTACATAAACGCGGGCAATCTCTTTTGTAAACACTCAAAACTCAGGAGGTAACTGTATTAAATGTAAAGCGTTACTTTCCAAAATTAATTAAAATGATAATAAAATCGTTTCTACATCGGTTATCATTATTAAATCTCCTTTAGTACCTTTTTTGGTTGACCAGATATGTCTGCGCACATTAAAACAGACATGTAATAATACATAACATTTAAACCGGTGCTCAACCACGTAATTAAAATTGACTTTATTTTCGTTTAAGATTCCACGCATGGCCCCAATTTGCATACATAAGCGCACCTTTTAAGTTATGCGGACCGCTGATAAACTTTATTAGCGGCTGCAGTGAATTTCATGATTATAGTGGTTCATGCGATTACTAAATACGCCGGAATACCATCTCCAAGCATATTATTAAGGCTGAGTATGCGTACCTTACGCTTTGAATTTTTCGTATACCTGATACAGCATAAAGGTCCCATGCTTATATATGGTACAGATGTATGCATTAGCTGCTTATATGTTAATTGACAAAAATCAAACGGAATTTGCATTTTGAATACGTTAACTTTAAAATTGGTAAGTTCGTAGGAAAAATAAATTAATAATTTTGTAATAAAGCTTCGATTACATGTTATTTAAAATATTCTTAATAAGCCCTTTATTTTTAATTAGCGATAACCTTTTCCAAGGGGAATTCTTCGTTATTTCTACATATTAAGTTAGAAGTCGCTATTACAATGTATCATATTTTTAAAATGTGATTTAGGAACTGTACCTAAAAATAACGTTTTATGATCACTAATAAATGAAGGCGCAGATACGTAAATAGAATATACATTAACCAAAGGAGTTGCTTCCAGAAACTGTGACTATTATCTTTGCTTCTTCGAGGCTCCAACGATCTCATATATTATAAGTAGTCTAAATTTATTTTGCATTTGGTTTCTCGGAGATATGGAGCGAGAATTACTTTGGAACCGTCTCAAGAATTATAATTTATATCTGCATGAAATGGACGACGACAATTTCTGCTCTGAAACTGAACTCAATGTTTTCATCAGGCTGACCTCGGAATACAAATATGTTTCTATTTCAATTGAGAAGGGTGCAACATAAATACTTCAAGCTAAAATGAATAAACTGATGTTTTATAAATCTAATAATTATCGATCTTTATTCATTGAGCTTTCAATTAATCGTAATAAGGTGTGGCGTTTCATGTTATTAAGCACCCAGTAGTCATAGATCCATTTGTACGTTAAAAGTAACATTCTACAACGCAAGCTACTCTATTCTCTCGGATTAAATGTTTTTACACTTTCATGGAATAGTGGCAAATTGAAAGAAATCGCCCAAAACTTGCCCAAGCTTTACTTTTCTTATTCAGAATAGCAGCAATATATAACTGTGCTTCCTAAATATTTATTACCGAATTAGGCCATTTGTCAAGTTAAATAACACGAGAGCTCAAAAGTGTGTTTTCTAATTAGTTTTTTTACAAAAATTACAAAAAAAGAAACGCGTTGTAGAACTAAAATTTAAGATTCCCCAATTCACATCCATCCGTCACATTAAGCACTTTCTATAAAAACCTTATTGATAGGGAAAAATCTTCCATTAAAAAAAAGTGTAGACTGCTTGCATATGTAAGCAATTATTTCTTCCCTTAAAGGTAAACGCATGAGAAACCACGAGGAGTTAGACTCACGTGTAGAGGAAGCACACCACCTTCTAATGATATTAATAACTTCCGTAGTACTTGCAAACAGTTTAATTTAAACTGGCTGAAACTGTATCTCGAATTTAGATTTAAATTATTGTTATTGCTTCGTTTAATAGCTTCCATGAGCGGTTCCGGCAGTGACGTTTTAATCTATTTTTGTATCGTACCCTCTTCTTTGTGCTCAATTGTCCTATTTGGAGAATTAAGCGCACCTCGCTTTTACTTTTCGCTAAACAGAAACAAAGCTTAGCGTTTCAGATTGCGGGGATCATATGCTTCATATATTTTCGGCATTGTTCTGAAAGGTGTTACTGAAATGGGAGGAGGATAAGTCTGTAGTGTAAACATTCTCGTATCAATTTAGTTCGTAATAATGCAGTTAATACAGAAAAGAGCGACGTCACATTTTTATAACAAAAATATCACGTTCATTAACAACAGGACTCGTTCTAAATTAAAGAACTTTGAATCTAATCACATGCGTATGAGACTAATACGCAGGCTGTCATTGCGAATGGAGATTGTTCGGAACTACCCAAAGTTGTATTGGCCCGAGGATAAAGGACGTCCGAAAGAAAAAAAGCTCATTTTGTTTTTTACCGCTACCACCTTGCAAAAGAAACACTAAAAACATATTCTCGAAGCTAGTTTCGCTCTTCTACCTGACGATATAGTCGAATTATTTGCATGACGTTTTAGCTCTTGCTGGCCATGATCAATTCTACAATTTCACACGCACCGTTTCACAATGTGAGGAATTACTTAAATTAATTAAGAATTTCCAAACGGTTGGATTCGAAATAGAGGAGTTATTGAAAAGCTCTGACTTCAAGTCCCTTGGATTAATTTTTACATTATTGCCTGTGCACCAAAGTAAAAAGGATAAAGAACAAATAATAATAAGTCTTGCGAGTCTTTATCGTAGATTACCAAGTCCTCGTCTTCTTCTCATATAGGGTTTGGAGTAAGGACAAAACGTCAGCAGAAGCTACGGCATCGATGCGGTTGCAACCCAGAAGCCAAGAATATAGTGTTATTGACGAACACGGAAACCCACGTAACGAAACGTAATACACGAGGACACAATGAGTTTTCACACTAATCGCTGGCATCTTTAAAAGCGCGGGATTTCGCTTTCAATTATAATTATTTTGAAAAGCATTTTTCTCTTAAAATAGTGAACTTTCCTAAAAATGTGAGAAAAAAAAAATCAGTTACCGTGTTTAGATAAATTAGCAAATGTATTTACTGCATCCGCCAAAAGAAATAAAGTGCGGTAAAACAGTTTTAATGTACCGCAGTTTCATGTGCCCCGAAACTCGAATGTATTATTCCCGAAAAGAAAAGCTTTGCTTTGAATGTCTACAATATCGGAGGGTGCATTTGTCATCATAGAGTGAACGCTAATGTTTTAATCCTGTTCCGTTGCAAGAGCGTAACATGGGTCGCGTACCCCGAAGCTCTTTGTTTCAAACGCAATAATGAGACGGCTAGTTGAATACACTGCACAACGAACCAGCGGTTTCACATTATTACATCAATGCAGTGAGGAGAAAATCAAGTTACTAGAAAGAGAACCCGGAACCACGGCGGAATTTGTTAAAACGAGAAAGGCGGGGCGATTGTAGAATTAACAATAACAATGTTAAGCCGCATTATTTCTTGTACAAACTAACAATAGAGTTAGAAAGAAGAAAGATTATATAGCTACGTGGATACTTAATCTTCGGGAGCTTTTACCTTATTTCCGAACCAATCCGAATGAATGTTAATTTTATTTAATTGCAAAATATTTACCAAATTCTTAAATGGCCAATAGGTACGTAGGATACCTGGATGTGGCGTTTAAACCGTCGGTTAGCCGAATGTGTACTACTAGAGAAATGAACTATTTTATTTAATATAGGGTGACCAGTATAACCGGAAGTAATTCAACGTTGCCGATATTTTGTAGTATCAAAAATGCTCGAAAACAAATTTCCGCCAAGAAAGTTATTTTAACAAAGGACATTAAATTAATAAACACAATTCCTTCCTACACTTTAATTAGTCCCTATCAACTAGTTCATTAAAAATATAAAGAAGGTACGTTGATGTAATACATTTTTTATTAAAAATGATCCAATAATTAGTTTAATAACAGGAATTTATTTGCAAAATTTTTCCGATAATGTAAAATATATCTAAATATTATTTCTTTCCGATAAGAAACCATTTCTATATAATAAGTTGCTTACTATTGGCGAAAATTCGTTTCAGATAGACACTTAAATCTGTCTGGTGAAATACCAAGATCAAATCGTACCAATCAAGCCTCAAATCGAATTTATTTATACATAACTACAGATAATATATTACTTAAATGGGATCAGATATTAAGCCCGATACCATCCGCGGTTGTTTTGGAAGTCCTAAAATGTCTGCAATTAAGTAAATTTACCTTCTTCTAAATTAAATTTGCGCTCTAATTATTATTCACCCTTCGTATTTAGCCTGTCTTCATATTTAATAATAAATATATTTTAATTGGGGTATATTAACGTAGTTTTTTTTCATTTTCCCGCTAGATTGTGCGGAATGTAATGCCTACAAGATGAGGAAAAAAAAAACCTAATATTTCTTGACAAATATTTAAGGAAATATACGGAGTAAACAGTAATTAAATTTCACGTTTAAGTGCCATCTGTCCGAGATTATTTTATAAATCTAAAAAAAGAAAACTTGGCTAAAAATAAATTACAGCAGTACGAGCTTTGTGCAGTGGCTTTATTAATTTTACAAAATTGTAGTGTTTCAAGCGTTTGCCATCTGCGTCTACACGATAACATGAATATCTGTAGAATTTAAATATGAAGGTTCTCATCCTTCCGTTTTGCGGAAAGTACGGTGCGGGACAGAGACGAAATGACCCTCTTCGTGTTTTACTCTTAAACAATGTAGACTAAGAGGATTTGTGCGGCAAATTACAATACGCTAGATGAATTCTTGATGAGTTAGATTACTTATTAGGTGGCAGGTGTTGGTTTATGTACTTTGTGTTTTGAAAATGCCTAGGCAAATATAATCTATATGGCACCCGCATATTACTGAAATGCTTAATTAACACCAGCGAGGTTTCGAGACTGCGCTTCCCTCCATAAATTTCGTAAATATTTAAGATAAATATTTCCGGACGAATTAATTTCAGGCAATTATCTCTACGGTAAATACTTAATTGGGTAGCAACGCAAATGAAACGCAAAGTTTCCGTTGAAACCGTAGTATCCCGATATCAATGCTTTATAATCTGAAAATTAAAAATAAACAGAATAACGAACAGAACTTTTAATTAGGTAATTGATACAACAAATCGACGACATTACTTTTACAAATTGTGGATAAAAGGATGAGTCTCATTAACTATTTGCTTCGATAGCTAATCTCTTTCTTTGATTCTTTGATTTTTTAAGTCGAGACAAAATTATTGGAATTCTTCTGGAAGAGACCATTATCTGTTCTGACGACCGAACTGTCTGAATTGCAAAATTTTCCTTATTACAATCCTTCTACTAACAGCAAACTGTATTATGCATCCATTGTCAAATCTATTGTGAATCTACTGCTGCCATTGTGTTTGACTATTAACATTTTTCTTTTATTTATTAAGTTTTGGTAAATTAATTCTATTCTTCTAATTAGTACGTTTGGCTAAAATTAACGATATTCAAGAACTTGTTTTTGTATATTATAACAAAAATGGCGGATGCTAGATGTATGCGAATTATTTGAATGTAAAAAATACCTATCGTTCACGTCATTTTAACTAGCAAGCAATTCCGGCGTTTTGATTTAATATCCTACAGCGAATTGACCAAATAATACAATATCGATTCTATGTGAAGTGCTGTGAGGGAATTAACACGAAATACGTACATATATCGATTACCATCAGATCACTAAGGATTTCATACAGAGGGATATAACAAGCATTCAAGCGGGAAATGGGAACAGAGATGTTTTACCTTTATAGAATGAAGTGCTTGATCAGCGTTTGTAGGCATTACAGAGGTTTACACGAATGCAATCTTATCGAAAAGGAGGGTACAAGTGTAGATGTGAAACAATGCACAGTCAAAAATCCTTAACACTGTTCAACTTAAATAACATTTATCTAGTGTTAAAAATTCAACACTATTTCAGTGTAATGCCTAGAATAACTACTACAAGTAGAACGCGAGAAAGCATCGAAATTAATATTTCGAAGGAAATTAACGAGCAATCCCGTTCATCCCGCTAATTATAGAAATACATTCCGATTCTGCCTACCATTCAACTATTTCATGTAACTCACTGCATGCTGTACAGAGCTATTTTTAGGTAGCGCATTAGAAACAAATGGCAATTTATATTGTCAATTATTTCCATATAAATCACATTTCAATTTGACAAATTAATTTGTCACGGACCAGACGTTTGTAAACCAACCGCGTATTAGTTTTCCCGGTAGGATCAGAACCATGGTCATAGTAGAGGGCGTTGCAGTAAAATTTGAATTATTTGACCTCCTATTTATTTATTTATTTAATTAAAAGGAAATAAATCAAATTCCGATTGTCGAGAGATGTAATAATTAATAATAGTACAAAGTTGAGTGTAGGCTTTCACGACCGTAATCCATAGTAGAAATGTCTTTCGGGTGATGTCGTGTAGTTAATATTTTACTTGACGTTTCGCTGACCGTGCGGTCAGCTTCTTCAGAAGATTTCTAAAGACTGGTGTTGTTGTCTCTTGCTCCTCGTTATATATTCTATTTCTGTTCCGCTTTGCTGATCCATAACCGTTCCCCTGAATCGCCTCGTTCGTTGTATGACGACTCCGTAGTGCTAACTTCCACGTGTTGCTCATCTTGTATCCATCTTCGCGATTGAAGTTGTTGGTGTTCTTCCATAGAAATAATGAAGAACACCAACAACTTCAATCGCGAAGATGGATACAAGATCAGCAACACGTGGGGGTTAGCACTACGGAGTCGTCATACAACGAACGACGCGATTCAGCGGAACGGAACGGTTGTGGATCAACAAACTGGAACGGTTATGGATCAGCAAAGCGGAACAGAAATAAGATATATAACGAGGAGCAAAAGACAACAACAGCAGTCTTTAGAAATCTTCTGAAGAAGCTGACAGCATGATCAGCGAAACGTCAAGTAAAATATTAACTACACGACATCACCCGAAAGACATTTCTACAATTGTACAAAGTGTTTTTAGGAAAATCTAAGAAAAGAATGAACAATTAAAGGTGATATGTTTTAATAAATGCAAAATCGAATGAAATGATAATCACAAGTCCCTGTCTTTTATTTTCAATGCTTTTTTACAAAATAATTTTGCTTGCAGTGTATGTTTTGTGCTAGTGTTCGTTTTGAAATTTGTCTTTAAAATCTTTTTCTTATAGATCCCCTATAGTCGTTTTTCTGAGGTCTTCGAGTTCGAGATTTTTTTCCCTATTCTCTAGCAATATGGAGCTTTATAAAACTGAATTTCTAAATACGTTTTTCGAAAGCTACCGCTACTGCTGATCCCGCAATCAAAACTTAAAAAGACTACGCATTCTATAGGTTTTCGCTTTAAACCTATAGACACCTCTACAAAAGCAACGAACAGTAGATTTTTGCCAACGATTTCGAGACGATAATTTTAGTGATGTTTTTATATCTGACGAAAGTTGTTTTCAGGTTGGTGCAAATCCTATCAAGAGAAAATGTTACCGTTCAAATTTCCAAATTTCCCATAAAAATAATGGTTTGGGGAGCAATCTCTCAGCGTGGTGCTACACCTCTCTGTATAATTGATTGCACCGTTAATAGTGCAAAGTATTGTGAAATTCTTAATGCCTTTCTTGTTGAAACGGTTCGTGCTTTATATCCCGAAGGGTGCTGTTTTCAATAGGATAATGCAAGATGCCACACTTCTAAATACAATAAAGCTTGGACGCTAGAACAAAACTTGGCAACAATTCCATGGCCAGCAGCTTCCCCAGATCTTAGTCCCATCGAAAACATATGGGGACTAATGAAAATTGAAGTAGAACGAGCAGCACCACGAAATAAAGAAGATTTGATTCGGTCAGTTTTACAAACTTGGACCGATATCACCGAAAAGTATAACGTTGACCTCGTTTCGGAATTACCTGAACGTTTAGTTAAGTGTTTACAGTTAAATGGAGATTGTATTAGTAAATGAGATAAATTATTTGTTGTGATTTTATTATTCAAGTAATAAACATATATACCATCAAATTATAGCTGTGCTTTTTGTCTTCCGGATCTCTCATATTGGAAAATCTGGCTGTTCAAACAGATAAAAAGAGTATAATAAAGATCTTACATTTCTCACAGCTATCTTTTTTTTGAGTACACGTTTTTAGTATTCAATTAAGAGAAAGAGATTCAGATTGGAAAAATCTCCGCACATTTAGTAAGATGAATTTAGACAGAATTATTTTCTATAACAAAGAAAGCTACTCTCATTTTTAAGGCTCAAATAAAGTATGAGAATGATTTTATAGAATGAAGTCATAGCGAAGTTTCGCCCAAATATCACCGAGTCTTAACAAATTACGTACAAACGGGCAAGGCATTAGCGACAAGATCACATTATTTAAATTTTAAGCAAGTAAATTTTATCTGCGCATAGGAATTCCCTTCTTACTCGAAGACATTTATTATAAGCCTGACTTTTATAAAATATACATACATAATTTATTGCATTTTCATGCTATTCGGATATTTTATCACGCGCAATAAATCAAAGGTTATATGTATAGCTTAGTGCAAATATATGAGATATACGGCATACACATTCATATACTTCTTTATGCATAAAGCCGTTATACAACCAATAAAATAGGCGAAAGAAATGAGTTGCGCCGATGTGTATTGTGAATTTATCTTTACTTACCTTCACAAATTGTGCCTTAATAATCTTTAGCATTTCTTCTACGCACTTATCGTCAAATTATTTTTACTTCACTTCTGTTTTTACTTAAGATTATTTTTTCCAAAAATTACTCTAAGCTCTTGACAAAGTCCATTATTATATCAAGACGTTTGTCAGCCACAGTTGCCTCTACGCCGACAAGTTTTAATTAAAGTACACTTTAAAAGCTGCGAAATAATACAGTGGATGATGCGGGGAAATAACTAACTTTCATCTAAAGTTTTACTTTAAAAATATGTACCACATTTATTAGTATTTTCAGGAATTCAACCGCAAGTGGTGGATTGAAACTTCAGACATTTTATTATAAGTGCCAACAACTTAGTAGGAAGAAAACGTGTGACGCTAGGAAAGATAACGTTATTAATATTACGATGTAATAGTTCGTATTTCCTTCACTGTAATCTGTGCATTCTTTATTATCTTTTCATCCTACATAGAAAAAGAAATCTACGAAACTAATGGAAGAAAATCCCGTAATTGATGATATGGTGTCTTCAACGCAGTCTTCTTGTCTCCACTTTTCCTAGCGATGATTCCATCTCTATAATCCGTGTAAGTAGTAGTTAACATATTTTTCTGCAAAACGAGTGTCTATGAACGCGATGCCTTTCTCACTCGAGGATCTTTGTCCTGGTAGATGGTGACAACCATGACGTGGGAGTCTTTCAAGGTGTGTTGTCTTGGTGGAACATTTTCTTTTTCTTTAAATGCGGCCGTTATTTTCCAATTTCTACCCACAGGTTGTCAAGTAATGATGTGTCGTACGGCGCCGTTATTGTTTCACTTCTTTAAAAAAAAAAGTACAATTCGTTGAGGATCCCAGAAAATAGTTGTCATCATTTTCCCGGCCGATGCAAAAGTTTTCGTCGGTTTCAGAGCTGATTCATCCTTCGCTGACCACTGTTTAGGTGCATTGGCTTTAGGAGTGATGTATATAAGTTTCATTTCCAGTTATTAACTGATGTCAAAACGCCGACTTATTTTGTTTAGGGCTTTAGAAATGTTTGTTTTTGGTTTTCTAGCGCCAACTTTTCCGATGTTATCGAAAGCGGTTGCAATTTTTAGTCGTCCAGATGGTTCATCGACAACCGAGCTGATACGACCACATCTGAACTCAGCTACCAAAATTTTACTATGACAAATGATGGACCATGATCATTTGTACAATTATAAAAATGTCTAGGCTCTTTCGAGTTCATTAGGAAGTAAATAAATAAACTCAGTAATGTGGTGAGTGCTTTATTTAGCTAAAACATATATCTTTTCAACACAAGATCTTCACGGTTTTTGTTTTTTCCGTCATGATAAACTTTTTAAACCTACTTAATATGTATTCGTCAGTATTTAAGTTGTAGGAGTTACGAATACACGCATCGTACTCATTTCCTAAAATAACTTACTACCAACAAAAAGTACATTTTTTTAGATGGAGCAGTCCATTTCCACATGGTATATAGGATTATGCGATAATTCTACTAGACGAATGAGTATTGCCAAAGACTTTAAAGAACTCAAAACGTAAAAAGTCCGTAGAACAATCTGACTGCCCTTCCTCAGTATCCCAGATTACTATTCTGGTGGTATAAGAGCCTTATTACGTACACCTCAGCTAACAATGGGGAGCAGAGAGAACTTCGAAATGTTGGATTTCAAATCGTAAAAATATTATTGCAGTTAACGGTTCAGTTAATCCAATTATGGTGAACGCTGAAGAAAAGGTACGGAGTGAAAACTTCGTTGCTACACGAACTGCATTCAAAAAAGCGCATTACCAACTTTAAACTTGCATTAAATAGATCTATAACATAGATTTAAAATTGAGTCATGCTGGTAAAAATAGAAATCATAGTTGTTGTGATTATCAAAATATTTAAAATTGGATTAGTTTTTGTATAATTGTTAGCAGCTTAATTATACAAAGTGCAGAACACTGACAGTCTCTCAATTAACAAGAACCTTGGAACATGAAAAATCAATTGTTACAACGGTTTATTTTCAGTGGTTAAAATTCAAAGTGATAACTGAAAACATCTTGAAAAACTACTTATTGCAAACACTTACATTAGTGCATCATGAAAACAAGAAATTAAACTAAAGAAAGCGCACGTTCTCAGTAAATCTTGTTTTTAGTATTGGCCCCAATACAAATAAATTCAAAAAGTACAACTTTCCCAAGGGAATTCTATTAGTACGTGGAGTCGCCATCATGAACCAGGTTACATGTGCGGCGTTCACTTGAACGGTACACTTTATAGCAGTTACTAAAAGTAATTTACATTACCCACTTACGCAAATTGCTTCTAAAAAAAATGTGTTTTCGTCTTTATATTTATGAAATTCACGGGATTTGGTAGTTCTACGCTAAACAATTTACACACGGATCTACCTTTTTAAATTTAGCTGCATTACTAAAATTTACCGAAGGTTTACGAACTACATACGTTTAGTTTTAACATATAAAAAAGCAAATGTATTGAGGTAACTCATGGCAGCACGGGTAAATTTAAGAAGCAGCATTAAAATAAGAACTTGTTCATATGTTAACATAGAGAAAACGTGTGGAGGAAATGTCCTTCTTTTCCAAGGAATAGTAGGATGCAATAAAGTAGCTTACGACGTAAGAGTTGAAAACTGGCAGCAAACGCACATCTATAGAATCGAAAATTAAAGTGCTAAAATGATATATGGTTACGGCCCATGCGAATGGTTGTCGGATATTTCAGTAATGGATTCTAGTAGTAAGTTTATGTAACATATTTCACGAATTCTGTCGCTAGACGAACACGAACTGAACCGATTGGTAATATTTTAAAGCGCACTAACGGAATATTCAGATAGCTTAAATCATGTACGGCTATCTGGTGGCATTGTTACCCGACTTGTAAATTATGAGACCGCTCCGCATGCAGAAGTTGATTTTGGCAAGCAGACGATTTATGAGAAACCGACGCAATACTCACCAGCAGATACGATAAATTAAAATTGACCACCGAATCATGCGCACCGGATGTTTATAATTGATTCGCGTTTGACCGTTGGAAAAAGTATTCTGTGTAAACCTCAATGCACAGAATATTTTTTTCATGTCGTTCCAATTCGCAGCGTGATTCACGATGGCAGAATATTATGCATAGACATGCATTGAAAATTCAAGCAATACTATGAAGCCCTATGCCGTAAAATAGGGTGAACCCGGTAAAATGTTTATGTTTTTGATACCAATGATTGCCTTCGCCCCCTTTTTTTATAGGATGAAGCGGATCAACAAATCATTGACCTAGACATAAAGCGGATCACACAACGCTACAATTTCAAAAGGTAGATTAGTGAGAATGTAGTTTCTTTTAAAACAAAGAAAGTCCACCGGACTTAGTTTATCGTTGCGCGCTATAAAACCCTAGAAACACATAACATCTTTTATTTCCTTTTTGAAATGCGTTCGTAAATATTAAGAATATTATTCTTTGCGGAGTGGAATTCGAGTATCATTGTCACTCGCGATTCATAATTTTCCTCGTTCCCAATATTTCGCTCAATAACGAAAGAAAATGAAAAAAATCAAAAATCACTAACCTCTCCCGGTTCTCACGATTGATATTTTCCTCACCCTGCTTTTAAACAAGTATAATATTCAACACCAATTATGATCTTTGCTTGAAATTAGTGATTACCAACCTTAATAATAATTCAGCCTAATGTTGCCTTCTTTAGCTTGTAGTTCGCGATATCAACATCAATAAACGAGATGAAGCAATCATCTCATTTACTCGCTAAAAATAGAGTAAACATTATCTTTAAATTTAAAATCTAGCACGATTTCCAATTACAACGAATGTTTTTTTGCTTTAAAGCCCACCAAAGCGAAAATTACCGTGCCTGATAGAAATGGTTGTTATTAGCAGCTTAAAGTAACGTAACACTGCCCAAAATTGAACGTTGATCGTACTATGTGGCGTTAACAGTTGAAATACTTGCCGTTGAGAAATAACGTGGAAATAATTCAGCAGCATTTAAGTCGATTGACCGTGAAGTCAACTATAACCGTTGAGATTAATTCGCTATTTGTGTGTCAGACATAACAGTTGGACATTTCGGTCTTTCGATTAGTTGCTTATTGATTGATTTACGACGCTTTCGGTAGATTTAATCTCGACCGATGTATCAGAATCTCTCCTGTCGTTACCGGTACCAGAATTGAACGCTACGGGATGGTGTAATAGTCAATTAAGTGCTGTTTATAATAACTGCGACATTGCTGCAAGGCATTCGAGAATTCACACAACATGGCTGTAATTGTAAGGAATATTGGGACTGTGCTAAGAACGTAGATAGGATGTCTCTGATTTGCAATTTTCATTTATGTACATAGTACTGCTCTTTACTAACTAATTAAATTTATGCTCCTGTATGGTGAAGGTAGAGCAGCCGTTTCCAATTTAGTTGGGAGAAAAAAATAGTGAAACTTCGTAACATAAAGCTTGTGTGTAACAAACTACTTTAAAGTTCGTCGCTAGGCAAATAACGTAAGCTGAGTAAGTTTCGGAAAAGCTTGGGACACATAAAAAAATACTTTGGTATCTATTAATTGCTTTATTAGATTATCTTTTTGGAGGTCCATTTTCGCTTGTGTAAAATTTATTGCGTTTTTACTCTCCGAATGGCCCCAATAGTAGTTGTTCTTTTTTTAGGACGTTTTTTTTTCTGTCATGGATATTTGTGCCCACGACGCTTTAGTAACAGATATTGTTGCAACGGATATTTTAGAAAACATGTTCTTGTAACAGGTTTCACGCCGTCCTTTCTGTTTGAATGCACTCTTTGTGTTTTTTTTTATCAAACACCTGTTCTATAAAGCTAAAAAAGTAAGCCAGAAGATTCTAGAAGAAACCCGGAGAAGCTTTAAGAAGCGCAAATTGCAACGAAAATACAATCTTGGGGATTTGGTAGCTTAAAAAGAAGGTGGTCGGATTATGGACAAACTAACTACAAAATATTTGGAGCGATAGAAGATAATCGCTGGCAAAAGTTGTAACCGGTACTTTAAAGGCGAAGCGAGGAGGGAGCGGGAGAATAACAAGTAAATTGTTTATCGAGTATAAATTGAAAGTGTTGATAAATCCCTCATATTTATTAATTAAAATTGAAAGGTAAACATATGCTCCGTATATAAATTAAATTAGACTTGTATTGCTATTCGCACCACCTTAATAGATCCGATAAGTATCTACGTACATATACGAATTCGTCAGGTTCCACAACAAAGTCACGGAAATAAAAGTTTTATTTTCCATTTGCTAGAAATTGGGATACTCAAGTCTAGACAGGCAGTATAAGTGCATGATATGTTGATGTTCTTCCAGTTAGAGTTGATGTAGATGTATAAAAGGAATTTTAAAAACTTTCTTTCCTCGACTCGGTATGAAGTTCTTAACTTTGCAAATTGATATTGATTTGTTTTGTTAACGGACGACTACTCGGACAGAATAAGAACTTTCTTATCTCCGAACAGAGCATCATTACATACCCCTCCGCGATTTATCTTATCTGATCTAGATTAGAACGCGGGTACGTACGTAATCGAACTAGTCGTAGTATTGTACGACTTCTTGTAACCTATTAAGTGTTATTTCCTTTCTTAGAGATTTTATTAACCCAGAACTCACAATAGCAGATTGTGAAAGAGATATAAAAGAGAGGTTTAATGACAAAAGTATTCGTAGATGAAAGTCTGCACGAATTTTCGATATTCGACCGATGTCTAACTATGCTCTAGGAGATCACGTGGAAAGCTAATTTTATGTAATTTATTACAAAAGAAGTAATTAACAAAGCACCACCAGCGTCATTTAAATATTTACTAGATAATTCTTTACACCAGACGGTACCGTTTCTTTTTACTTTGTACGCTGAAATTAGGACGCAAACTCATGATTTCGTCACGTATTCCTTGTTTCCTGAAATCCTCTTCTTTTATTTACAAAAATTGATGGAAACAAATGAATCTTGAGCCAAAAGGAGGTTGTGCTAATGCAGTGATGCATTCAGCTGGGAACATCATACATGAAAAACGTTGTAAAAAAAATACGACAACAGATTTCTACTAAACCGCTGAATTTTCGAATTTCTTTATTTTATTAA
>LR737380.1:37124814-37146480 GCA_902655005.2 Marronus borbonicus | reverse complement strand
TTAAACATACACATTTAAATGTACGTATAAGAAAAAAAAAACTAATCGAAAATAACAGTCACAGTTAACAATAACGATCGAATACATAATTTCCTCCCTGTATTACGAACAATACGTGGCGGAGTGTAAAGTTAAAGATATGTAGATCAGGTTCGAAGCGAACCTGGAATAGTAACGACTTTCTTCAGCGAAATGCTCCGCTGGCCACTCATTCTTTTATTCTCCGGTAGCTGATAAGCTCCCGAATGCTTAGAGGAGCAAGAACTTTTATATTGGAGACTATCCGAAAAGTGTCTCTAATGTACAGTTTTCCGTACGTAGAAAGTCGTAGATAGCCGTTCCTTTCTGATATTTAAAG
Organism: Marronus borbonicus; assembly: GCA_902655005.2. Lineage (NCBI taxonomy): Eukaryota > Metazoa > Arthropoda > Insecta > Coleoptera > Scarabaeidae > Marronus > Marronus borbonicus. Next base: position 37,146,122 of record LR737380.1, on the reverse strand, counting down.
GAAAGACCATGATGCACAAAATTCTTGTAAAACAAGAAAAATGTTAGAGATGCTTACACTGCAATAAAATGTAAGAATGCATAGTAGGATTTAATACAATTTACAAATAGAAAAGAAAACTTCATTACACTGCAAAGAAGAACTGGACAATGAATTACATATGCAATAGGTCAAACCTTGCCAAGTTTAAATTTTAAACATTTTATGATAAATTTCATTTTGTTACTATTTAATTGGGAAAGATAGATGTAATAATTGATAAACCTGTAATTAATTGCAACGATATTGGAATGCGCGTCAAATTCGAAGAATCGACCTCATTTTACGCTTTTGACATGTCTGATATTTGCAGAACTTTCAAGTTCCATAGTATTACATAACAAAACAACATTTTTGCTCGAAAGATCAGCATTATTATAATAAATTTATCGAGATTATGAATTCGTGATAGGAAAAGAATTAACTTCGGATGCCACCAAAAATCCTCGAGCGCGAAAGCAAGCCAAAAAAAAAGTAGGAGGCGAAGGCTAGAAAGAAGCATAAGAAAAACCTCGCACCTGATATTGTTCCGTTAAAGCCGTATATAGGATGCCGGCGTGAGAACTGAGGGTGTGCGGGTGGCAGCAGATGTGTTGACCTCTGTGCTCTCCTGGACTGGCCAAGCTTTAAACCGCTTTCTCTCTGCTCGCTCTGAACCCGCTTACCCTTCGGGCTCATCGCATATATGTAAGCCGGCTGACATTATATGCTAGGCTCGCACATACATATACCGCTGTCTTGCCGCGAGTTATGGCATATGCGTGCCACATCCGAACTGAATCGTGTTATTTTTATTAGAGTGTATAAATACATGTAGAATAATGCGATACAAAAAGTAAAACCTCCATCAACATAACGCTTTACAAATTTTACTAAATCCTATTTCTCCATTTCGTATGTGAAATACTTTTGGCAGACTAAACAAATGTGGGTACATACTCGTTTAAAAAGGAAAATCCTCTGGAAGCAAAATATATAGACGTTTATTCGGTAGAAATTGCTAAAACGGTATATTGCAAATTATTACATAATAAATTGAAATAAATTTCATGCAGATAGACACAGTAAAGATGGAATATTGCCTACTGCGAAATATTTTTGTAGTTTTGCCTTTGATGGGTTTAAAAATTTATCTAGAAATAAAGCTGTACCGCAACGATTGAAGAATTTTGATGACATTTGCAATTGCATCAAAACCTGAAACCCAAAATGTATTCAATTGTCTCAAGATAAATGAATCACCCGATATATACGTGATCTGTATTGTATCCATTGTGCATCTCCAATCGGCGGTAGTCAATATTAAATGAGAGATGAAATGAAAGATTTAGTTTTGATTATGGAAAATAATTTATTGCAAGCATGGAAAATTATTTGCACGTTCTGGGTATTTCGACCCAACATGAATGCGCCTGACTGATGGGATTACTGCTGCTGTCACAGCTACTAATTAGAGCATACACCGACATAATCCATGGCAATTTAGAAACAACGATTTGAGTTGTGCGACAGATAGCACATTCCAGAATTTTAAAATTACGCCGTCAATTTACATCACGCAACTGCGCTTTCATTAAAATTCAATTATTGAGCCCGATTCTATGTACGTACACTTTCTACATCGTGCATACGTATGCTTCTCTATTCCACTGAATAATTTCTTTTTAATTTCGTGTCGCGTGTAATTTAGCCAAACGGTCTTTGCAGTTTATGAGCTATCCAGGCGAATGACTGATAATGATTTGCACTATTGACGTTTACGCGTATGCAACGCAAAGAAGTCCACCGTGCACGTAATAAAACGTGTATCAATACAAGATTCGATTCACACAACGGCTAAGAGATTCTTTGAAACTACGCAATGCTCCCAGCAACAAACGGAAATATTATGATAAAGATCGGATTGATTCCCGGCCGATCACATGGAATATACGTAATAAATCCTTTCCCTTTGTCTAGTCTTTATACTTTCCCTTTCCCCTTCGCCTCTCCCGTCCCCTTTTCCCTTTCGTCTTCTCCTTTTCCTTCTCATTCCCGTCCTCATCCTTGTCATCGCACTTATCCTTTCTTCACCCTCGAGCTTGTTCTCCGCCTTCTTCTCTCTATCGTTTTAATTCAAATGATTCATTTCAAGACTAGTCTTTCCAATTATGAGTACTTTAGTTGTGATTGCAACTATAACCAACAAACTATGTTTCACTTAGAACTCATAGATTTTTTTGCGACATTGTATTCACGTGGGGTAGTAATACATACAAACTACAATGCAATGCAACATGGATTGATGTAAAAAGTTAAAGTGATTGTTTTTAAACAGAACACATCAGAAAATGCCTAGAAACAATGACCAAAAAATATAATGCTAAGATAACTTAGCTTCCTCGTGGTATTAATGGAATAATTCACGGTAAACGCAACAAAAGGAGAGAAAAAATTACACTAACACACGGGCATGCTTCTGCCTACCCGGCGTCATCAGCGTAGTTTCGAGAGTAATTTTTTATCTCTACCTTCTATCGCTGTTGCCTCACAGTTAATGCCACAACTTCCAAATTCACATGTGCGGTTTCCCAAAGCGCTACCAAAGTCGCCATCTCGTGTTTAGCAGTCAGAGAACTGCTCGAGGGATGGTTTGGGGAACAGCACCCGGTTTATGTCGCTGCTTCTTGAACAACAGGCAAGCGTTTCTTTGGCACTAGAGGGCGCCAAGAAATGTCGAGTTTGTCGTTTTGGAAGTTGTGGCATTAACTGTGAGGCAACAGCGGTAGAAGAAGAAGAGATAAAAAATTACTCTCGAAACCACGCTGATGACGCCGGGTAGGCAGAAACATGTCCGTGTGTTAGTGTAATTTTTTCTCTCCTTTTGTTGCGTTTGCCGTGAATTATTCCATTAATACCATGAGGAAGCTAAGCTATCTTAGCATTATCTTTGTTGGTGATTATTTTTACTTTATTCAACTTTCGTAGCAAAAAAAACCTGACTTTGATACTGTTGATATAGTACGTAAGCTTAATTATAATTTTGTTGGTTTCCGTTTAATTTATCTTGTTTGTTAGGTATTCACTTAGGGCTAGAAAAAGCTGGTAATTATGCACAATTATCAGGTCAGTCAACTCACTTCGTAAAATTAAATGTACATGTGTGTATACAGAGATGTCCACGTCACGCTAGAAACACATCTACACATGCAGATGTGTACCTCTATAGTTGTAATTAATTGCAATCGGCGATAATTACTACTTACATATAGGACAACAGCGTCCAATAAATATTTCATGTCTGTCTCTACGGTCCATCCCACGGCCCCGTTTCGTTTTGTTCTGACGCGAGTCCCTTGATGTAGTCATTAGCATAGCAGCCCTGATAATTACGGGCTATTAACATTCATCATTTATTGTTACCCGGCACCTGATCCTTTTTTCTATTAATCCTATTCAACCTCGCCTAAAAAGATGTTAAACCTATTATGAGAGTATGTAAAATAAAATTAAAAAATATGAAAGGTGATTGCCTAGTGCGTAGGTGGAAGAGAGAATTTAGAGATAAAATTTCAACATAAAAATTATTCGGAGGCAAGCATGTAGGATGCCCAGTTTTTGCTGCATACAATACAAGTTTGATGTTTTAAATAGAACATTCACCTACTCATTGTTGCAACTTCTCGAAGTCACTAAAATTTTCAAATATCCCCAAACAAAGAAATCAAGGGGATTCAAATCTTGCAGGCTATGATCAAGATGCTACGGTTGAACGCGATATAAGCTGAGAGAAAAATGTAATGTAGAGAATACGTTCAGAACAACTCTGATCGTGGGATGGCAGAAACATGTGCGTTTGTCCATTTTCTCTCCTCACATTGCATTTGCCGTAGCTGATTTCATCAATACCATAAGTAGTTCCATACATTTTTTTATGTGTTTTTAATAGAAATTGTATGCTTGACGGAACTGGATAATTATTTGCGAACGAAAGAGGAGATAAGCGAACAAACACGCAAATGCTCCAAAAATGAATAATCTTCTGCAACTCCTAAATCGTCTATTTGCAGCCCTGTGTTAATTGAGATTATTCCGCATGCTTTGAACTATATTACTCTCCCTTAGGGTAGTGCTAACACCTATGTACCCACCCACCTATGTAGATATTATGCTTCGGCTAAACATCTACGTGCAATATTTCCACTTTACGCAAGAGAAACTGCAATATCCTAGCTGGTTTATTTACGCACGGAAAATAAAACAACAGCGTATATAATCAATTTTGGAATACAGAGCACACAATATGCATCATGCGGTGCATCCGGCATTCTTCATGCCCTTTATTTTACACAGCTAGCGGATCGTCTAAAACAACACAAACGGATAATGCTTTAATTGAAATTTAATATTTCAAAACATAAACCTATGTTAGCCCGCTGTAGCCTCTATATGGAATTCCGACAGCGAAAAAGGCAAGATTTAATCATTTAATTACATTAGCAGAACTGCAATAAACTAACCGGATACTACACCCCACGGGCATAGTCTTAACACACAGTATATTTGTAGATTGTTTATGTAGAGATTGTTAAACATCACATGCTAAAATTTTAAGATAAACTAAAATTGGATCTTCGTGCTGATGTTGCAATGCCTTGCTGAATAAGAATAATTAAACGGTCCCCAAGATTGTAGAACCACTGCAAACACATGTCTATAGCAATTAATAACTACGTACAATGCAGCACTGTACAGTAATTTTTTTTAATACAAGCAGCACTTGTAAAGGTTAGCGTATTTAATTTTTAACGAGCTACAGAAGCACCAGTAATTATTAAACTGTTGTTCCGTCTATTAATAGATATGTTATTCGCCTTTCTGTTTTCATTCTCCCCTCGCAAACCTTAAAATCGTAAAAACGCATACCGAATTTGTTGTAAACCTTTAGTTTGCAGTAAATGGGTGGACTTTCTGTTTCTTCTTGTTCTCTCGCCTAAATCTTCATATGATTTACATGGACGACCTTTTTGTAGTGTCGGGTTTTACACCAGGATATGATTGTTCTAATGGTATAACGAAATCGCCATTTAACCATTCGGCGTGTTCGCTTATAAATCGGTCTTTCATGCTGTTTGAAGTTGAGAAGTAATTGTCACACAGTAATTTTTTTTTCGGTTAGGTCGAATCTTTCCTAACCTACCTTCAAGCTGTAGATATGATCAATAAAGACCACACATAGATCTCTTTTAATTATAAACTGCGACATTTTCAGTGACTAACTGATACTCTCATAATTTACAAGTTCTTCATATTTTAAACATTTTGAAAAAAAAATTATACTTTACAATAATTTATGCTTGATGATTCTATTTGAGGAATGGCTGAGAATACATGGAAGAAAATATCATGTAATTAGCTTCAATAGTTTTTGTGTTGGCCCCTTTGCGGATAAAACATGCACTTTGAGGCCTATTTACCAACACTTTCATAACTACATTTACTTTAATAAGGCTATAAATAATAATAATAATAATATAAATGAAATCTATGTTTCTCGTGCAGTCTATAGCTTCAAATACTCGAAAAAGAACCTATTACTTACGAATATTCCCACAAAGAGCAGAAATGCAATCACCATACATTTAATGCAAATTGCAGAATACCAATAATACTGAAAACTCGTTCAGATGATTTGCAGAGACGTAAGTATTTGTCTGATACATACAATATGTAAAAGCTTATGAACGGAAATTCGATCTTCGCACACGAACTCGATGAAGAAAAATAAATCGTAGCACGCCGAAATCGATATAACACAATTTACGGCAAGCGATTATTTGCGATAATCGCAATTGTCGTGACAGCTTTGTCATTTTGTTAGACTGCAGATAACTTTAGGAAATGATTATTGTCTCCGGACACGCGATTTATTATGATTCTCATTTCATTTACCTTAGTTGGCTAGAACCCATTAATTTTTATACCAATTTAATAACGCTGCACATTGCGCAAGAATTTAGAAGCAATTGTGAGGATTTATGCCTATTTTAATTAATTGACGTTAAATACAGGGTTGGGGTAAAGTACGGAATTAAGCAAACATTTTAAAAATGGTGAAACGATGGTGTTGACGGAACTTTCCAGGTATTTTTGTATGTCTTTGTCCTTCTTCATGCCGTTATCAGTTGGATTATGCTTGCACTACCTTTTCGCGAAGTAGGACAAGAGGTTTGGTGACCAGCGATTAATTAAAGTTGATTATAACAATCACTTTTTGTAGCACGTTCGAGCAGATTATCGGTCCAAAAGACATAGATGTCCTATTAGCAATGTTGCCCGTTCATAACGAGATCCGACCAGCCAAAACTATCTGAAATCCATTGGACAATCCTCGAACGCCCTTCAAACGATTCTCACCGTGATTACCGCATGTTTGGTCTACTGAAAGATGCGCTTGGAGAAGAACGTTTCGACGACAATGCGCAGGTAGAACACTTCGCGTACAGCTGGCTATATACAATACCGCTCAGTGAAGTTCGGTCATACAATAAAAATCTATTATATCACACTGTATACAATTGTGCCTACAGTGAAGCAAGGACGTAGTTCTGTGTTAGTGTGGCGATGTATCTCCTTTGCTGGGACGGGAGATTTATGCAGAGTGCAGGGTGTAATGAGGAAGGAAAATTATTTTGCAATACTCCAGAATCATGCAGTGCCATCAGGATTGCGTATAATAGGCCGTAACTTTACATTCATGCATGACAACGACCCAAAACACACTGCGTTAGTGTGTAAGAACTATCTAAAGGAGCAAGAAGAACAGCACACACTGAAAGTAACGACATGGCCCCCGCAAAGCCCAGATTTGAACCCTATAGAGTTGTTGTGGGATGAACTGGACAGGAGGATCCGAAAAATATGCCCAACTTCACAAGAACATTTACGGAATATTCCGCAACATGAATGGATTAATATTCCACAATCCGTTTTAACAAAACTTATCGAAAGAATAGTTCGAGCGGTGATTAACAGCAAAGGAGGTTTTTTCGATGAAAAAAAAAAAATAATGTTCAGTATGTTATATTAGGCCAGAATAACTTTTTATTTATTTATTTTTGTCTTTTTTACCCGTGTATACAATAAAATTGCATTTTGTTTTTAGTTTCGTTTGTTTCTGTAACTTTTTCATGTTTACCAACCGACCGAACTTCTCTGAACGGCAGTGTACATATTCACGAAAGCAGTATAAGCAACTTACGTGGCCGCTGGCTAAAGTGTATTCAGAGACGCGGAATTTATTAATAAAGGTCGATAAAAAAAGTGATACTGCAAATAGCAATTATCAAATATTAGAAGGTGACGTAATCACTTTTATTATGTCTTTATGCTTTCTCTTGCTTTTGAGTAATGGATATTACCGTTTAATGAAATTTTATTGAAAAAGTGGAAAATTTCCGAATTGCTTATTTTATTAAACTACTTAGTTCCAGGCCTGTAAAGCAACTGAATTTATTATATCAACGTCAAATAATTTCAACTTCTTATTTAAACAACGTGTAACGTATAGTTCTACAAAAAATATCTGCTACTTTATTTTTTAATTGTAATCAGCGTAGAGTGAAATGCCTTCCAAAGGTCCCATATGTCATGTAGTCATTTGCATACCTAGTTACGCCTTGGCTGTGTTCGAATTTAGACATCTGCATTTTTCTACACCCGCTCGCTCATTTCGTTCGTTCGCTGATTTATGAGATCCGATTAAATATTAAAAACGCATTGATTTATAACACTATATTGTAAAATGCTCGTTTACAAGTTATCATAAAACTGCGTATCACCAACTATAAAATCCGCTTTATTACACGACGATCTACCGATTTTTAACATGTTATTCAAGCAGTAAGTCCAAGATTTTATCTATGACTTTACGGCCGAAATAATTTAGTGTTCCAGTTATATGATTTCCTCGAATAGGCCTCCGTATATTGCTTATACGAAGACTGCTTTATTGTCCAAGGAACTTCGATATTAGAAAGTATGTTGATTAGATAGAAGTTTAACTGTTTCGCTATGTTCGCATACAAGCTTCCGGAATGATTGTTGTACGAATCGATAGCCCGTACTGTGACCCCAGAAATATATAGGAACATTAGAGTATTTGAAGGAAGATGGTTGTTTCCATATTTTAACCATATGAGAACTTCTTAGAAATTCCTTTTCTATAGATTGGAAGCATTTAGCAATACATTAACTGAAAGCATATTATCGCCAGGACAGTTATATAATGTCCACCGAATAACATACTTCTAGAAGAGAACTAAGCATATTTCATAAGTCTTCACGTGAAAACGAAACGAACATACGTGCAATTATCTCCGACTTAATTTACATATATTTCGCCGTGCACCGCCATGGTAATAGTTCCACATTACTAGACCTTAGCCTGTAAGCGCTTGCATAACGTACAATTTCGTCCTGGCTACCTGAATGCGCGTGTATTTACGTTTGTATGCATGTTGCATCTAATTACTGAAGACTTCCAGTTGACCATCCTAGAAGGATGTTTGTAAATATGGCTATTCCATTGTTGGAACGAGGATCGAGGCCAATTAAGTCGTATATCATTATATAACTACAAACGAGCGTACGAAATTTTCTTAATTGATAACGGTTTATGGTGTCGAGCTTGTTAACATTAATTGACTGAAATTTCAATGACTTGGCTATTAGTGGTGTTCGTTGACGGCACGGTAATTTCAAACATAAAGGAACACCAGAGAGGGACAAAGAAACTAACCGCTATGACGCATGCAACGAACTTTAGTATGCAGGATAGCTGTTACCTTAGCTATGAAAGCATTTTCCTGGAGCAATTATCAGCATGATTATGATATTCGTTATTCAACGTCTCAATAGTTCGGTAGCGAAGATGTAGTTAAAGGTTTCTTATTATTTATGTACAATTACAATTGTAAATTTTTGATGAATCTGTATCGTACGAGCTTGATTGTTTTGCAATGGGGCAATTTCCGATATTAATGTATGTAATGAAGGCTAAAAGGTTTGTGTGATGAAAGACAATATAATGAAGATATAAGTAAAGTTGCGCCAGTGGTATGCTGTGTTTAAAAAGTGTATTTCATCTACGCTTTGGTAAATAAATTTTATAACTTAAATGGAAGAAGTACAAGTACTATGGTCACTATTCTTCGCCGTATCTACCCAACCAATAATCTTAGAAACTTAGAACTTAAATTAATTAAATTAATTAAAGTGTGACATACTTATGTTAGCAATTAGTTGAAAAAAATAGAAGCGGAGATTTTAACACAAGAAAAATAAATTAATAAAATTTGAAACGTTAGAAATCAAGGCAACTAAAAAAATTGAAGCTTGAAAAACACTTTCATTAAAACGTGAATAATTTTTGACGGAAGTATTTTTTTATGGATTTTTTTTTTATTACATCCTTGGTTTAGGCAAAAGGCAGGTAATATATCTAATTATAATTTTTCAACATTAAATTAATCTTATATTTAAGAGAATAAAAATAAAAAGTGGTTTTCTTCTGATTTTGCCTACAGTGTTGAGATATCAATGTGCAATTTATTGCCAAATTGTTTCAAGAAGCTTTGGTCAAATTTCAACTTATGCTCCATCCCCTCAATAAACGAGATCCCCATATCAACCTGTGAATTTGTGAGGGCCCGTATATACAAAGTTATTAAGTCGCGGAACGTCGGTAGCGATAAATTCCGCTGATAATAAACGCACGTAAGCTTTATTCAAAATACACGGACAAAATACGAACGTAATAAAAAGCGGAAACCTCGATGAGATGAGCGAGAATAAGATTACCGATTCGAGGTCGCCTCAATATTTGCTACGAAGTGTGCTGAAAAAAGAAATTGCGTGTAATATCACTGAAGTGTTACCTTATTATGTGCTCTGGAAATTAATAAGATATTATTGTTTCAGCTGTTTTAGGATGACACGCGTTACTTGTTTTAAGGACAAATGCAAATGAAAGATAAAATAACAATTTTAGCGTATCTTCAGGTTATTCAGTTACGTGACACATTCTAATAGATTTTGGATTTAGAGCGACCAAAGCGTTTACGAAATTACTTTTAATTAATCTCAGGTTACTCTGTATCTTACGTTAGGACCTTCTCCTGTTCTATAGGATGTTAAAAATAGAAAGAAATTTGCGGAAAACCAATCTAAAACAACATTAATAGCAGGCAATTGTGAAGGTGCTTGAAATTAAGTTTGCACCATTGCTAGTTCCACTATTATTATTAATGTTGGAAAATAAGTTAAATTAGCTAAATAGTTCTTACAATTAGCACTGGTTAACGTTGAATTTACAAAAAAAAAGACTTATGATCTTCAAAAAAATTTAAAAAATTGAGTTTATGTCTCAAAAACAAAACGATTTAATCTCATCTACATGTCGTTAGCATATTTATTCACATTGTACATCGTTCTTCACCATCGCTTACTATCCTCATGCGAAATAGTGGCATTAATGACTTATTCTAATAAATGTTCAAAAGCATCCAAAATCCAAAATCTTTCTTCCTATCTAATTCAACTGTTTTTGTTTTTAACTGCACTGCCATCGATAGCAACAATTTGATTTTAGTTGTTTTTAACTTTTGCCAACATTTCTATGACTATGTTCCTTTATGTCTAAATAATTTGCTAATTTGCAGATGACACTAGTGCAAGTGATAAATATATATAAAGCTCGCCAAATAAAACGAATTATATGCTGCGCGATCTCAAGGACATTCCACCCGCGCAAAATATATTTTGAAATTACGGCAAATAATTCTCTTTTATGACCAACATTAATATTTCATGTGATGTGTCGGGGCAAAAGTTATGTATAATTTAAATTGTTAAACCTGTTCATGACTAATGGAACTAACATTCGAGACATGTTCAATTTATTTTACAAAAGTAAGCTGGTCTCTTTTAAGTCCTTCGCGATTCAATGGACAAGACAAAGATGGTCGCCGAGGTTGCTTGGGGATACGTTAAAACCGCATACAGCTTTAACAACTCATACATGAACGTATCGGGTTTTATTTCTTTTTATGCTCACTTAATATGCATACTTGCAGTTAAACAGATATCTTTTGAGATATACATAATGTAGTCGACAGGTTACTATCAGATAGTTTACGACCTCTGTAGTGTATGAGCATTATTTTATTTCCAAGGGTATTATTATTTATTCTGTCCACATTCTTATTTATAGCCGTAAAATGTACATGTATGTATGCAATTTTCTTGAAACTTATCTTAACGAGGCCTCTGCATACCATCTGTGAATAGTTATTTTGGAAAGCACATATATGCACGTATTATGCTTATTTTATGTTGTTTAAAATTGCTATTATAATGGTCTAATTTTTGTTACAAAAGATCTAAAGACTAATGTCACAGTGACTAAAGGCGTATGTACCATGGCCCAACTATAATAAGCTATAATATAGGCACATTTTGTATGTTGCAAATTGTCTCTTCTTATTTGTCGCTAGGTCCTTTACTATATTTTAATGGAAGATCTGGTAGCATGTTCTAATTTCATCCTATATTTGAGGGGCATACGAAAATATCTTCCATCCTTAAATCTTTAAAGTTGCTTAATTTTGTAGTTTCACTTTCGATGGAAAAAGTACGCACGTTGTCTAACTTAAATTGATTTTCTTCAGAACTGTCCCGGAATACAGTTATCCTTAAGAAATATTAATCATCAATCCACCTTCTCTTCCTGTATATACAATCCCCGACAAAAACTTAGACGCTGTAAGATGTTTTAAGGGTTTTAAGGGCTACAACATTTCTTTGCGAAACTAGCAAGATATCTAATTAAGTTTTTATTCGTAAAAGTAAAATAAACTTAAAAATATCTCCTCCAGTAATATATGAACTAAGTAATAAATTATTACTCCAATGTTTAAACAATTTCTGCGACAAAAATTTAGACGCTCTGTTGCAAATGTAAAACAAAAATCAACAAATTAGTGATCAGTAATGCGTAGATCCTCCATTGTCCTTAATCACTTCCAATAGTCTGTTATTAATAGATTGATATAAATTTAACACATAATTTTGAGGGATATTCTGCCATTCAGTCACTATTGAAGTTTTCAGTTCCTGTACCGTGAAATATTGACGGCCTCCGCCGTAAACGCGACGTGCCAATTCACCCCACATGTTTTCAATAATGTTTAAGTTTGGTGACCGTGCCGGCCACTGTAAAGTTTTAATCTTTTTCTCTTTAAACCATTCAGCAATGGTTTTTGCTTTATGCGCATTATCTTGCTGAAAAACAAAATTGTGCCCGGCCCATTGGTTACCAAAGCATAGAAGATTGTCACGCAATAAGTCTTTATACGTCACAGATGTCATTTTGTTTGTGCAAAACACGATCCCACTTTTATCGCGGAATCCAATCGCTGCCCATATCATCACAGATCCACCCCCTAATTGTCTGGTCATTTTCACTTTTGGTTCCTTTCTCAAATCATGATAATAATGCGAGTACCCATCCGGTCCGTCCAAATTGAAACGTTTCTCATCGGAAAATATAACTTTTTCGCATTGTTTCTTCCAGGATACGTGTTCTTCACCAAATCTCAATTTCGCTGCTTTGTGTTTCGCTGAAAGTGGCGGTTTTCTCAACATTTTCTTCCGTGATATTACCGGTGACGCCTTTAAGATCCTTTGAACATTACGCACGTGCGTTTGTACCCTCGCCTGTTCTGCAATAACTCTCGCCGACGCAGAAGAATTGGATGCACACCGGAATATCATGCGTTTATCCCGCTCACTTACAGCTTTCGGTCGCCCTTGGCCTTTTGATTTGCCGTAATTTTCCGAATCTTTTAAGAAATTTCTAACGCAATGATCGCCTCTTTGTAACCGACAAGCAATTTCCTTCTTACTAACACCATCTTGGTACCAGGTTAAAACTTTACCTCTTGCTATCAAGAATAATTGCTTTTTTCTACCCATATTGCAAACACTTTATAAAATATAATTTCTCGTGGTGAAATGTGTACACTTTACCCGCACAACCACTGCGTATAAAGAGAAGTATCAAATTAAAACATTTTTGCTTATATTAATGTAATAAACGCGCAGGGTCTAAATTTTTGTCGCATTTAAAATTCCTATTTTGATCTGGGAAAATCTCAATTACCCCTCATAAAGCAATAAATACCCAGAAATATCTATAAATGGACTATTTACATAACAAGTATTAATAATCCTCCTTTACATTTTATATAATGTCTATAAACTTTGTTTCGTAAATAGAAACTATACCGCGTCTATGTTTTTGTCGGGTAGTGTAAGTAAAAGCGTAGTTCCTGTGAGACACAGCGCAGCAAGTAAGTCATTCGCGACAATATTAACCGTTTAACATTTTAACAATAACAACAAATTAACTTCTTCGTAATTATTGCGCAATAAAAGTAGCATCATCTATTCCATCCATTCCAGTAGCCCCCAAATAGCGCTTGCAAAAACATTGTAATAATAATCTACTTCATAACTTCTCCATCTAGGCTTCAGGCCATTCATTTTTGGCCCTCATTGTGGAAATTTCGCTTATTATTGGAGATACAGGATAGGGGATCGATCTTCTGCTCATTGGTGTGTTTTATATGTCTTTGCAGCCATTATCGATTTTTATATTTCTCATCCGCGCCATGTTGGGTGTGAACACCCTCAGACAGCTTCTCTTTCTGATTTCAACCATATGTAACATGTCGATAGAAGGTTTTGATGTTATTAACTTAATTCTGAATTAAAATTTAATTCCTATCCATCATAAAGTACGCATTGAAATAGATGCTAAGGTTATGCGGTTATTTTATTGGTTTATTTTCAAATTGTGGGCGTTCAGAAACCCCGTCCCCATTTCCTAATAAAAATGGAGATTTCTTATGTTAGTAACAAAACGTACTCTTTTTTTACACTAAAATGTATTTTAAAATATCAATGTGCATGACCACAAAAAGAGGGGCGTAAGTAAAAAAACCTTTTAAAGATCGGACGATTGGTGGATATTTAATGTTTTTTTATGATTTTGTAGTAGAAACCTTAGGATTGTCCTCATTGGGTAATATTTAAAAAGAAGGCGTGTTATAAATGTATATTTGGGATCCGTCGGTCTGTGATGGTTTCCTTGTTCTTGTAAGTGGGCGTGTTATAAGTATATGCAGAGCCAAAACAGCGTTCGACATGTAGATGGCGCATCAAGTCGGATAGGAACCGAGATTTTCGAATTCCATAAAACGGAGCTCGTTCAGTCTCTCTTGAATTAGTGTATTGGTAACATCGATCCGGTTTAATATAGCAATTACTGAAAGATGATTACCGCGAATCATATGTGCGTTTATGTAAATTGCTTTAAAAATAATAAAAAAGATAAGAATATAAGTTTTTTCAAATTTCCTGTGAACGATGGGAATAGAGCGCAAGAGTGGATGCGAAATTGCGGCATTATTATTATTATAATGATGGACACCGATAAGATAAGACACAAATTAATCTGCGAGAAACATGTTAAGCCAACAGTCATTCTAATAAATAATAAAAGTAAATCCGCAGTTCCTGTGAGATACAGCGAAGCAAGTAAGTACAATGAGAAAATGTTATATGTCCGAACGGATATTGTTTTATCCGGAGTAACTAAAATATTCTTTTTCGAAATTAGATAGAACGGACAATCTTTTAATGTCTCTCAGTTTCCTTCATTAAACATGCACAAAATCGAATTCGTAGGCGAGCGACAAATCGCTAAACATATCCTCGACGAAGCAGAAATATCTGTAAAAGGACTATTTACATAACAAGTATTAATAACCCTCATTTACATTTTATATAATGTCTATAAACTTTGTTTCGTAAATAAAAACGATACCGCGTCTATGTTTTTGTCGGGTAGTATATATAATATATGAATATGAAAGTTTAACTTCTCTCTAAACAAAGAAACTAACATTTAGGAACATGTAATTCTAATCTATTCAATGTAATTTCAAATCGATAAAAAGAGGGAACAATGTTGAGGCTACAAGTTGGTAAGCGTTACCCATCACATTTTCTTGGGTTAGTTAAAAATATTGTCAAATATAATTACATTCTGTCCAGAAAACATATTTCTGATAACAAACTACTGTCTCTTCAATTATGTACACATCACCGTCGGATGATAATAATAATTACGTTGTTGTTCATGTCAAAGCACATAAAGATTAATTACTTATACAATAATAGTAAAATCTGGAATGTGCATTGTCTTTGTGGCTATTAATTATTATGGGCATTTGTGAGAAACTTCCCGCTGTGTTATAAACACCAGGGGGCGTATAGTGTGGTCGGATCTCCTTTACCTCTACTACGAGTCGACGCTGGCCCTTGTCACCCGTCACTGCCAGCTTTGATACATGATAGAGACAAAATACTGCATGTACTGATGTCCTACTGTTGGAGACTGCTATACGATTTACTATTTATTTTCTTGACAGTTGAATTTAACGCAGTCTTATGCATAAATTTCAGCAGTAGAATTTGTTAGGTGATTACAAGAACATACGTTAATGCGGATGATAGTTGAATTAATAGCCATTCATGGAAGGTCTTACATAAAATTTGCTTAATATTATTTTAGAGTTGATTCTGCAACGCGGAATCTCGCAAATTTTAATTTTGCTTCTCCTGAGTTTTTCAATAGTTTCATTGTCCTTTCTCCTTAATATACACTACCCGACAAAAACATAGACGCGGTATCGTTTTTACTTACGAAACAAAGTTTATAGACATTATATAAAATGTAAATGAGGGTTATTAATACTTGTTATGTAAATAGTCCATTTATAGATATTTCTGGGTATTTATTGCTTTATGAGGGGTAATTGAGGTTTTCCCAGATCAAAATAGGAATTTTAAATGAGACAAAATTTTAGACCCTGTGCATTTATTACATTAATGTAAGCAAAAATGTTTTAATTTGATACTTCTCTTTACATGCAGCGGTTGTGCTGGTAAAGTGTACACATTTCACCACGATAAATTATATTTTATAAAGTGTTTGCAATATGGGTAGAAAAAAGCAATTATCCTTGATAGAAAGGGGTAAAGTTGGCACCAGGATGGTGTTAGTAAGAAGGAAATTGCTCGCCGGTTACGAAGAAGCGATCATTCCGTTAGAAATTTCCTAAACTGGAAAATTACGGCAAACCAAAGGCCAGGGGCGACCGAAAGCTGTAAGTGAGCGGGACAAACGCATGATATTGCGGTGTGCATCCAATTCTTCTGCGTCGGCGAGAGTTATTGCAGAACAGGCGGGGGTACAAACGCATATGCGTAATGTTCAAAGGATTTTAAAAGCGTCACCGGTATTATCACGGAAGAAAATGTTGAGAAAACCGCCACTTTCGGCGAAACGCAAAGAAGCGAGGTTGAGATTTGCTGAAGAACACGTATCCTGGAAGAAACGATGGGAAAAAGTTATATTTTCCGATGAGAAACGTTTTAATTTGGACGGATCGGATGGGTACTCGCATTATTATCATGATCTGAGAGAGGAACCAAAAGTGAAAATGACCAGACAATTTGGGGGTGGATCTGTGATGATATGGGCAGCGATTGGATTTCGCGATAAAAGTGGGATAGTGTTTTGCACAAATAAAATGACATCTGTGATGTATAAAGACTTATTGCGTGACAATCTTCTGCGTCTTGGAAACCAATGGGCCGGGCGCGATTTTGGTTTTCAGCAAGATAACGCGCCAATGCATAAAGCAAAAACCATTACTGAATGGTTTAAACAGAAAAAGATTAAAACTTTACAGTGGCCGGCACGGTCACCAGACTTAAACATTATTGAATACATGTGGGGTGAATTGGCACGTCGCGTTTATGGCGGAGGCCGTCAATATTTCACGGTACAGGAACTGAAAACTTCAATAGTGACTGAATGGCAGAAAATCTCTCAAAATTACGTATTAAATTTATATAAATCTATCAATAACAGACTATTGGAAGTGATTAAGAACGATGGAGGATCTACGCATTACTGATCACTCATTTGTCTATTTTCGTTTCACAATTCACAATTTTTGTCGCAAAAATTGTTAAAACATTGGAGTAATAATTTATTATTTAGTTCATATATTTATTTACTTCATAGAAATTTATTAGAATCAATTAATTAACCTAAGTTTATTTACATTTCACAATTCACACAATTTCTTCGTGGCTGTGTCCAAGTATATTTATTATTATTACAAGAATTTGGATTCAATCTTGTTTATTAATTTCCAATTTTTGTAGGAGTAGCAACAGAATTTCAAGTACACGTTTTGATGTCATTTAGCGTGATACGTCGTTCTATCATTCTACAAACATTTGATTCATATTTTAGTAGATATACAAATATACCTTCCTTCCCTTACATTACGAAACTTAATAGTTTATAATATGCACAAATTAGGGAAACGACCATAAATTTGGCGTTATGCACACCGCTTAAAAGATTCACTCGTCGGCTCTCTAGAACAAGAAAGAATAATCCATTAGCGAGCGAGCTAGACAATTAAAATTGTACTGCAATTAATCTCTCTGCGGGAGATGATCACGGGCTCATGGGTTTTCAATGCGTGGATGGCGGGCATACACTTGGCATGTCATTTACGGTATTCCGGGGATTTTATAAATTGTGTTTTGAATAGATTAATATATTCTTAACTTTTGATCTTGGCGCTTGGCATAATTTACAAATTTTTCTTAATAATTGGCCGTATATAATTTATCTTTAATAAACGTTGGAAAAAATAACTGTTTTTCGTTATAGTACGTGAGAGTGCATATGTATACATGTACAAGTTATCTCTTTTATATTTTAGGCAAGAGCTTATCTCCATTAATGTTAGTACCACGAGGCAATTTAAAGTGCCAAATGGTATCATTTCGACGTAACCTTTCGAATACGATAAAAATAAAAGAAGTTGAGATACTATAAGTTGTATGAGCGCCTAACAAATGAATCAAACATGGAGCAAGATGGCAGCAAATATTTTCGATGTTTTTCAATTATTTGTCTCTTACTATGTAACTCTTTGAAAAAAAGATTGAATTTTAATGCTCCAGGTCGTCCAAACCTTCGTCGAAACGTAAAAATTACTTTTCTCCCACCAAATACGACATCCTTGATTCAACCAATGCAATAAATCAAGAAGTCGTAGCAACACTAAAAAGTATACTATGGAAATTTGGCACTCTGTAGCTAAGCGTCTGCGTACGTGTAATGGTACACTAAACGCATTATTCAAAGCATTAATGGCTCTCATTAGCTCTGCTCATGGATCAAATTTTGCCGATATAGGTCGCTCGCGTTTAATAGCTTCGAAATTACTCATCTATCGTTGGCAGTTGCTTCTAATCGAAGCGTGCGTGACATATGCAAACCGTTAAAACCGACGCTAACTTCGATATCCTTATTGTCATGTAGTCACTCGCAGGAGTCAGATAGAAATCCAGAAAGCTACACGTACATTTCTACGTATTTAGCTTGGGCGATCATTAACGAAATACGACGTAAATAATTATACGCACTAAGATAACGGTCTATAAGATTTCAATTTGATGTAATAATTTTTGTTTTACCGCAAATATTAGTGAGCATCTGTTAAAAAAAAAAAAAAAAACAAGCGACTGACGCACTACAAAAACATGAACGTCTGCATTTGGTAGATGGATATAGACATAACATAGAAGAACGCCTACGGGGGAAAAGGATTGTTTTATTAAAATTAATTCCAGCCATCGTTCATGATGTTGTCATCGTCTTCATCTTCACAACAGGAGATATACAAGAACATCCATATAAAATATTAGCTTCTCTCAGCTTGGAACGGTTCTTCACGTACGCGGCATTTATTCGACATATTTTGACGGGTGACTCACTGCAGTCCGATAAAGCTAAATAACTCGCATACCGACTAAATTTGTGATACCAATTTGGCGTGGATTTTGCGGTTGTTAACTGTGAATCTTGAAACTTTAAATTTTAAAAATTCAGCAACAACTTTTATTACCGAGCTAGAATATTTAAAATAGCTTGGTCTCGTAGTGCGTCAGTTTTAATTTCCTTCGGCGGTCCTACGACCTCTCTAGCTTTCTAAATAATTATTTGAGATCCCAATGACTCTCCAACGTTCAACATCTTAAAAGTCTTAAATATAAATAGACTGGAACAAGCTTTTAAAATAAAATTATTTACAAAATTAAATATAATTAAATAAATAGACGTAAACAACAAGTAAGTACGTCAAAAGAATAAAATATAAAATTCAATTTGTGTATGTAATTTTTTCGTCAATGTCAATTTTGCAATTTATAAACATTTTATATTGCAGCTTAAAGCGCAAAAAGGATTAATATTATTGTGCTCCGCGTTTCGTGAGTAGCATATTACGTAAACTACACATTATACAACAAAAATCCATCGACATATTTCTCTGTTCAATTATAAATTATGTTCAGCCATTAGGATTTTATGTTTTAGGCTTTCATGATGCTAGTCCGTCGTGTCGGATACATCCAGCGTCTTGCACCAAAGACGGTCATAAAGAATTTTCCATAGGAATTCCCATTTTTTATAAAGCTGGTTTCTTTTGTGAGCTCCTTAGCGTAATGTATGTAAAACTTTAATGCTATAAATGACACTTACAATGATGGGTACATGGTTGTGTTCGCGTTCATTTTGTGTTATGCTTTCGATATATTTTATGTTTCCCGTTATTAAGCATTTTATTTATGTCCATTCTAACACGACAGGATTCGATGTACCAACGACAAAGAATACTTTAGCTGTAGTTGTCATTGCTTTGTAGATGTTTGATAATAAGAATAACAGCAACAAGGAACAAGGAATAAAGAACTTGACTGCAGGTTAATAAATGTTAAATGTGAATCAGTACCCGATTTCCTCAAAACAGAAGTTAACGAAACTAGTCAAACTAAAAATTTGCACCGCCTTCCGGAGTGATTTTATCATCGATAACGTATAAAAAATTTATATCAACGGCCTAAGTTATCTACTATTACATCCACCGACTATACTTCATGCGTTAGCAAACTCTTTGATTGAAATATAAACTTGTCTTTATTTTTCACCCTCAGATGCTTTTTATAATAAATTAAAGTTATTTCTCCCGTAATTATATACACTGCCATCCAGGGAAATGAGGAGGTACCCATCGTCTAGACGACCGGTATAATTACCAAGCACAGCGCTGCAGAATAATCTTTGTATCTCGCTCGATTTTTCTTACAGCATGATCATCCTTGTACAACCGATTATGCGTAAAATATTTTTAATTATAGTAAAAATGCAAGCTAATATCTTAATGAACAGCATGAATATTCATTTTTCTTCGTCCGCTCCCTTTTTGTGTATCGTATTTCTGAAATTGTTTTGTTCTTTTGACAAATGTATTCATTAGTATAGTCATTAGGGGCAGACTTACATTCGAGATGTTTTTATTTATCCAAAGAACGGGATAAAAATTAATTGAATTAATTCCGATGCCCGCAGGTGTGGTGAAATATCTTGCGTTTTATTATCAAAGCGTACAGTGAAAGAATTTAATAACCTTGGGGTTTGTCGTAAAGGTTAAAGCACGACGAATGATGACTCAGAAGTGTACCGAAGCTCCTAACTCTGCACAATTAAATGCAGGCCCTCTTACCACCGAGGATATAAAATATTTCCAAATTTATACATTACCTTTAAAGACTTCTCTTATAAGTTCATAAGCAGTATCGAAATAATTTTAATTTACATTTAATTTTAACACATTTAACTGTTAAATAGTCCGATTACATACGAAGCCACCCTTTGAAACCGACAGTAGACAATAATAACAGCGAGATATTGATTTTATAAAATTGTTTGTGTTGAATTTTTAAATTAAAAAGCGGGTTAGATAATCATTTCAAATCAATGTAATATGGCAATTCTTTATATTTTATTTATTTATTATTTATATTATTATTATTAATCAAGAATGTAAAAATACTTTCGCGAATTAGCAGTAAATCGGTATGTCGCAAATTATTGTACAATTTTGAGCCTCGAAATGATTGATTTACATAGCCGACGCGTCATATGTGCTAAGAAGCGACAAAAATTTTCTATGTAGGACGTACCTGACCTATTGGTTATATGGGTAGTCAATGCAAGCATATTTTTACTT
>LR737380.1:37074946-37104814 GCA_902655005.2 Marronus borbonicus | reverse complement strand
CTGCCGGAAAAACCGGAAAGGAATTACCGACACACCTGGTAAATATAATACAGTGCAACGCAATATAAAACTAATAAAACCTCTGGAACGTTTTTATTGATTTTAATAAGATTTTCGGTCTGCAATCTTGCGGACATAGTATTTTAATTAGCAATTATAGAGTGTGTATAACTCTCTAAATATATGTCGTGGAAGACGACTTCATTTTGCTCTTTTCGACCTTTTTCCCACCCAACTGCCAAAATATCTGTAACACTGTTAGATTAAGGTAAAATAATACATATTCAGAATATATCGCAGAACATAAAAATTATATAATATACTAACTGTACTATTTAAACTTCCTTCTATTGCTCTGCAAATAACCGTCCTGTGAAGTTATAAACATGTTAACATAGTTATTACTGCATACGTCAAGTTTTAATTTTATCTTAGCAATTATCACGTATAGTAGTTGCTAAAAATATTTTTTGTTATTGCGCCAATCATGCAATCAAAAGGTTGAAGATTTACTGATTTTTCTAGACAGCAAAGTCGTGTCGATAGCGTTATGACAACAATATATGCCATTATTCCTCGTCGATAGGAGCCAGGTTTTGTATTAGGTAGCACAACTCATAAACTGCAGTCCCCCCAAAAAGCTATTACAAATTTCTTATTGGGACGCTCATTTATAAAAAGCGCAGTCACCCTGCACAAAATAGATAACTCATTTAACAAATAGTAAATTAACTGATCACATTGGCTGTATGTTAGTAAATCTAACGACTATCGTTCGCGTTATCTCGCATTAACGCTACAATGGACTAAAAGTTCGTATTATGAAAGGGACTATATATTAAGTAGTCTGAATCTCGATATTGACTAACGATGTTGGAACCGGCAGTTTCGGTTCCCAAAAAAGCCCGAACAATATTGCCAACCGGGCGGAGATTTCGGATACGTTAGCTTTACTTCACTAAAATGTTATTAGTATGAATTAGTACCGTAATGGCAATATTATGTGAGATATAAACGCAAATAATAAATAATAATTTACTCTGAAAAAAAAATGAAGAATGTCAAAAACAAGGAAAACTGTTATTTAAAATAACCCTAACCAAAATAGCAAGGTTAAAAGCTAGTCACCTTCTCTTTTCTCCTTATTTTCTCCGTATGGTTGCTTTTCTCCTTATTTTCACCGTATGGTTGCTATTTAGCGATGTCTTTAAATGGAATTAAATACTGAATTTTATTATATTCGGATTTCGCACTTCTTCAGTAGTCAATAGTAAGTAACTTAGCAATCTGTTCATAAGTGAAGTCAACATAGAACGAAAATATTTTAATTTAATCAGTTTCTAGTGGGAAAAGAACAGAACTAATGTCCATCATTTCCAATAGTAACTCATCATTATTCAATCTTTCCCTGGCGATACTAGTTACCTCTGCCACTAACCTCAACATCGCATACTGTGCATTTAAATCTATTAACTCGATGAAAACAAGCAGTGTATGAAAAAGATACCATAGTGTAAAAAAAATAACGCATTTCTTTGCCTTTGTTGTCAGAAAATTATTATCTTTTTTACTATATCAAACATTTCAGGTCGCTGGTCAAACATCTCATAATTTTCTGTCAAAAATATTATGCTTCAGAGTGGTGGTGGCAAGGTTGTATTTATGTTGGCTTCGCTCAGGCATAAATGCATAATAGGTGATGTTAAGGACTTAACATTTTATTTTTTGTTTTATTTTATTTTATAAATGTAACCATTTTTATTCATTTGAAAGTAATATTTTGTTTGTGTCCATTTTATGATAAATTGAATGTTTCTTTTGTTTTGCCTTGTATAAATTTATATATTTCATATTTAGCATCATGTAAACTTTAACGTGTACGCATTCAATGTAAAAATACATATAATTTCTTATAAAGTTCGCAAATATTTAAAATTCGTCAATGTTCTAATTAAAAATATCTTTAATAGTCATTTATTATATCTGTTTGATGAAGCTCCTGCTAATTCATGTATCAGATCGAGCGCTGGGTAAGGAATGTCCGCAAGTTACCGTCGGTAACGTACACTTACGTACAAGTTATCGAAACTTCGTCGGAAGTCAAACGTACGAACTACCATGACTGCCTGCCTTCTCTCTTTCGCTTCTGAGTCACGCAGCGCTCAGACCCCGCACTATCGTTGGTTTTTCCGCTTATACATGGGGACAGCAGCTCGGAGCAAGATGCTAGAGGTGGTGTATCAAATAAGTACACGAAATAACGCGAGCGTCTGGGTAGCCGTGAGTTGTATAGCATCTTTTTGCGGTAGTGATCGGCTATTTGCTGCTGTCGCCCAACCTGACGCTCATGCTCCGGTAGGGTTTTGCGGTGGCCCTATCGTTAGACATTGAATGAACGCGTACACAAAGAAGGAACCGAATTTATGTATTTGAATTTATATATATATAGATATATAAGGGAATTATTTAATAAATGTATTTTGTATATCTACGTACTGTGTTTAATTTGAGATCAATCGATTAAGCGAGTAAACACATAAGAATTACATATAAGCAATTGGTCCTTTCGCCTCACAAGAAAGATACACCGAAGCAGACGACTAGCGGCATTGTTCTTGAAACTAGGAGAACGTAACAGGTGATATACCAATAAGCTATACTTAATAGAATAAAATTACATAAAACTGACAACCACTAAATTTATGGGGTTGTAGAAAAAATCCCCAATGCTTAAGGTAGTGTTTCTTCTTGTTAGTACATAGAAGAAATATTTTCTTAAATTAGGTAGTAGATACTTCCTTAATTTTATCTACCACCGAACATACATTTCCTTAAACATGAACATATCTCATTATATGCGCTGCAACTGCTTGACAAAATTTCGGCTTCCTCCAATAGGTGCCCTAAATTCAAAATGTTTGTATCATATTTGATTACGGAAATACGCACAATGGAAATAAATCAATAACGTCCCTTTTACGCTCGTTTCCCATTAATTCAATACAGAAAAAGAGAAATAAAGAACGTAACACACTGAAGATAATTAGTGAACATGTATGCTTCAGTATATCAGACGTTGAATGTACGTCCGTTTGTATATTTTTCTATTAATGGTATTAAACCACGCCAAGCTTTTGTGTAGGGAACATGAATAAATTAACATGCGTGTGCAACTTTCAATACGCTATTGTTTCATACCATCCCATCCCTACGACGTCGTTGCATTCATAAAGCAAAATAATTTTGTACTCACCGATTTCTTACGATACAGCTCCCTTTTGATAATAAAATGCTTATTCATTGCTCGAATTTCGTTAAAAATAAAATTTACAACTATTGGGAGACTTAAGTTATTATTATTCCCTAGAAATGACCATAAACAGAAAACCATTGTTAATTTTCAAAAGAAAGCGTAATAATAAATAAAAATGTTGTTATATATTTCCGCGGTCAATGTTTTTTTTTAAAGAAGCTAGATTTCCCGATTGAAACCGTGTCGTGATTGCATGAGCATGCCGAAGTTCATTAAGTTAACAACAACAACAATTTTTAACAAAAATTATGCGAATACGCCATGGTAACCGAAACGTAGCTTCGAATGTGCTTTTTCTTCGTACTAAAATGTTGTTCATTAGACGCACACGAGAACTATTACCGTGCACACGGTTAAGATGTTTAAAGGACGCCGTTCTAAAGTTCAAGCGTCTAATGAGAAACCAAAAAGCTATTTGATCAGATCAATTGCAGACTTCACTTCACACGGTGCGGATTAGAGGAGCGAACAGAGAACCCTTTTAATCTGGAACTACAGTAATAACATTCACGATGCGGATTCCACCCCAACTCCGCTCCTGACCGCTAATTGCTGAATAACGGTAAAGCTGGGAACATATTTTGAATGTACACATGTGTTTATCCCCTCTGCCAGGGATTTTTCCCGGCGATCTAGTTTGTAAACGAGCGTTTCATTGCCGGATAGAGACGTGTCCTAATGCAGCTCGTTAAACTCTTCAGAGATGAATATAATTGGTATTTATATAAGACCGCTCTGCGATAGTGCACACCGCAACTTGATAAACATCCAAGCAATTGCCGGTATCACCATAGAGGGAATGCTGCTATAATCGTTTATGTATGTAACTAGTAAAGTTTTCAACTATGCGATTTCATTTTTGTCCTACATCCGCACCTAGAATGGAAGAAAATAAGCTAACTGCAAAATAAATATGTAAATAATTATGAACATGTTTGAGCTATATTGGTTGGTGGTTATAATTTTTTCTTTAGCCGGTTTTACAAATACTTAAACCTCCGGGATTGAAAGAGGGAAGCAAGGACAGGCTTGGACAATACAGATTTGGCAGAATGGAAAAATATTAATATATGTAACGTAATGCGGTGGTTTGTGCAGTTAACAATCCACTATTACTTCGCTTTGCATCAAAATTAATATTGTCCTTATTTTATTGCTTTTTTGTGGAACTTTTATAAAGTCGAAAGTTGTACAATTACTATCTTATTTATTGCCCCGCTAAAAATGCCAAGCATAAGCAATTCTACACATCAGCAAGGATTTTTACTCCATGCACAACACAAGTTTCATCCGGTACGGTTTTAACGTTTGTTGCGTTCCATTAAGTACATATTTTGTTTTCTCCTCGACGCCATATAATAAGGTAAGTGGATTGCAATGTCGTTTGTATTACCGTTGATGTTCATTACGTCATTTCTTATTTATTGTAATTCGTCAAAGTTCTTTTATTTTAATATATGGGAATAGTGCTGAAGCATCACTGTAAGCTGTTTGTTATATTACTTTTCCCTACCACGTAAACATAATAAAATAAAGCGGACGATAAGGACATGTTCATTACTCATATCAAAACTTGTCAACTGCGAAAGTTGAGCCCAGACATAAACTCATTGTCGGAGTCCACTTGGGACCTCCAAGATAAAATGATTGCCATAAACTGCTACGATGCGGGGTATTTATGAACTAGACAATAATTATTGCAATCATTTTTCTAAGTAAATGACATGTCGGTAGATTATGTACTCGGCAGGGTATATATACCTTCCCAGCCCTTCCCCTTTCGTAGCAATATTCTCCCTTCTATCCAGATATGAATACAACATTAAACTAATCAGAATTGTTACCCTTAATTTTAATTATTCTTATGTATACAGACTGATCCGAATTAACGGACCGCTGTTGCTATCTTCTTAATGTTGGACTTACAAGATTAGTTAAATTGGCAATTGGCTAGTGGTGTTTCTGCTGCTGTTTAATATGCATTGAACAGTTAAACAACAAATGAAAATAATTTTCTTTCAAAATAAAACGCTCCATATTCTTGTGGTTCAATTTCTGATATATACAGATTGTTGTTCTAAAATGGGAAACAAGAGGGTTAGAGTGCGGTTTCTATTTTCTACAAAAAATTTGCGCAAGTGGTCTAACGCTTATAGATGTATCTCTATGCTGAAACACCAACTGAAACCTCGCTGAAATATAAATAACCAGAGTATTCCTGACCTTGCTTATAGCATTTTCCTCAATTACCGGCTATGTACAAATTTTGCTGAAAGGGAGGAATATTTTTAATAGAAGAAGATAAAGCATATAAAAAACAACTTAGAAATGAGTTGAGCGTAGGCTTTCACGACCGTAATCCATAGTAGAAATGACTAGCATAATGTACATTAGATCACACGGAACACTTGTTTCGAAAGTGAGGTAATAATTTAGAGCAGAATATATATTTTTTTAATACATGTTGTAAAAGCACACTGGTTTGGAAGTAATTGAATGGCGATCCTAACCGATAGGTCAGTAATTGATAGTTGCACAAAGGAAATATGTCGTAATATTCGCATTATAGCATAGCGAATCAACGACGATACAGATCACCGAAAGACCACCCCAAAAGTTAGAAGGGGTTAATGTTCAACCACCGTATATGCACCCCTGTGAAAAGCGATCTCTCGCGACCGCCTGTAGATTTCATTACCGATACCGTTCTTTGTGTTGCTATGATTAACTGACCATGATACGGAAGTTACAGTTCGTTTCATCATGCATGTTGGAGCTAATGTGTTTTGCTTTGACCGAAGGTATAAATATTTTCTGGAAGAAAAGGAAACAAAAGCGCCCCACAACGGCATTCTAAAAGCGTATTCAATTTTAATTCGACAATATCGTGACGGCGTAATTGCATTAGTTGTGAACTACATGGACGGCAGTTTGTTTTCACAACTACCTAGTTTGAATAAAATGGCGCAGGTTTTTATTTTTTTATTTTATTTTATTATGATCTCTGACAGCTTTTTAGTTATCGATTCCACAAAGTCAAATTGTTTCTATTGATCTCTGGCGATAAAATCAATGTTTACCACTTTTATGTCTTTTTTTACCCACCCTTAAAATATTACAAGAAAAAATCAAATAGTAATTATAAAACAAACCTTTATTCTGTGCTTATACAAAGTACTTTGACAGTTATAAAAACAATGTGCTTGTCAATTTTCTAACAATGATAATTATAAATTTACTTAAATTAGGGATTCGTCAATATGTCCACCTTTCGCTTTTATTACTGCCGCACACAGTTTCGGCATTCTTTCTAACAGCTTCGCTAGTGTTAGTGGCTCTATTTTGCTCCGCGTATCCTGTAGTTGCGTCCAAAGTACTGTTGCCGATGTTGAAGCAGATTTTCGAACCCGTCGATCGAGTTCCTCCCACATAAGCTCAATCGGATTGAGATCTGGACTTTGGGGCGGCTATTTCGTAACAATGATTTGGTTTCTGTGCTCCAGCTGTTCTAAATACTTACGGCATATCTTGGCAGTGCGTTTCGGCTCATTATCGTGCTGGAACACGAAGTTCTCAGCGATTAATCGTGTTCCAGATGGGATAGCATTCCTCTCCAAAATCTCCCTATAGCCTTCTCTTCTCAGGATACCATCTATTTTGACCAAATCTCCCACAGAGGCACCGCCAAAACAACCCCAAATCATAACTGATCCTCCTCCATGTTTTATTGTTGGTATAACACAGGATTCAAGTGCTCGTTCCCCTTTCGATCTACGAACAAATGTCCTTCTGTTTGAACCAAAAGTGAGAAATTTAGATTCGTCGGTCCAGAGTACTTTCTTCCAATCTTTGTGTTCTCTTGCCCGTGTTAACCGATTGGCTTTGTTTGCTTTGCGTAATAACGGCTTCCGTATAGCAATCCTTCCATACAAACCAGCTTCGCGCAAACGCCTTTTCACTGTGGTGACACTAACTGGTTTTGGACGCAAAATATTCATTTCGGCAGCAATTTCTGGCGCTGTTTTGCGTATATTTCGCTTGCTTGTCATTACCATAGCACGATCTTCTGTTGGTGTTGTTATTTTTGGCCGTCCGTGTCGCCGTTTATTCGATACACTGCCACTTGCTTGATACTTTTTCACATTGTAATCCACGGTTCTACGGTTTATTTCAATAATGTAGCAATTTCTCGGTTGCTTTTACTAATGTTGTGATAAGCCACTATTTGAACGCGCGTTTCTATCCATGATTCTTTTCTTGCCGACATTACTTTAATTTTACTGGCTGTTTTAAAACACTTTGCACAAACTCTTCACTATTCGCTGCTTGCAATGGGAAAGCTGGATGTACACTAAATTTTTCATTATATTGAAGTAGTGCCTGTGTCGTCTGTTATCATATTTTATGACAGCCGCAATAAAAATTTCCCAGAAACTGCTCTTTATCTAGTCCGTCTACCTGAATGGACCTAAACCGCAAAAAATTGTCATTTCCAATATCTTAATGCCAGTCGGCTCATTACGTAACACAGAACATTACATAGCAACAATAATCCATCTGGTACTTACAGTTTAATAATACAAATACTTTTATAGGGATAACATACAGTATAGTTGAAGAACCGCCAATTATGAAGGTGGGTAAACACTTATGGCCGGTAGTGTACATAGCACTTTCAATGCAATCATCCTGTCCATCCTTAATCTCATACTAGTTCGATACCAATTCCCGTATTTTGCGTTAGATAAGTATAAGCTCTAGCAAATATCTATTTTATCGCCATATAAGGGTGCAGAATCATTCTCTTATTCCCTCTCCTTAACCTGGCTAAAAGTGTCACCACCTTTTTTCCTGTTATTGCGACGTACCTCACATCTTTGTCTTGGTTTAACAAGACGCAGATCTCATATAACCAGGTTTTCATATTATTGAACATTTAGTAGCTTATCTAGGCTGAATATTCCGCCAATACTTGATACTTGTTAACTTATTTCTTTATGTTAAGCATACCGTTAGAAATTAACTTATCAACGTTGCTAAATTAAATAGTCTATCTGTGTTTTACCTTTAATATTATCGTTGATAATCATTAATATAAATATTTTGTTATTTTAAGTTATGAAGTGAGTGTAATACACTCCAATTACCGATATTTGAAAACGCTGCTTTTCAAAAGAATATTCATTCCAAACGAAAATTATAACTACGGAAAGACGTATATACACATAATATACGCATCACGGTTCCGTAAAACTTCAAATTACTTGAAGTCTGCAAACATTTCCGTCCGTTTATGAAAGGTAATGTATGCTTAAAATGAGACTTTTAGAGGGTGAAAGGACCTTTGAATCGCATGACCATACACGCATTCATGTATAAAGCACTCATAAGTCAGGCTGAAGGAAATTTTATAAGACAAATTTTAGGATATTACTTTAGATTTAGATTGCGCTACCTCCTTCATTGTAATGAATTCGTACTTACAGAAGCTTCCTTTAGGGAAATTGTAGCAGTATGACAATAATTTGTTAGGTTCTGAAATTTTGTGATATGCGCGAGCAGTCTAATTTAGAGTACGTAAATTTAAGTTGGTATGTTAGTTAAAAGTTAAAAAAATATGCTTATTCTTCTTAGCAGTTCTGTGAATGCCGTACTAAAAGAAACAACGTAAAAAAACTGTGAAACACACCAAAAACTAACGAATTTAGATGAATTTGCCATAAAGCTTATGAAAGAAAATAAAAACAATAATTAACAAAACGTACAAAATAAACGACAACGAAAACAAGGATGAAGTGGGAAAATATGAAGCACGTAAGTTTTAATAAGAGAAGATATCAGAAAAAATATGATAGACTTCACTGATCGCAAATGGCCTTATATACTGGGCTGCATAGTTATCATTAAAGTGCGTACGTATAAAAGTTGTGTAGAGAACACATAAAGTACAGCAGAGAGTTAATTAAGAAGTTAGTGCTAGGTTTCTTGTTAACAAAAGTAACGA
Organism: Marronus borbonicus; assembly: GCA_902655005.2. Taxonomy (NCBI): domain Eukaryota; kingdom Metazoa; phylum Arthropoda; class Insecta; order Coleoptera; family Scarabaeidae; genus Marronus; species Marronus borbonicus. The sequence continues at coordinate 37,095,497 of LR737380.1, read as the reverse complement.
AGAATCTAGACTTAATTCTAAGAGTATATTGTTCTTTATGAATGTTTTTCGTTAGGCAAAGTTACTATGGCACTACGAATGTCTGCATTAAATCTTTTTCATTTTCTTCAGACCTGTACATAAATAGCAAATCACGATCTACTCCAACTGTTTCTCACTTTTTTATGGCCGGTGTGTGTTACGTTCTCCTAGTTTGAAGAACAATGCCGCTAGTCGCTGCTTCGGTGTATCTTTCTTGTGAGGCGAAAGGACCAATTGCTTATATGTCATTCTTATGTGTTTACTCGCTTAATCAGTTGATCTCAAATTAAACACAGTACGTAGATATACAAAATATATTTCTTAAATAATTCCCTTATATATCTATATATATATAAATTCAAATACATGAATAGCATGCGATATGGATTTCATAATTCGGTTCCTTCTTTGTGTACGCTTTGCGGGACATTCAATGTCTAACGCTAGGGCCACCACAAAACCCTACCGGAGCACGAGCGTCTGGTTGGGCGACAGCAGCAAATAGCCGATCACTACCGCAAAAAGATGCTGTACAACTCACCGCTACCCAGACGCTCGTGTTATTTCGTGTACTTATTTGATACGCCACCTCTAGTATCTTGCTCCGAGCTGCTGTCCCCCTGTATAAGCGGAAAAATCAGAAACCAACGATAGTGCGGGTCTGAGCGCTGCGTGACTCACAAGCGAAAGAGAGAAGGCAGGCAGTCATGGTAGTTCGTACGTTCGACTTCCGACGAAGTTTCGATAACTTGTACGTAACTGTACGTTACCGGCGGTAACTGGCGGATTTTCCTTACTTAGCGCTCGATCTAATACATGAATTAGCAGGAGCTTCATCAAACAGATATAACAAATGACTATTAAAGATATTTTTAATTAGAACATTGAAAAATTTTAAATATTTGCGGACTTTATAAGAAATTATACGTATTTTTACATTGAATGCCCACACGTTAAAGTTTAAATGATGCTAAATATGGAATATATAAATTTATACAACGCAAAACAAAAGAAACATTCAATTTATCATAAAATAGACACAAACAAAATATTATTTTCAAAATAAATAAAAATATTTACATTTATAAAATAAAATAAAACAAAAAAAAATAAAATGTTAAGTCCTTAACAGTGTGCGTATAAACGTGCTACATATGACATCGTCCCAACACTGTCTATATAAGTATTATAAAATGCAACAATGCATGTAGGACAAAAGAACACGTAACTTTTGATGAAGCTCCATCAATAAAATAGTATCAACAGGAAATAGCGCAAATTGATTCGCAGTCACTTCAAAAATCACGCAATATATCGATACATATACGTATGATTTACGATAATAGGATCGGACTACCGTCCAAAACTATTATGGGACTAAATATATCTACGTATTATATGTCATTTCAATAGCGTTCCTATTCAAGATGGTTTAATAAGCTGTCAACGCAGCCAGTCACCGCTTCCTGCATAATAACTAGATTATTGCAATAAAATTGCTAGTAATTGGATCTAAACTTCCCCATAATGTCGAAGATTATACACGAATAGTATATTAGAAAACAAATTTCATACGATGGTATTTTATCGCTCGCGTTCAAAATCTGAAAAACGAGGTCAAGGCAAAGCTGCCACTAAAACACTCTAAATCACAGGAATTTTTTCCAATTTATCCATTTTATTACAGTATACGTTCCTATTTGACCTATACAACTTCCTCTTTCTCCTGAATTGATAACATTTCAACGTCTAGTGGCTGTTGTGCTTAGAAAGTGTCGATACTCAGGAGATTAATTTTTAAAATTAGTTCTGATATAAGTACATTTTAAAAAGTTATATCCGATGACAAGAACACATTATCGCCTTATCTTTGAAAACATGTTACAGAGAAAAACTTTACATTCTCATTACCTAATTGAGCAATAAATAAGCAATTCAAATATGCAAGTTAGTAATTGCAACCCGAAGCTGCATATACTATACTCACAATTGTTTCCGGCAGAATTCTCGCGTGCGGAAACGGTCGTTTGCATCGATTCTGTATTTTACAGCTGCCACGGCGGTATTACCTTACTAAGTAGGTGGATAGGAAACATATTTCAGTAGAATACCCTTCCTAGTCATAACTTGGGTAATACGGTGCGCGCCCTTTTAAAAATTTAAAACGAACCCGTCTTTACAAAACAATTTACGGAGCCAGGGTATAATTGGTGCTTGACTCCCGGCGATTGTATCCATGATTTATTTTGACACTTCTGTAACGTAACTGGTAACGCAAAAAGAAATGCGGCCTCCCTCAGAAAATACTTCCTTATTTATTTCGCATTTCTTCGCGTTTAAATGCCCAGCTGGTGGTCGTGAATGGTTTTGAACTGCTAAAGGATTTATATCTCTATTTTATCTTCACGAACAGGAGCCTTTTTTTTCTGATTCAATGCTTGCAACTGACAGAATCGGATATTATCGAAATACTATTGTGGTCGCAATAAGCCCAACAAAGTATAAAGTTATTATTAAGAACATATTAAATAACAATTAAAAAAATGGCCAATGCGAATTAACGAGTCATGGTAACCGAATATGCGGTTTGACAATTATCCAGTTTAAAATTTAAAAAACGTTAGCTGGATTCATATTTTTGCCATCTATAATACCCTTGTACAACACCATGCCCAATTTACAATCCAATTTAAAATCCAAATAGTCCGCTTAGAGAACACAAAATACATATAGATATTCGCATATTTGCTTACTACCCACTGCAGTCCCCCGAGGATTTGCTTCACGTGTGAAGAATAATAATAATCACTGACCGCACAGTTTTTGTAATTTTGCTGTAACCATAGAGAACAAATCGGTGGATTAAAACATAAAATATGATTTATGGCCCTGGCCTGGAAACAACGCTAACGCAAGCATAGCCCATATCATGCGAAAAGCCTTAATAAAAGCTGGCATTAAGGGGATAAATATTGACGTATTGATTTGTTGGAAATTTTTGCATACATATAGATTCTAATAAAGGTTCCATACGGAGCGCTAAATCATGTAAATATCGAACCGTACTATAAGTTACAACATTAGCACAAACAACATGGGGAGAAGTACTGTAGTTGTAGATATTCAATGTTAATTTTACTTAGTGTAAGTTTATTACTTTATGTTTGCACTGAGATAAATAAGTTCCAAACAATTTAGGTACCTATGAAAAAAATTAATTAATTAATTTTCTATATGTACAATGTATTACATGCTTAACATCCAATAATCCAAACAAACTGCGGTGAAAATTCTCATTTCATTAATTCGATGAATTAATTTCTATAATGCGAAAAGTATTAACAAAAATAAATTATTTAAATTATCTTCTGGGAATTGAAACTTGCTCTATCCCATACATACACATGTGAATAAGAAAATAATTTAGAAAAACTCATCTTCTTATCCGATATTCATTTATTTTTAAGTTATAACGTAACTGAAAAATTTTAACCCGCCCAAATTTTCGCTTGTTTTGCCTTAGACATCCTTGCATTGGTTACCCATGTGAAACAAACAGTTCTTCACTTCCTTTCACACGTAACATACCAGATATCTAAATCAATCCTTTCGAGACTCAAAACCATTTCAATAATTTTAGTGTTAATGTATTTTGGGGAAATCGCTAACCTTACCAAATTAGGAAACTCTCCATAACGGGGATGTTTCCCGTACTTCCTTTTCAACAAAAAGGACTCCAAACGCAATGTATGGAATTTCGGTACACTAGTTAGGCGAATCATGAAGATTTTACGTCAACAATAAAGGTATTGCAGCCTTTCAATACACAGTGTTCGTACTTTGGCAGAATGCTGATAGGAATGGCAGCAGTCCTTGAGTCGCTCTGAAATTTTATATGTAAATGTTTCATATGTTTAATGGTACTGGTAATGGTCGATAAGCAGTAGCGTCTATAAAGTTATATTAAATTAAGGAAAATTTTACTAATCACTAGTAGCTATAACAGTTGTTTCCTTTAATCAACTAAACCAACGGGCGCTTCTGGTGTAATGGATAAAGGATAAGCTAGCGAGATTATCATAAAACAATATTCTAAATTTAATTGTTCTTTGTGAATCATATCTTAATCTATTGTTAATTAATAGCATCTTTGTAATAACAACCAAATTAAATACTTAAGCAATTTTTCGATAATAGATTAACAAAAAGACAACTACATTATCATAATAATATACGGTACGCTTTTCATATTTTTATATAAAAAAAAAAAACTATATCAGATGAAAATTATACGCTAGTCGGTAAACTTTTGATCAGCGCATAAAAATGCAATACCCGCCTTACGGACATCCCGTTTAAAATACCTTTGAAGTGCACAGAATACGTAATTTGATGCAGAAATTGGTCTAAATTATCATAATCAGGTTGTTATACATAATTGCTTGCTTCGACTGGTCAGAAATCTGTCCATAACAATTTCCAGCACCTTGTAAGATTCGAGTACGAAAATTACTACGAACAGTTAGCGGAGGACGTCGGAATTTCTAAGAATTACATTCCGATTTCAAACATATTATTTTCATTTTAAAGTACTTGATTGTTAAGGTGCAAAGTATCCGTTTTTCGGAATCCCTATTCCAATTTTACGATTAAAAACGTTGAAAATAATTAGGATAATGCGGTGGTAGCAGCGAGTAACGACGTATTCCATACATAATTTAGTGTGACCATTATGGTGCGATGCATTCTGTATAGTCTTACTGTTTAATTAATTTTTGTTTGCCGAACCGTAATTTATTAATTAATAAAGTTCCTGAATTCGATTCTGATACCCACGCAAAAGCAATGCTTTCTTAAATTTTAAAAATACATATTATTTAGCTGATGGGAGTATCAGATCCACAGGTTACAATTACCGAAAAAGGTTAGGTACATTTATCATTTTTATATATAAACACTGCTGTTCGGCAGCGGTGTGAACCATTCCACCCATCAAGAATGCTGAATATTACAGATATAATTGGTTGTAGAAATAAGAGGAAATACTTTGATTGAGGCGTCGTAAATAAGTTATTGAAAATTTCAAATGCCTAACGCCTAATATATCGTCAGGAAGATTGAAATCACCAAACAATACTGTATTTTTTTATCAAATATTTTAAAATGGATGTGTAAAAATGGCATATTCGATTAAGTAGACAGTTTGGCAAATAATATAAGGCAACACAAGTATTTTCTTTACCAAACTCTTTCAAGGCATTCCTATCACTATGCTTGAGTCAGACGATGTCCACCGATTACTGCATATGTCGCTGTTAAGGACTTAACATTTTATTTTTTGTTTTATTTTATTTTATAAATGTAACCATTTTTATTTTATTTGAAAGTAATATTTTGTTTGTGTCTATTTTATGATAAATTGAATGTTTCTTTCGTTTTGCCTTGTATAAATTTATATATTTCATATTTAAACTTTAACGTGTGTGCATTCAATGTAAAAATACGTATAATTTCTTGTAAAGTTCGCAAATATTTAACATTCGTCAATGTTCTAATTAAAATTATCTTTAATAGTCATTTATTATATCTGTTTGATGAAGCTCCTGCTAATTCATGTGTCAGATCGAGCGCTAGGTAAGGAATGGCCGCCAGTTACCGCCGGTAACGTACACTTACGTACAAGTTATTTATATTATTTATATATATATAGATATATAAGGGAATTATTTAATAAATGTATTTTGTATATCTACGTACTGTGTTTAATTTGAGATCAATCGATTAAGCGAGTAAACACATAAGAATTACATATAAGCAATTGGTCCTTTCGCCTCACAAGAAAGATACACCGAAGCAGACGACTAGCGGCATTGTTCTTCAAACTAGGAGAACGTAACAGTCGCATTGGCGAAAACCGCCTTATAAAAGCCACACAGATAACGTACACCGCCAACACCAACGCATGTACCATAAAATTTGAATTCCAGAGTTTCATATCTAAATAATCTGCGGTAATAACTGAAATTTAGCCATTTTTGTTGCTCTGCAACGTCAAACGAAAACAGAATATTTAATTCATCTTGTATAAAATATTTATCTGTATTATGTTTAACGCTCTTCGCCTACGCTAACACCGCTCAATTATTTATTCAATTTTGTGTTAGCATAACCCTAATTAGAATATATCCAAATAAGTTAATGTTTATGAATGAAAATGCACCTGCGGCTCAAAAAGGTTCTGTCGTTTTATAGCCGTAAAATAAAGAGGGGACCGTTGAAATTAAACAATAAATGTTCCATTTATCACGTATATACATATAATAGGTAATACAAAACCTCTGGCGCCACATACCGAAGTGCAGGAACCTACTTGTTATCGCGCGTTGTGATTACTGATTACTGAAAACTTGACTGCTTGACTAATGCTTAATGTTAATTATTACTTCTTCTACGAATAGCAATTTGGATTATTATGTCTTGAACGCCCCCAATTACACTTGTCTCTTGGGGAACAGAATGAAAGGAAATGTCGAAGCGCATGCATAAAAAAGAAACGTACCTAAAGATGCACGGCTATTACCTAGGAGTTGGCCAGATCTACTCGAAGTAAAAAAGGTAGGGTTGGGCTATTTTTGTAATCGTGAGAAAATAAATAGCATGTGGGCTATAATTCACGGTTTCGATTTTTTTCGTTTCTGCATTGAAATTATGCATTGTTTATGCTTACATGTAATAAAGTCGGAGCGCGGCACTCTGTACTTTCAATAAAAGCTAAGGCGTAGTTATATATATATACACAATAGCTACATACATGGTATCGCCCAGGATAATAAATAACGCACACAATAGGTTGCGCATTTTAAATAATGACATGCATTTAATGCTTCGCGCTAATAATAATCGGAATATAAAACCTAATAAACGAGCGCCAACTCTCATTACACTAAATCATCATTCAGTACACATAAATTACAATATGAGCAGCATAATTAATTGCAAAAAGCAGCAGTCGGAAATATGTGCGGCGAATATAATCGAACCTCTGAATAAAGTAACTATTATTGTAGATGTACGTAATAGTTTTTATTTAAAATCTACGTTTGAATACGGGCAGATATGTAGAGATAGACAGATAAATTTGCAATAAAAAATTTGGTGCGTGTCAATGCCTACACCAAGGAGAATAATGGCCGTTAGGAGTTAACACATGGATAACAATGTGGATGACAACCAAATTTTCAAAAAAAAAAACGTTTAAATTTCACAAATATTTCGCTTACTACAGACTACAAACTTTACAGATGTAAATTAAAAGAAACAGTAATAATTAAATTTAGTTTAAAGCAGCTAGTCATACGTGTGAATATGAAAGTTTACCGATGCACATCGTAAGACCTTTGACGGAAAGAAAAACTATCTGTAAAGAAAACCACGAGGCGATAGCACACGTTTCCGCGAAATATAAAAGGTAATACACCGGTTTATCTTAATGGATTTGAACAAGTCACGTGTTTTTCTTGAATTATAATGCCTTTCTTTTAACATAAAGATAAAGCAAAAGGAAATAAAAGAGAATGCATTTTTATTGAAAAGAACATTATCGTATTCAGCGGAAACTGAACGCTCTGTATACTTGAGTATAATTTTAAGTTATGTTAGAACACATCAGAAAAATGCCTAGAAACAATAACCAAAAAATATGATGCTAAGATAGCTTAGCTTCCTCATGGTATTGATCGAATAATTCACGGCAAACGCAATAAAAGGAGAGAGAAAAAAATACACTAACACACGGACATATTTCTGCCTACCCGGCGTCATCAGCGTGGTTTCGAGAGTAATTTTTTATCTCTACCTTCTATCGCTGTTGCCTCACAGTTAATGCCACAACTTTCAAAACGACAAACTCGACATTTCTTGGCTCCCTCTAGTGCCAAAGAAAAGCATGCCTGCCGTTCAGGAAGCAGCGACATAAACCGGGTACTGTTCCCCAGTCTCCTCTAGATTATTAAGAAAAGAAATTATCCTCCGCACACGCCTTAAGAGACACGCTATGTATCTCAAATTCTAATTTCATTTTAGTTTAGAGAATAAATAGTCTTCGCCAAACCATTAACTCACCCTGTATATGATGTATCTCCAAGACACTTGAAATTCCCAAACATTGGAACTTACTAACGCTACCATACTATATACGAGACGACTTTGAAAATCGCTTTTACAATACATGACCAAATTAGCCAATTCTGCATTTGAACGAACCCCCGTAGCAATTATGCGTTAACTACACAATTAAGCCGCACTGTGGATTTTAATCAAACTAATTTGTTCTACAGATCTAAGCTTGGCGCTAACACTTTATGTAGAAATAAGCATTTTGTAGAATTGATTTTTTTTGTATATATTAATGAGACAAGCACGACTAGCAATAACTAGATCTAAGTTTTCAAGACAAACACTTTAGGTGAAAGATATTGACCACAACATACCTAACCTGTCCAGATACGATCAAATTTTATCTAACACAATCGGTTTTTGAATCCCTCAATTATCCGCAAATTTAACACTTGTCAACGTCGCATATACGACAGATAATAGTTCCCATGAAAAAATGCCTTCAAAGCACCGACTTATTTAGCGCTAAGAATGGACGTATACACATAATGCATCTATTGTAAGTATCGCAGGTTCTAAGTGAGTTGCACATTCCGTCGAATGCCTGCGTGACTTGAATATTCTTCCTAATTGTTTCGTCCTCTTTCGGGTTTATGTCAAAGGAAAACATTTTTGTGAAGTTACCCTCGCTATTAGCAGCTTAATCACTATCACAGTTGCTTTCAATAAGTGTACCATTGAATTAAAAGGTAAATGGTTTAGCATCATTTATAGCGAAATTAAATTTTTAGTTCCCTTTTCGTTACTTAAATACTTCGTTTTATCGATAAAAGTGTTGCAGGCAACTTTAATTTATTTTTTATTTCCTTAATAGAAATAAATTTAATCTGTAGTACTTCCTGTAGTAGAGCAAAAAATCGAGGTTAGAGTACATGCAAATAAATGCTTCTTATTTTGAAAAAAAAAAACAGTTCGCTTTGAGGACTCGAAGACTCCGATATCATGAGCAGTAACTGTTATAATTAATTTTGCTGTTTAGTTCAGAATAACACTATCGTTCTCCATATGAAAGGAAAACCATTATGACATAATTTCTAACTTTTCTAGAGAACCGTAAAAATTATTTTAAAAATAAAATTTTGTAAGTTGAAATTTCCATCCGAATGAATCGAGGAAAGTTCTAAGCTTAAAGACGTAAAAGTTCAACATCACTGTAAAATAACATCATTCGCAGGATTTTCGAAGAACTATAAAAATCAATTTTCGTTAAACGGCGACATTCATAAAAAATTGAATTAATTGAAGGTAATAAATTAAATAAAAAAATAAAAATAAAAAAGGTAAAAAATAAGGATTTAAAGCATTTTTATTTTTAGAATACTTAAAATGCCAATGTTAAAGTAACCAACGTGAAAAACCTAACGGTTAATTACTTGCTTATTTCATTGAGTGGGTTCGCGAAATTTTAGAGGTTGAATATTCGGAAAAACCTCATATTTTAGTCTTATCGCGTCGGCTTGCCGGTAATGGATACACATGTGTTGACAACATTATGCGAAAGTAAAGGATGTGCCGTAAAAACTCCGGATTTCGTGCCATGAATTAAGAAGGCACTGGTACGATTTTTCCAGTGTATACGCTTCGTTAGGTTTTTAAAATTCTGCCCTGCACTGCGTATTTAATTTCCTTCTTTCCTGCGTGATGCAGAAACTCCAAATGAGTTTCTTTGAAACCGAGAAACCCCAACTACACATTAAATATAGTAGATTATTATGTTATCATTCAACAACATAAAGCTCTTGTTAACTAATAATATTTAATTCCTTGTTAACGGCGACTAAATTCGTAACTCTTACTATTTATCTGAAATTTCGATATGTTACCAGTAGCGAAAGCGCATGAAAAAGGATACGTTTTGTTGTATTTACCCCACAACGAATGGACCCTTTTAATAATAAATCAGCATGAAATATGGGTTTAAAGGTCAGGAGAATCATGTCTGCTGTTGTTGTAGTATCGCATACATCTTATTTTTTATATTGCTCTAATGTTTTACACGAAACCCGACATATTTAAACACGAGTTACTGCAATTATTAAGTATATTAAGAAACAAGGTTTCACAAATGTAATTTTAACCGCCAACGGGATTTTCCTTGCGAATTTTATTTTTATTTCATACTTCTCTACTATTGTGCTAGCATTGTAAATATTAGATTATTATCTCACGCAAAATCTGCATACTACTCTCAAAAGGAAGAAGAAAAGCAAAATATATTCAATCGCCGACAAGGATGATGCCGCTGTCGAGCTTTTCAGTAACTTCGCGTACTTCCTGTACGCATCAGATTGATGTCTATTGTTTGGAGATATTTAACTGCGGTTAAATGTAATTATGTGCAGTGGTCTTACAGTTCCGATGGTTAAACGAAATCGCGAAGTGGTGACAGCGATACGTCACGGCCAGTAAATCACAGAACAGTGCCATTGTGAACACAGCAATGGCGTCGCCATGGGTCGCTGCTTTCCTACCCATAAAATATATCCTCTCTTGTCGGCGGATAACAACTATAGCCCATCTACGTCGAATTCATATATTTTACGGCACAACGGTCTCGTGTCTTGTGCCTCGTGAATTAAAAAAAAAAAAACAAGGAAATGCCTATGTATGGATTCGTTCTTCATGTTTTGTTATCCCGCAATAGCTCTATATCCGTGCTCCAGTCAAAATCGTTACTTTGCAACCTATGCGACTATAGTTTTTAGTATACGGAGCTAAAACTTTAGTTCTTGAAGAAATTTAATTTTCATGAACAAATTTTTATAACAATATATCCTGTTCATCCTACAAATATACCGACAACAAATAGCGCAACAAAGGGGAAGAATGCGCTGACGTTTTTGCTATATCCGACGTATTTAAATGAGAATTAACCCCTTTTACACACAACTTTAGTCAAGCAACATATATCTTGTAGTTCTGTATGTAGAAGTATTCACCGAATGAAAGTAATGTATAAACCCTGTCTTTTTTTGGTACAACTCGAGCATATACTCGAAGATTTTCTGCATACTTTGCCAAAAAAACATAATAACAGCATTGAGTGTAGGCTTTCACGACCGTAATCCATAGTAGAAATGTCTTTCGGGCGATGTCGCGTAGTTAAAATTTTTTTACTTGACGTTCTGACATCTAGCAGGATGAAACCTAAATGCTGGTACAGATATGTAGAGGGCACCTTTGTCATATGGTCACATGGAGCAAAAACTCAACTACACGCAAACATTAACTTCACCATGAAAATCGACGGTACCTTACCATTCCTAGATGTCCTAGTGGAGCGCACTGACAGCAGTAAACTGGGCCACAGTGTATACCGTAAGAAGACTCATACAGACCCGTACCTGCATGCAACATCTCACCACCATCCTCAACAAAAGAGATCCCTCATCAACACATTGTTAAGAAGAGCGGAGAAAATCAGCGACAAACATCGCAGGAATAGCGAAATACAACACATCAAAAACGCCTTGCAGAAGAACGGCTATAGCACAAAAGATATAAGAAAGCCACGAGAGCAGAAAAAAGACGAAGACCAACAACAACCAGCAGGATGCGCATACCTTCCGTACATAGCTGGAGTCACCGACAGGCTAAAAAAGACCCTAAGGGGAAAAAACATCGCCACACGTTTCAACACGGTGACCAAAATCGACCAGCTACTCCCTCCCAATAAGGACGTGTTGGTTGTGTTGTTAGAAATCTTCTGAAGAAGCTGACAGCATGGTCAGCGAAACGTCAAGTAAAAATTTTAACTACGCGACATCGCCCGAAAGACATTTCTACTATAATAACAGCATACTGCAAGTTGTTAAAAAAAGTTTTTTGGATGAATTTGTTAAGGCAACTAACTATTATCGGTCAACAAAAATATTCCGTACTTTTTGCGCGCAGTTACCAGTACCGAATTTGGTATTCGGCACTGGCAACTGAGCGCCGAGAATCAAACGTAACTATATGTTGCCCATATGTGTCCAGCGCCGATTGTACCTTGCGTTGTAACTATCAACTAGACAATCTAGGCAATCTCCTAGACAACAGTAAACATGATATTGATTCTCGAAAAGCTGGGCAACCACTATAAACCACAATAAACCTTGAAAGCAATAAAGTTTGTGTAAGATTACCTGACCTCTCAGGTCCGAATCGTTTGCATATATTACATTTATTGATTCAGCGAGAAGCGATAAATTGAATGTGGACTGCTAGTTTTTCACTGTCCAATCGTATCGCTCTCTGGGGTACTATCAAAGCCCCGAGTGCATTTTCGAATCAAGTTCGATCCCCCTAGCTAACTGCTTACTGAGAGACTACACAGAAGACCTACCTTTCTCGTTTCGAATACGCTTTAGAATTTACATATAACCTGGAAATAGAATATAGAAACTTGGCGAGCTTATTGTAATATTAATTCATGGTAAAAGTCCCCCCGCGTTCAAAAAGAGAACATAAAGAAAGTTCACTCTCATATAGCTTCAAATGCAGCAGTAGATTAAATGGCAAACATTACCTTAACAATATTAATACCAACAGTAATTAATTAAATTGAAGTAAACGCTTGCTACTTATATTGTCAAATTTCTTACTATTTTGAGGTAAGTTTGTGCGAAATTCTATACGCGTGATACAAAAGACTATATTCTAATTAGAATAGGATCCAGTTAGGAGATAATAAATGTTTCAACTGAGTTGTAACTTGTTAATATATTAATCGCCTACACGTGATGAGAAGCTGACTGCACCAAATTGATTATCGATTTTGTATTTAATGGTTTGTTGAAAGTAAAGACAAATCCTGGGGGATAAATGTTACTAACTGATCGTTTGTTAAATCCCAATTGGCAGCTACTTAGAGGATTATCCAGTGACCAGTGCATTAATGGAGTTCTGGAACATTTCAAATTACTTTAAACTTTTATAATCCTATTTCGGTTTCGCGATCGCAGAAACTTCGGTCAAACTACATCTGATTAAAGTTTAGCCCTCCGTATTTCACCGAAATAAAAGAAGCAATATATACAAAGTTTATACTCCGTAATTAGTAAGTTCGTTGTGTCGATGGATTACTGAAACTTTTGCGGAGAGATTATTCAGCAACAATGTGCACACAAATACGAATAATCCGCTAGAATTTTCACAGATCTTTGTATGCGGTATGAAGATTTTATTAATTAAATCAATTAAAAAAAAAAAAGCTAAAAACGATAATGCACGCGTGTGCAATGGAAATATTTGAGTTTACTTGGCTTTATATAATCGAATTCAACATCTATAGTGAAGCGTATGAAATCATGTTGGGAATTTAGAAACGATACGAAATAGTTTAAGGATCCGTATACATGGAACCAGATAACAAAAATAATAATCAACATAAAGTTGTTATGGCTCTTTCAGTAACTTGGTAAAAGCAATTGCTCCAACTATCTTCGACCCCTCTCATCACTATCTCAGTACGCTGACGACACAAGCGTGATAGTATCTGGATCCAATGTGGAGGAGGTGTCACACGCATTGTCCGACTTTGTGGGAACAATGGAGCGTTGGTGCGATGAGTGGGGTCTTGCGTTGTACGGTCAAAAGGTCAAAAATACAATTAAAACCAACGTTGCCTGCTTTATCTAGTTTGTATGCTCCCTTTAAAGGTAAATCCCTAACGGAATGCGCGTCTGTAAGTTTTTTGGGAATGACTGTGGATGCACATTTTAAATGGCAAGAACACTGCGACGAGTTGGGGCGTAGATTGTCCACGGGATTATACGGCATACGACAACGGCAAAAAAGTGTTGATTTAGATTCTGTCAGAATGTTTTACTTCGCTTATATCAAATCAAGGATGCGATATGGCCTAATCTTCTGAGGTTCTTCAAAGAAGGCCAATGACTTATTTGTCCTTCAGAAGAGGGTTGTGAGGTGTATTTTGGGGGTTTCTCAAGTAAGTTCATGCAGGCCTTGCTTTAGGCAATTAAATATACTTCCTTTACCCTCATTATACATTCTGGAGATCTTACTGTTCTACAAGAAAAACGAGCGAAAATGTACCTTTAACCGAGATGTGTATGATGCAATGGCTGCTCGTGGCTCGGGTAATTTGAACGTGCCTCGACATAGGACAACTCTATTTGAGGCGAATCCTCACAATAGAGCTATTCAATATTATAACAGGCTTCCACATGATCTCAAAGCCTGCGTAACACTTCGCCAGTTTAAAAGTAAACTCAGGGTATATCTGCGGGACAAATTGTTTTATAGTGTGGCCGAGTTTCTTAGTAGCTAACACCTATTTCTTCATTATTATCGTTTTATTTTATATTGTATTTTGTCCATATATAGGTTTACTTATTTAAACTTTTTATTTATACAAATATTTTATTTACACTAAAGTTTTATTTATATAAAAGTTAGTTATACAGGGCCCCTCTTTTATTATTCTGTGTATTATTTTACTTTGCTTTTACCTTCTGTACTTGACGATGTCTCTGTTTTTTTTTTACATTACATTACATTACATTACACTATCATTAACTACAGTAAATATCCCGAGAACTAAAGACCAATATATATTACCTGGATTTTCAAAAATATTCGAGGTGGTGATTGCTCAGCTCCTTGAATATTCGCCTTTAATCTCAAGCTTTTCGTAATTTTTATCACAAATAAAAATATGGTTTATTATTTTTATTAATTGTTAATTGCGACTGGTTATTAGACAAATTAATATTGATAATTAATTTAAAGTCTGAGGAACTGGTTCACGAATTTTTGAACTTCACTCATTTTCATTTTTAAGCCGTGCACTTTTTCATTAATTTCTGCGTTTGTTTTTGAACATGTATGCCATATTTACTGCAGAAACCGCTAATAAACATACCATGTAACGCTTCTGTGCAATTGTCGATATCAGCAGATAAATTTAGGGTAGGTTACGACAAAGCAAATTACTAGCCTTAGTTGTAAAATTCTTATTCTACCCTATGTGAAGGCACTCCAAGTATTTTTTTGATAAATAATGTACATGTGGTTTCTACCTTAAAAAACCGGTCCTAATCTCTTTAAAGATGTATGAACTACAAAAATTACTGCACATTTTCGATGCGCATCTATAACGCCAGCACCTTGGACGGACTATAAATATTTGATGACTGTTGAACAGGGCAATTTTCGGGACGTTAAAGATTTCTATTCACGCGCGACATTCACAGCTGGAATATGTATAGTCGTTGAATAGAGCCGAGATAGAAGCTCCAGCCTTCATATTTTCTAACGTATTTGCTTTGAATATTGCGAAAATTCAAAGCAAAATTTGCATTTTATAAGTTACCGAATGCCATTTCTAAAAGAACTACGTGCTATATTTTTAAAGCAAATATACACAGTGTCCAAAGATGTCTGCTCATCGTTGTCATGTTTGTTACGATTAAAGCTACAAAGTTAATTAAACCAATGAATTGCTAAGATTTGTTTGTTGGATTAGAATGGTAAAAACGGTAATGCCGTTGAAATATTTGCAAACTATCGCCCATCTAGTAACATTTCCGAGGTCGAGAGATTATTGCTTGTTGGACATTTTCAAACATTACTGGAGAAATTAAAGGAATATCATTCTTTCAAATTGTCCAGCGCAGTTTCCCTATTGCCCAGTATCTACGCCTTTGCCTATTTAGGGAACGTCGTCTCGCAAGAAAAAAACCGTATGTTCAATGAAATTTGCATTATTGCCTTATTTTTAATTATTTCCTTGCAAACCTAGATTCTTCGGTCAAAATCGTCTTTGGTAGCTCCTTCGCTAAATATATTTTTCAACGGTAGTACGCGAAACATATTTAAAACAGTTCCTAGTCCAACACCATAATTCCTTGATATTTGCCTTTCACCTTGCGCCCTGCACGCCGCCTCGTGATAAACAGTCGAAGAACTGCTCGAGGGATGGCTTGTGGAACAGTATCCGATTTGTCTGAGGCAAAAGCGAGGGCATGACCATGGCATGAACATGACCATGGGCAGTGTTTTTGTTTTCTCTTCTTGCATTGCGTCTGCTGTAAATGGTTTCATGAATACACTGAGGAAGCTATTTTAGCACTATTTTTTTGGTTAAATCCACTTAGTTTACAGCGGAAATGAAATTAATCTAGTTTTTGCTTTACTCTTTTTCTATTTATTAAACTAAACTTCTTTCAAATCAAGAATTATTTAACCTTTCTGCGTAACAATATAAATCACACTTTATGCATATGTAGGCACTCCTTACGCAATACGATGTTTTTTAAATTACAAAATCGAAACGGAAAATTTATCTGGAACAGCTAAGACCTTAGGATTAATAATCCGATGTTACATTTTCTGCTCACCACTTCGCAGCGTAGGTCCCTTGATAGGGTCACATCTGTGCCTTATTTATACGTCCGCAAACTAACCCTTCGATTGTATAGGATCTGTTTGGTTTAGAATCCTCAATATATTTCTACGATCTCCTTTATTTAAATTGGACGCGGGTTAAGTATCAATTTATCAAAGTTTAAGCGTCTTACCGATTCTTACATTTACGTTTCAATTAACATCCCATGTGGGAATTAAATAACGTCTTGTGGGATTTAACGGAAGATTTAAGAGTACGTATTGAGTTGAAATTCGAAAACAAATTTATTCGAATAAATTATTCAACACGAAATCTACACCCTCGTAACATATAAACTAACTAACAAATTTTATAAGCTTTATTTGAAGCTTCTTCGATTTTGCCAAAAACTCCAAATCTTTCGTTTCAGAAGTTCAAATATGTATGGTAAGTGATAATCAACTAACAATACTTTTACATAGTTTATACATTTCGAATTATAAACCAAAATATTACTTTTTACATGGAAACCATAGTTGGTTGTCTCTTTATAAGAAAGCATTTTTTTTCTGATTACACTCATATGGTACTTGCTACACGTTCCTGGATACATCAGCAAGGAACATCTTCGTCAAACGGACTGTAGAGGTAGAGAACACCCTCAAAGCAACGCTGATTACGCCGAGTAGGCAAAAACATGTCCATTAGGTAGCGTTTCCTCTCCTCACATTGTTTTCGCAGTGAATGATTTCACCAGTACAATGAGTAGCTGCATTAGCAGCATTATTTTGGTTATTATCTCTAAGCATTTCTTGATGTCTACATATAATTATTAAGCCAGATTTAGTTGTCACTGTCATATGTTTTTTGTGTATATAAAAACTTTTAACAATTTATAAATTTTAAATCTTAAAATTTGGCTTTGCGTCTGAACTATATTTTCTATTTTTGTATTAGAGCAATTTATTTGTTTCATCGTTCATTTTTGTCAATTTCAATACTAAAAATCGTTAACGTAATTTGTTTTACTTGAACTGGAGCTTCAAAAATGGCGTTAAATCTACAAAAGAGCTTTTTCTTCCGTAAACTTTAAACAAAAAACAACGAAGATGACTAAAACTCCTTTTACCTTTCACTAATTGTTGGTTTTCTATCTTATCTATTATGCCAATGTAAAAGGCGCCACTTCCCGAATAAGAAAATGCAATTACGTTTATACCGAACCTTTTCGTAGTTCTCATTATTTGGTACTTTGTCTCCCCTCGAATTGCAATTAAAACTTTAAAAGGTGCTTCATTTGCGCCTATTGTATTAAGAGTCCAGATTCTCTTAAGAAAGTGCGTTAATTTAAAACGTCTGCTTTCAGATTTTTTCATCTTTAAAAGAAATTAAGTCATTATGAATTCATTAACATTTTCTTCTATTCTCAAATTTTGTCAATAGCATGAATAGGACAAGGAGTAAGGCCTGGTACGAGCAGACTTCGTTAATTTTACTCTTGCGAATACGTCATTTATAAACTAACAATAAATAAACCATTTCACGCTTTAAAGGCAAGAAAAATTTTTGGAATAGAGAAAATTAACACCGACTGACTTTTTTATAATCAAAAGAAATCAAAGCAATTACTTAATTTAGTTAATTGTAAGAATGGACAATAACATTTAGTAACTTTTAACTAAAGATTTTTAGGAAGGTTTTATCGGAAAATATTTCTTGAAGGATAGCTTCTTTTGTAAGTTTCTTTCGAAAAAATTACGCAACAATAACATTCTTTAGAATTAGCAGATACACAACATTGCTAATTATTTATAGCCTTAACCCGCAGTGTAAAATCAAAATAGACTAAAGCTACATGGAGTAACGCCGCTTTATGTTCAAATACTTGCCGAAGTAAATGGTGCGGCAGGAGCAATTATTTAAATTTACGAGATCCGCTCCAATTTTCCGGGACTTACACACATCTGCCTTAAATATCTAAATTGTAAACTATAAAATTGCTTTGTGTTCTATAATTCTAATTCGATACGGATTGGCCGAATGTATACTACCCTCCTCATTGTTCCGCTGGTAAGTTATATTTGTGGTATGAACCTCCCATAGACTAAAGTATATAGTGGAACTAACATGAATACAGCTGGGGTAGTCAAAGGAAAACAATTCTGCCATTTCCGATACTCGCCTGTAGTAGTTTGGCTATTGTAGCTGAGGTAATAATGAAGCGTAATTGCACTTGCAAATAATGTATGACTTCCTGATACGTAGGACCCTGCCGTGGCTTTAACAAATATTGGGCGAATTACGTAAATGCTGCTGCACCACCTACTAAAAAAGAAATAATAACTGTGACGACAAAAATAATGATATATTCAAATGTTTAGGATTTCAACAACAGTTCATATACAACCGCATACACATAATGCTGCATATAAAATTGTAAGTTTTAATTTGTTTTGATAATCCTCCTGCTTTGTTGTTGATATCGACATCTTCTGCTGTTATAATAGCGCATCGTAAACTGCGGTAATTGCACATCGCAGTGTTACATATAGTTATTGAACTACTAAAGGAAATCCAATAATTTCGCCACTGCAAACACTAGCGTTACTTACGACCAAACATAAGGAATAGCAAGTACATGATGGACAGGAAATCCTAGAGTACATAATGGCATCTCACTTTATACACCTTTTTGCACTCCTTTCGTGTTCGAGACAGAGTCATAACCATTTCTTTTGGTATTGATATAATCTGGTACTTCAGAATAATTCTCAGTATCAGTCAACAGTTATATACGCAGCCTATTTTGTTTTCCTTTTTGTAAGGCGCGCTTTCTTAATATATTAATCAATTATATCCTCATATACTAACATCCTTCTGGAATTAGTTATTTTTAAAATTTTACAGAAGTGAAAGCTAATAAGTGATCAAATAGGATTGTCAGAAGATTTTTTTACACTACTTAATTTGACTTCAATAAGGTCCGCGCCAACCCTCATACTTAAATATTTTGAAGATGATGCGAGCGCAAAATGAAATTTTCACGATACAAATCAGCACAAAACGATTTCATTATCAAATTTTCGAAAACTGAAAAATTGGTGTCGTTGCTACGATTCAATAAGGGTCCACGCCAACTCCCATTCTCAAATATCTCGAAGAGAGTGCGCGCACAAAACGTTGCCAATATCAAATTTTCAAAAATTGAATCGATACGATGACTGCCAAACAAGTGTGTTAGCAGCCCTCAGTCCCGTATCCATTTCTGTAATTTTACCAACTAAGAACAATTTAATTTTTTACATCTGTGATTAATAACAGCACACGTTTATAAAGCTGTAAAAGATATTAAAGCGACCTGCATGTATGTACAACTGTGTAAGGAGGCACGGGTGTTATGCAATTTTCCTGATGGAAGCAATGTTCTTTTATTCGTATTTAAAGAGCAATCAGCAAATGGATGCCATCGTTTCTTTGTCCATTCATGTCTTTAATGCTATAAAAATATATTCCTTTAAACATTTCCAAATGAACGAAGACGTGTTAATTTCTTGTTATAATCTAAAACGTCACAATACATTTTTTATAATTAAAAGGGTAGAAAATATTGTAGCGGTCTTAAAAAATTGTAAGTTCGTAATCCGTGGAAGTACCAAATACGCAAGAAGGGAACCTCTTTTTTATGGACGGCTTACAAATCAATAAATGAAAAATGTAACTCAAAATATTCTCAAATTAAAAGTCTCTCACAACTCTTTCAGAAACATTGCGATACAAATTCTTTCGAAAATTGTTTCTTAATATTGTGTACTTCAAATATTCCTATTTCTCAAGCTTCCAAATGATTGGGGAAGTAATAAGCTCAACTGCTTGTCGACTCGACTATCTTCCTTTCGCCTGCTTTGTAGGAGGTATATCTGAAGTAGAAATGTCTTTCGGGTGATGTCGCGTAGTTAAAATTTTACTTGACGTTTCGCTGACCATGCTGTCAGCTTCTTCAGAAGATTTCTAAAGACTGTCTTT
>LR737380.1:37016600-37046335 GCA_902655005.2 Marronus borbonicus | reverse complement strand
ACTGACATTGATAACACAAGCAAGTGCAATGTTATAATGTTACATAACACCCATTTCTTAACCAATTAATTATTTTTAATTTGTTATTGTAATATTAGTAAATAACACATAAGTATCGGTACACTCTGCACCACACAAGTTTAACTAATTAATCCGGGACGGCCGTTTCGAGGACACGAATGGTCCTCATCATCATACAACCATACATCATACTTTTAATAATTAATTATTGTAATTCTGCCCTAGAAAAAAAGCATCCTAACATTTTATAATTTAGAAAACAGCCAATAGAAATAAATTCCAGCGCGCTCTCGTTGCGCCATCTAGTAAACACTATAGGAAATTCATTGGAAAACATTATCGACGGGGATTAATAGGTGGCCTCTGAGTATACCCGTAACTATGACAACGTCGTATGCAACTAAATGAAGAATATTTAATTTTTAAAATGAAGCTTAAAATTACGGTCCCACAGCACGCTTTTCATAAGGCAGCTGCAACATGTCTTAGTTGGAGCAGTACCGAAGAGGTATATTCTGCGGGGTAAGTAACACCTTTGCGTTGCACATGTATTGAACAGCTTGACACTTTTGATTTCAGAGATGATAGCCAACTATTGTGTTGGAACGTTTCGAACAATGAAGCTACTAAAATTGCTGAATTTAATTCTGACTTACTTCCCACAGATGTACATTTTCTGCCAAGAATAGGAGGAGCGCTTGGAAAACACGGTGACTTAATTTTAATAACGTCAACTGATGGAAAGTTTCATACTGTAAACAGGTCTGGCAGAATAGAAAAATCAATAGATGCCCATAAAGGAGCTATATTAGCTGGACAATGGAGTAATGATGGTGCTAGCTTATTGACAGGTATTATACAAGATGTTACTAAAAATATAAACGTTCATGACAACTATCCTCAATTTCGTATAAGATATACTTGGCAATAGGTTGGGCCAAGATGCTAATACAGTATCTATGGCCTATCATAGTGAATATGCTATTGCATCAATGTACTGCCCCTGTCTTTTTATCTATCCTTCAGAGAAGCTTTAAAATTGTATGTTCTTGCCTCAAGTGGTAAAATATGATTTTCTTTTATTTCTAGTTTGTTACAAATAATACCACTAACATTTATATTCAGTGTTGTTGAGACAATATTGTAAGTAATGTGTACAATGTTACAATTATTGTTACCTTGTAAGCCGATTAAAAATCTGTCAACTTCTATCGTATATGCCAAATGCTCTAGATCACCTACCGCTCTATAGCTTAAAGGAAGCCTAAATGCAAGGCAACGTTAATAACAACGCGGTAGCCAATTATGGAAACAGCCATAGGTGACTCTTTAGTTATAAAAAAATAGTTGGAACCTAAACCAAAGAACAATTCATGACATAAACCATAGCACTTACCTTCAACATGGGGTAAAACAATAGTTCCTAATTTGTAATCCTCATGACTCAAGATGTAGTCCAAGAAGTAACCACAGTCGAAATTTGTTTTGGTGTTTCAGAACTAAAGTTCGTAATTTAAAGTAACAGCCTCTAAAAGGGTTGGTTAGAAGGTTCCTCAGAGAAAAATTATTTTTGTTTATGATCTTTAACCAAATAAAAAAGAATCGCTCAATTAAAACATGTTCTTCTTTCATTTTTGCATCCTGGATCAACAGCAAAAGTATATAAACCAAATCGATGATTAGTGAAATCTAAGCAACTTTACAAAGAGGTATAGTTCCCCATTTTGAAGGTAGAAAATGATATAAAATAGCCGCTATTTTAAATTCCCAACTGTTGATGCAGTAATGGATACATTTGCTACCCCAAATTGTGAACATTTGGTTCAATTGCACTGTAATTAGTGAAATTATTTCCGGAATGAACGCAGGTCATCAATCGACTATGACGTCAGATGATTCCTTGCTGTCAAATCAAAAAGTAAACAAACATTCCAACCGCGATTATAAACAGCTCATTTTGGAAGATTGCAGGTTTTATTTATTATGCACTAGGTGCATACGCTTAATAATACATTACACGTAAAGGTAGTAGAAAAACCTTTCGTATCCACAACATAGTTTTCTCACATTAAAATTTTTCATTTCAAAGCCGGAGAAGATGGTTTCATAAAAATATGGTCGAGAGGCGGTATGTTGAGATCAACCGTCGTTTCAAGCGACTGCTCTGTTTATGGCGCTTGTTGGTCACCAGATAATCAATCCATAGTCTATACCAACGGAAAATTTATTGTGATTAAACAACTTGCTCCTAATACGAAACCACAAAAAGTACTTACCTCTACCTGTTTTATCTATAAAATAGACCTGAGATTTTTTCAGTGGAAGGCACACGAAGGAATAACTTTATGCCTCAGTTGGAGTGCCGTATCGGAGCTGATAGTGTCTGGTGGAGAAGACTGCCGTTATAGGGTGTGGGACAGTCATGGTCGACAATTATTTTCTAGCATTTTGCATGATAACCCTATTACATCTTTGGCATGGTCCCCAAACGGAGATTTGTTTGCGATGGGCTCTTATAACACCCTCAGATTGTGCGATTATTCTGGGGTAAGGAAACTTTATATAGTTCTCACATATTCAGATCATTCAATGTAACAATAGACATAAGTTGAATGTTAATAAGGTTGCTATAGTTCGTTTCGAAACATCCTTTTTCAAAAATTAATTTTACTAAATAATATGTCCCGTCCCGGATCAATTAAACTTCTGTGGTGCGGAGGTTGCCGATACTTATGTCAAACAAAGTACTTATAACTAAGCTAATACTCATTTATTTTCAGTGGTCGCAATCCTTAGAAAAGCCTATAACAGGTTGCATTTATAAAATAGCCTGGTCGAATGATGGTATTCAACTAGCGGGCGCATGTGCCAATGGTCACGTAGTGTTTGCCCACATAGTGAACAGAGAAGTGCACTATATGAATTTTTCAGCAACAGTTACGGAAAGAAAGACAATTACCGTACGGGATACGCTAAATGAAACACAAGAAGTATTAGAATTACCAGAACGCGTCATACAATTGTCTTTAAGATATTCACATTTAGTATTAACTACGCCATCTCAATGCTACATCTACAGTGCAAGCAATTGGAATACACCCACAATATTTGACCTTAAAGATGGGTGCATTACATTACTACTTCTATGTGAAAAGTAAATAAAGTAACATGGGGATATGTTGATGTTGTTCGCTAATTATGTATCAATCTTTTAGACACTTCCTATTAATTGAAAAAACCTCAGTTGGCTTGTATAATTATCAAGGTAGATTAACAGCCTCTCCTAGGTGGCCTAATATGAGATTGGATAATTTGAAAAGCTTTCACGTTAGCCTTTCTGCGGATACATTAGCCGTCAAAGATGCAGCTGATCCTAAAAGTATGATATATTCAAAGGTACGACAAGCAAATATTAATTGCATATTTCAGTTATTCACGTAATAGATCTAAATTCAAATCGGATCATGGTTGAACAATCAGTACCTCTTGAACATACTGTTCCCATTCTACAGATTGCATTAAATCAAGCAGGGGATATTAATCATCGAATGCTGGCAGTGTTAGATAAGAATAGGGATTTATATATTGTCTCTATTAAATCTTCTGTCAAGTTTTTTTCAAAATTAGGTATGTTAACTTGGCTATTTTTTATATCACTTACGTTCGTTTTGAGAAAGACACATTAATCATATTGTACGTGCATTTTAGGTGGGCAGATACAATCATTTCAATGGAATACTGAAGAAAACATTATCGCTACAATACAAGATACACATCTAGTAGTATGGTATGGTCCAACAGGCTGTTTTGATTCAACATTACTTCGCATGTGTTCCCTAATAAACGATTCCTTAGAGCTTAGCAGAAATCCTAGAATTAATGATTTTGTTGGTAACTCTGTGTCAATACGAAGAACGGATGGATCACTTTTAAATATACCTATTTCACCGTTTCCTGCGCTATTGCATAGGTGCCGTATGATTATATTAAACATTTATTCTTATACGGTAAACCCTCATCATAGCGAACAGGCACCGAGGAGAGGATAATTTTCGTTATATCGAGGTGGTCGGATAAACAAATTTTCGTTAGTGCGAATTAGTTCGTTATAAATAATAATAGCAAATGTGTACCTATATGCATACATAATAAGAATGTTTCCGGTGTTTATTTTAAATACGTATTATATACAAACACGTAATTTTGGTTTTGGCGAATTCCTAAAATAACGTCTCAGAATCGGGACGGTAAATCCCCGACCGCACAACATGCCCGATTGTCAGAATGTGCACACGCAGACCAATTTGCCGTTTTGTAAACAAATGCTTTTCCACGGTTTCTAAATTATATAGGTGTAAGATTATGTTAGTCCGTAACAGTAGTAATTTTTTATATTAGTGTTTGCATGTTGCAGGATTAAAATTGTTCGTAATTCGCTTAAATGAAATTTCGTTATAATGAAATAAACTACTTTAGAAATTTTCCAGCATTGATTATTGTTTGTAAAATAAATAATTTTGCAACATCGGTGTTCGCTGTAACGAGGGTTCACTGTAACGCTGATTTTCTTTAAATTATGTTAACTATTTTTAATGTTTTAGATCTGTGCAAGATAATAAATGGACCGATGCGTTAAATTTGTGTCGAACAACAAATGAAGTTGTTTTATGGACGTGCTTAGCTATACTAGCTACCCAATCAAATGCGGATACACTTAATATTGCAGAAGAATCGTATGCTGCCATTAATCAATATGATAAAGTGTTTTATATCCAATACTTAAAGGTATATGATTTTCACTAAACAAGCATTCATCTTATCAATATCTTATTTCGATTTTCTATTTAACTTGATGCAAAGTATTCGAATACGTTAGTTCTCAAATTAAAGAATCCAATCTTGTTCTCAATTCTTGGATGTTAAGCTATTAAAGGGTATCTAGCTTATGATTAAATCCAAGAGAGCTAAACAAATGTTGAAAATATCGGAAGCAATATTGCTAAGTATTATGTTGAATAAAGTTTAAGGCTTTTTATCTCGCTAACTCAATAACACCGATAATTTTAAACAGCACATATTTAGAGTTCCAAAAATAATGTATTATCGTGTGAATTCTACTAGTTCCTTTGTAGGAGTTACCAACAAAAGCTCAGCAAATAGCAGGTGCTGCTCTTTTAGGTGGGGGTTTACAAACAGCGGAGTCTATCCTGGTCCACAATGGTATGCTGTTCCAAGCAATTAAAATAAATTTGCAGTTATATAATTGGGACAGGTATAGATTTGCGAAAGTAAAATCAGCACTTGTAACATGTACTTAATTTTAGGGCTTTAGATATTGCGCTAAAGCACAAAGCTTATGTTGATGTGGTACTATATATGAGGCAAAAATATTTAAAGCAATTGAATAAAGAAGAAAACAATAATAAATTTGCAAATTTGAAAGATACTGTAAGTTACTTAAAGCGGTCTTTACGGCCATCATTCTACATATCTCAATATATCAAACAATATAACGTTGATCTCGTATCTGAATTAAACTGTTTTCTTTCAGGTTGTAATGGATGAAGAAAAAATTAGACAAAAAATCGAAGCCGAAACGAGTCGAAGTATTAAACATTAAAACTCAAACTGTAATGACGATTGCATATTATTTCACTGAATAAGTATAATATAATAACAAAATGCTATAAAGAACTAATGTGTTATTTGACATCACCACTTGCCTTTGTCGCACATTCCAAATAATCATCATATTGACCTTTACGTAAAGGATCCAACTCCTTTAATTTCTCGTAGTACGTCACTCTTGTATCTGCAAAATGATCATCACTTAAGCATAAACTTCCGGTTAACCAACACTTTGCCATTAAAATCCCTGTAAAATAAGTATATATATTTACCACTATTATTACCATTTCCTCTGCAATTTGTGAGCAAATTTATATCTTAGATTAAAATATGAATGAAAAACCGGTCGTTTTACATGAATAACTAACGTAAAGTAATTAGGTGTAATCTGCGGCCTTTTTGATATTTTTAACGATATTTATTATTTAATTACCTTTTCTCACTCCGTACCCATTACACCACCTTTTCCCGTATGAAACGTAATTGCTAGTGCCGATAAGGTTATTATTTGTCGAATATAATGATATAAAATTAAATTTTCCACTCCATAATACGATACATCTACTTTAGCAGAAACGTATTTCCTGTGGCTTCTTAAAGCTGCTTAGAAAAGAATTTTCACTCGAGTATACTTCAACAATTCTAACGATTCTTTTGAAAATCTAATACGCTTTCCATCACTTTTAACAGTTAATCCTAACAATGCATATTGAGTAACCTCAATTGCTCCCGAAAGGAGTTCCGTAATTTTGGCCGGGCACCGATACCAATAACTCTGTTCCCTTAAGTCTGAATTTTCGGAAATTTATCCGGACGCTTGCGATGACTCCCTATTATTCTTAAAATATTGATGAAATGTACCACCTGCGTACGTGAAAAGAATCCATAATTTTGCACTTGCATTACTTACACTTGCATTCAGGATCCATCTCCAGCAACTGGTTCAACGATTCTAGTAATTCTTCCCGTTTTTCATTTGTTACATTCGGATTACTCAGAATCCAGCGAAAATAGAACCATGCGCTGCTATCCACCGGATCAGTAAATACGGCATTTTGAACCAATTCTATTTCTTTGTCTATACATTCAATATCCAATTGCTTTAATGTACTTCGATAATGCCAAGAGGAATAATTGGAAAAATTAATATTTAATCGTTCAGTGGAAAATTTTAATTCATCGCCTAGTGAAATACCTATTTTATTGATAATAAGCCTTCTGTAATCCCAGCAATGAACTAAAAATAGCATTAATTAAGGAACAGTTTATTTCACAAGTAAAAAATAATTACAATTCCTGTCATCCATTGTCAAATACTTTGTAATTAAATTGAACTCTTGTTGCCAATTTGGTTTCGGATGACGTTGCAAGATCCAATAACGATGATGCCATGAACTATATGATTTAGGATTATCTAATAAGCAATGTTCTGTTAATTTTATTTCATTTTCCAAAAACGGAATAAGTATCTCCTCAATTTCTTCTTCTTTACTAAAACATAAATTTACATATATTGAAATGCACTTTTAAAGTTCCAGTGATCTATGCAATGTGGAAATAAGTACCAATTTATCTTGGAGTATAGGATATACGAAGTTTTTAGTTTGTTTTTAGAAGAACGGCTAAAATTTCCATGGAAATATATCACCTCAAATTATTTATAAATAAAAAGATCTCATGGAGTCTTTAGAGAGCCCACGGTATTATGGAGGTTAAATGCAATTAACAAAATTCCAGCAACATAAACAATATGCTACATGTTTATTGATGAGAACGTTTTTTTTTTATTTATTATATTTTCTGCATTAGTTTAATTGCTTCTAAAAGCAAACTAATCCACCACAATATTGTGATTTAAACATATTATATATTACGTAAATATTTCTATTTCTCTTAACATGGTGATAGAACGAAATTAGTTTTCACGTTAGAATATGTAAGAAACCTACTTATAAATATTAATTCATGTTGCCTAAAGAAAAGAACCACCAATTTAATTTTCGAATTCGTTTTTGAATTTTGTATAATTTATAGGTTACTTTAACAACTTTTACTAGGAGTTCTATAAGTCTACTATTTGCATCAATAATCCAATTCTACACCCTCTAAACGTACAATTCCTGAACTCACATCTAAAAACTTACAGAACTCACTCTTAGTAATACGAAATTAAAAAAGCATTCGAGCATAACCTAGAAATAGCACTTTTTAATGCGACTTTTGAGTACTTTTTGTTCATTTGGAACTACAGTCTTATCTTGTAATTTTAAAAGTACTTTTGGTAAACCTATTTCTTGGTCACGATATGCAGTATGACTCATAAATTAAGTAATTGGAAATAGAAATTTTTAGAATAATAATCGATAATACCGAAATTATCTTTACCTTTCCTCTATTTGCTGCAAAACAACTTCCTTCCTATAGTTCCATAAAGTATAAACATCGGGATTTACTGTCAGTACCTGAGCGCACAGCATTAAACTATTCTTGTTATAAGGCACATCTTTACGGGTTAAAGCAACTTCATCCAAAGTGTACCTATACGCCTTCAGCTTCCTCTGCTGTTCTTTTTGTTTTAGAAGTTGTTGTTCTTCTGTTGTACGAACCTTTAGCCGTCCATGCTTACAGAAATAATGATAACATTAATTTAGAAATGAAAAAAAAAAAATTACTTACCATTTTAATGACCAGCTAAGTACTGACAATTAAGCACTGTAATTGAAAATGCTGCTTAATATGTCCAAATTATACTTAATTTTGCTTACATTCGAATCTATTCCACTTTTTAACCTATTCCTCGCCGCAATTCATCTAAACAATGATACATCAAATAGTCCGAGAACTAGTGTATACTTATTATCCATATGTAACTACAATTTAGTCCAATTTGTAGTTGAATTGTAAAAATCGTCGCTTATATCAAATCAGTTACACTTCGCTAAAAATTAGATATCTTCACCAGCTATTTAATAACAGTTATTCTTGAGTAACTGTTTTCACACACATCCAGATAATTGTTGTTACGCTTAAGATGGCGCAATAATCGTGGTCTGAAAGCCAATAATTATAAGTTGCCTATATCATAGGCGATGAGAAATATTGGAAATAGACGGTTTTTTAAATTATTTAATAGATTGCATTGTTACAAAATCATATATGCTCGTCTGCTGGTCAGTAGTGATGACACACCAGCCATAAGGGGCCAAATTGTACTTTTCTCCTTACATTGTTAAAAAGTGTAAGGTGTAATAATGATAGCAAGGACTGTGGCGTAGTATGGTGAACAATACATAAGTATCGGCACCCTCCGCACCACACAAGTTTAATTTATTATATACTAATATAATAAAATAAAAAGTTCGGGACGGCCGTTTCGCGGACACGAATGGTCCTCATCATCAACCGGTGACCGAATGTAAGGTGTAAGTACATACAATAATGATAGTAAGGACTGTGGCGTAGTATGGTAAACAACACAGAAGTACATACGTACGAACATACATGAAGTGGTAAGATTATGATCCTTTGCTCTAATACCCCTTTTACACGCTCTTTGGTACTGAGAAACGATTCTTTGAAAAGATACGCAGTCACAAGAACGATATTCTTATTCAGTAAGCAAAGGTATTAATTAACAAGAGCATTTTATTAAGAATATAAGAAAACATCGTGTGTTCAATATTTTTGCTTTCCTCTACAAAGGGAGACTTCTCCAATTATAAAATTATCAAATTACGACAAAATGCAAAGGCAGTTGTAAGAATTATATACAAGCGACAACTCATTAACTGTTATGAATACTTCCGCTTCTACAGATTACAGTAACACATATAGCATGCGCTGTCATTTTTCACCTTGCACTACCCCTAGAGACCATGCAGGAAGTGCAATACCACTTATTCTATGTAGCAACGCACAAAAAGTGTACACTAGTTCATACTAGCTATGTTTCCGAATAAATGGTTAGAACGAGCAGGCCCCACAGCGTGATTGCCAAGAAGTTGGATCTAAATGATGTCTTTCTGTACTTAATGCTTTGAAACAACGCATCTTCTAATATAAGAGCTGAACAAAATAGAAGAATATCTTTATAAAAAAGTTCGCTGTGTTTTGCAGCAGCGCTCACTCCGCGAATACTCTCTAAAAGGAAAAATTGTGTCTAATTCAATATACAACAATTTCCCTAGCAAATTTATAGAATTACATAAAAAAATCGGAATATTGCGAATTAATTTCCAAACCGCTTGAATGACCATTTTTCAGAATCGAATTAATATAGAATAAGTTGTGTATTCCTGACTAGTAACTTTTAAATTAAACAAAATATGAGTTTATCTAACTACTAAAGAAACGGCGACATTTTGCAAAAATCTCAAATCTTAAAAACTAAGGTAGGTATCGGAAATATTAGGGAAAAAATGAGTATAACGTGTTTACTTCACTGGGTTAAAGGTGTTATTAAATACAATTTCACTTACTGAAATAAGAAAAAAAACTATAATAAAAAAAAATATACAATGCAATACGTTACATTAGAATCTAGAATAGATTTTAAGTAAATTTGTTCTTTTCCTGCAACTTTTGGAACAAATTTTGGCATTTAGAATTTCAATTAAACATCCAAAGTACGCCTACAGCACAGCAAAATTGTCACGTTCTATGAAAAATAGAAACTTTGGAAACATATACTTATATACCACACAGCAATTAATGTTTTTTTAATAAATGAATTTTCTTCGTTTTATTTTAGATAAACAATTTGGGAGTTGCAAAGAAATCACACACAAGTAGCCATATCTAATATACATATACGCGATGTATTAATACTCAATTACAAATCAATAATTAAAGTAATTAAAACGTTAGTTTTCAAGAAACGATACGAAATCAGTAAGTTTAAATAATTGATCTTCACTTGATATATGCCCACTATTTTCAATACTTGGTCTAATAGGATGTACCATATGAGTATCTGCTTCAACATGCCACCCTTTTTCTACGCAAGCTGCACAGGCAACCTCGACCGTTAAACCTGTCATCGATGCTACCGTATCCAATGTAATAGAAGAATAAGCTTGCGATATTAAGTCCACCGCTCTGCTTCTAACCTTATCTAAAATAAAAAATAGCTATGATGATCAATGATAAAGATGTTAAAGGTACGCCAACCTTGGACTAGCATCATTATTTCTGCTACTGTATCAGACCATTTTACTGAATTTAAAGCTCTGTAAACAGCTGCGAAATCCCTTTGCCACATATGCTGAGCAACTGTCCATATTTGCCCCAATTCAGTAGTGGAAGCTTTTATAGTAGGAGGTATTCGCTTCCATAAATATTTGGCATTACACCTAACCAAGAAATTAGGTGCTTAAAAGAGATAATTTCATTCAATTTTTACTTACAGATCGTTTTGATACAAATAAATGGCTAACAACCGCTCATACGTCTGCGGTAAAGCAATACCATTTACGGCCTGCAAATAATACATAAATTCTAACCTCTAAAATGTGTATCATGTGTTCCTTACTTCCAATTCTTGCTTTTCCAATTCTTCTGCCAATGTATTAATATTTTCTATTAACATTTTAATACGCCGATTTAATTCAAATTCTGCATTTAACACTGACTTAATGCTATTGTTAGACGGTCATTTTTGACCGATTCAAGACAAAAACAAATCGGAAACAAGGTAGAAACAAATGTTACTAGATTTTGAATCCAATTATTTCAATAATGATAGCAAGGACTGTGGCGTAGTATGGTAAAACAACACATAAGTATCGGCACCCTCCGCACCACACAAGTTTAATTTATTATATAGTAATATAATAAATAGTCCGGGACGGCCGTTTCGAGGACACGAATGATCCTCATCATCAACCGGTGACCGAATGATGATGAGGACCATTCGTGTCCTCGAAACGACCGTCCCGGATTATCTATTATATTACTATATAATAAATTAAACTTGTGCGGTGCGGAGGGTGCCGATACCTATGTGTTGTTTACCAATTATTTCAACCTAATGAAAATAGCGGTTTTCAATTCACTATGCATCTTTTGGTCATTGTGTTTAATAGCACAAGGACAATAATCAAAATAATGTTAACATAGCTCAATACTAAGGGTATTGGTATTACTTAGGGTAACATCTAAGAACCGCACTTACCACTCATATATTGCGGTGGTGCTGTTGTGCAGACTATGATCTACTGATTTTAAGTCACAGAGTCAATTGCCATGTTTTTTATTGCTTTTTCACAAATATTTTTCGTTAAAAATGCAGTATTTCTCTTATTATTAGTACATTCTAGTAAGCTTCGAACTGTTCTTTTAAACTACACCTTTATACACTGTACAAGTTTGATTTTGTAGATAATAACGAGATATTACTTAAAACGCGAGAGAGATGGTATTTTGTCAGTTTAACAACAGATTCTCGCAGACCACCCATATGAGGAGACCGAGGAGAAATCAAATGCCATCTTATTTTGTCAAAAGTCATTATCGGAGTAAATATTACGGCATACACCACGTCTGCCAACAAAGCGCTTTAAAGCACATAAAAATCCGTCTACGGATGGGTTTCAAATAAACAGCTTTAGTAGAAAAACAAACAAAAACACAAACATAAGTTTTATTTTTTTGTTGCGTAAAATGCTGTCCTTTATCACGAAAGGTCCTGCGAAATCAGTACCACAAGAAGTGATTGTTTGGATTAAAATAAAAATACTTTTAGATATTGTATGTTTTTTTGTTTTATAATTTACCTTGTTTTAGAAGTACAAAAGGTACAATCATTCGGAATCGTAGAACCAGAACTTAGATGAGTGAAAGAACTAGTTTATGATATTTTTTAACTGGTATTAATGTAGGTTCAAAAAAGAAAATAGGGATAAATTATGTTGCGGGCGAGCGAACTGGTCCAAAACGACCGATCCATCATTCAGAAAAGTGGTCGTTAAGCCAGTTTCTAATTAAATTAGTTGAATGCGCAGCATATTCATCCTGCGGAAAGTACACTGCATCTATGTTAATATCCTCCAACGATGGTAAAACAAAATTTTGTAACATATCGAAATAATTATGTTGATTTAAATTGTTTTCGAAGAAAAAGGGGCCAATAATTTTATTGAATGAAATTCCACTCCACACATTTACTTTCTTATACCGCTGGTTTTTCCGATTAATACGAAAATTTGGATTCTCTTCTGCCCAATATCTGCAATTTTGGGACGACATATGACCACTAGTGGTAAAAGTAGCTTCATGCGAAAACAAAATTTTATGATGGAAAAATTGATCCTCCATAACATTTTCTCCAACCCAAGTATTAAATTCTAATCTAAACGTATCGTCCCGGGGTTCCAGGGTATGAGTAAATTTGGGTTTGAACGGGTGAATCTTGTTTTCCTTAAAGACTTTTTGCAGTAAGCTCTTGCTTACACCCAACTCCACCGCTCTCTTACGTAGTGATATTTTTGGATCTTCTAATACAGATCCTATAGCTAGAACAGTTAATGCATCATCTTCATTGTATTGTTTCTTTGTTTTCTTCTTACTAACAACAGAGCCACTTTCTTCAAATTTCTTAAGAAACTTTTTCAAAAAATCAACAGCGATATTAATGCCGGAGGAATTTAACGTTAAATTTGCTGATCGCTGTTCGATATGAAATATCACCAATTCCATTAACACTTAATCAAACAAATTCGCTGTTGCAGTGTTAGCATAATTGTGATCTTCGTGATTGCCATTTAAATTTGAAATAGACAAGTAATGTCAACAGGATTTCAAGGCAATATCATCAACAATAATTTGAACTTAGTTAAATTTTTGAAAGTAAGTAAAACGTTTTCAACATTTATATGCATACAGAAGGTTTTCTAATGGTTCTAAGGCAAGCAAAAACTTCCGTAAAGGAAAACTTATTTTCGTAAGATGTAGAATAAAATAGTTTTTCCCCTTGGGCACCAAATCCGTGGACAAAGTGTATACTTTTGGTTACTAAATAAATAATAATAATATCTATATTGCGCAAAAGTAAAAAAAATTGCCAATTATGTATAGGACAAAGTAATAGATTAAACGTCCACTATTTATTCGCACTTATCCGCTGATTTTGAAATTGCAAGTGCGGCCAGTCTTCGAAGGCATAAGCAAAAGAGTCCTACAATAATGACGATAGCGATTTCAAGAAAAATAGTGGTCACGAAACAATAACTTATGTGGAGTGCACGGAAATTCTCACATTTAATAAACAAGCAATTCTCTTAATTCGAAATAAATAACCTTACAGACACAAGATTTAACAATGCCTCTTAGAATTCGGTATAAACTAACCAATTTGGTATGGTTTTATTAATGTTTAAATTTAAAAAAAAAATGCTATGTAATAGTTTCGCAGTTCACCATCCAACTATCAGATTCAGATTGTTTCCGATTAATCGGAATATGTACATGGACACTCACATATTGCTTGTACTTACTGCGATATAGTAGATTTATTATGGAATCTAGGAACGTCGTACATTCGTTGTGGAACAAGGTAAACCGTTGATAAGGAAAATAATTCCGCACCAAAGAAGAAAACCGCTACCTGCGTGGATTCCCCTTTGAATTCCTTATCGCTTATCCTGTATACACGCACCAATTGATTAATATTATCATCCTCTGGTTGGAATTTTTAAGATATACACGCATCTAAAATTATTATCTTTAATACAAGTTCTAATGAATATAAAATTTCCACATCTTGGTTGCTATTTTCTCTGATCTATACGTAGATAGACTCATTATGTTTTCTTTATGTATAATAGCAAAAGTTATTAATATTTAGTTACCGAATCGAGCATTTAGAAATATTAAGGTTTGCTACACTAAGAGAAAGAAAAACCTTGGGAGGCACAACTTACGAAAAAGAAATGTGTTAAATACAATCCTGATGATGATATTTGTTGTTCGGTTAATACTTTTTTATATTATTAATCTTATAGCAAAATTAACAACTTAAATAAGAATTTATTTTCTTTCAAATCCCAAGTGCTCGAATTTATTTATAACAAGATAATGCCATAAAATGCCGAGTATCTCATGTAGTTGTAAAACCTTATGAAACTACGTAGCATAATTAACCTAATTCTTTCAAAGATAAAATAAACTAGCTTGTAAGATTAAGATAATCGCAAAAACCTGTTCAGCCCGTATAAAAATATTGTAGTAAGTTAAAAGTGCCAAACAAACTCACCTTTATTATTTAATGTAATTGCATAATTGGACTCTACTACAGCAAAATGTTACGTAAAGGAATATAAACAAGTAGAACTTCCAAAAGATGAATAAATTTTGATTACTTACCATAAGATAGTTATTGCAAGTGATAATATTTTTGTTTTCCATCCTTCGTTTTCAAATCCAGTCACTTAGATTTGGCTAGGGTAGATCATTCCACGTATTTATTTAAAAGCCGTCGCATTCCACGATTTAAGAAAATTTTGGTAGAAGGAATAAAGTGGTTGGTAGGATGCATAGTAAATTACACGTCTTCAATTTCTTAAACATATTATTTATTCAAATAATGTAGTTATAATTTAATAATTTCACACTTTATTAAAAAAAATTGAAGTGGGTCGAAAATAAAGCAGTATATTGCTAAATTACACAATAGTGAGAACCGGCTTAGCATATGGAAAGGTAAAAAATTTAATTTGTATTATCCGATCGATACAAAAAAAAAAACTAATTAATTAATCATCAATAACAAGTCAATACAATCTAATATAGTTATATCTGTTTCTTTACAGTTTTGATTCGCACAAATTAATAGACAGGTAACTATAAACTAGAATATAATTTAACTTAAATTGTAGGATAGGTAATAAGATTTTTTAATCGTATAATTAATTATGTATAACATATATAAACTGGCATTACAGGTAATGGCAAGTATTTTATATTTCTATGAACTAAACATAGTTAACAAAAGTTGTACTCAAGTACACATATAATCATTTTAGAAGCTAGGAGCTCAAAATAGCGCCCCTTTATAATATATGCGTTTACGAGGCATTTCCTAAATCATTTTCATCAATGATTCGACGTCTTAATTTCCAATAAGTAATCTCTATTTTTTAGTATATTATTAAAAAAATGATTTCGAAAATACTTTTTCTCTTATCTTCTATATAAGTACGTAATCAAAATATATCAATGTTCTAGTAAAATATTAGCAGTTAGGTATGTTAAAATAGAAAAGCAGGTACAAATATGAGATATATGTATAGATGACAAGTATATTAAGTAATATTGCATGGTTCTCATACGTGCTCGAACCATTAGCTTAAAATATAAATATATGTCAAAATATTATATACAATTTGTATTTTTGTTTGACATTTTATAATTTATTAAACATAAGCACCTCGTCTTATTACAACGTTATTTATAATCAAAATTCTTTTGTTCAATATGACTATAAATAAAATCAAATGCAATTTTATATTAGTATTTCAAGCACTGAAGGACATTTTTATTAGGTAAGTTCTATAAAAGCCAAAAAATAAAATATAACTACTTGTAGCTTATCCTGTTTACTAATAGCAATAGTTTCCTATTTTTCCTATCATAGGGATATTGGCTAAATGGTTTTATTGAAGATATTTTTTTGGATATGTTAAGGCTTAATTGAATTTCAAAATTGCAAACATCAAAATTATACTTTCTTTGCGCTTTATTGTCCTCCAACATTTCTGCCATTCTAACAACATGATATTTCTAAAGAGAATTTTGTTACTAGGTAGTAACAGGTATAACAGCGGACGGTGGTTAATGTTCTAGAAAATAGTGCTGACAAATACCAAGTTCCTATACCATTCCTATCAGGTAACTATCTTTCAGTCCATCGTTTCCATTCAAGGCAGTTTATTGATATGAAATAAGAGAAGGCTATATTTATAAACGTGAAGATAAGTTGTAAAGTAAATTTCCATTTTAAACATTTTTAAGCTCAATGTAAGACTAATTTGGTATAATAAGAAAAAAAAATCAAGAACTGGTACTGTGGATTTGAAAGTAAAGAGAGTACATGCAAACTACTCTTTGTTTATTTTCGCGGAGTTGTTTTGGTATTCGCGAAATCGATTTCTTTACATTGAGCCATATGCTTAGTATAATTTTTTGATATTGTAAAATCTCGGAAAATCTACGATTACGTAAGTGAGGAACGTTTAATTTCCACTTTAACTTAATATAATGTTATAAACCATACATATTGTTGCATTGGACAGAAGATCTGCGTTTCATACAAACAAGAAAAGGTCTATGTTGGTACGAGTGGTCCGTTTTAAAAGTAAAAGCTGTAGGTACAAATTTTACCTTAAAATATTGTATTGTACGTTTCCTAATTCTAAACAACAACAGAGAAGTACCACATACAATAAAAGTACAACCACTGAGGTCAAGAAGATTATTCTTAATGAGAAGCTACCTCAATTCGTGTTTTGGTAAACTTAGTACCATCGAGATCTACCACGCGATCTAGAATTTGAAACAAAAAATAGTTTATT
Organism: Marronus borbonicus; assembly: GCA_902655005.2. Lineage (NCBI taxonomy): Eukaryota > Metazoa > Arthropoda > Insecta > Coleoptera > Scarabaeidae > Marronus > Marronus borbonicus. Next base: position 37,029,119 of record LR737380.1, on the reverse strand, counting down.
TCATTTTAATTGATATAAAACAACATGTAATAAATAAAAGTGCAGGGTATAAGATGGCACATTATACTTTAATAACTTAATAAAATTTAAATTTAAAAACGAGAAAATAAAAAATATACACACACATACATTTCTTTAGGTAACTTAAAATAGGCAATTTATGATAAAAAAAATTTATATAAACTTATCATAGGTAGGTAATGTTTAACATAGATCTCTTTTTAAGCTATGTAAATATTTCTTTCCTTTTATACGAAGTGCCGTGACTAGTATTATCGCATATTATTGGCTTTTACACGAATTTCGCGTTGTGGTAACATTCGGTTTTAAATCTATGTTTGTTACAAACTTAAAGTATTTTGTGCATTATAAACATAAGGAGTAATTGGCTTGTTTTGGTAACTTTGTTTTACTATTACGAAGTTGGTTTAAGTTCAGAGACGTAGTGTATTATGCATTTTAGGAACAAATAATAGAAGTAAAGGCTGAGCATTAGCAGTCACCTTAAACCAACTTTAGTTGTAAAATGTATATAATCAATTGCCGTGAAAGTGTTACTCTTTCTTTGTAAATAAAACATACATATGACGTAAACGGCTATAAAATCAGGTGCTGTAGTAAAACCTGCTTAAGCGGATATTTCTACTTCTACCAAAAAGTTAGCCAATAGAGAATGGAATTTGCGTAAAGATAATAGCACCTTTTTTTACCCAATTTAAACAGGTTTTAGCTTATTAACTTCATTAAGTTTACAAGGCTAGACAGAGTATTTAACTGATCCATTATGACTGCTGAAGTTAGTTGTTGTACGGGAGGTTGTGATAGCACGAAATAAATAATAATAGGTCGTAGACCGCTGTAACTTTTTCTTCTGTAATCTATTTCTTCCATATGCTCGGTTTAATATGTATGCAAATAAAAATATATGGCATAATTGCGCAAAGACGCCGTCTTAATTGCTGTCTATTCATATTTGATAGCCGAATTAATAACTTGTTTTATAAAGTTTAATTTTTGGCGATTTTTCCAATAGAATAAGTTAAATACGCTGTGTAAGGCTGGCGACGATCAACGAAATGGTTCGCTTCATACTTTATATTTTATCGAATTTATATTTGAAACTGTGAGAACAATAAAAAAGCGCTTGCCTAAAAGCGTAAAATATAATTAATTAAATTGTTATGGACACGTGGAAATTACAAAAACAAACAAAGGGATTCAAAATTAAGACCCCTAAATTACTATTTGTCGAATCCAGCATAATCGTGATTGGTCTACTGAAACATTAAAAACGTAAATAGGTTGCTTTTAGCTTAGATTGTTAGTTCAATTCAGTTATGCCGGCGAAATAAGAAAATAAATAAAATCGCTAATCGACTATTCGAAGAAAAAATTTCGTTGGTTTACGACATGTAACCTATTATAATTTACCTCAAAATTTCTATACACTGAGAAAGTATGTTGACTCAACCGAATTGTTAATCCAACTAATAACTTTGTTAATCAAACAAAATATAGTTGGATTAACAAAATAAATAGTTGCTTCAAACATATCAGTTTTTCAGTGTATAACACGTTGGCTTTAACATTGTTTAAGTACATGTGTTCAAACACATGATTTCTTGCTCTAAGACGCAGTATATATAATGCGATAGTATCTTTATAACAACTTTGAAAAATACGCTTCTTTAACGGGAGAGAGAGCTGTAAACTAGCAAAATCTTACTAAAAGCAGTGAATGGGAACTATATTAAATTGACATTTTAGGGCATTTGCAGTGGACTGCATATCAAATGTAACGTGTTTAACATAGGGTACGTTATCGAAGGTATCTGTTGTATAAAATAAATTGCATACAGTGATAAAGATACTTATTACATATATAGTGTAACAATTCTAATGAGCTAAATTAGCTTCTTAGTTTTATGATTTAAATATTAACTTAACATCTAAGGTATATAATGTAAAGAATACATCGAGAAAGAAGTGCTTTATAAGTAGTGGTGTAATAAGTGATAAGTTTAAAAGTTTTGTTCGTGTGATAACACCGGGAGTAATATTCGTGTCTGTTTTCAGCGAATATTAACGTTATTTAACAAACGTATATTTGTATTTACATACGTATTCATGTAAGTGTGTGTTAACATTAGAAATTGAGAATCTGCTCGAAGGAATGACTTAATAATGCCCTGTACTATACGAGTACCCCAATTCTACATTACACCAAGTCAAAGCAAGTTCGAATTTTAGATACTCTTGTTAATACATTAAAATTTACTCGAATGATGTTAATTCAATGTTACTAAATTATTATTGCACATAGTTCAAAATACGTACAGACTATGACATGGTATAATGCTGAGATGAAGAACTTGAACACCTTAGTACGTTATTTTTAGTAAAAAGGGGCAAGGGAAAATCTCCCAAATCACAATTTTACTGACGAATTCACACAAGGATAATTTAAGCTCAAGATAAAGGATCAAGACGGAACTCGCAAAATCGTTTTAGAACTGTACACGAATATGTATGTAGCGTCTTTTTAATAAATCACAAATTATAAAGTAAATCACCTTCAGCATACGGTAATTTTGTTCTACCAACAGAAACTATACAGTGTAAATTAAGAATTTCATACTAACGTACGTATCAAATCTATCATCAACAAATCACATAAATATTTTTATCACGATGTAGTTTTAAAGTTCATATTTCACCTTAAAAGGGTAAACTAGCTACAAACATCTTTTCTATTAAGGGCGGAGCAGGGACGAGATCTTCAAGTTTTAAATAAAAAATTCTTTGCAGACCTTGCACGCTAAGAGATCGAAGTTCTGGCAGTTTTCCTAGGAGACGGCTGAAGTAGTGCGCCTTGCGTTGAGCTTCAGCGTTGTACGTAACATGATCTCTGAGTGAAGATATTATCTTCATTTGCAATTGTTCCACTCGGTGTGGTTCTTTTAAACCGTGACGCTCTGAAATGAAAAACACAAATGAAAAATGTTAAGGTTCAACTGACAGGTGTTACTACAGGCTTATTATTTTCGAGATTACCACGCTGACTGCGTTACATACCTGCGAGGCATGTGACGCCTTTTAAAAGCGGCGCTAGTTGCAACACGGATGTATTGCAACAAACCCTTTTTTTCCTATCGTTGTCGTTCGATGCATCTATCCTACGTCTATTCCTCTACTAACGAGCATTAAAATCTCCATAATAGGAAGTGTATATTTTCACGTTGTGTTTAAGATCATTTTATATTTTCCTGAACATAAGATTAAACCATTCGTTTTTTCTACACTTAATACTTTTTACGACTTATTGATAATAAAATATTGTGGCTGTCGCAGTCAAACATATTCAGAATGCTATTTTAATTAAGTAAATATAACATGTAAACATACATAATATAACTGTTAATGTTTCGAATCAAAAATTTCCTGGTATAAGTAGCAGCTTTCATGACTCAGGAAGTTATTAAAAATAAAAAATACTCAAATTGCGTTTAAATTTCTTGAACAAAAATATTTTAGTTTTGGATCGGTCGTGAGGGAGTTATACCATTGTCAACTCGTAGTACCAACCTTAAACTCCGCAATTTTTCAACTTGGAAGTTTATGAAAAATAAAGTGTGTGCCGCAGAACTAAATAATGAAGAGCAGATCAGAATTACAGAATCTTAAGACCTTGATCGGTTGTTAACGTCGAAAAGTGGATATTTTACTTAAATTCTAAGTGTTCCCAAAAAAGAATTTATTGCGTATATAGCGGACAGCACCGGGAATTGTTCAATCAGCGAGTACAAGCGACACTCATTCGGAAACAGCCTTTTATCAATTGAAGGAATTCTTACTGGATAACGCCATACCTCATATCTCAAGAGCGGTTCAGGAAAAAAAATGTCTGAACTTGTTTGGGAATCCTTACCACGCCCTCCTTGCTTTCTAGACATTTCACCAAGTGATCTTAATTTTATTTTGTCTTTTGGCAACCGTATGAGGCCGACATACAAAAATTGGCGCCACGTTGGCAGAAGGTAACAACGGAAATCGCTGCCATTTTTTAGTATTAGAAAACGAAACTTAATAACTACCTAATGGAACAGTAACAAAATTTTTAACTAAAATAGAAATAAGAAATAGCAAATTTATGCCGCGGAGGTTCATACACAAACAAAGAAAACTAATTCCCGACACTCTTCAATACTGTACGTTATATTTTACGAAAAATGCTAACTGCTGTTAGCGAAAAATTTTGGGAATAAATTCTGCTTATAGTCCTTACTACTTTGTTTAGTTTCCTCTTTATCTTATCAAAATTAGACAATAAAGGAGGCGTCTTTTATGAAATATTCTGTACGTACCTACATACGTACAATTTCGCATTAATATTCGTCCTTCCGAACGTCGATCACCGCATATTATTTCTTTTTATGAATACAATGTAACTGTTTTATTTTCAAATAAAAGGTAATAAATTACAGTTTACGACGGTGTAAGTACTAGTAGACATGTGTAACGGGAAAATAAATAATCTCGACTATATAGTTACCATCAAATTATTTTAGTACAGACTGATACCTAGGAATGTGGCTATAAAAATATATTGCTAACAAGGCCATCTGGATAAAGCTAAGATTACGCGATTCCTTCATTTGAAATTACTTTCAGTTGTACAAACGTTGCATCCTTAAAGATGTGTTATAAAGGATCATTCTTGCATGTATTTATGAAACTAATCAAAACATCCTTTTGAAATTCTAGTAAGTGATATTATACGCCAAGGTTTATCTTCTAAAAATATCTACAATTTCACGATTGTCTTGATTAAACCGGAAACGGATATTAATTTTCTTGTTCGAGTGGAATGTTTTGTAGATTTTTCAAATACCTGTTTTAATAGTATTGAATATCATGTTTTACTAAACATATTATAGTATATTTATGCTATTATTATTATTATTATTATTACAAACTACCGTTAATAGTATCTAAATTATAAAAGACATAAATTAAAAAATGGGGGCAGAGAGTGCAAATTTCATTCTACTATGTTGGTAGCACTTTGTCGCCGTAACATTTTGCAAAATAATTCATTAACCCTACTTTTATTATTATAAATAATCTTCACACACGTGCTTCTTTTGCCATTTTTCTTCAGATCCATCTTATTATATCTGCAAATCTCCAAAAATTTAACGCCATCCTAAATTGTGGATGTATTTTTATATAATTATTAATAAAGGCCATTTCATCACATGTTTATGATATGGTTGTTAGATATTCTTTTTTAGTGCTGCAGTCTTACACAAGAACTAAGTTTCATTGTCCTAAAACTAAATTAATAACTCTGACACCGTTATAGCTTTAAGACAATAGTGCCTTATTACTTTTTGAGTAGAGACACATTCCACTTAAAAAATTCAACTTATAAAACACCCTGTAGGGAAAAAGACGTTTTGGAAAATTTCAGTTCATAAAAATACAATCTCCAAAGCCCGCATAGATGGCTCACCCTGTATAATTTGCCTTCGGATTTTATCACTATTAGCAAGTGTATTATTTTTACTTCTAGATGCATTCATTTTTCTTATCTTACTCAATATACGTTGTAAAATATAACATTAATGGTCAGTTGTTTTAATGGTATTTTAAACACAATTTATATTAAATCAGAACGTAATAAAACGTGTGCTATTATCACAAAAGTATGTAATTTTGGATGAAATATTTTGTATCAGGGATTTTTTTAATAACGTACTATTGTTAACAGAACTTCTTGCGTTAAACATACATTTTATTTCTTAATATATTGAATTTACATTCTATGTTTGATAAGTGCGTATCAGCTAAATAGGAAAAATTCTTTCATTTTTTCTAGTACCGTATCAAGGCTTTTACTCTAATGGCGTTTCCAGTCCAAACTACACAAAAGAAGTAATTTCAATTGATTTAACTTATTATTATTTGAAGTAACAAGGCCGTACAAAAAAAAAGACGATTACATACATCTATATTATTTATTATTAACTACTGTTTTGCTCTTACCACATGTCATTAAACTATTTAAATACTACTACTATTAAGGTGTACTTCGAGCATGTATCGCGTTTTTTGTTAATTTTTAAAAATGTCGGGCTATCTTTATCCAGGAAACTTAAGAATACTCATAGATGCCACAAGAATTCTTGCGAAACAATTTCAAAACCATCATCACGTATTATGTTAACATTCATGCAATAGGAAAAGCATTACATAATCGTGTAAATCGAACATATACATTTTGTTCCAATTTGTGCGTTATTTGGCAACTTACAGGTTTAGTAGATGTAATTTATCCAAAAACCTGTAGTAGTTCCATTTCGAAGCAATTCGTTGTGTAATAAGTTTCATATGCATATAATTAAAACTGATTATGCAAGCGACAAGTTTTATAAAATTATTTTGATCAAAGTGCCAGATTCAAAATAACAAGAGGTCATAGCTAATTGAGTTTCTACATTTGGCGCGGGAGATAAAAGAGGGGAACAAAAGCGTGACACGGACCTCTACGCATCGACAACCCTTTCTAGTATATTTTTGAATTTGTATTCGCCGGTTTATAATTTCTCTTTTTGCAATTTATAAATTCGCTTCTTTAATTATTATTGAGGATCGCACTCAACACTAGGTAATCTCCCTATATAAACATTGATACACGAATAAGTTGAGAATTCCGAATTCTAAAAACATAGTACTCAATTTAGCTTGAAAATTACACTCTCTACGAAAACCTAAAGATTTAATTCTAAAGATAATATGAATTTATTTCTCTTTCAATTATTTTCAAAATTTCGTCACGTCCGGATTTAAGTTTATAAATAATATTTCTCTGAACAAATAACGCAGATTTTTTTGCAAAATTGATTATCGTATTCATCTGTTTTACCTACTAGTTAGAGCTTTATTAACATTTTGCCTAAAAATTATAATTTTCATTTATTTCCTTACAAAACTAATGACAATACTATTTAGGTATATATTTGTAAATTAAATTTCTTAAATAAAAAAAAAACAATCTGATGTGATAGTAAAAGCCTTTTAATTGACACATTAACATGTTAACCATGTGATACTTCAAAAATTAAAATTTTATCCACGCCATGGAACATATTAATTATTTTTCAATAATTGAAAGCATTCGTAACAAGCAGTTTTTTCTATTGTAATTAAAAAAAAACACATTTATTATCAGATACTTCCCTAATTTCCAGTTTTAAAATGATTAGAATAATACAAAGATGGTTTTGAAAGGGAAACAAACAAGCACGTAAGTTAATATAGTAATTGAGAAAACACGTTGTGGAATTATATAGAACATTCGGCGTAGGTCTTTAGAAAAACGAAGTAAATTCTTTCATTTTACTTATTCGTAGCACTCTACTGTGGTAATATTTTCTAAAATAAATATTGAGACACTCCTTGAAATTGTCTATTGAGAAAGCAAATGTTGCTTGGTTAATTTAATGCAAAACGGTAAATGAGCAGATATAGTTAAAAATAAATCAGTATTTCTTAGTTCACAATTATGTCAAAAGTTTTTCATTTATTTCATGCCGACAAGAGAAATATAAGTTCTAATGATATATATGTTTTTATATTTATCTATTCCAGTACTTGGATTTTATTACATGAAATAAATAACAACGTTTCCACGCGGAAAAAAATGAACATGATATATTATTTGCCTTTTATGTTCAGGTATGGCATCTGATACAGATTCAATGCCAATATTTATATCGGTTCATTTCTACACCATTGTAATTGCTTGTCGATAAACGTTTACCGCCTTATTGCCGGACAACTATAGGTAAACTAGTGTAGCAGGTAATACAGTATTTCTTACGATTCAGCGTGTAATTTCAAATTTTCTCAGTACATTTCTAATTAACGTGCGAAAGGAAATCGTATCTTTCTAAATAAAATTGGTTCAGAAATGTAATTAAAAATATTTGAATTCTTACCTGTAACTAAGGTCAGAGCACACAAACAGGCGAACGCAGATATATCAATCTCCATAGAATGCAAACTGGTACAAAATTCCATAATAGCATGTAACCAATCACCAAACGATCTCTGGCACTGTTGCTTATCCAAAACTACTCCATTGCAAAAAGTAAGTTTTGTATCGTTGGGATGTGTGCGATAAGCCAATCGTAGAACGAATAACTCAAGTGAAGCGGATTGAAAGAGAAGCTCCTTATCTTCTTGACATAACTCTTGGAATCCAGGAATTTTTTCAGCGAAGTTTCTGATGACGTCGACCGATGTTGTAAGAAGAGTATAGAATTGCTGGATTTTTTCAGCCTCCGAAATTATAGGTTCTATAGGAATAGGTTCACAGTATTGAGAGTAATCTAGGTTAGCGAGATCTGGTGTAGTATCAACATGAGCGCGAACTAAAGCAGTTATTAGTGACACAGGCGGACTTGGCGGTGATTCCTGCGGCGATTTTGGTTTAGATGGTAGCCTACCTCTTCTGCCTTTCAACGAATCCGTTCTAACAACTTCTTTTACCATACCTACGGCGAGACACTTTTGAAATCGGCAGAACTGACACCTGTTTCTTCTTCTCTTATCAACAGGACAAGCTTTATCCGCTAAGCACACATATTTAGATCCTTTTTGCACGGTCCTCTTGAAGAAGCCCTTGCATCCCTCACAAGTTCGTACTCCGTAATGCTGACAAGCTGCTGTATCACCGCATACTGCGCACAGTTGGGACGGAGAAGGAGGTGCAGGTCCTTTTTGCGCTTGTTCGGTGATATTACCTCCTGGTGAACTAGCTGCAGATGAACACACCGAAGGCGCAGGTCCAGGAGGCCTTAATTTTGGACTTTCGCTGCTGCTGGTGGATTCGGATCTTTGAAGTGGTAAAGAGGCGCGGCGGTGTCTTGGACTGAGCGCGGTTGTGATATGTAATTCAGTAGTGGGAGAGGATTGATAAGATGGCAGAGAATACGATTCTTGCGACATAAGCGACTCAAATCCGGTGCTGCACTGTGGAGGCGGATAATAGGGTGTGCTGGGGTACTGATGTGGCTGGTATTCGTAGTGGTGTGTAGATGGAGCGGCTACGTGCGTAGGATGATGATAGGAAACGTTATACTCTTCTTCCATTTTGAAAGGTGTAGAGTATCGAACAGAATAGGTTTCCTGAAAGCTGGGCAAGGGTGCGGGCGACGAAGGTTGCGAGTGTAAAGCCACTTCCGAAAACGGATCTAATTCTTCTGGCGGTAAAACTGCACTGGGATCGTCCGGAAATGGAGCACTCAGCAGATCGGCGAAACTGCTCGAGCCAAACGGGGTCTGTAACCAAACAACACGCAATTAGACATTGTCATTGAGTGATCCGCGTTACTTTAAATAACAGCTCTCAGAGTTCAATATAATTAGTGTCGGACCCACTTAGTCTATAATTATCGCGACGAAATCTAATTACGGACATCTCTTGACTAGTTCGCTCGCATGCTTATATCACGAGTTACAATTATACTATTACGGTGATTGTTCACCATCGGTTTGCGACAGGAGGTGATTTATTGCCTTGATCTGTTTCACCTAGTTTTCAGTAGGGGGGTAAAATATAAGAGGCGTGGTCTGTATGTACTGTCATTGGTCAGGCACTTTCCATGCGTCGTTACTCCGGTGACGTCTCGACGCCTAACATGGCTCCTAATTTATCTTTTATGCGTACACGTCCCCATAATGCACGCGTAGTCAGGCGTAGCACGTGGATACATTGCATACACGTAATAATAACCGCTGCTGAGTATATATTAACACGCGGTTCAGTTGAGATACGCTTACATTACATTCCTACGCGTATACGCACGCATTGGATATTTACCCAAGAGAAATAAGACGAAATTTTAAAATGTGAACAAGTTCTTTTCTGGATTTGTTGAAACTCCAAATATATATTGTAATCCGTTGCATTGTAACAGCTTAATACTAAACTCTACCGTACCTAATTGGTATTACATCGAAGTAGTTAGGAAATTTCTCTATATGGCTCTATTAAGCCTAGAATTGGTACTAATTCATTTTAATAACATGCCGTAATAGATAAACTAAAATATTAATTTAAACAGACGCTCATGGATTGCGGTTTCTGTTTCTGAAAAAGTATTGAGGTAAGTAAGGTTTACCCCGATAAATTGCAATAATTCATCTTCGCAAGACCCAATCTAATTTTCATAAATTCGTCAGCTATAACTTTCGACTAAAACGTAGGATTCCGCCTTGCTCCGAAGAGAGTCCCGGACTGGAACTCGAGGCTCCGAGACTGATAGCTGGTTGCGTTATCACATAACAGGTAACCTCAACCACAGAACAAATATACAAATTCTGAATACACTGTATGAAAAAAAAAATGAAAAATTACACGACAACCCAAAAAATAAGTATATTCTGTATATCATCGCGCTAACTCTCCGATGAAAATATTAATAAATATCTTCCTAGCATTGCTAATCATGCGATAAATTGGTAACCATAAAAGAAGATTCGCTTCGGTGTCGACATCGTAAAGGTAAAGCCGTAACGGGATGGTAATCGAGGTAAATACATATCTACGTTGGATCCTATATAGGGGACTAACTCTATACAGTCTATCGTATATCATTTAATAATTTGTGCAAAAATCGGGCGTTATGATAATCACGCGACAGGATGACAATGAACAAAGTTAAAGTTACGCAAGCTCGAGAGTGGTATTGTAGGAAATATGCCAAGGCGAATATTCGCCATTAACTATGGACAATAAGAATTTCAGGAACCGTTGAAGCTCGACGTATTAAATCTAAAAAGGGAAACAAACAAATTCAAAGTAAAGAGATTTTAGCACTAGTGGGTCACTGAAATATCTAGACGTTGTTACAAGAAAAAAATAATAGTTTAGAGACTGATGAGCAAATTAGCTAGGTGTGTATGTTAAACGGCAACGTTGGGTCAAAAGTGTTAAGTAAATGGCGCATTGTTGGATCCATTTTCCGAACGCACTATGGTATCCGCGAACATATTTAAGCTTCAAATCGGTTTCACCCGCATTTAAATGGTCCTGTAAATTTTGCTTCGCAGGCAATAGAGCGATGTTTCATCAGATTTTCCTAATCTTTGAGAAGTTGGATACGCGGCTTACAGTACCAAGTCAAGCCACTCACTGTTAGAATGAATTTTACAAGCTTCCCACTCTACGTAATCAATCTTATAAGGTTTTTTGCAAATACCACAGTTTACTGTCTGATGCAGCTAATTGTGTGCCAAAGTGCGGCAACAAGTACACACAAGTACAGAACTCATTGTCGTAGTATAAAGAAAGCAGCAAAAGAAGATGTTAACGGAGACACTCGCCACTTTCACGAAAACAATACAAAGGATAAAAAGCAATGCAAGGATTAGGCAACAGAAAATAGTAAATGCGACATATTCGCACCTCGTATTATTGAAACAAATAAAAATCGGCAAGTGGTAGGTAATATACAAGAAACGCAAGTGACAATAAAGAGATAACATACTCTATTAATTAATTTAAAATTTACTGATATTAATTAATTATACAATAACTAATAAAATAATTCCAATATTTTTTTCTGTTTTGTTTCTGTGAGAGGAAACAGAAGCTTGCTAAATATTTTAAACGTATCAATTGCAGAAAAACATAAGCGTTATAGAGGACATTTGCGAGAACCTCAACACACAGATGTACCTCCAGTTCCCTGCAGGAACTAATAAACTGAGGTCAAATGCCTGCAAGCGCACGACAAACATTATGGCGCCAATAAGACGGAGCACCCATGCAAAGTACCTTAAAGTGCGAAATTTCTGGGAATAATCCTTCCGCAATCAAGACCATCTTGAAAACGTTGCTACAAAATATGCGGTATCGATACCCGAACGTTTCATAATTAACGCTGTTCGTGATCTGTCACGGAGAACCATAATCTGCATGGAAAGAGACGCACCCCACGCTGAAATGTGTATTTCTGTGTTACAGTTCAATATTGTTACAGGTTTTGTTTATTTTTTTTGTTAATGAACCGCCTATCAAATAACTGTTGTGTAATTTTTAGAATAATTTGTATTTATAACCTAATTGACCTAGCAGAAGAACAAAATGCACCAAAAATATCTACGTAAACTTCAATAATTCATGATAACGACTCAAAACAATCAGAGTGCCACTAATTCTCGTTTTTTATTGGTTACAGCAATTACGAATGCAGTAAACAGATTACATGTTGTAATCGTCGAATGCATAGAGGGCGAGAGTATAGCTGTTAATTCTGAACAATTTTTCTTAATAACATATTCCCCTATTTTGGAAAATAAGGGCATTTTACTGTTGAACTCGTACAAAAAAAAAGGGCCATATGAGGTGCGTATATAATAGTAACACGTTAAATAGATCTTTATCGCCCAGTTCTGTAATTCTTTCGTTATTCAAGTATAACTTAAAAATAATTATTTGCGACTATA
>LR737380.1:36980349-37001600 GCA_902655005.2 Marronus borbonicus | reverse complement strand
TAATTTTCCTTCCTCATTACACCCTGCACTCTGCATAAATCTCCCGTCCCAGCAAAGGAAAAACATCCCCACACTAACACAGAACTACGCCCTTGCTTCACTGTTGGCACAATGCAGTCCGGGATCATTTTTTCGGTTTTAGATCTTCGGACATAAACTTGTCGATTTTGCCCAAAAACCTCAAACTTTGACTCGTCACTCCAAAGCACGTGTTTCCAATCATCTAACGACCAATCTAGATGAGAACGGGCCTACTGTATCCCGCTTGTTGAACGTTTTACCGTACTCGCCGAAACTTTTTCTTCGCGGCCGCGATTGACTTCGGTTGCTATTTGTGGCGCTGTTCATTTTCTATTGCGTTTGCTTAATAATACAATTCTCACATCTTCAGCTTTTGTTGTTTTCCTAAATGCTCCAGGACGAACACGATTTTCTATAGTTCCAGTTGTCCGATATCGCTTTATGATGTTATTTACTGTCGAACTTCTCATATTTATTTTTTCAGCAATTTGTCGCCCCGAATATCCTTCTTCAAACAGCGTAATAATGGCGTGAACGTTTTTCTACACTGGTAGGCTTGCCACGTGCCATTTTGAAGTAAATTTTTTTAAAACTTTCGCGCAAAAACGACAGATGCACACCAACACACAAATTTATATCTTTACGCCTGTGATAAATAAACAAGAATGATACTGCGGTATATTTCCTAAATGTATTGTTCGTTAATAATCCTCAAACGACCCGTTTCAAAAGATCGGTACTTCCGAGAAATTCTTGGTATGATAATAAAAGGGACTTTATTGTGGTCGTCGCAATATTTCTACTTTACAATAATTTATGGCTTTAATCCCTTAGAAAAGAGTGTATGCTTAATATTTTTCTAATTTTATGTATTAATAATTGCATACAGTGTGATATAATAGATTTTTATTGTATGACCGAACTTCACTGAACGGCAGTGTATATAGCACATCAGCAATGCATTATCAACTCAAATGTTTTCAACAGAAATATCATTACTCAAATATATGTGAAAAATAATTAGGTTTTTCGGCGTAAAGTTAAGCAGTATGAAAATGCATAGCCGAAAGCCAAAAATAGGAAATTGAATTGGGACAATGAAAAATTATATTAATAATTCACCACTTCAGTTTCATAAACAGTTAGTGTTTCAGAAAAGATGTAACAGGTTTTTTTCTAGGAGTCACTGTTAACTACCGTTACATAAGATTTATTATAGGAGCTTCCTTTTCCTGTGCCTCGGGATGTATCTATACATATGTATGTAAGGAAGGTATAATAATAACTAGCAACAATTCTTGTATGTGATGAAGTAGGTATAAAAATTAAGGCCAACAAGCTTTAGCTTCTACTAGAATATATTGAATTAATTCGACTTGCAAGAAAGGCAGAATAAAACTGGATATGTCCAAACAAATCACGTGTATCTGCTGTTAGTGAAATATTACGTTTGCGACAAACAGTGGACCTATGGGTCGGATACATATCGTCTTCCCGCCACGTTTTTATTAATTTGCACCCATCCATACACAATTGTGCTTGACAATGATGTCGAACCTTGACAAGTGAAAATTTATATAATGAATTTTTTGTCAAGAGACTGTCGACGAGCCTGGTTAATTTCAAATATCTCATTAAACTTCTGCAAAAATTATTGAAAGTACGTATGTTTAACGCACGTATGTTTATGTATGTTTAACTTTACTTTCTTATCACAGATAAATATGGTACAAAGCCATGCACAATGTAATTTATTTTATTTATTCTATATATTAAAGTAATATAAATGTTCTAGCATTTTTTTTGAGTTTAAATTTTTAAGAACTCAAATTTTAAATGAACGCTATGATATTAAGAAAATAATTTAATAGTGAATACCTCCTCATCGCTTACAGTCAATGTTAATGCGTTATATTTCAGAAAAAAAAAGTGCAATTTGCGCAAGGTGATTTATTAGTACTGCTGTAGCTGTCCATTGAAACTTTAAACTAACCTTGTAGAGTTTGTTGTCACTTTCTCAGTTTAAAGCAAGGTTGTATTACATTGAATATTAGGGTGTGTTATAACAACAATGTTTAGGAATTAACTGCACATATTATGATTTTTCTACGTATAATTTTACCATTACCAGATATGACTGAACAGACGGCTGAAATTAAACGACTATTTAATATTTTGATATAATAAGTAAGTAAGAAAGAAGCAACCAAGTCGACTTACTAGAACAGTGACTTTGTTGAAAATTTGGAAATTTCTCTGTTAATCATTGTTAGTCGAAAGGCGATCAAAAACCCCGTATTGATGTAAAATTTAAAGTGTCTAGTGTTGAGATTAAGAAAGTTAATGGCAAATTCAATTTGAAATCCTTCAAATCGCTCTAGTCAAAACTTGCAATGTTGAAGTTACTCGATTCTAACTTTGCAGTTGCAAAAAATCATGATAAAATCTTAACTTTAGCTCCCAATTTATGCTGAATTATTAGAAATTGCGGCGACTAGAAAGTATAAAACTGCTACCTGATACGCAATATGGGTTTCGAACAAGAAAAGCTACAGGTTTTGATTGGCGATGTGCAAATTGCCCTTTCAAAAAAACAAGACTATGCGCTCCTGTATTTAAAAACGTTTATGGATGTATCGATCTCGATATTTTCCAAAAGAAAATAATGAATATTGCTCTGCCTGAATTCGGAGTAGGATGTGTCACCAAGCTATTCCGTAAAACAGAAAGGCCGGTCCAGGACGTTTTCCTCAAGGACCCCTGCAAGCCTCATTCCTATTTTATTTAACTCGCGTAAATATCATACAATATACCGATGATATGTTTTTATACGACCAGCACACGCACAAATTCGTCTACTAAACCACTCGCGGCCGAAATTCTGTCCGTTTTATGCGTGGCAGGTAAGAATAGATGCAAAAGTTCATATTTTAATTTGAAACAGAGCTGTGCGTACGGATTAAAGTTTATTTCGTTATAATTCGCGTCAATTGCATTGCTTTATTAGTTTATTGTTAATTTCTTAACTAAGTTATGGTGCATGTTATGTAGTATAACATACCTGAGTCTGGAGCAGAAGCATACTTGACTGGGGACTACTTGGGGCGGAAGGCTGCGCGCTTGCCGCCACAAGGGAGGCACTTGATACTTCGCCTTGTACAAGAACCGCACCTAAAACAACGCATACATAATAATAAATAATCTATACATGCCAAGAAATTGTTTGCTAATAAGAGCGATAAAATGTCCTTTTATTGCAGTCGGAGTAGTTATTGCCGTGCAAGTGTTAATAAAGAATAATT
This sequence comes from Marronus borbonicus, assembly GCA_902655005.2. Classification (NCBI taxonomy): domain Eukaryota; kingdom Metazoa; phylum Arthropoda; class Insecta; order Coleoptera; family Scarabaeidae; genus Marronus; species Marronus borbonicus. The sequence goes on along the minus strand of LR737380.1, from coordinate 36,998,277 downwards.
TCGACTTATGCGCATTGTGTGACAATAAATATTTCGTGCGTTTGGTCTTAATGCAATATCAATCTAGATACATGTAAAAGTGCCATTATAAACCATTATCTCGAAGACATTAGATTGTGACAAGCACATTAAGTAACACGGTAACAGGATACGCGATGAATTAAATAAACGCCAAATGATTTACTACCAGTTTGTGTTTAAATCTGGTACGTATGAATACTCGTGTACTCGTATATGTGTGATGTAGGTATATGCATGAATATGCATCGTAGCCGTGCATAAATGTATGCTTAAAGAACAAATCTGAATTTATAACAATGTATGCGTGTGTATGTACTTTGTTGAACATGCTCGGCAATGGTTTATAGAAACCACGATCTCGATAAATTGATCGATTGAAAAATAAGTTGCAGTATTTATTTAATGCGTCTTAAGAGCAAAAAGAAAGCGCAATCTACAAGCAGTAGCAAAGCTACTAACTTAAAATCATCTTTCAATGATTCTTAAATATTGACGATAATGTTGCACTAATTCGGAACTGGCACAGTTCACGGTTAAAAAAAAAACTGTAATTATAATAAAAACTATGAGATTCTAGGTTATAGATACTGTTCAACTTCGAATTTGTTCCTGTTGAATTTAAATAAAAAATGCTTTAAAATTGGTAGAAATTAGAAATTTTAAAACAGGAAAACAATTTAAATATTTTTTCCTGCCCACGTACCTTAAAAATTACGCAAAAGCTAAGCAAAAAACGTGCAAGCAAATCGCTTTATGTTGTTCACCGCTATATTTCAATAAATACAAATAAATTAAAAGTAAACCTTTTTAATTAGCGGGGTTTTCTTACTAACCATTAATATTTGTTGTTAGCATTATTTTCCTAGATTACACCCATTTTTTGGGCGCTAAACTTCTTGGCAGTCCCTTTTTCTTACAGTTCCTTGTAATTTTCTTGTAATATTAAATCACGCAGACAGTAAATACAGTTTTCTGGTTTAGTCATTCAATTTAAGTGTAAATGTATAAAATATTACCAACTTCTTCTCCTAAATTAATTCACCAATTTATGTTCACTAACTTTCATAGTTTCACTGCGCGTATTTTTAAATACAACTAATTTCCTTTTCCCTTCTTTAAAAAGCGATCGTAAGCAAATACTGTTAACTTCCCGCGCTTCACAATATTAATAAGGGATTTTCTGCTAAACGCCTTCTTTATATAGGGCTTGTTGCTATAATAATAAACAGCAGGAGTATGTATTAGATGTGATATAGCTCGTCCCTAGGGAGGCGAAGTCGCTGATATTTGAAGCCCCCGTAATAATCAGGACGATATGAACGCAAACTTATGGCCCGTAACGAACGCTTTGTATATAGTAGCTGTACTACCTACTTGATTATATGAAGCTTTATATTAAAAAAAAAAAAACGTATTGCAGGGTCGCATAGGAAATTCGATGCCTACTACTACCAGTCCAGTTCGATTTGGAAATGTAGGACTATTAACCGATCTTCGCAAGAAGAACTTACGTAATATATATGTATACAAACGCGTGTGTGTTATACTTTCTAAAATCGCTTAATCACCATCCAAACAATTCATTTGGATATATCTGTTCTGGATTGGATATACGTAAAAAGTATTGCATAAAGTTGTTTAATAATTTCCGCTTGGATCTAATTAACTGCTTCTATTTTCAAAATTTGTAAGAATTCATTCGAATCCTGTTCTTTTATGTTTCTGTAACAATTGTGCAAGATATTTCAATTGTGCAATTGTGATTTTAATGTTCAATGTGTAAGAGACCCAACACTAAAAGTAACTACTTTTGAACGTACGAAATTAAGATCGAGATAAGCTATTCCTATTGAAGCTCGTTTACTTATGCATCTGTACCTTAGCATAAAGTGCCTTGTTGTGCCATTTACGATAAAAAAAAAAACAATCCGTTGACAATTAAGTACAATAAAGTATCTAGAAACAATAACCAGTAATATAGCTTTAGGTATTGTTGGAATCGATCACAGCAAAAGCAATATGCGGAGAGAAAGCATACGCCAACGGGCATCCTATCCAGTGTCATCAGTACACATACAAGTGTTTCCCCGAATCTCTAAAAACAGCAGTAAATATTTTCCCTCGCGCCATCTAGTGTCAAAAGGTACAATCATGCCGTCCAGAAGCCAGCGATTTCCTTACATTGGTCGTGAGTGATTCCCCCATCGGCATTATTTTGTTCATTAACGATTAAAATGCATACAGTCTGTTCTACCGAACTTGGAAATTTATGTGCTTTAATTCAGTTGGTATTTTTTAATCCAGTATTTTTGAGTTTAGCACATTGGCACATAGCACAACACGAGTCCTTCAAGTGTTAATAAAACTAATAAGTTAATCGTATTGAAAATGGGAAAACAGAAACCTCATATCGTGCGACTTCAATAATTTATAATACAAAAAAACAAACAAAAGAACTTTAGAAGTTTGCTGCTCATGGTGTAACAACAAAAAATACGGAACTGAAGGAACTTAAACTTAAAGTACTTGATCGCGCGTTGTATACTTTTTGTTAGTTCAACGTGAAAAGATCAGACTGTGACCGTGTGAAGAAAATGCTTGCATGTCTTCTGATGGTTGGCTCAAACTCAAAATTCGACATAGAATCCAGGCACTCGAGAAGACAAGGGGGGAGCAGATTAGCCAATGAAAACGCTAGTGAAAATATATGAATACTTTTACCAGTCTTGTTGTACGGTGGCAATTAACCAGTTATCGAATGTTGCGATGCCAATGCAACCGGCTTTTTATGAAGTTGTTTGCCAACTCTGGCAAATGGGGATGAAAAATATGCTAAAAATGAGAAAGACAGGTTGACTATTTTGTGGCGTGTAAATACTTCTGATCAGCCGCAAAATTAAAATATTTCCTGTTCTACAAGGGTAGCGTTTATTTTGTTCCACTTCGTGTAAATTCACCGAATTACATAGAGCTAATATTACATGTTCCTTCGATACCAACAACCTAAAACATTAAAAAACAAGCAAAGACTGACCAAAAAATAATGCTAAGATAGCTTAGCTTCCTCATGGTATTGATGGAATAATTCACGGCAAACGCAACAAAAGGAGAGAAAAATATTACACTAACGCACGGACATGTTTCTGCCTACCCGGCGTCATTAGCGTGGTTTCGAGCATAATTTTCATATCTCTATCTTCCAGAGATATGAAAAATACTCTCGAAACCACGCTGATGACGCCGGGTAGGCAGAAACATGTCCGTGTGTTAGTGTATTTTTTTCTCTCTTCTTTTATTGCGTTTGCCGTGAATTATTCCATGAATACCATGAGGAAGCTAAGCTATCTTAGCATTATATTTTTTGGTTATTGTTTCTAGGCATTTTCTGATGTGTTCAAGCAAAGACTGACAAGAAAAGAAACTTACCATAATTAATTGATTACAATAAAGTTCGATAAAGCAAAGAAATAATAATTAATTAACAAAACAAGTAAAAGTAAGGATATCGTAATATTTCTTAAGCTGAAGTGTATCACTGGATTGGTCTTTTGTTTGCCTTTTTAAAAATGTAAAAAATGTAGAGGTATGTACGTATTCTATATAAGATAAGATTAGCAAATGTTTTTCATAATTGATCTAAAAAAAAATTATTTACTCACATGAACAATGTAACATATTTTAATATTTATTTGCCGATGATAGACATGCACATAACCGTAATTTCGTAGCCAACGTGCATAATGAAGGAACCGATTAGTAGGTTGTAGTTTGTTAAGATTATCTATTACTACCAATCATTCAGTCGATATATTAATATATTGTAGTTTTAAGTTTTCAATTTACGACATGAAAGGTGGAACACTTCAAGTTCACAAACTGGCAATACAGATAGGCATTTCTCTTTAGATTCTTCCATGCCGGGCGGAATTATTTCGAATTGAAAGTGTTACAGCTTGGATAATGCAGATAGATCCTATTTGATGTCTATGGGGTCCGTATAATTAAACATTGTAGTACGATCTATAAAAAGTTGGCCTCTATAATTGAATCATTTTTAAAGAACCAACAATAAGAGCCACCCAGACAACAGGGAAGTGCAACGTCATCCTCAGGCCATTACGATCTTACCGACGTTAAAACGTAATGTGGGCGTAAGTAAATTGCAGAGCGGTTAGAATACTAGAAACGTGCTGCAATTGTATTCTAATGCCGTTTAAAAAATTTGCGTTATATAACCATTTACATTACCTATTATTTTGTCAGTAACGGAACGTTATTACAGTGTACACTTTTGCCCGTACGACCGTAAGAGTTGATGTTATAACGTTACCACATACATAATAGTAAATGCAAATTAACGATTAAATTGACAATTAATTTCTAAACTTATGCGTACATCTATCAATACAAACAAAACGGAATTGTGGTAAACCGTGCTTACTTCATCTATTATTTACTCAATGCACTGCGACGTACATTTGTTTTATCAACGTTTCTGCGTTAAATAACTATTTGCACGAAAAAAGATAATAACATCGATAAGATTCAAACTTTTCAAAATTTGTATGAAACATTAATCAAAATATGAAAAAACTGCGGTTTACGGGGAACGGAAATATTGATTTTTGTTTCAATTACTGTTGCATACCTTGCAACAGCATGGTTAACAAAATAATCTCTTACTTAATAAACTAGGGCATTCCTGTGAAACACACAAGCAAAATATTATTTAGGCTACAATAGAAACAAAATTATAAAAAAAAAAACAAATAGTTTCGTATAGTGATAATTCTCACGGTTTGTTTAGTTAAATTGGTACATGTTTTCAAAGTTTCTCACATCACGTATTTTATGGAACGTGACTTTCGAAAATTACTCTATTGGACCACATTACTTGCTAGTCTATCGGTAAGTCCATTGAATGCGGTTAATAATTAGTGATAATTCTCAGCTAGCATAGTTACAAAATTGCACCAAAGGAGTTTCACTTACAGGCGTTCGGGATTAATGCCCATTTCGCCGCATTCTTTAATAATCTGCACAACGAAATAAAACAATTGTCTAATACACATTGCAACAAAGCCTGACAACCCAAAATATTGCTATCTCAAATAAAATTTCTGTGATTAAGTGCAAATTGTTTTATTTTGATTATATCGTTTTGTTCGTTATGTTACGAATCTAGGAAATTTTGTAAACTGTTAATCGGTTGTTCTCCAAGCGATAGCATCTTCAACAAAACATCCATAAAATCCAAATTTCTTCATAGGATTGTTAAAATTATAGAAAACTGAATGCGCATTTCGCAGCTTAACTTTTAATAATTTTGTGAAGAAATTTTGATTTTATTTTTACCACCGCAGCTTTGTTATCCACACCTACAGTTTTAATTTCGCTAGTAAAATAAATAAAGTTAAGACTGTAACTTGAGATAAGCATTACTCATTATATCAATGTAGATAGAATTATTACCATTTGGAATACAAAATAATGACACTGCTTCTAATGCTTCTGCTGCTGGTGCTATAAATAAGAAAACGAAGAAAACGAAATATCTACGGCAAATAAAATTAAATCCTTCTTCTAAGCAAATCAACCATTCTTGTTTCAAGAAATTCACAGCGTTGTCAAAATTATTAGCAGACTTATTTAAGTATTAAGTATCCTAAAAATCTGAAATTTTTGTAAGTAGCATGCATACCTATTGAATTTAAGAAGTAATCCTAAACAGCAGTAACAATTTGTTGATATACTTTCTTACAACCGACCATTTCATTAATTTAGGTTACTAGCTTAGATGTGAAATTACGAAATGTGTAGATCTTATTTAACATAATTTATCCTCATCCAATAAAGGACGAATTAATTTCACGGCTAACTTCAGAATAAGTATATTTTAGCATTAATACCATGCTAATATCATAATCAGGAGTAAGCTGTTGTCCATAATTGTATCTTAAAATAGTATTGTCCTTCAGTACGTCGTGTTAATCAGATTACGTACCTTAATAATTAAAAACAGAACGCATTAATTAAGGTCCAGCTTTGTTATGTTTAAAACCTCTTTTTCTAGAGACGCTTTTTTTACAAATGTCGCCAGCTACTGCCCATGACATTGGACTTTTTTTTCGCTTATACTCTACGATGTTAACAGTTATGTATGTATATTATAAACAACAATTCACAAAAATTATAATTTAAAATATGGAGACGAAAAAAATCCAAGGTTGACAGTAAAAAATTTCGATTTCTTTTATACGTGGTGTCGATTTAAAAATTAGTATTTTTCGTAATTTTATGCGATTTAAAGTGTTACTAAAATTCGGTGACATAACGCAGTTTTTGTCTGTTCTTCATTATATGTAAAATATGGTCGTTTGATCGTCAACTTTCCATTGCGATCAAATATATAATTATTTTACGTCAATCGAGATGGCGATTAACTAATTCACCGTGAAGTATTCTTTACGAATATTACCAAATAAGTTAACGCAAACAGCTTTATTGCTAGAGAAATTAATAACAAGCACACGGAAGTCACAGACAACAAATTAATTCAGGTTCGCCGGTGCCGCCCATATTATCGGCTCAACTTTACGTGACCTCGTGATTTTGTATTTTAAATAAATCTTATTTTGCTATACATATATGTAGAGCTGGATTACGAAAGGTTTCTGTAATAGCAACGCAAATTATCCATACGGCGGAATTATTAAGATTCAGTTTGCGTTATAATTGGAAATGCATTTAGTTGTCTACGTTCTATAATTGAAAATAGCGTGATTTCTATATAAAGATATCTATCGCTATCTTTACGAGCTCCTTTGCGGCATGTTCTTTACATAAAACCATCTGATTAATAATGATAGCAATGACTGAAGGCTAGTATGGCGACCAGCACTAAAGTATCGGCACCCTTCGCACCGCACAAGTTAAATTGATTAATCCGGGACAGCTGTTTCGAGGATGCATCGATCCTTATTTTCAACCGTATGGCCAATATATATATCAGCAATTACTCTAACCTTCACCCGGCGGATATCGTGAACTTTATCAATCATATCGTCCGTAGTTACCCCAATGTGAGGACCTATCCGCTCCTTATCAGAGACGGATGTTCAGACACGATTAAATTCGTTATATTAGTATCGGATGAGGTGAAGATGCATGGTCCTTTGATCCTTACAAATTGCATCGAACTTCTCCTTGATTTCTGTACATGTTTTCCCATCCAAAGGAACCGGTTCTCTTTTTTTCTATTATTTTACAAATACGTAAACTTGCTGATTTCCACAGTTTTCAAAATAATGCAACTCGATGAATCTCTCCGAAATTTTAGCAGATATCGACTAAATAATATACAGTCTCAATGCAGTACTCACAGCCGGTAGTGGAGATTTTGACATAAAGCGCCAACTCTCTCCAAATACCGATACTTCTCGTAGCATCCTCGTATATCAACATGTTTTCAAACAATGTCTTTTCTGAACACATCAGAAAATGCCTAGAAACAATAACCAACAAATATAATGCTAAGATAGCTTAGCTTCCTCACGGTATTAATGGAATAATTCACGGCAAACGCAACAAAAGGAGAGAAAAAAATTACACTAACCCGTCCGTGTGTTAGTGCAATTTTTTTCTCTCCTTTTGTTGCGTTTGCCGTGAATTATTCCATTAATACCATGAGGAAGCTAAGCTATCTTAATGCTTTTTCTTTCTTCTAACAACCTAGAGAACTTTCTGGACGATCCTCGTATTTATGAAGTAATTCACTATTACCCTCACTACGACACACGCTTCGATAGCTAAGTTAGTAATTTTAAAGTTATCGCAATCATAAATTATTGTAAACATAAGTATTTTCCAATGATCAGTTAACCGTAACTTTAAAATTGCATAATTAGGTTAGTTTTCTCTTAGTCTGGTAGTTTTCTTCCATTAAACAAATTAAAGCCTTTGCTAATATTTTTAATATACAGGATATTCGGGAACAGTTGGTTTTTAATTAGGGATAAAAATTGGAGTGTGCCTTCTCGGATAAGGTAGACACTGAGTCAATATGATGTTTGGCATGATTAAAAATATCTACTGCGCTTTGGATTTACAATTCTAGTAAAGCTGGCTAGTGATCACTATAATCGATATCTAGAAGTGCAATAATACGAAAACTGCAACTAAAAAGTTTTTTGGCATTGCGTTATTCAATTGACCTTTTTAATTGTGTCTAAATCAGTAAAAGCACTCGTAAAGCAGTTAATTTGGATCATCCTGTATATAAATAAAGGATACCAATAAATCACAATGAAAGTTCAATTTACGAAATAATCATATCACTGCTCTTGGCGATTCTAAATGATTACTATTAAGCTTTTAAGAGATATTAGCCCAGCGTTTGTTGGTAACCCCAAATTAATAATTTACATTGTTATGTTAGTGTTTGTATATAATTAATTCAGAATTAACTAACTGTTATGGACGAATATTTTATCATACGTCTTTTCTTTGCTTCATTTCCAAACACGTTCTTGTTTTTTCGGTGGAAATTATTACGCGATTAATTTTCTATACAGGTCTAAATCCTAAATCATTATTTGACGTGAACACTCCTTAGATCACTTGTTATTTTTCTTCGATTTAATTATGCGGTGTTCCTTTTTCTACATCAGCTTCAATACGGCATTTCGAGATTCACCAAATTATAAATGCAAATATCAAATACCACCTTACTCGCATTATTCCTCACCAATAATTCATTCAAATGAATATTACCGCATTCGTTCCATACATTCATTTGTGTGTACCTCTATACATTCTTCATCGGCTGCATAGAAGGTTGGGTGGAACAAAAGTGCAACATACAACGGTAAGAACAATAATACTTTTACCTAGTTAACGGTCATTTGTCATTCCTGTATTACATAAGGTGGAGTATGTATCATAATTAATAGTTAAGTTTGCAAACCTGTCATTATGAATAATCTTATGAACGTTTGTATCACTACAGACGAACTACGTTATGCGATAACTATATTTTATGATCTACGTTGGTATTTCTGAAGATTAACATCTGAAGAAAGGAGGGCTAAGTCGAAGGAGTCTTTTAAGTTTCGGTTTGACAAAACAATAGAATATTTGTTGTTTCGTTCGGTACGTTCCGTTAAATTGTTCATTGAAATAGATAGTATGTGTTATCGGAAACTAAAAACTCGTTAATTAAGTTCATTAATTAATAAATCTTAGATATTCTCAAGAAAAGCAAAAATGTAGGAAAAAAGCTAAACCGAGTCCAGATTTAAATTAGTAAATGCCTGGTTTTTCATTAGTAGAATTAGTGATAAAGTACACTCGGCAAGTACTAATTGTTCTGCAAACTCTACTAATCAAAACATAAATGGTAGAGTAGACGGTAAAGTGGGATAGCACAGTTATTCCAGCACTTCCCTTCTTCTACCATTGATTTCTACTCTACTCTACCGTCGCTAGACCAATGAAAGCATTGAAAAACCACGTATCGTAGAAGTACTTTTCGTGTTCGTCCTAAAAAATAAAGTAGTCCAAGACGGGAACTAAACTGAAGCAGTAGGACAAAGAACGCTGTGGGTGTTGCTGAATTAAAATAAAAAATAAAAAAACCTTAAAAGCACATATAACCAATAACTTCTCCAAGGAAATTATCAGCAACATCAACCAAAATTTTCCATACAGCTTTGATGGCTAAACGAGGACGGCCGGACTGCTACTTGTACACACTATACCATATTATTTTCAATATACGTGTGAAATCAGATACTCTATCCAATCGAGATAGAATAAAGCTGGCGCAAGCAAATTTTAAGTGATTTCAACGTTTGGAAGAAGTTGATGAAAGTATCTTTATTTTTGGGGTAAAATAAACCATACGAGCAGTCTCTGCCTGGTTTTAGAATTTTGTGTTGAGTTGCACAAATCAAAAACAGAAAATGAAATACAACGATTGTAAGATAATATCAATTTGTGAAATAATCACATTTGCATATATCCATTCAAGAAAACCAGTTAACGAGTGTTTTGCCCAGCCGCGAGATTGTTCTAATTTCCTTGTCACATCAAGGATGTATTAAAAAAATGTTTAAAGTTGTTTAATAGCAGTAGCTTAATTAAAAAAAGTTTGTAGTTTGTGCTAATGATGAGGTTATACTTAAGTAGGAGTTGGATGCTTCTTTCTTTGTTGACCGCGGGTACTACACAATTTAGTCTTTTAAACAAGCATATATACAACTTCGTAAAGAAAACGGGTTGATTTTAATTTAATCCACATCTACACATTGCAACCAACAGGATAACAGGATAACAGGATTATAAATAACAAACTTTTTTCTAATGACAAAGCTTTCGTAATAATGTACTACTTCACTTGTACATACGGCATGGAAGTAAATAAGCTGAGCTTAATATTAAATATGTTTCTTCTTTCGAAAAACACCTATTATCAAACCAAATAAGTACAATTTCAACTACGACACTAACCACACATTCCAGAAAAGAGATTTTAAACCTTGCTGACATGAAGAGCAATAGATTTTTTACAATTAAACAAGACATGACGCAATAGCACGTTTTTCTAAAAGACCTGACATCGCAGAATACTACAAACTATTAAGAGTTATGAGCAATAATTGGCTCTATTCAAAATTCGTAAAAGGATTTTTTTTGCTTGATTTGGAGAAATATTACATAACTGACGGGTGTACACATCATAAGCATTCCTTTTTTAACTTGTACGAAGCATATTAACAATTTTAAATATTACCGTTACTAATTGGTGCTAGATGTACAGCTAAGTAAATAGTTGACATACCATATTTAGAAACACGTTTTAATGAATCTGTGGTTGGTTATAGCAATTGTTGATAAAACCAATTTGTTCGAAATAATTTAAAAAAAGGATGTGTTGATTAATAGGAATAGCCTAAGGCTGAAATAAATCGCTTTTTTATACCGAGCATTGTGTCGAAATATTCATCTAAGGATGAAGCCAGTTGACTTCAACGGATTCAAAAATTATGTATTCAGAGTGCCTACCTACAACTTTATATTATGCGTGGTATGTGTAGCAGGCGTAGGCACTATTGTAAATTATCATAGTGAGCGGTGCGGTGCGTAAGAAGGTTCTTAATAAATTCAATAATTTCTATTTCCGTAGAGTAAAAATTAAATTGTTATCATAAAAAGGAATCGTTCAAAGCCGTGCGTGCATACATATCTACACTAAGTTACCGTAAATTGATTTATTTCGAGATATTAATCGAGGCAAGGTTTATCTTGATCATTTATAATATACACGGCAGGGACACCTGTCGCTTTAGGGCAGACGAAATAGCAATTTGAAAGATGCATCCTTCACATTTTTAACACCAGCACTTAATTGTAGATCGTCAGTGAAATCGGCACTGTGATTATAATTTGTATTTTGCCTATTCGATTGCTTTAATAATGGTTACCTTCACAAGTCACGGTTTATCTTGCTGAAGCTTACGAAAAAGATAATTATTTGATGTATATTATTATCATTATCAGGAAAGAAGATAATATAGACAACAAAATCCGACTATAATTTTATGGACATTCAAGAAAAATGTATATTTATTGACTACAACATTGTTGAGGCTTGTCACGGCGATGATAATAATAATATTAACCAAAAACGAGATAATTGTAAATTACCTGATTGTGTCTGAAAACTGCGTACTGCAGCTACGTTTTTGCTTGGAAAAGCTGCTGTAGTTATACAGTATAGTCCTAAAGTATTTTTTCTCGAATATCATACATACACTGCTGTTCAGAGAAGTTCGGTCGGTTGGTAAAAAACATGAAAAGGTAACAGAAACAAACGAAACTAAAAACAAAATGCAATTTTATTGTATGTACAGGTAAAAAAGACAACAATAAATAAATAAAAAGTTATTCTGGCCTAATATAACATACTGAACATTATAGTTTTTTTTCATCGAAAAAACCTCCTTTGCTGTTAATCACCGCTCGAACTATTCTAGGCATTCTTTCGGTAAGTTTTGTTAAAACGGATTGTGGAATATTAATCCATTCATGTTGCAGAATATTCCATAAATGTTCTTGTGAAGTTGGTCATATTTTTCGGATCCTCCTGTCCAGTTCATCCCACAACAACTCTATCGGGTTCAAATCTGGGCTTTGTGGGGGCCATGTCATTACTTTCAGGGTGTGCTGTTCTTCTTGCTCCTTTAGATAGTTCTTACACACTAACGCAGTGTGTTTTGGGTCGTTGTCATGCATGAATGTAAAGTTACGGCCTATTATACGCAATCCTGATGGCACTGCATGATTCTGGAGTATTGCAAAATAATTTTCCTTCCTCATTACACCCTGCACTCTGCATAAATCTCCTGTCCCGGCAAAGGAGAAACATCCCCACACTAACACAGAACTACGCCCTTGCTTCACTGTAGGCACGATGCAGTTCGGGATCACTTTTCGGTTTTAGAGCTTCGGACATAAACTCGTCGATTTTGCCCAAAAACGTCAAACTTTGACTCGTCACTCTAAAGCACGTTGTTCTTCACGGCCGCGATTGACTTCGGCTGCTATTTGTGGCGCTGTTAATTTTCTATTGCGTTTGCTTAATAATACAATTCTCAAATCTTCAGCTTTTATTGTTTTCCTAAATGCTCCAGGACGAACACGATTTTCTATAGTTCCAGTTGTCCGATATCGCTTTATGATGTTATTTACTGTTGAACTTCTCATATTTATTTTTTCAGCAATTTGTCGCCCCGAATATCCTTCTTCAAACAGCGTAATAATGCGTGAACGTTTTTCTACACTGGTAGGATTGCCACGTGCCATTTTCAAGTAAATTTTCTTAAAACTTTCGCGCAAAAACGACAGATGCACACCGACACACGTTTGACAGTAAAATGAAGCAAATTTATATCTTAAGCCTGTGATAAATAAACAAGAGTGATACTGCGGTATATTTCCTAAATGTATTGTTCGTTAATAATCCCCAAACGACCCGTTCCGAAAGATCGATACTTCCGAGAAATTCTTGGAATGATAATAAAAGGGACTTTATTGTGGTCGTCGCGATATTTCTACTTTACATAATAATTTATGGCCGTAATCCCTTAGAAAAGAGCGCATGCTTAATATTTTTCTAATTTTATGTATTAATAATTGTATACAGTGTGATATAATAGATTTTTATTGTATGACCGAACTTCACCGAACGGCAGTGTACATCATTTGTAGAATTTGCTTATTTTTCTTATTCATTTGCAGCAGTCATTTTCAACTGCACACTGCATCTATTAATACACGCACACACACTGTAATTAATCATTTTACAACTACAATTAATATCTACCGCATTTAAATTTCAATAAAAGCTTATAAACTTGCAAGTCGGTATTGGAAAAAAGGACAAATTGCGCAAGAAGAGGTTATCGCCGTATTTCCTGTTAATCTTCTGGAAATATATTGAAGCAATTACTTGCGAGGCAATTCGCTCGTAACTTAAAAGTAATAAAGATTATATCGGTAAGCATTCTTGAGATCATCGTGATTCAGTACAACAGAGAACAAGCAGAATCAAACAAAATGTTAATGTCTTCTGACACGTTGATTTGTTATGCAGGCGACTAATATTGTGAAACTCCATAATTTTTTCTTATTGAAATCGTGCTTTCCGTAATAAGTGGTGTGTATACCTTCAGTCGCATGCATAACTGAATCGTTCGCGTTTATTGTCAGCGGACAGCTATAAATTAGCTAATTTGAAATGTGCTTTACTTTTATTGTAATCTTAGATATCAATTAAATTAGTTTTAATGGTATTATTACACTTGAGGGCATGCATTTACTATAAACGGTAGCGATTTAGACGTGGTTGATTAATGCATTTTCGTTTTATCGTATTATCGATATGCTAACAGTATGTGGACACAATACGTTGTTTTTCATTCGAGTTGTTTAGCGCCCACATAATAGAGAAAGACAATATAAACCAAATGCTATTGTTCTATTTAACATTCTACAAAAAAAAAATAATCAAAATAAATAATACAATGAATTTATGTATAGCGGTTACATTTTCACATCCTTTTAAAACTTGTTATACAGACAATGACATAAAAAAACTATGAAAGGACTCGTTGTAAAGATGTTTAGAGACATAAACGTACAATGAATACTGTTACTCTTTAAAGTAAATCGAACGTATTCGTACCCGGATTTATATGAAAACGAGCTACGTTCAGAATTTTCACTAAAAACGGCATCTTTTGATTTCTATGAATGGGTTGTTATTGTCGGTATTAAATTCAAAAAAAAACAGTTGATTGCATCGGATTAAGGAGTTCCATAAGATCGCGCTTGGTTAGACACCTTCGAAATTCGAAAAACGAGCAGAAGGCGAGCCTTTCATACGGACAAGTGCGACAAAATGCGCTATTTTTTCTATGCATTTCTATATATATTTGTTACGTATTTTCTGGCAGCTGTTGGGGATATTTAAGTTAGATGCATAATGAATATGACATATTTTTTGTATTTTTGTAAGAGCAATTTAATAAGAAAGTATTTAAGCATATTAAGTTTGGATACTTTTCCTTTTGAAAGTTTAAGCGTAATTGTCGGGCACGCTGTATAATATTTTCGAAAAATCAATCCGGATTATAATACTACCTTATACAGTCAACAGTTCTACCAAATTTCACTTTTCCATGTTAAATACTTTCAGGGTTATAAAAGATCTCATGCGCTCGTCCAGCTATCAAAAAATTTAAAAAATACAAATATTTAAAATAAGGTTAGATAGTAGAAATGTCTTTCGGGTGATGTCGTGTAGTTAATATTTTACTTGACGTTTCGCTGACCATGCCGTCAGCTTCTTCAGGAGATTTCTAAAGACTGCTGTTGTTGTTTCTGTTCCGCTTTGCTGATCCATAACCGTTCCGTTCCGCTGAACCGCGTCGTTCGTTGTATTACGACTCCGTAGCGCTAACTTCCACGTGTTGCTGATCTTGTATCCATCTTCGCGATTGAAGTTGTTGGTGTTCTTCATTATTTCTATGGATTCGCGTATTATCCTCGGGTAGTAGTGGTTGGTCCTGGCTAATACCTTAACGTCGCTGTAGGTTATGCGGTGATCTCCTTGTTGGTGCAGGTGTTCTGCTACTGCAGATTTTTCAATATGCCTAAGGCGTGCGTCTCTCTCGTGTTCTTTCACTCTGCACTGAATACTCCGTCCTGTTTGAGCGATGTAGCTTTTTCCACATTGACACTTCAGTTCGTATATGCCTTTTGCTTGTAGTTTCGGTAACACGCCCTTGTTTGGAGGGAGTAACTGATCGATTTTGGTTATCGTGTTGAAACGCGTGGTGATGTTTTTTTCCCCTAGGGTCTTCTTTAGCCTGTCCGTGGCTCCGGCTATGTATCCGGATACAGTCTTCTAACATACTGTTTCCTATATTCATCGATGCAGTTGCCGGTGCGACATGCTGTTTAAGATAAGACACATAACGCGGGCCCAATAGGTGTCAAAAGAGATTTGATGTACCCACACAAGATATAGTCAAGTCAAGTACTTTTACCGTTTGATTTTAATTATATAAATAATACAATTGGCTGCAAGGAATAATTGTGTACCGAATTCGTCAATCTTTGCAGAACATGCGGCGTTTAAATAATAATTTTATGTGACAATAAACACCTATTCGCAACTCATAAAGATATAACAGCTGCTGTACCCCATCTACATAAAATACTGCATTGTTATGTACTTTTCGATTCATAAAACGCATACGTAAATTTACAAGATAGGCCCCCTATTGTATTTAAAAACATTTATCAAATTTTAATGATCGCTTGTATAGTAAAGTTAAAAGTATGGAAATGGCAAGACACGACAGTCAGTGCGAAAGAACAACCGACGAAATCAATTCTCCAATACTGAAAAAGTTTATTACTTTAGCTGCATAAACATTGAATTATTAATTTTTGATTATTGCTGTGTTAAAAAAATCAGCGGAGGCAAAATATTTAAATCCTTGTCAACACTAACTGCGAAGCACGCGTCATCGGTATATCTGGCATTTTATTGACGTTACAACAGTTCTTCAGTGCATTCGAAATACTAATCTACGAATCTCTAACAAGTAGTGCTTTTATACAATGCGATGTCGGTGCTGCTACTGTCATAAATATTTACAATCTAAATACGTGATCGGATCTTTTAACAGTAAGCATATAAAATGCGCAAGTAATAATATCAGCCAGTTTCACGTTTAGTTAAATGTATGATTTTCTCCTATTATTTGCGCTGTTGAACTAAAATCCTAAATTCCATTTAGAATGAAAGTCCGCATTTGAACTGAGAGCCCAGAACTAATTTTTGGATTAAAATTTACCTTCTAACGAGTTAGTTTTAAAAATACCTATTTATAGTAGTAAGTTTAAAAATTTAATAACACGCTAAAACCCGCCATTCTGTCGTACTAAAATAATGTCAATTATTTAAGAGTTCTAGTTATACTGAAAGTAGATCGCTGTCAACTTTGTTATTTTAAATAGAACGCCCCATACATTGTTCCATTTTGAATTTTCAAAAATCATGTTTGTTCTTATATATATATATATATAAAAAAACACTAATAAATAGATTATTCCACCCACTCCACATGTACCTATTCCGAGCTTTCATACAGGGATGTTCGCTGCAAATAACACAACAGATACTGGTGTGGACATCCTGATGTTTATTGAAGAAGTAAATACCGAGAAAGCAGGAGTTCAAGTTGCGTTAAATGATTTAATAACTACGGTACTAACACGTGACACAAAATTTGAACATACTTTGATCTTCAAAGAACTTGCTGTCTAAAGGACATACGAAAATATGATACGCTGCTTTTTCGACAGTTTAAAAACATGTACAAATTGTTGAAAAAATCTGTTAAAATGTTGTGAAGAATGTAGCTCCAAGATGTCTCTGAAATTACATTTCCTTCAATCACATCTCCATTTTTTTTCCTGAAAAAAAAATGTAAATGATGAACAGGGGGAGAGATTACATAAGAATATCCTTCAAATGGAAAAAATGCATCAAGGTTGGTGGGACTCCCTCAGCCGAGAGAATCTAGTGCTGAACATAAAAGACTTTACGTGTTTAAACAGATTTACGGCAGAAGATTTTTTTTAAGTTAGGCTTAATGTTTTTCTTGTTATCTTGACTTATTTTCATTAATTGAGCAATTTGAAGATGTCTGTTTATTAAATTTTCTTATTTTTGAGCTGAATTTTTATTTCTTCATTGATCTATAATTTGTTTAGGAAACTTCTCAGAACAGGACAGCGGCAGGTGATAAAAATCAGCCGAATCTTATTAATACTGTTCTTAAAAAAAAAAAAAAATAGTCATCACGAGGAAAGATTATTCGAAAAAATGATAGATTGAATTGGAGTTTCTAATAATTCTTAAACGCCATTGTTGATTTTTTTTCCAATCTACCGCACGGATTTACTTACTTGTTTATTAAATCTAGGAATCTTAAAATGCGGCTCCTAAGAGGATAAAAAGCTAAGATAAACATTTTAATTCCTTTGAAAGTAAATGTTTTATCCCTTAAAAATGGACAGGCGGTTCTCAAATAAGAAATGTTTTCGATTTATTTCGTTTTATTCTTGATATAAAATTTATTCAGGATAAAATTTACTCAGTTACTTAAGCGAGAGCTAATCACGAAATATTTGATGTGCTTGTTTTGAGATCATCGGCAGATTTGTGATAGATATACATTATGCGGAAAAGAAGCGCACCTATCTCTATATTAAGTATTTAATTCTCACACAGAATTCTCTCGGCTATTTAATAAACCCGACGTTTAATTG
>LR737380.1:36957712-36979949 GCA_902655005.2 Marronus borbonicus | reverse complement strand
TCGACGTGTTGTAACTGTGTCAGAATATGTAGATGCATATTTATTTTCAACCGTTCAAGACATATGATTAACTATAATAATACGTAATATGTGACGCACTCTGACACGAAGTAACGGGATACAACGTTAACATCACTTAATCTTACTTTGTTATTAACGTATTCATTCAATATTAACTTGGCATAAAAGCGAAAGTTGGAGATCTAAACTAAACAAACACTTGAATGTATTAGGTAAAACCTTTCTCATGTTCGATCTAAACAATAACCAGTATTTTTGCCGAATTTGAATATATTCGTGGTACTTATTATCTATACCGCTATACCTACGTATCTATGCTGGCTTCTAATGCTATATTGTTACGTAAGTTTCACAAACAAAAACGGGCAAAATCTACTACAATACGATACTTATACACATATGCAGCTCTACTCTTAGCTACGTATGTATTGGACAAATCCGAAAATTTCAATATTTACATTAGGTAATATTAAACCTCAAAGAAAATAATGGTAGTGAATGTAATGGATCTTCTATACCTGAATTGAATTCATAATAATAGAAAAGAAAGACTACATCTCACAAATATCTTTGGGTAATTGAATATGGTGACCGGTTTCGTACCTCAAGAAACATCTTCAGGGCAGACCAAAAGAAATAAGTAAAAGTTAACAATGTAGCGATAATCACTAGTAAACAACCACGTCTGATTTAATAGATGTACTCAACATCTCCCCTCACAATATTTTCTTCTCTGTAAGATATATAGATATTAAATCGGTGGTGGTTGTCAACCTTTAATAAATCTACTTTTGTTTCAAAAATTGTTATTCTCTGGGATATCTTTCAACATTATAAATAGATGATGATGTGAAACCATTTAAGAACGTTGTTTTGAATATCAGAAATTCCACCCGCAGATCAGATCATCAACAACCAACGAGGTGATTTTCAGTAAACAGTGTTCTTGTCGATATTTCGTCACTTCGTAATCGCCAGAATATAGTTTCCTCTCAATATTGTTAGAATATGATCTGATTTACCTCTAAACCCAAGAGTTTCGAATCAATCGGATAACCGTCTGTATTGATAGCGCACGCAACTGCGATGCTGTTAGTGCTCTCTCGTGTCTGGATATAGGAACAACACATTTCATCATACTGTGATAATGAACACCATAAATATGCCTGTCTTTCATATACTTATACCAGAGCTTCCTAACACAAACAATTTGTCATTACTGGAAACCATTTTATTGTGTTTCAAAGTATTGTCGAAGATGGTTGACATTTTTGCATGCGTTAGAACCAATTTTCATAGCATTTTTTCCATGGTGAATCAAGTATCTTAGGTAACATGGGTTTCCGACTCCTCTGGCGTCAAAAATCGTTTTCCTCACAGTTCACGTATGAGAATAAAAATAAACTGTTACGGACCAAATCAGAACTATGGCGGGTAATCTGTACTTCTTCTTTTTTATATTTGTGAGAGAGCAAATATGCGTGCCTTCAATGAAATTTACCTAAATTAAACTGAGTTCTTTTTCAATTCCCGCGTTTTTGGTAGCTCAATTATAAATAATATTGTGTTTAGGATAATAACCATGGTAACATCAGGGTTAGTAATTATGAATTAGAATTTTCAACTGAAAAAAAAACATTTTTTGTCATATCTTAAAAATTCTAGCTTAAATAAAAAGCTCCGTTAGACTGTTTTAGCTACCTACAGCTTTCTCCTTCCCTACTTTTTCTCTAAAGTCAAAAATACAGATCCATGGGCACCGAACTGCTGTTATGTTTTTCCAAACGGCTCATTCAAGTGAATAAGCCGTTTGGAACAGTGTTATTTCTCAATTGGTCCGCCTGTTTATCTCAGCTAGTTTCCGAGATGCCCATACCTAACATAGAAAAAAATTCATCCGGTATAAAGACAAACAAAAAAAAAAGATAAATTTCACATATGGACAATATAGGAATTATTTGTCCGTCACGGATTCTACTCTATCTGAACTTGGAAAATTAATTGTTTGTGCATGTGCACTGCCGTTCAGTGAAGTTCGGTCATACAATAAAAATCTATTATATCACACTGTATACAATTATTAATACATAAAATTAGAAAAATATTAAGCATACACTCTTTTCTAAGGGATTAAAGCCATAAATTATTATGTAAAGTAGAAATATTGCGACGACCACAATAAAATCCCTTTCATTATCATTCCAAGAATTTCTCGGAAGTACCGATCGCTTGAAACGGGTCGTTTGGGGATCATTAACGAACAATACATTTAGGAAATATACCGCAGCATCATTCTTGTTTATTTATCACGGGCGTAAAGATATAAATTTGCTTCGTTTTACTGTTAAACGTGTGCTGGTGTGCATCTGTCGTTTTTGCGCGAAAGTTTTAAGAAAATTTACTTCAAAATGGCACGTGGCAAGCCTTACCAGTGTAGAAAAACATTCACGCATTATTACGCTGTTTGAAGAAGGATATTCGGGACTGCAAATTGCTGAAAAAATAAATATGAGAAGTTCAACAGTAAATGACATCATAAAGCGATATCGGACAACTGGAACTATAGAAAATCGTGTTCGTCCCGGAGCATCTAGGAAAACAACAAAAACTGAAGGTTTGAGAATTGTATTATTAAGCAAACGCAATAGAAAATTAACAGTGCCACAAATAGCAGCTGAAATCAATCGCGGCCGCGAAGAAAAAGTTTCGGCGAGTACGGTAAAACGTCGATTTCAACAAGCGGACCTTCATGGACGCATTGCCATTCGAAAACCCTTATTACGTCGGGGCAACACAGCAAAACGGCTGAAGTGGCCCGTTCTCATGTAGATTGGTCGTTAGATGATTGGAAACACGTGCTTTGGAGTGACGAGTCAAAGTTTGAGGTTTTTGGGCAAAATCGACGAGTTTATGTCCGAAGATCTAAAACCGAAAAAATGATCCCGGACTGCATTGTGCCTACAGTGAAGCAAGGGCGTAGTTCTGTGTTAGTGTGGGGATGTTTCTCCTTTGCTGGGACGGGAGATTTATGCAGAGTGCAGGGTGTAATGAGGAAGGAAAATTACTTTGCAATACTCCAGAATCATGCAGTGCCATCAGGCTTGCGTATAATAGGCCGTAACTTTACATTCATGCGTGACAACGACCCAAAACACACTGCGTTAGTGTGTAAGAACTATCTAAAGGAGCAAGAAGAACAGCACACCCTGACAGTAATGACATGGCCCCCACAAAGTCCAGATTTGAACCCGATAGAGTTGTTGTGGGATGAACGGGAAAGGAGGATCCGAAAAATATGCCCAACTTCACAAGAACATTTACGGAATATTCTGCAACATGAATGGATTAATATTCCACAATCCGTTTTAACAAAACTTATCGAAATAATGCCTAGAATAGTTCGAGCGGTGATTAACAGCAAAGGAAGTTTTTTCGATGAAAAAAAAAATATAATGTATATATATAACTTTTTATTTATTTATTTTTGTCTTTTTTTACCTATACATACAATAAAATTGCATTTTGTTTTTAGTTTCGTTTTTAGTTGAACGGCAGTGTATATACTGTACCGCGTTACATTCCTAAAATTTAATTCCGCCATGCGGATTCCCTGAATTATTTTTATTTACCAGTCGAAATAATTATATGGCAGAAACAATTTCCTTTTCGCAATAACCTATAATAGCAAAATACCGTTCAAAAGCACATATATATTTCGTAAGCAAAAACTAAAACGCGCTGTATTATTTACCTCAAGTACGTTCCATTTCAAATTATTATCGTCGTCTTCAATATTTGCACGTCTAAAAGTCTATAATTTGTAGTTTTGTGAGATGCTCTCGACTTGAACTTCAATAAATGTCAGTAATATATAATTATCTTAATACGCACTCTACAAAAATTAAATTTGATTACCCAGTCATTTGAAAGAGTCGAATTATGAAATAGCAATTTATTCGAATTAATTACGAAACCTCAAATTACTATATGTGCATGTGAAGCTCTTAAATGTATCAATACTACTACGAACGCACATACATACATATATACGCTATAGCATTATCTCCTACAGATAGCGAATGTTAATGGCTAAACCGTAATAAGATAAGTAAGATTTTATACGAAAAGGTAGGTCAAGAATATTCTTTAATTTTGGTAGAAGAAACGAAATCACTGATAGTCATCAACGCGTGATTATTTTAAATTATTGCACAACTCCTACCAAGAGATCGTTCCTCTATATAAAATATACTTATAGTAGCCCATCTCTAAATTTAACAACCCACGTTTTCAAATTAAGAACATAAACACTCACTAGGTAGTTTACATAACATGTCAAAGAAGTAGCACGATATTAATCTTAAAAGAATTAAATTTTATACTGTAGCGGAAAGATGATTCCCGTTAATATTTCATGAAGGCGTAATACGAGAATCGTGTGCATAAATTTTAAGGTTGAAGTGTAAGATTTCACGTTAAAATTATTGATGCAAGTTTGAAAATAGTGAGTTATTGTTTCACCGCCGGCGATAAATAGTGAAAGTCTTCGAATAATGCTGCACTCCATGGCCATAAAGATGATTATTTAGGATCCATAATGAAGGTTGGGAAACTTGCAGGCTACGTAACGTGTATCTTTTAGCAAGAGAAACACTTTTATTTAATTAACATATTAATTTGAATTCTACTGAAAAAAAATGACGTTTATTATACATATAGGACGTATTGCTTATACATAAGATTAATTAAATCAGATCTAAACTCGTTACTCATGAATATGAATATTAAAGAATGTATGCACATAAATCATGGAATATTTTATTTGTTTATATATGGAATTACGAGCGGATTAAAAATGAATTATTGTAAGTTCAGGAATTATTTACAATCCGCCTTGCAATACGGAAGACCTGACCGCTAATATTTCGTTATAAAAGTGCACGTATTAGTTATTCTTTGCATTGCTGAGCGAAATCTTTGGAAAAAGTGGATACAACGCATGTAACATGGTTATTCGAGCAAAATTGGTCAATAAATATTATATCATCCAATTGCAATGTATGAAATTACAAAATAGGTCGTAAATACATCGCAATAAAGCAATATTAAATGTTTAAAAGCCTACTGCTTTATTTTTACGGCATGTTCTCAATACGTACGCAGAAAAGTTGATCTACATACTAAAATGTTTATTGGTGTACATAAACGTATGTACAGAAGCTGACGTACAGCGCGCAGCGGTCTAAATGCGAGTTTAAATGCAAACTGTTCGATTTCCAACTATGGACACACACCGTGTTTCAAAATTATTGAAGCCAATAAGCCAAAAGTAATAGAATTTTAGGAAGCATTTGCCGCTTTGCTATCTGCATTCGCTCTTAAGCTTATTCGAAAATTAGAATAGGCAATCCTTCGTCTTTTTGATGACTCGACGAGGCCTATCCCTTGGCATTTCATCAATGAGGCAATTCCCTTTGAATAGAACATTATTTCCTCAGCATAGTCCAAAGTTGAGAAATTTGTTGCTAACAAATTCTTTTACCGCTAATTAGAAAATGTTGTTTACGTAAAAATTGTTTAATAGCAGTCAAATTTTGCACACATCTGCATTTACTGAGTAGACATTACACATCGTATTAAACATTTTAAAATGAATACAATTATCTTCTTCGTACACTAGACATGTTCGTTTAGACCAGAGGCCAAACTTTTTCCTGTAGAAAAAACTTTAAATAAAGTATATCTACAAAGCAGTAAAATATAGTTGATTAGAAACCAAACATTGTTCAATTAAACATTATAATGTTCTGTGATCAATAAAAATGCATCGCTTTACCTACTAGCAAACTTGGTTGGGTAATAGGTAAGTTCGTTGAATGCATTTTACATTAATTATTTTTTTTTTCTCAATGCATAGAACCCTGACACTTTCGCCTTCCTACATTTTCCGTTTGTCTAATAAATGTATAATTTATTTATATTGTTGAATTGTACTTCAACGGGGACATCGTAATCAATGGTACTATAAACCACATTGGAAATCTTATTGGTAATTACAATTTTTTAATTCTGGGATTATTTAATTTCAGTTTATATAACTCTAACCAATTTAAATTTAAATACGTTG
Organism: Marronus borbonicus; assembly: GCA_902655005.2. Classification (NCBI taxonomy): domain Eukaryota; kingdom Metazoa; phylum Arthropoda; class Insecta; order Coleoptera; family Scarabaeidae; genus Marronus; species Marronus borbonicus. The sequence goes on along the minus strand of LR737380.1, from coordinate 36,973,801 downwards.
AGTATGTCACGATTAATTTTCCTAACCTCCACTATCTGCAACACTATCACTACCATAATATCTAAAAAATTATTTATCGTCCCATAATAATGATATTTATTTAATCCCATATTACACCAATGTAGAAACACGTCAAATTAATGATATTCTCACTTTGTAAATGGAAATTGCAAAGCTACAGTGCAACCTTCAGAATAACTGTTAAAACCTATGAGAGCGTACCATGAGTGGAATCAAGACTACATTATATTAGAAAGAATCTAAGTGGTGATTTGGCTTTCATAATTTCATGTCAAACCGTGTAAACAATGATTAGAAAAAGTTATCCGGTAAAATTTTTGAAGTCTTGAACTGGAACGCCATGAGAACATGACAAGCAGGATGTTTATCTTAGCAAATCTATTTATTCATCAAGAATCGAATCGTATTTGGATGGTCGAGGTAAAAAGAATCACGTATTAGAACGTTGCTGTCAAAGAAAGCCTTGACCAAACCTAAACGTTGATGAAATTATTGCTTAATCTTTTTTCCTATGAACCATGAAATATCTTAATGTTGCTAGTACGGTTATTGCTGATATATAGTAATACTATTATTATTACTATTATTGACCCAAAGCCGAGGTTTACAGCGGCTTTGGGTTACTAACTTGGGTTCTATTTTAAGGAATTTCTTTGCAGTATCTGAACATAAATCACGTTTATGGAAGATTTAGAAGTAATATTAACCACAGACTGATTTTACTCCTTAAAATTCAAATTAATATTGCAATGACCAACCCCAACTGAACAAGGACCAAGGATTACCTCATGTTGAAACAAGAAACGCGTTATTTACGACGACATTTATCATTTCGTATTTGCCAATCAATCGGGATCACCCACACTATCGGAAAATCATTCCAATTACATCATAATCTATAATTTCCAGAAACGGAACAATTTAAGTTACTTACAGATATATAGATGAACGTTTGAAAAGAGTACATTTTGATTTTTGCAGAACGATCGGGTATTTGGGGGTTAGGTGCACGATTACCGCACCTTTACACACCTAAGGTCATGGTTCACGAGAAAAGTAAAGACTTTAGCATAACTTTCTTGCGTTGTGTATCTGAACATAAAATATAATGCTGCGCTAATAAATATTGCGGCTGGAACGATTGCATTGTATTTGATCGTGAGATGAATTTAACAAAAAATGTATTTCTAGAAAGGTTGTAATTAGAGTTATATCACCCGGCATTTTTTCCTCGATCGTTTTGAGAAATTGATCGCACTTTGGATATGAAATACCGCAGTTATAAATAACTTAAATCTTCCGAATACGTAATTACTGTGTTACTGCTGAAAGATAAGTAATTTTGTTTAGATCGGGCTCGTAATGTCTTTCAGTTCTGCACATTGCCAATTAATAAAAACATCGGTAATTACTGATACAAATAAAATTTCACATAGTTCCATGCATAATTTATGCAAATCATAGTAGGAGTGTTGTTTCTAAGTAATGGTACAAAAAAATAAAATAGCAATTGTGTGCATAAGAATTTATATCCTATGCTAAGATTATAATAAATATGATAATTTTCAATGAATTATCGCTCTTCAGTATCGCGAAAACTATAAAAGCAATGTTAAAGATTGAAATATGTGTAGGTATAAATTTCCTTTAATCTTAATTTATATATGTGTTGCAACAATTTATTCTTTCACGTCTGTTCAACACCTAAATAAAACGGCTCTAAGGCGCAACGCCAAAGAGCTAACGCAATTGGTAAGCGTAAAGGATCTAAAGCTATATATGAAGCTCTTATTGTTGAAGAACATAAATTGACTAAATGCTAAAAGTAGTATTGAACATCATAAAAATTGTAGTAAATTGAAGTCCAAGTTGTATAAGAATTGTAAGAAATTGAATCATCGAGGATTCATTATATTACTAATAAACTAAAGAGTACTAATTACCTGGACGTAAGGCTGTCCCAAAAGTTTATCTAACGCACCATTAAAGGAATCTAATAGTTGCAAGTCGTTTTGTTGCATTTGTATGTAACTTTGAGCAGCCGCAACACCAACGCGGAGAAATTGAGACGAGGATGAGCAATTTAGGAAAATTATTTGTGTACTTTTAGAAAATTACATTTATTGGAATGTGTGTGTATAAATAGTGCACTGCATCATTGAATCACGTGACACAACACATTCAAACACAGATAGAACAATCTAAATTAAATCCAGACGCTTGCTATAATTTCAGTACCCAACCTTGTGAAACATTAATGTTTACCAATATACTTTTAGGAAAGTTACACCAGTTTTAAAAAGTCGAAGCGTTCTGTTCCAAGTACGCAGGCAAGTCGTGAAAACCTACGATAATTTCTAGAAGAAATAAACTTTGCAATTAACACTCATATTTGGTATTTAAGGATTGGCTATAATGAGAAAATGTATTGTCTTGTGATGCACAAGCAGTGTGGTAAAAGATGTGCAGATCGCAAATAAATATTTTGAAAACCGAAATTTGAAATTAGAGAATCTATAAACACTCTCTATAATATGCAGTAGTGTTACTGGAGAAACAAGTGCAGGGATTATTTCTGAAAAAAAAGGAAGAATTTGAGGCAAATATTCTATTCAACTTAGACATACAGCTAGCTGGAGGTTGCTCAAAGAAGATTGTGTTGCATTCTTTTCATGTTCAACCTGTTTAAATTGTTCACGGATGCAATTTTCTATTTGGATACGTCAAAATCGAAGACTGTACAAATATATTTTATTTATTGGTGAAGCTCAATTCGTTGGTGATGGGATGATCACAACTCTCATCATCTCTTTTGTCCAATACATGTGTAAGGTTTTAGGTAGATCTTTTAATTTTATTTCTTTTGTTTGGGGTGGGTATTTAATATAAATACGTGGCTCGTTTCCCAAATTTAAAACCAGTAGACCAACAAAGTGTAAATTCCACAACTGCATAATATGTGAATAAACTAAAGACAGTATCCTCCAAATTCCCCCTTATTTGGAAACTACAGTTTCCAATTAGGGGGTTTTCCCCTCACATGAGGGTTTCCCCGAAAGTTGACAAAACACGGGTTTGTCTAGTTCCTGCTAATTTCATGAACCGCACGGAAAGTGGGGAACTTTATATGTATGGAGGCAGTGTTTGTACAAGCACGCTTTTTTGTTAACATTTTTTACATCTTCGTTCCGGACATTTTTATAGAATAAAATTGTATTATTTAAAACAGAAAAATAATTAATAATAACAGTTTCAAGAACTACAGATTAAAACAATAAATGGATTAGGAAATAAGTAGAGTGTAGGCTTTCACGACCGTAATCCATAGTAGAAATGTTTTTTGGGTGATGTCGCGTAATTAAAATTTTACTTGACGTTTCGACGTTTCTTCTTCAGAAGATTTCTAAAGACTGGTGTTGTTGTCTCTTGCTCCTCGTTATATATCTCATTTCTGTTCCGCTTTGCTGATCCATAACCGTTCCGTTGGATCGCGTCGTTCGTTGTATGACGACTCCGTAGTGCTAACTTCCACGTGTTGTTGATCTTGTATCCATCTTCGCGATTGAAGTTCTTCATTATTTCTATCGATTCGCGTATTATCATCGGGTAGTAGTGGCTGGTCCTGGCTAATACCTTAACGTCGCTGTAGGTTATGCGGTGGTCTCCTTGTTGGTGCAGGTGTTCTGCTACTGCAGATTTTTCAATATGCCTAAGGCGTGCGTCTCTCTCGTGTTCTTTCACTCTGCACTGAATACCCCGTCCTGTTTGACCGATGTAGCTTTTTTCACATTGGCATTTCAGTTCGTATATGCCTTTTGCTCGTAGTTTCGGTAACACGTCCTTGTTAGGAGGGAGTAGCTGGTCGATTTTGGTCACCGTGTTGAAATGCATGGTGATGTTTTTTTCCCCTAGGGTCTTTTTTAGCCTGTCGGTGACTCCAGCTATGTACGGAAAGTATGCGTATCCTGCTGGTTGTTGTTGGTCTTCGTCTTTTTTTTCTGCTCTTGTGGCTTCCTTATATCTTTTGTGCCGTAGCCGTTCTTCTGCAAGGCGTTTTTGACGTGTTGTATTTCACTATTCCTGTGATGTTTGTCGCTGATTTTCTCCGCTCTTCTTAACAATGTGTTGATGAGGGATCTCTTCTATAACGAGGAGCAAGAGACAACAACACCAGTCTTTAGAAATCTTCTGAAGAAGCTGACAGCATGGTCAGCGAAACGTCAAGTAAAATTTTAACTACGCGACATCACCCGAAAGACATTTCTACTAGGAAATAAGTACTTCCAAAGCCTTCGAACAATATAACAGTGACATGTTATCAATATCAGTTCCAAGAATTATGAATTTTTGTTGTTAGATATTTCTGCTTGGAATAGTAGAAATACTTCAAATTGGATACAATAAAAAAGGTAAACATAACAGATTAAAACAATACTGGTTATAGAATCGGTACAAGTTCTTCCTAAGTTTTGTCAAGCAATATTATTTCTATTATTTATATTGTCAATGAAGAATGTCAATTTTTATGATAAACATTTCTGATAAAAGGTGCTTTCTAAGATTATCTCCTTTATCAAGAATATTAATTATTGAAAAGTTAAATTTATGACCAGTGTGTAGATACACCAGTGCACACCCTCTAGCTGACATCATTTTTATTTTTATTTTTTAATTTTTTTCTCTCGGCAGTTTCCAAACAGGAAACGTTGTTTTTTTTAATTTTTACATTTTGGTCGCTTCATAAAATTCTTTAACTTCTAATAAATAATTTATTACTTTAGTTTGGTCGAAATTTTTAAAAACCGTGTTTGCCTAGAAAATGTGTTAAATCTTGAAAAAGATACTGGTTTCGATTGTACGCATAAAGGTATAACAAATAGCGTTTGCGCCATTTTCATTTCACGTTTGAAACCAAGAATATTCATGTAGAATCGGACAAGCTGTAATGGTAATTAAACGGTTTTGCAGCTAAAGCGACAAATATATACAACGTGTAAATAAATAAAAAATCGATGATGTCAATGCAATCAAATATAAGTTACTCAATCAACATTTTATGAACATACCAGAGTGACGCAGTGCTTGAAAAAATACTATCGAAAATCGGGAATATGACAAATTAATCAAATTAGTATTACATTTTTGGGGAAATTCTTGAGTTATGGTGTTGTGCGCATTGTATATTATAGGAATACCGTAAATATTTATTCCCACTAGATCGTTTTATTCGTATGGAATAGAAAATAATTTCCATAATATATGCATTTATGCTTTTGATTGTATAGGAATATACAGTTACTACGGACGTATAAATACACAACAGATACAGTTTGATCAGGTTAATTGAGCGTAAATTGCTAAATATCCGTTCTGCGAATGTGAAACAGTTCTCTTCTGTTGTATAATTGTAGGTAGGAGTTATTTTTAAACGTTATAACCGAAGGTGTAAAAGATACGCGCATATTTTATCATCTTCGAGAAGCAAACACCTTATTTTATGTACATACATTACTTGCGGTAGTAAGTAAGAACCGTATACGCTGTTCCAATATGCGCGCTTTTTGTTTACAACATTTTTTCTTATCTAATGCCTTCAGAATTTCTTAGTCATTCGCAGTAGCATTTTCTAGGCAATGCGTTTCTTCAGGTACTATTCATTAGCAAGTATATATATATTCACTTGCGAACTTTAATTGATGAATTCTTCAAACTAGAGAAGAGTGCAGATCGTAAAATGAATGTTTATTGCATAAGACCGTCGAAGATTTAACAAAATTACCGCACATTAGTGAATATACTGTATTAGTCACTATTACATAGTGATTATGAAATAAGATACAAATGATAATTTTACACATTCGACTATATTTTATAGTGGAAAAATTTTAAACTTTCACCTCAAATCACTTATAGCAATCATAAAATGATTTCGTCTGCATCATTGATTCTTAGGCAAGAAGCTTGATGCATGCTTACATCACATACACGAAAAAACCTGTTCGCAATGTAGGTTATCTTGTTGAATTAGGTCAATTAAATATAAAGCCACTGCGTTGTGTGTTAGAGGATAAATAGTAAATTATTGATATTGCAGATAAATATATTATAACGTGGATACGTATCTTTATTAATATATAAGTATGTGTTATATTTATTTGATTTTTTTTTATAAATACTTTCAATTATCCTTATCTAGGTATAATTGCATGTGATACCGAGTAATTACAATACGTGTGTTTTTATTGCAAACAGCCAAAGGTAATTATAACTTCAATAATTTATCGGAAGTTATTTATACTAGTCGTATATATCAATCCATTTACTTTTTTACTAATAGCATTTCAAATGTAGGTTCCATTAATAGATTTTATGTAAAGACAAGAATTTATATCAAGGCTATATACTTGTTGCATATTGGCATTTTACGAAGTGCAAAAAGTCTACATCCCTTTAAAATGACTGAAAGGACGCCGAAAGAGTAATGGTAGATAATTAGAAGTTAGCTCCAAGTTTAATTCAAACAACTAATATAATTGGATCGGTTGGTAAAAAACATGAAAAGGTTACAGATACAAACGAAACTAAAAACAAAATGCAATTTTATTGTATGTACAGGTAAAAAAGACAAAAATAAATAAATAAAAAGTTATTCTGGCCTAATATAACATACTGAACATTTTTTCTTTTTTCATCGAAGAAACCTCCTTTGCTGTTAATCACCGCTCGAACTATTCTAGGCATTCTTTCGATAAGTTTTGTTAAAACGGATTGTGGAATATTAATCCATTCATGTTGCAGAATATTCCGTAAATGTTCTTGTGAAGTTGGGCATATTTTTCGGATCCTCCTGTCCAGTTCATCCCACAACAACTCTATCGGGTTCAAATCTGGGCTTTGTGGGGGCCATGTCATTACTTTCAGGGTGTGCTGTTCTTCTTGTTCCTTTAGATAGTTCTTACACGCTAACGCAGTGTGTTTTGGGTCGTTGTCATGCATGAATGTACAGTTACGGCATATTATACGCAATCCTGATGGCACTGCATGATTCTGGAGTATTGCAAAATAATTTTCCTTCATCATTACACCGTGCACTCTGCGTAAATCTCCCGTCCCAGCAAAGGAGAAACAACCCCACACTAACACAGAACTACGCCCTTGCTTCACTGTTGGCACATTGCAGTTCGGGATCACTTTTCGGTTTTAGATCTTCGGACATAAACTCGTCGATTTTGCCCAAAAACCTCAAACTTTGACTCGTCACCCCAAAACAGGTGTTTCCAATCATCTAACGACCAATTTTTCAGCAATTTGTCGCCCCGAATATCCTTCTTCAAACAACGTAATAATGCGTGAGCGTTTTTCTACACTGGTAGGCTTGCCACGTGCCATTTTGAAGTAAATTTTCTTAAAACTTTCGCGCAAAAACGACAGATGCACACCAACACACGTTCAACAGTAAAACGAAGCAGATTTATATCTTTACGCCTGTGATAAATAAACAAGAATGATACTACGGTATACTTCCTAAATGTATTGTTCGTTAATAATCCCCAAACGACCCGTTCTAAAAGATCGGTACTTCCGAGAAATTCTTGGAATGATAATAAAAGAGACTTTATTGTGGTTGTCGCAATATTTCTACTTTACATAATAATTTATGGCTTTAATCCTTTAGAAAAGAGTGTATGCTTAATATTTTTCTAATTTTATGTATTAATAATTGTATACAATGTGATATAATAGATTTTTATTGTATGAACGAACTTCACTGAACGGTAGTGTATATCCACAGAAAAATTCACAATCCTGTCAAGAGCAACTGACGCGTTTTCTTGCCAAACGGTCGTTGTCGAACGAAAATTTAAATGGAACGCCCTATACATTACAGCATATTTTGTAAATAAAGGCAAGTTACTATTGTGTTTCCTATATCTAACTCAACCCGTTTCTAAGATAATTAACTATTCTTCAAAATGTAGACAAAAATTCAAGAAGCGTGCCTATTTTGCATATTTAAGTTTACTTTTTAAAAACAAAACCAAAGCATCAAACTTGATAATAAAATAGAAATGACGCTCAAAATTATACAGAGTGAAAAAAAAATTATTTTCGATTTTGACTATCATTAAAGGGAAATAAGTTTCTTATTTTAAATTTTTAAAATAAATAAAATAAATAAAAATTTAACAAAACCTATTAGTTAATGCATCACACTCGTGGAAGTCTTGCTGCATTGATATGTGATGCTGTTTTAGTATTCGAACAATAGCGGTTGGCGAGATTCCAGGCTGCTCTGCAAGCTCTCTAGTACTAACTTGTGGATGATGAGGAACAACCGCGCGTTCATCCACAAAATTCTTCCTATGCACCCTATTTTTCTTCACAATGCTTCCTGTTGTAGGCAACAAGACAAAACGATACGCTGCTTCACCGTAAATAAAAATCCTAAATAAAGTATCGGCACTCAGCACCGCACAAATTTAGTTAATTATACCGGAACAGCGGTTTCGGGAATGCGTTGATAATAGGGATCCACATATACTCGAAACAGCTTCTCCTGGATTAATTAATTAAACTTGTATTGTGCGGAGTGTGCCGATGCTTTAGGGTTGTTTGTTTTATTTGTACAAGTTTTGACAAATTCAACGGTTGAAGAAACTTTTTCTTTTACGCATGGTTTATAAAGAACGAACGAAACAAATCGATCGATTATGTTTCATTTACACACAATGCGAATTGCTTCCTCCGACTTCTAATGACCCACATGGACCCAGGACCATTTTTTAAAGGTAACACATAGGGTCATAATTAATTTAATATTACAGGTTTAGAAGAACTAAAAAGTCATAAGATGTTCCAAGCGAATAGTTTTCCATAGCTTCGTAGGTAATACACTGCAGGCTGCAGATTTTACGATCAGTGCAGGTACTCGACGTGCTTTAACATTTTTCACATATTTCTGCAGATTTATTTAAAACATACCACGAAAGCGAGATAAATAAAACTAGAAATAAATGTCTAAACTTGAGGAGTGCATACTTTCGTTATTAAAATTTTATTGCTCATGTTATATAACATAATGCTGTCTAATTTATTGAGCATCACACATTCGCTCTAAAGAGCTGTCTGTAATTAGGTAGTAATAAATGACTTATCCTTTAGTATAGCATTTTATTATCTTTAAGTAGCCTTAAGACTTCACGGATTTTAAAGAGAACGTGGGAACATCTATCACCATTACGCATTTCAACACATTGCAAATGTATTAAACAATGTAATGACAATGCAATTAGAGATGTTTAAAATCATATTACCTACAATATCGTCGAAATGAAAATCCGTATACTTTTACTCTTAAATACTACTACAATTTTTTCCTTGAAATTGTTCATTTCTATTTAATATTTTTACACGCGACGATGCAGAACGTAATTACGCGAAAACATTAATTGAAATCGCCGCATCATTACGTTCGATGCGGTATACTTTTCAAACATTTTGACAAATGAAACGAAACATTTTTACGATCATCGCGATCCTCAACGGCCAATTATACATACATACACGCATACACACATACCCGATCCTGTTCTGTTGGGTAATCGCTCGTATTTTCATAAATATTCACGACTTTATACACTTATTACGTAAACAATGCAGTTTTATATGGAAAGTAACGGAATCTTTATTGATACATAGCCTCCCATCTTTGTAATAATAGTACGCTGTACGTATTGTTTACTATTGCAGATGTATATGGAATAAGCAGAAAGTTCCGTATACCAATCAATATCACAATTTTTCTTTTAACTTTTAAAGGAGAATTTGTAACCTGGAAGTAATGTTAATCGTCGTCTTTCTTTTATATAATAATTAAGACTTAGTTTCTTTCAAATAATGGAAAATATCTTGGTTGGGTACTTGATTGGTACATACATACGTGTACTATAAAAAATACTAAATGTGAACAAAAATGTGGAATTTTCTGTTTAGGGTGAAAAAAAGAAATACCCAAACCAATCATGACTACCAGAATAGCAATTTGCGTTGTTAGCTCAATATCTTTCGATGTTACTAATGAATGATGAATTCTCCGAAATCTTTGCATACGAGTTTCTAATATCGTAACTAGTTAAATGTTTCTAGACCACAATGAACCGTTATTTTACCCGCAAATGGTATGTCTGTTAGCGTACGTCGTTTAAAAAATATAAACATTTTATTGGATTTTACATTGCGTCCGATGATTCCGTGTAAAATGGTACTTTTTGTAAATGACATCTTTGGTTATCTGAAAATTCCATAAAATTCGCGGTTAAAATAGTTTAAGGAGAGCGTCTTCAAGATCGTTGTAATTGCCTGAAATGAAAGTACGTTTTCTAAGAAGAAAATATAGTACAAAGGAATTTTGTTGTAATTAATGATATCGAACACTGATGATATAATCGCAAATAATAGCTTCAGTGAAAATAATATTTAACACTAAGAGTTTTGGACCTTGTAACTTCCAATAGAAGGCGGGATAGAGCAAAAATGTTCATAATTAAGCTATGAAAACGTTACTAAGACATAAATGTAAGTTCACTTGCAAATAAATGTAATACAAACGCACAGAAATGCTTTTTTCCCAATTCCAACGATCTTACCGTATAGCACTTCTTAATATTTTTAAGAATAATTTACGCCTTTACCCTCCTTAAAGATTTAGCGAACACTGACAGATCAGTATCTCAGTCTTTATTAATAGCATGATTTCTTATGATTTATTCACTTTGCTGTGATAATCTGTTCTTCAAAGCTTCAGTGTCATACATTTCCGCACGGAAAGTTTCTTCATTGACGAACATGTCTCTCATAATACACTACCGTCGAGACTGGTTTCCTTAGATTTCAAATTTTCAGCAAACTTGATGGTGCAATAACAGTTCTTAGCTTGTTTAGAAAAAGCCCCATTAGTCTTTCAATTACATATTCAGGAATTCTCTAATCAACAGACCTCAATTCATCTTTTCCTGCGTATGGAATAGCATTTACAGTGTACTTTGGTCTTTATCTACTGCGAACGAAATTTCTAACCGTACTTATGGGTACCAGGGTTGCAAGCCATGAAACAATGGAAACAACGGTACCGGGTTTTACGCGGTAATAACTATTCATCCATTGTGGTATGTTCGCCGGACATGTAGCAAGTTAGCTAACTTAAGATAATTTTATTCCAGGCCTTAGATACGGGAGTGAACGTGTTTGTTCTTAGTCATTCTAATCTGGTGGATTTTTTATCAAAGCTCTACGATTTCATTATGTTGATAAAGCCAGCCTGTATATCTCATTTTCAACTTCAAACTATAACCTTTAACGTCAATTGCTCCCAACACATACAAAAGCTTCTAATTCAACCATACTTATTATCTCCGAAACATACTAATGAGTAGAACTTGCAAATAATAAACATTTATGACAAGCAAATGTCTAAAGAAGAAGGAGACCTTCAACTCAGCAGGATGTCGCCTTTGCTGTAACATTGCAGAATATTTTATCAGCGGCGTAACGTGATTTAATAGAAATAAATACAAGCAAATGGAGACTACGCTGTTGTTCTTTTGTATTAACTTACTTTTTACATGCGTTTTTATTACCTGATCAAGGTTGATAATAACTACCAAACGAGAGCCACCCTTGGAGAGTTGAATCTAATAGTTCGGTTTTATATCGGCTCGATTTTTAAATGTAAACAAATGGTTCTATTACTTTTTTTTAGTTCTTTGAAATAGTTGTATTCCCATCTTAAATAATATTTCTTGTCAATGTTTACAGGTTTGCGAGAGAAAAGCAGAAAATCGTTGATTGTAGTTCATGGTATGTTGAACGAAATATCACGCAACAATAAAATAAAGTTAGCTGGGAAGCATATGTTTACCTCTATTTCTTCTATTCCTACGAGTGTTATTCTTTACTTTCTACCATTGCAAATTTGTGTATTACCTAGTCTCTGTTTTGAAGTTTTAATTATCGCATTTTCTTTAGGCCTGAATTCCCCTTCCTTAAAGACCTTCGTAAGAGAAGGCGGTGAACCTCATTAATTACCTCTACGTTGGCAGTAAGTAATGATTGTTTTTACGATTTAAAGAACAAATTTAAAATATATAAATAGTGGTTGTTAGAATAAGGTGATGCATGGATAAGTTAAAGCCTGCAATTCGAATGAAACGCCAAGGACTACCGTCGAAAGGCGTTGTGTAGTTGCACAATAATGCCCATCCTCATACCGTTGCTTACATTGTACGTACGAGTAGAAACGGTTCAGGAATTGAACTTTAAGGTATTAGAGCATTCTCCGTGTTGTCCCGACCTTGCCTCTTCGGACTATTACTCGTTTGGGCAAATGTAAAGACGCTTTCAGTAACTGTCGCTTTCTATGGATTTCGAATCACATTAGATACGCATTATGGGTGGGATCGCTTATTGTGTTGTTTATTTGCATTTGAATAGAGGAAATTAAAGAGTATAAAACTAATCTAAGGATCGAACAGAATTTCAAAATCGCAATTACGCTTTTAAGCAATATCGATTTATATATTATTTTTATATATATATCCCATTTTATATGTTTTACCGGAAACTGCAACATACACCAACATTATAATAATATCCTGTGCCCTTTTCGAGAAAATACTTTTTTTTTTTCTGCATCCACCGTAAAGAAAACGTTTTTGTACAATCTTATGCCACTCAAAGTAAACGCAAGTTCTACATTTAGATATCGCACCCAAAGGTGTTAGTATCATTTGGTTACTCTAACAACAGTAAACAAAACATACTAACCTTGCTATTTAGTAACTATTTATGCAATGAAGTACTTAAAAACGAGTTAATGCATATGGTTTGTGTATGAAGTTAAGAATAACTCAGGCATTCTGGAGTGCAATTACCTTTAGTATGCTCAGAAAAAGCGCAGAACAGCTTTTACGGAATACTGCGCAAATGTATCCAAACAAAAGGAATTCCGAGCGTTCACTATAAATAGACAAGTAACTTTTTCAATAAAATTTACACCGAAGATTGTATTTCAATTGCGTTACATCTTACTGTTTACTTTTTGTTTGATGCTGATATATACACTGCCGTTCAGAGAAGTTCGGTCGGTTGGTAAAAAAAACATGAAAAGGTTACAGAAACAAACGAAACTAAAAACAAAATGCAATTTTATTGTATGTACAGGTAAAAAAGACAAAAATAAATAAATAAAAAGTTATTCTGGCCTAATATAACATACTGAACATTATTTTTTTTTTTCGTCGAAAAAACCTCCTTTGCTGTTAATCACCGCTCGAACTATTCTAGGCATTCTTTCGATAAGTTTTGTTAAAATGGATTGTGGAATATTAATCCATTCATGTTGCAGAATATTCCGTAAATGTTTTTGTGAAGTTGGGCATATTTTTCGGATCCTCCTGTCCAATTCATCCCACAACAACTCTGTAGGGTTCAAATCTAGGCTTTGTGGGGGCCATGTCATTACTTTCAGGGTGTGCTGTTCTTCATGCTCCTTTAGATAGTTCTTACACGCTAACGCAGTGTGTTTTGGGTCGTTGTCATGCATGAATGTAAAGTTACGGCCTATTATACGCAATCCTGATGGCACTGCATGATTCTGGAGTATTGCAAAATAATTTTCCTTCCTCATTACACCCTGCACTCTGCATAAATCTCCCGTTCCAGCAAAGGAGAAACATCCCCACACTAACACAGAACTACGCCCTGGCTTCACTGTTGGCACAATGCAGTCCGGGATCACTTTTCGGTTTTAGATCTTCGGACATAAACTCGTCGATTTTGCCCAAAAACCACAAACTTTGACTCGTCACTCCAAAGCACGTGTTTCCAATCATCTAACGACCAATCTAGATGAGAACGGGCCCACTGTAGCCGTTTTGCTCTGTTGCCCCGACGTAATAAGGGTTTTCGAATGGCAATGCGCCCATGAAGGTCCGCTTGTTGAGGTCGACGTTTTACCGTACTCGCCGAAACTTGTTCTTCACAGCCGCGATTGACTTCGGCTGCTATTTGTGGCGCTGTTAATTTTCTATTGCGTTTGCTTAGTAATACAGTTCTCAAATCTTCAGCTTTTGTTGTTTTCCTAGATGCTCCAGGACGAACACGATTTTCTATAGTTCCAGTTGTCCGATATCGCTTTATGATGTCATTTACTGTTGAACTTCTCATATTTATTTTTTCAGCAATTTGTCGCCCCGAATATCCTTCTTCAAACAGCGTAATAATGCGCAAACGTTTTTCTGCACTGGTAGGCTTGCCACGTGCCATTTTGAAGTAAATTTTCTTAAAACTTTCGCGCAAAAACGAGAGATGCACACCAACACACGTTTAACAATAAAATGAAATGTATATGTGTTCACAAACAATGTTTCATTCACTGCCATAAGGGCATTCAAGAACAACCTAACTACATTTCTAACAATTTCTGGAGCTTAAACAACTACATCCTTAAGATTTTAGAGGTTTAAAGAAAAGCTCATTTAACTAATAAGTTACTTTACACAGCTAACTAACACGGAACAAGGTAATTATTTCCACTCCGTTATTGGTATTACTGATATTAAGAGTTGAAATTACGAAAGCAATATATTTAATTAAAAACTGAGTTTTAGTAGTTATAGTATGTAAATAGACCCGTTGTTATGGTACAAAGTGAGGACAAGCAATTAATAAGTACAGATAAATGTGCAGTATACGTGGAAAATAGGCAATACGAACTTTCAGAAATACCGCTTGCTTTGTTATAATATAAAAATATATTCATTATGCGAAATAGTTACACATAAAACTAAATCGTCCGATCTTGTCGATTATGTTAATAGATATTGAAATCGAAAATATAAAATATTTCTGTTATATAACGAATGTGATGGTTCCCGCTAACTAAAAGTAAAAATAATATGTTACAATCAATTTGCATAAATGAGCTGATTGTCCTTCAGCATATTAAAGAAACGTATTTCAAATCAAAAGGTGCCTGAGGATAAACTAGAGTTGCTAGATTGATTGTAATACATTTAAAAACCGGTCCTATTTGGCAGACGCGCCTGTTTAGCCCGCAGCTATACAATGTACACCTCCACAATATAGGTAAGGCTTACAATTTAATAACTTTCGGTTTCACAATACTCTTCCTTACGACTTTGTAGTTTTTGATTATCGTTACGGCTCTTACAAAGAAAAAACCGCTTACATTTCTTGTTGGAAACCTGACGTTTAAAAACGTTAAGGTGAACGCTTGTGGTTCTGCATAAAACTGTTAGTTTAATTAGTGGAGATATGAGAAAAAAGCAGGTGTTATTAACTGGGTAACCTTGATGCTCTCCCAGATATTGCAAAAAATTCTTATTCACCTCATGGAAGATAAATGTACTATGACGAGCGTGACACTCATAAAAAATCCCAGAATAGACTCTGATGTAGAGGTATTTATATTTGGTTTATCTTTACAGAAGAAGTTACGTAGAATCTACACTACAATAGACAATTGTGGTAATGCCGGTTTAGATACACTCCCTCGAGACTTTTTCTCATTTAATACGTATTATTTTAAGTGCCTTTCAAATGGAAGAATTTATTTACAGTGATGCGGATAGTTACAGTTACGCTAGACTAATATGCCTTTAAATTATTAATACTAATAGTAAAAAAGTATATGGCCAATGATACTAAACTAAGGCCAATAATATTATAATAATAGTAATAATACTCTACGTTAAAGAAAAAATGGTAAACAGTGATTGAACGTATGCAAAATTGAATAATATACTTTAGGTAAATATAGTACATACATGTAGAAATAACCTGCAATTAAGTAACTTACTTAACTTTATGTAGAAGAAGCAATTGCGATAACAATCAGCAGATAAGGCTAGAACGTATAAGTACTTCGCCCCCTCATTTGTTTTTAAGTAGTATAGAGCGTTCATTAAACAACACATAACTATCGACAACCTCCGCACCACACAATTATATAATAATTAATCCGGGACGGCCGTTTCGAGGACACGAATG
>LR737380.1:36921269-36957702 GCA_902655005.2 Marronus borbonicus | reverse complement strand
GTACTCACTTTACCAAAGCGGTTCAAATCCTTGGGCTGGAGAGCCATAATCAATATGGTAAGATCGGCAACCTTCGCACCACACAAGTTTAATTAATTATATAATAATTAATCTGGGATGGCTGTTTCGAGGTCACGAATGATCCTCATCATTAACCGGTAACCGAACGATTCGGTTATATCGGTATATCAAATGGCAAACAAAAAATGTGTGGACAGCGATTTTTATCACCTCAAGAAGCCGTTTATGCGTTCAAAAAATATCTTTTGGAGGTACCACCTTCAGAGTGGAAAAAATGTTTCAAGAATTGGTTCGAATGTACGCAAAAATGTATAAATATTAATGGCGAATATTTTGAAAAACAATAAAATGATTTGTGCCTTAAAAGGTATCCCCCGTGTTCTGCGCTCTAAACAAATTACCAGATTATCTTGTAATGCTTGTTTTTGAAACGATATATTTAACCTTCTGTTATATGCCACACAATTACTACTATCAATTAAGTTTCATCTGATTATTCTTATAGCATAACTACACTTGATGATTTATCAAGTTTCACTACTACGTCTGCGTACTGGGTTTCCCCCTTTATCACTACATTACAATGGCATTAAATTAAGAATGACTCCTCCGCCATACTTTAGGCTAATAATGGTACATTAATTCTTGAATGTTTATTGCAAGTTTTCACATGTAAGACATTAGTTTGGTAAACATAACATACAAATTGAATGGTTAATAATTTAGTAATCATACAGGATTAGTATAAAGTCTCGAAATGGTCGAAAAAATTATTAGAAAAAATATTATTATTATTTTAATTTATGGCATAATACGGTTGGGTTTCTTCAGTTATTCATTCTTCTATTATTATTTACTTGGTAACTCTTTTACTTGCCTAAATTTCTCATTTCAATATCAATATCCCAATCCCGACATAGTATTAAAAAAATGCGAACTTCTCCAAAAGAACCACATCCCCACGTCATTTGTATGCCAAGTCGCTCAGATTCTGTAAGTTTTACTGCAATTAAAGTTAAAAGATAGTGTCACCAATAACTTGCGACAACAATCTGACAAGTTACAGTACAATGCCGGTGCTTCAAAGATATTTTGATTTTAGGTTGTTGTATTGCGTTTTCATCAATAAAAATAAATTTGTTATAATGTTTACTGCCAAACCAGCAGCGAAAAAAAATGTAAAAATAAATGAAAAAAGGGAAAAATAGAGTTAAACTAACGCAAAGAGAAATTATGCATAAATGATTAATGAAATAAGAAAACGTGTAACGCATCCTTCTTTCTTTCTTCTAAAGACAACCGAAATTTCAAACAAGTTTTCCACTTCTTTCCAATTAATAATCTGTAGACATTATAATTTATAATGTACTAAACTACAACACTATTATAGCATAATAGCACTAAAATAATACAAATTAATTATACATAATCTAATAATTATTACTCCGACCTGACGAGAAATTGCTCATGTAAATTTAGTCTATTTTGAAGTGTTTAAGTATAATTATAACATCCTTTTCATCAAATCTACAATCTAGAGAAACGGTAAAAATATTATATTTGCAAGAATCTCTATAGCACAAGGATATGACGCAATAACCTTTCCCACTTAAACAAGCGGTATTTCTCGACGAGATAAACCACACCGCTATAATTGTTTCCTCGGCACGGTTAATACTTACATAGCTCACCAATCACCCTTGAATACATTATTCTTTCTTTTTGTATACCAATAAGGAAATGAGTTTCATACCAACATAAGAAAATCAACGTATTATTTAAGAAGTAACCAAACAAAAATATGAATTCAACTGCGTAAGAATTGTAGGTACTGATCATCAGCTTTTCTAGTTAACGTAATGTCCGATGCTGTTTTAATTTAATACCAATGTTTTTGCTATAGTGTACCTATAACTATAACTGTTTTTGATAAAACAAGTGGTAAAAGTTTCTACATAATACATGCATATATGAACGTATATGATAATTCATTAGTCAAAGTGGTTTATTCAGAAGCAAGGACGAATTTTAATTTCGCTAAACCTGGCATATACACCGTCTTCAAGAGAAAACAAAAATGGACAACAAGCCATATACCTATATCCATGGCAGCTAGTACTGCTTTATTGAAAAAGCTAACCGGATGACCTCCGGATCTACGTAATAGAATTACTTAGGAATGCAGAGTAGCAAGAATGACATGCTATAAAATGCCCGAATGAAGTTCAAAAATAGGTTATATCCTTGTCTGAAATAATACAAATCAATTTCAGATTTTAAGATAAACTTATACTGGTTTTCCGAACTTAGTTCACGGCATCATCTATTGTGTGGTAATTTAAAGCGGCATATATTTTCTCTCAATTTCTATTAGCTTAATCTACAATCAAATAAATGACGCTGCAAACAGAATAGGCTCGCGAAAAGCTTAGAAGTGCGTGGACAAAGGAGTCACACTATGCAATGGCGACTGCTCATAAGAGATTCCAGAGCTCGGGCCGACCAACCATCGGCAATTTCATTAACAATAAAACAGTTTTCCGCGTCTTTAATATACATAAATTCCTGAAAACTAAAGGATGTATATTTTTTTGAAATTAACGTATATAGGATACATATGTACACTGCCGTTCAGTGCAGTTCGGTCATACAATAAAAATCTATTATATCACACTGTATACAATTATTAATACATAAAATTAGAAAAATATTAAGCATACACTCTTTTCTAAGGGATTAAAGCCATAAATTATTATGTAAAGTAGAAATATCGCGACAACCACAATAAAGTCCCTTTTATTATCATTCCAAGAATTTCTCGGAAGTACCGATCTTTCGAAACGGGTCGTTTGGGGATTATTAACGAACAATACATTTAGGAAATATACCGCAGTATCATTCTTGTTAATTTATCACAGGCGTAAAGATATAATTCGCTTCATTCTACTGTTAAACGTGTTTTGGTGTGCATCTGTCGTTTTTGCGCGAAAGTTTTAAGAAAATTTACTTCAAAATGGCACGTGGCAAGCCTACCAGTGTAGAAAAATGTTCACGCATTATTACGCTGTTTGAAGAAGGATATTCGGGGCGACGAATTGCTGAAAAAATAAATATGAGTTCAACAGTAAATGACATCATAAAGTAATATCGGACAACTGGAACTATAGAAAATCGTGTTCGTCCTGGAGCATCTAGGAAAACAACAAAAGCTAAAGATTTGAGGTTTGTATTATTAAGCAAACGCAATAGAAAATTAACAGCGCCACAAATAGCAGCCGAAGTCAATCGCGGCCGTGAAGAACAAGTTTCGGCGAGTACGGTAAAACGTCGACTTCAACAAGCGGACCTTCATGGACGCATTGCCATTCGAAAACCCTTATTACGTCGGGGCAACAGAGCAAAACGGCTACAGTAGGCCCGTTCTCATCTAGATTGGTCGTTAGATGATTGGAAACGCGTGCTTCGGAGTGACGAGTCAAAGTTTGAGGTTTTTGGGCAAAATCGACGAGTTTATGTCCGAAGATGTAAAACCGAAAAGTGATCCCGGACTGCATTGTGCCTACAGTGAAGCAAGGACGTAGTTCTGTGTTAGTGTGGGGATGTTTCTCCTTTGCTGGGACGGGAGATTTATGCAGAGTGCAGGGTGTATTCGATTAATATTCCACAATCCGTTTTAACAAAACTTTTCGAAAGAATGCCTAGAATAGTTCGAGCGGTGATTAACAGCAAAGGAGGTTTTTTCGATGAAAAAAAATATAATGTTCAGTATGTTATATTAGGCCAGAATAACTTTTTATTTATTTATTTTTGTCTTTTTTACCTGTACATACAATAAAATTGCATTTTGTTCTTAGTTTCATTTGTTTCGGTAACCTTTTCATGTTTTTTACCAACCGACCGAACTTCTCTGAACGGCAGTGTATATATCAGCATCAAACAAAAAGTAAACAGTAAGATGTAACGCAATTGAAATACCTATACTATAGCACTAGCGCCACATATGGAATGGAAGTAGGAATAGTACTAAAAAACAAACACCATTATCTATGGACGGGGAACCGAACAGCTTTGATTGCTGGTTGGTTCCATTTTAAATTTAAACTCTACGACATTACTTGCCGATGTCATTTGTTATACACGTATTTCTTCAGTTGTTTATTACATCGAAATTCGAATAATAACTAAAAATAATTCGAATTCTGCAAATATTAAATGAAGTTTAGATAACTAACGAATATTCAAATTAAAATAATGAAAATTAACCGAAAAGTGCACGCGCTTCACATCAATATCCCACTATAACCTGCTGTTAGAAAACTTGAAAACAACTAATTCACTATTTAAACTGAAAACGAACTGAAAAAAATAATTACTGCAATAGCTTTCTTGCTTGACTTATATCCTGTTTTAAAACTAAATACTAAATCAACGATGCGTTCCACTATAGCTGATTTAATAAAGCTGTAGCGGAGAAATCAAGCATAGCATACGAACAAAGAACTTATTGAATAAGTATTATTTCGAACCGTTTATGGTTAACATAATAATAATGAACGTTCCAGCGTTTCGTACCTGTCATTCCGATACAGGTTTATTTAAATTAAATTGATTTTGCAATGAGAGTTCGCTCCAACCTTATATTATTCCTGATAATATTTAGACTTTAATTCTTGTTGTGCATTGGTAGTAAGCCTTCTGATCACTGTATAGATCTAAATGTTTACAGAAATAGAAGCTTCTTCCATATAATAATTATTTACCTTTATTGTTTGGTAATTATTTCTTCTTCTGTAAAACTTATTCCGTGGATAATGCACACTTGTAAATATCAAAAATACAAACATAAATATCTGTGGTATATTCATCTAATTCGACAATCTCAATTAATGTATAGATATGGAGGTTATTTTCAAAAAGCGAAAAGTGCATTCGATGAAATTTTACAGAATCTTCAATTTTATTAGCTAATTCTACATTCAACGATTTCTTTCCTTTAAATAAATATATTATACAGAACGATAATATTAATTAAGACTACAATTAAATCATTTTGAACGAAAATCCATCAAATCTTTTAGAAATAAACGAACACACAATAAGAAACAAAACTGAATCCATTGCACAAAGTTTTAATATCAATTTTCGTTTGCTGCAAAAAATTGTAAGGATAGTTTTTGTTGTCCCGTAGCAAAATGAACAAACTCGAACGTCGAGCAGTTATAAAATTCTTAATAAAACTAGGAAAATCTCCAAGAATTACTTGTGAAAAAATGCCGGATGAATGTGAGAATTGTTGTCCTTCAAAGTTGACTATTTGGAAACGGTGAAAATTGTTTGAACATCGTTAACAATCACAGTACGATGATCCCCGTTCAAGTTGCTCTGTTGACGTGATCATTTCCGATGTTTTTGAAAAAACCAAGTATTTGGTACTAGACGATGCAAGATTAAAAAAGCGACAATTAGCAGCTTAATTAGGCGTTTTTCAGAATTATTATATTATTATGTAGTGCAACCCGAATACTTTCGCTGTTCCAAATGTGTATCCAGATGAAGACGTGTGAACAATTTTTGGCGTTTTGTGGAGAGGAACCAGATTTAATTATCAATCGACTTGTCACCGGAAATGAAACCTAGGTCCATCGTTTTGACCCTGAATCAAAACAAGAATCAATGCAGCGATATGTTAAGGACTGAAACCCTCCTAAGAAGTTTAAAATCACCTCTTCTGCAGGAAAAATAATGTCTATTTTTTGGGATTGTCAAGGAATTTTAATGATGCTCCAGGACAATTCACCGGTCAAAACTTACAAAGCTACCGTTGCTGAATGTGGCCTCCTAGACCTATCCACGGTATAGCCCAGATTATTTATTTTATTTATTTATTTAATTTGAAGCAACAAACTAATTGCGAAAGCTCGAAATCAGAACAATTGAGTGATTGTTTTATTTCTTGGCTGCTCTACCCTCTATGATATCCATTCCTTGTGGACCTAACAGGGACAGCCGCACTTTTTCCCAATTTAACGATAAATTTACAGTTTTATCGCTTGTTAAAGATTATTTGCTTAGATGAACGACACTATTAGTCAGTTTAACAATTTCAATTCGGCTACGGTAATATAAATTTAATTTTTACTCTTTTTGTTAACGCAACGGTGTTTTTTGTTTTTTGTTTTTTGTCGTGAAAACGGCTATATTCCATCGATATTTTTGTTGTTGCATTATCAAAGTGTGTCCATTAAATCAATAAAAAATACTTCAACCGCTGCATTATGTTAAAAGAATACAAACGGGACCACTCATTAATGCTACAAAAATATCATTGAATCAACAACCGTCCTTGTTTGTGTGTATTGAAACAAAGGGAAAAAATGCCAGTATTTAACGTTGTATAGTATTTATTGTAAAATGGTAACAAATGAACGGTAACTTTCAACAGCGACTAGATGTTTTAGAGTAGCATTTAAGGAATTTGTTTTTATTGACACTATTTGCATAGAATCAAGGCTCTTCGTTAACTAAGAGTTCTAAATTTAATAAAATCAGAATGAGGAATTACAATGATTCATTTAAAATTTATTTAACGTTTGTCTACGCTCACGCAGTGCAGAGAAATAAACTAGTTAATTACAGACCCCAACCATGTCACAACAATATGTCGTTATTAATTAGCTGGGAGTAATGTTTAATTGATTAGCCTATGTATAATTTAAAATTGCAAATATAAGGTAGTGAATTCCACATTTTTTATACGTTTTTCATTATCATTTCTTAGTGCAGAAATTGATAGATAAAATTCGATTCTAGTGTTATTAATTGAAACAGTAATTACTTAGAAAAAGGTAATATAGATGTAAACTTTTGCTGTGAAAGCTGCCTCTCACCTTCCCATAATACACGACCACAATCAGTTCCTTTTTCTAGCGTTCGTATCAAAACGAACGAGAACGAATTGGCACCTTTAAAGTTAATATAAAAACGCTTTTTTTACATATATAAAAAAACTACATATATAACATATATGTAGTTTTTAAATTATACTTATGATATAAATAAAAACAAAATGAAAGAACTGGTAAAACTATACAGACAAGGTCATTTATTATTTGAGAGAATTAAAAAGATGGCAATTACAAAATGCCAATAGTATCAATTTCCGAAACTAATTTAGGTTTATTTTTTAACACATGTCGTGTAAGTGCTTTCGACAGTACAACCTTACCACAAAATCGCTAAAGAATCAGGGAGATATCTATCTTTTCCATAAGTCTGTATACATTTAGTAATGAATAATCATTTAAAAAATGGTCATTAGCTATTGGCGAAGCAAAATTATACATTATGTAATTTTATAATTTTAGCAGAGAAATAATCGAAAATTTTCCAGATAAAAGAAATATGTAAATGTGAGCTAATAGAACTTCATCACAAATCTTAAAGACTTGCACAAAACGATTAACGAGCTATGTATCTGTTTTTTTTTGCTTGTTTTATATAATCAATAATGGTTTGGCTTTAGACTGACTTTAAATCAATATAACTGATAACATTTATGATCTTTTTTATATAACGAGGAATTCAAATGTTTATAATGTGTAAAATAAGATTACAATAAATTAACGGTGTATGCAGATGTCGGCACACAATTTGAAAGAAATTTTATTAATGCGATTTACTTATTACCACATGCGGATTCTCATCAGAATACATTAAAAAACAACGCAAGGTCATATTTTTGTGAACCACATTAATATCGTCATTTGCATAATTCGTTCTATTCAAATACAGGACTTACTCGTAATTTAATAATCTGCATTGATACGTCAATTTATTATTTTGTAGACAAAATCGAAACATTTATGTCTGCATTATTTCAAACGTTGTAAGGAAAGAATAATACATTAAATAGGAGA
Source organism: Marronus borbonicus (assembly GCA_902655005.2). Taxonomy (NCBI): domain Eukaryota; kingdom Metazoa; phylum Arthropoda; class Insecta; order Coleoptera; family Scarabaeidae; genus Marronus; species Marronus borbonicus. The sequence continues at coordinate 36,949,765 of LR737380.1, read as the reverse complement.
GTATAAATGAGAAATGTACCCGGATGTAATCGATGATTTAGTGAATTGCTTTACATAAACTATTCCTGCGGCATCAAGTGCGGCACAAGTATCTAGTTTCTACAGTGTATAAAATTAGCTTCTTCTGTCCAATTTTGAGGAAATAAATAAAAAATAATCGGAAGTAAGTTTTGTACTACACTAAGCATTACAAGGCGCCAACGACTCATTCATCCCGTTGCCCAATGAAAGGTACAGGACAACATACTAAAAATTGTAGAACAACAGCTCTACAAAACAAAATACATTCACTACCTATATTATATATAAGAAAGTAACAAAAGCGGTGCAATTAAGTTAACTATGTGTAACAAAAGAGTTATTTAAAAATCTTACCGGCATAGCTTCATATTTAATTTATTAAAAAAAAAACGACAAGTTTTTTTTGTATAAGCAAATATTTATAAAAAAATGAACAGATTCTGAAAAAATATACCGGATGTTCCACTTAAAAAATTGAAATATCATCTTGTAGGCGGTAGTTAATATAAAACGTTTTTTCATGTATTGCGGAAAACTCTAAGAGAAACTCCATTGAGTTAAATTTGAATTTAGAAAAAATCCTAAATTATGTCAATTACGTCGAAAACTAAGGTAAAAAGGCGTAAACAATATTGATGAAAGTTAAACTTAAGTTAACTTAAACTGCAGAAGATCATCCCAAAACATATTACCCGAACTATATATAAAACACAGTGGTATATAACACTTAGGCTTATATGTAACAATTTGCCGTATGGAATTTTAAATGGAGCAATACATTCTTATAATGATTATTTAATTAGCATCGTAAGTAATTAAAATGGAAAAATAAAGGCGTTCTCCTATACATATAAGTGTATGAAAAAAAATTATTAGAAATATGATAATTTGTAGCATGGATTAATTGTATTGTATTATTGCATGTATAATTTAATTAATTTGGGTGACGAAGAAAAAATCAAAAGAAACACGTCCAGCGTATACCGCTATGTTATAAATATTTATTATGAAATCGATTAAAAGGAGCATGTGAGAACATTTAGTACCTATATTGAACGATTACATAGCTGTTTGATGAATAAAAAATAATTGCTATGAATACATGCATCCATCCAATCTACGTAGCTTTCTTTAAAGGAGCTAATTATCTTATGTGCCAATAGCAACAAGCGAATTTTGGAAAACTTTTCCTTTTTAGAAAGATTTTCTGACTAATTCGTAAAAAAAGGGAATAAATTCAGTGCCTCTCAAATCAAACATATTTTCCAAAAATTATGTCGATTTTTAATTTCATTGACGCAGCTCATCCTTTACTTTTTTAATCGCGACCACTTCAACGCAAGCTCTGTTGAGTATCAAGTTCATATTTGCTATTACATACGCTATAATTTTACAACAATTTTTTACTTTTTCAAATTTCCTGTCTAAACGTAGAATTATATAAAATGAATCAAAACAACTGAATAGTTATGAAAAAATAAAGCATGAAAACCACAGTAAGAAAGTTTCTAAGATATGGCATGGTTATATATATGTGTAGTTTATTAACCGCAAACTAACTTCCGGCTTCCGAAAAATATTAAAACTCTCCTCCAAGCCAAGGATCTTGTATGTTGTTTCTATGGATAAATGTTTTAAAGAAGGTCGGTGGAGAATCCGGTATACACTGCAATAAAATCAATGACAATATCTCCATATTATATTTTATAAAATTTTACAAGTAGCAACGACAATACTAATTGTAAGTATCGGTTGGTGAAGCCCAAAAAAAAAAAATAATAATAAAATAACGTCTTCGGAATTCTTTTAACTCCACCGATAGTGCTAAAATGATTCAAGAACTTATTTGTGTAGCAACAATTTTAACAGAAAGTGTTAACAGAGTGTTGAAATAACCAAACACTTTGAGTTACAAGCTTTGTTAAACTTAGGGCACGCTAAATTCTAATAAAATTAATATTTTTTAATTTTTTTGATTTTCTCCAGTAACTACTACTACAGTTCTGAGATTTCAATAAAATAAATGCTTCTTACTGTGATAAATAGATGCAACTGCAGTAGGTAAATCTAAATATAAAATTATATTGAAACTGGTATGTTTATATGTATTAAGATACATAGTATTATTTCCTATTATTTTTTTATTTATTTAAAGTCAGTTGTTCAATTACCCCTAACAGTTATATGCGTCCAATCTGTACTTCACAGCTTTGAATGCAATGAACGACTAAAGTGTCACGTATTTGTCATACGCTGTTGATAACAGTGCAACTCCCATTGGTTTACGTCGGCCAATTAAAAAAATCCATTAGAAAATCGCTTTGTAAGGATTGGACTTCAAAGCAAACGTAGGAAGGTTCAGCTTGTTTAATTAATGCAGCCAAAACTACAACTTTCGTAGAAATTATAACTAACATGCCCGTTAACGATTCCGCCTCAAAGCTTATGCCTACCGCTAACTACTGTTAACTCATTAAATACTGATGGTTATTTAAGGACGTGCCGATATATACTGCATACATGCTGTTATATGGATTAATCGGTCAAAATTTACCACATTCCAACGATAACCAAAATAAATGGAACATTTTCATTTTTCTACTTACATACTAATATTTTCTAAACTCTATTATTATTGCAGGATGCGGTATATGAATTAGTATGAAATTACTTGTTCTACTTATCTATAGATTAGTTTTGTATATTGCTCTTTACCATAGTATTTTCTATTAATGGTAATTTTCTAAATTATATATTGCTAACAAATTGCTAGCGATTATGCAAATTTCTGAAATTGATTCTGTAACATTTCAGCTCTATAAAACAAACGTATCTGTTGGAAAGGCGACCAATAAATATTTTGTTTTCTGGAAATTTTTATATTTATAGATTTAAATTATTTACTTTGCGCCATATAATCTGCTTTGAAATTTTTATATAATATCGAACAGCGTCTTGTAAAATTTTTTGGCTTAATTTGTCAAAGGAAAATCAGCATGATAGAACCGTGGTAAATAGGCAACAAATACGTATACAGGGTAGGTCAGCATATTCGCGGCGGTGTTAAAATATTTCTGTTAAGAGCTGTGGAGATTCATTGGGAGCAAGTTTAAAAATTGTTTTGATATATACAGAGTGACAAAGTTACATACCAAAGTTGTTAATGGAATGCCCCGCATATTATTACATATTGCAGGCTAAGCAAGGGCAATTTACTGTTATGTTTCCCATACCTAACTCACGCCGTTTTTAAATGTAACTATTCTTGAAACTGAAGCCAAAATTTAAGAGGCGTGCGTATCTTCAGGTATTCAAACTAGATTAACAGAACACATCGTTTGGGGAACAGCACCCGGTTTATGTCGCTGCTTCCTGAACATCAGGCATGCGTTTCTTTGGCACTAGAGGGCGCCAAGAAATGTCGAATTTTTCGTTTCGAAACCACGTTGATGACGCCTGGTAGGCAGAAACATGTCCGTGAGTTAGTGTTTTATTTTTCTCTCCTTTTGTTGCGTTTACCGTGAATTATTCCATCAATACCACACGAGGAAGGATATTTTTTGGTTATTTAAACTAGATGTTTTTAATTGTACTTATATACATACTTAAATAAGAATAAAATAGTAAATTATTCAATAATAACAACAAATACGTATCAACAATTTGTTAATATTATTATTAGTTATTGTTATAAATGTGATGATCGCGTAAACTTGTAAATGATTGCGACGGTTTTCCCTATTGCGATTAGATATGCATACCGCATTGATACAATAGTAGTTGTTTCGTTGTATCTGGCAGCATTAAGTCATTTTAGTAGGAGTTTATTGACTCAATTGTAACTATCTTGTAGCCATTAGAACTGTTACTGTTTCAAAGATGTGGCAACTGCTTGAAAGTACAAAAGACGTTTGGAATGTTTCCTGAATTGAAGTTTACTATTTCATAAAAGCGAATAGTAGATATCCTTCTTCGAATTTAGCTTAAGGAATTGAAAGCATTTTCAGTTCTTCGGCGAAGTTTGCTAATAATTCCTTTCGTTGCGCACAATGAAGATAAATCTGTTCAGAAAGTTAGTGTGGTGTAGTATCCCTCCGTTACTGTTTATCCATGACTCCATGACACTTTCCTAACCCTTGAAACAGTCTTTATCTTTTTCGGAGCCAATTCGCCCTTCGCAGTCCCCTGTTTCGACTGTGTCTTGACTTCAGGAGCGTTATTAGCTGACATCAAATTTTAGACTTATTTCACTTAAATGGCTTCAACAGTGCATGCACTTATATTTAAAGTTTTGGAAAAAACTCACGTGTCCCATCCATCTAGGTGGACTTTGTTTAGGGGAACTCATCATCATCATTTGCCATGGTACTAGCCTAGCTGACGATAAACGTTCGAGATGGCCAAAAACTGCAACCACTACCAATTACATTGGAAACGTTCACCAAACGGTGTTAGAAGACCGTCGAACCAAGAGATACCATGGGCTCGAAAGAACATATTGACTGCCACGCTTGCTCAATCAGGACTAAAAGTGCACTCGAATGTACATCTTCAAAGAATTGCTTCAACAGGGCTTTGAAAATGTACATTCGAATGCACTTTTAGTCCTGATTGAGCAAGCGTGGCAGTCAATATGTTCTTTCGAGCCCATGGTATCTCTTGGTTCGACGGTCTTCTAACACCGTTTGGTGAACGTTTCCAATGTAATTGGTAGTGGTTGCAGTTTTTGGCCATCCCCAACATTTATCGTCAGCTAGGCTAGTACCATGGCAAATAATGATGATGAGTTCCCCTAAACAAAGTCCACCTAGATGGATAGCACATGTGAATTTTTTCCAAAACTTTAATTTAAAGTTAATTAGAGTAATATACAGAATTCAAAAATACAACAATACACGATTTAAAATAAGCAATATGGTATACACGGAAGTTCTTCTTAGGCAGTATGCTATAGCTCGAAATAAATATTTATATTTAAAACTTTGTTGTTTAGATAAAATGCCATTGGAAAAACATACACACATACATATGTATTTTTATTAAGCTATACTGAGCCAATAAAATGCAGAATATTGATCTTTTATTTTATAGAAAAATATGTTGGTGGCAAGCAATGATCTATAGTATTACTATAGTTGATGTTGTCCTCAATTTAAACTGTTAAATTTTATAAAAAATACTTCGAAATTTTCACCTATATTATTACTTGCCTCAATAATTATATGCGTTAACGAACAGTATTAATAAATTAATTGAAAGGTAATTAAATACAAGTAAGATCCAAGCGTGCATATCTAATGGAATACACACTACATACATATTATGTATGTACATGCAATTTCTAATCTACACACTTTCCTAACTGATTGTCCAATTAAGATCAGATAAATTCCTCAGATATGCAGCATTTAAAATTCGCTTTACTTATGCCGCTCTTAGATTATCTGTTTTATTACAGTTATCCTTGCTTTGAAATGGCGTTCTTGAATAATTACTTGTTTCAACATGATGTTATCTATTAAAGTTTTTACGTCTAGTTGACATTAACAAATTGTGAACTGAATATTTCAACTGTTTCCTGTTAACCGTGTCCACTTCTAGCACGTGATAGATTGACGAACAATTGTTATTTTTTACGTCACGTTCTAGGTACATTTATTGTTAAATGAAGGAGTTTATGTTTCAACTTCTAATGTTTGAATTCGGACAAATTAATTTCGAATTGCAAGCTCAATGAATGGTACCTTAACCGTTTAGCTTTCTGCGTGTATATCACAGTTCCTGCTTCAAAATATGTGCTAATAAGATACAATTGTCATTGTTCTACAAAAATATTTAGAGCTGGGAACTTTTTCTTGTACATTCTCACCTTGATTTTGCAAAATAATTTTAAAAGCAGAGGTTTATAGAAACATCCTGTAAATCGCCAAACTACTTTTCCAAGATTTATATCCCGTTATTTACTGTAAGTCATAAACTTATTAAAAAAAAACAAACGTAATCGACGCAGAAATGTTCTGCACGTACGAAAGGATAACCTTGGATTCTTTATCGCACCGCTTCTTCATTAAAGTAAGTTGTACTAAGCATTAGTATGGTACAGCAGGTGTATAGCTCCGAATTCCGTTAAGATTTTCATACAGTTGATGTAGAAAGAACCTTGAGACAGGATCCAAATTCAAATTGCTACTAAATCGCCAAGTGAATTGACGATCAGAAAATGGGTCAAAGTTGAGCTTTTAAATCTATTTCTTTATTTCAGAAAGTGCCTTTGCACATTTTTAATAGCGTCATTCTTAAGTTTACACAGCGCACACAGGAGGCAAATAATACTTTCTTAGCATTTGTAGCAGGAGAAACGATTCTTGTAACGGAGTTAACATAAGTGAGTAATAAAACCAAATATTACCTCAAGACCTAAGTGACTAAGTACTTAACACTTAATACATGAGTTTAATTCTTTTGTAGTTTCAAAGAATCATCGTGTACAGTTATCTACGAAATGGTCTTCGTATCAACAGCAAGCATAGCCCACAATATCAGAAATATCGCTTGTAATCAGTAGTTAAAGTAGAGATGCCAAATTTTAAGCTTGGGAAACCTTTGATAAAATTCCTTTATTTTTTTATAAAAAAGAACGAATGAAAACAGAAAGTACGTAGAGCCAATTGTGCAATAAATTTTTCTCGCGTACTGTAATCGCCCTGAGGAGTATAAAACCTTTGGAATTTATCTGTCGGTGTAAAGTGTTCCACGGCTTTGTTGTGTATCATCCCCTCTTCATCCTAAGTGCGAAAATGTAGAGCGCAGTTAATTATTCCCCCAACATGCAAATCCTAGAATCAGAAACAAGCCTTATCCTTAATCCTGCCAAAGCATCTTACAGTCCAAATAATCCCACACGGTTACAGTCTGAACTTTACCATTAAAATCCTTTCTTACGATTGGCTTTTAGACATTTTTTTGTTTTTCCAGTGTGTTTGTGGCCGTTGTCTTGTTGCTAAAAAAAAACTCCCGCCTAACCTTGCTGGAACTCCGTGTTTGGACTAGTAATTTTCCGACATAGTCACCCCCAAAGCACCCTCAGTCCATAACATTACCCCCACCGTGTTTAATCGTTTTAACTATATATCTAACAGTCTCTCCACCACACGACGGCGCGGCGGACAAACGTACGTTTTTCCATAGAACTTATTTCCGTTCAATTTTAATGAGTCTACCAGAACCAAGAAAATTTGTGTTTTTTGCAACTACTCGATCTTTCAGACGGACTAATGTGCCTGTCTTCATTGTACGTTGTTATCCTTGCTCGGTGATTTCAAAGTTGACTTCCAATTTTTTTATACACTGTTATTTCATGCAAAACTATGATTCGCGAACTTTCCTCAAAGATTAACTGCTCTCATGTCAGTATTAAGATACTTTTAGTTTAAAAATATAAGCTGGTTGCTTAATGTGGTAAATCTGTACTGAAGGCAGTGTTCTTTAAACACTGTTTTTTTTCATTGACAAAACTGAAAAATTACAATAACAGACAACAATAAATTTGGCAATGTATCGAAAGCGTAGAAGAAATGAATACATAAATTTAAATTCAATACAAATAATCTATTTTCTAATACTGTCGTTATTGTGGTAGTTTTGGGGATTTACCATTGAAAGTTCAGGGGAATGACTACATTCAGCTTATAATAAAGAGTGAAAAACGAATTCCATAGATATAATGGTAGATAAGAACTGACATAGCTTATGTCGTCTAACCTGTAACATAAACGCACCAAAGTGAAGCAATTTAAAAAACAAAAAAAAAGACGATAAAACATTCGTAGAAGACGTTATCAGAACGTCGGATACAATTACATACGGAAATCCCAAAAGAAAGCAAAATCGGTGGAATAAAAAAATTAAAAACCAACTCTAGGAAACTAATTATAATAAATAGTAGTTGACAGCGCTTGTATACATTTTGAGACATTACTAAAATATTCAAGGGGTTTACAGAAATTTTACCTTCAGGTAACGATTTTTCACAATTAAAAGTGATAAGGTAAAATGAAATTCCAGAAGGCAACGTCCAATATGAAAAGCTGTAAATTAGTTAAAATGTATTGGAAGCTTAACATAATTATATTTCCAACAAGGAATGTTATTTTTCTGTACTCCACTTAATCCACTAATAAAACCAGTGCAAGGCATAGTCTTAATTGATGATTTGAAGAAAGAAAGGGCAATAACGGGACAGTACTAGACTAATTTGTTGGAACCGATTCGAAAAGTCCCACGTAGCAAAGAAAAAAAAATTCAGTAATCGTGATAACGCTCTGGCCCACTCATAGAACAAAACTGATCCAGTTAACGTATGAATTGATGCCCCATCTACCATATTCGCTAGATTTAAGTCCCTATGGCTTCTCTTTTTTTCCAGACTTTAAAAAACGGTTTGTTGAAACCGGCTCACGTGAAATGAAAGGGTCAATTTTACATTTTGAGTTCGACAAATCCTGTTATTTGGATGACTTAGAAAGAGAGGTTATACCATTCTCACACAAGTTAGCTGTCTCAAATATGTAGAGTTATCTTTAAAAGAAGAACATAATGCAAACAAAATTTCTTTAATAACTACATTTTATTTATTCTAATCAGCTGACAAAAGCATACAGATAATCCCACCAATTTTAGCAAGAAGTCTTCTCTAGATAAATAAAAGGCAATCCAGTTTTACATGAGCGCATTTCCAAGCCTACGTTACGTAATAGCCAGTTGGGAGTGAGTATAACGCATAAGCTGATAAATCATAGTGTAAAACGAGCAGATCGTGAAGTCGTAAAATAAACAATAAGGCATGAAATACAAGCGACAACTAAAGAAATCGTATAATTGCCGGCCGTAACTGTCTGAAATGGTGTAAGTACTTGCGAATGATGGAGATCTGTAACCATAAAGAAGCCCGGACAGATCTAATGAGAGCACCTAATGCTGAACTGCTGTGCGGTCTGCACTTTACTACAAGGTGTACTCGTAAACCAAGCTGGGCAATTGTCCCAGCATCAATTCGTAAGTGTACAGACGCAATTCAGGCACGCAAACAAACTCGACTGTACGTACGTTAAGCAAATATATGTATAGCTATAAACGCAGCATGAAATCTATACAATTGCCTACGTAAACGAATGGATAATTCGGAAATTCTCAAATTTTAATGACCTGAATCCTTTGACAATCATATCTCTGCAGAATTTCGTATATATTTGCTATATATAATAGATACATAGAAAAAACTGTATTCAACCTTAATTATTATATCTCTATACTATTGAAAAAAGTCACCTTTTTCTCACAGCTCCATTGTATTGTAGAACATAAGTATATTAATGTAAATAAAGTATATGTATAACGTTCCATTGCTTTGTTATTACTACTTCGCCGTAAAGGGTACAGCGCAATTAATTGTCCCCTAACATGCAAATGGTGACTCGAAATTGTATCAGAGCTACAATAAAAATTTGCTACTTAACTCAAACGTAACTCTGTCACCAACAGAAGCCGGTCCTCTTATCACTAAGCCGCTATTACAACAATCAAGATATTGGAAATTTTATGATTTGCACATTTTAAATACATACATCGCCCCAAAGAAATATGGAGTTTTTGAATTTTACTTAACTCTAACTGTAAACAATTGCATAGGAAAGATTAACTCACTTATTGGTACATTTTTCGGGGGTAGTTGAATAAATCGTATTTCAACCGAAGAATTCTTATTTTCAATTTTCCCTGAAATAATCTCGCAGGTGCAATAATTGTGGACACTACGAACGTTAAATATCAATTTCATCTAAACACGAAATTTATTCCAATAATCCAGTTATTCGAAACTATTGTAAAACGTTTTACAATTACTTACAATTATTTACAAAAGTTAAGAACTTAGACTGAACAGAAAAACATATCCAGAACTATATTTTCACAAAAAAAATAATTGAAGGGATGGTGTGAGGTTAAATGTTGAAATAAGAATGGCGAGATTCTTCACTAAAGCTGTTTATTCCGCTCCCTTTTACAGGGCTGTGACGAAATATGGAACCAAATAAGTATTTTTAAAACGGAAACAACAGTGTTGATAAACTTTGCATGCAAGTGTAATGATGCATACTGGATCTGATATAGATTTTTTTTTGTTATTGTGCTTCCGGTCTGTAGATTTTCGCAGATTATAATAGGTCTTATTTACGTTCACATCAATCTTGGTACCATTATTTGCAAAAATGGAGGGTTAAAACACTTCACATTTTTTGAACAACAGGTTTTTATTTGTAAACAAAATCATTCCAAATGTTCAAATTCTTCGCCGATTACATCCCAACAATATGCATGCCTGTTATAAAATCATCTTTTCCAAGACCTCTCTACCGATTAATTCACATTCGACGACTATTCTTTGTATCAGCTCTTGCAACGTAGTTGGTCGTCTAATGTAAATACGTGACTTGAGGAGTCTGCAAAGAAAAAAAACTAATGGATTAAGGCTTGAATGTACAGACCACTCAATAAATCCTCTACGTCCAATCCAATTTGTAACAACAAAGAAATTCCTAAATCATCTATCATAGTGGGGAGGTGGAAATTAGACATTTTGAGGTAATACTTTTCTGCATTCAAGGTCCTATCTATAAAAATAGGCCTCCACAACTGTTTTCTGCGATTTCAAATATACGGATTAATTGTCCCATTTAAACAAGAAGTTGCCTCGTAAGGAAATACCCAAACCCAAAGTGTACATCACCAATTTCCATAATTCTTTCGCAAGACTCCAACCGTCGATAAGAGTCATCATCTGACAATTCTTGAATGAAATGTACTTTATACTGATTTTTTTAGCTTTTAGCATTTTAAAATTTTCCCTATAGAAGGACAACTTGGTTTAGTACCAAAGTTGTGGTTTTGAGGTAATTCTTCTAATTCAATTGCAACATTTTAAACCGTCCCGGTCAAACTAAATCGTTTTAGTAACCGCTGAACGTGTTATAGAATGCAAATCATTGAAAAGTTAATATATTTCTTCGTGAGTTCTAAAACGATAATAAAATAAAATTTAGATAGCAAAACATAATAACCTGAAATGAATTCAATAATTTCAGGGCTGACCGCAAAGCAACGGTGTAGGGAAGGCTCAATTTACTTAAATGCTCAATGACTATATGGGATATTGACGTGGATTTCAATTACTTGTGGTTTCAAATGCTCAGATTCGACTCGGAAATTATATTGCGGTAAATCTTCATTTCTACTGCAGTAAAAATGTATGAGCATTATTGTCGCTGAACCGCAACAGCCCAGGTACATATAAACGCATCGCCGGTCATTCTATTCCATATTACCGGGGCTGCGTGCGCGCATAGTTTGTTATCGTTCGAATACGACTTAAATAAAATCACTAACTTGTAAAATAGGCAGTTTATTCTTAGATAAAAATATACATTTCCTAAAGCCCGTTGCCGACGACGAGATATAATATAATATAATGCATATTATAGTTTATAATATATTATATTACGCGCACTACCGACGAGTAACAATATCTGTATAGCGTTGTAGGCTTACCTTGTGTTATTATTTTGTTCAGTACGATCGGGGGTCTTTACTTTGGTGGACACTCAAAACCGTTTAGGGATAGGATAGAATTAGTGTTGTTAGGGTGGAATCCAATTCTTCTTTAAAATTGGATTCCACCCTGACAACACTAATTCTTGATTTTATTTTACTTTTTAATGAACTAAGCGACAATTTTTTTTTTACTTTTTCGAATGAGCGGAAATATTTTTTTTTAATTTTTTGTATACGCAAACGCCACTAAACCACGTGGGAACCGTCTAGGAGGAACAACAAGGGACAAGATATACTTTAAAAAATCGTTTCAAAAACGAATCTTTACTATACCGCTATACCGAGTTATACCGCTCATCCATAAGTATACAGGTTGGTTGATTGAAACAAGTCGTTAAAAGTATTGTGGGTTGTAGAAATCCAATTTTTTTAAATATATAATAACTATAATAAATACATTGTTGCAAATCTTAAGGGTTCTCCTAAAAGCAGTGCAAAGAGCGATACTTATTCCTTTAAAATAACTCCATGGTTAATTTCAAGTTGTGCCAATGGAAAAAAAATTCAAAATTTTCAAAGTAATTGAAATTGTATCCAAAATATCTTGTAGAAATGAACTATGTAATAAAAAGGGCATGACATCCGCTATAACCGGAAACGCAGCCATTTTGAAGATATTTTCATCAAATAAGCCATGGTTCAGTTAACCTATGTCCAAATTTAAAAAAAAAATGGGATTTCTACAACTCACAATACACGATACGAAAATATATGGAATATAATATACATATTATACCTCGTCGTCGATAACAGGCTTAATTTGTAGCCTCTTAACGTAACATCACGCCAATTTTGCGCCGATAAAGAAGATTAGATCAATACCCAAATGCATTGACTGATTTACATAATTAAAATTTATTCTTGCGTAAAAAAAAGCGCGCTATAAAGCCATAAGTCCCGAATATTCAGCTGCTACTCTTCAAAATGAGTAGAACGGCGCCGAATCGATCACAGTCAGCTGACAAGCATCCATAGACTAAGGCATCAAATGTGTACAGCAGTGAGCGCCCACATGTGGCGTAATTAAAACAATGACGTCATCGGTCAATAAAACGAATACGAAAATCGCTCACCTTATTACCATTATCATGACGACATATGTAGAAGCGAAATCATGCATTCTATTTTTGTTTGATGTTATTTTCCCAATTTATGATGATTGAACGTGCGCGTATGCTAGGAATTAAAAACTACCAGGCCATCTCGTATACTTCATCACTAAATCTGAAGAATATAAATGGCATTTAAACGACCATATGTCGTTTGTATTAAATAATATATACCCGAAGAAAAAGAAAGAGATGTAATTCGTTTTCCTCCGGTATAATCACGTTTGGCCTTGAACTAGTCTTTAAAGTTGTTGACTACTGGAAAAGTTTTATTTTGAAAATAAAACGATGGAAATAAATCAAAAATAAATCCAATAATAATACACAGCTAAACCAAATCGGAGTCAGTATTAAGATTTTTTTTAGCACATTATTAATCTGCTTACCAATTAATGTAAGCTTTTAAAGTTACTTCCTTCGCGTGCTTCGTCATGATTTTTGGAAAATTACACAAGCACACATTTTCTCTGGTGAGCTGTAATAATTTAAGGTATTCCGAAGACGCTTCTTCCATTGGGAGAAACGTTAAATAAGTCAAAGATGCTTTAGTACATTTATGTATACGTACATACAATAAAATAGATGCAGGCGCTACTTTCACAAAATCTTTTTTATTAGGAAGACTTTTGCTTATGTCAATATTTACATTTGTAAACAAGATGCTTTACGTAAGCGTCAATATTTGAGCTATCCTTTTCCGCTAGAGAAACAAGTAATTGTGTTTGTTACTTAATATTTTCTAAGAGATTTAATAGGAAAGTATGTTTACCTTCCAATTGACTAACGTCATAATTAGTTAGATAGCTGCACGCATAGAAGATTTTTATAATGCTAAATACAATGCAAACTACGTGGTGTTGGAAAGGAATAGGTATAGTTTAGTTCATTTATATTACTCCCTTTAATGTTGAAGCGTTTTATGAAATCTGTATTCGATAGCAGCCATAGACTCCGCATAAATGTTATTTTATAGTTGCGTAAATGAATTAGTTCAAATCAATTAAGCTGACGGAGAATAACCATGGTTTGTTTAGTTAATTATTTTCAAGTTTGGCAGGGCTAAATCATGTTTCTGTTATCCAGTTATGTTGAAATTAATTTTTGAATTAAAATTTGAACAAAATAAATTATGCCACAGACAAACGACAACATACTTAACATAATCAAAATACTTTTTGAATGCTTGAAATAGCAACATCATTCTTTATCCGCACTTTTTAGTTTAGGACCTCTATTTAGATAAGAGATCAAATTCTAATCACTTTTTTCTCTAGTTTACGTAGTAAATGCAGTTTCTACAGCTACAATTTTTATTTGGCAAATTGGCAATTTTCTCTCAAGTACCTGTAATCGACAGAACTTGATTTTTCAAAAATGCAAAAATTTTTGCGGTCGCTGTGTATTTTCAAATATTTAAAAGAACCAAATACTCACATAATTATTACAATGACTTAAAATAATAGAATTTTTTTAATAGCTTTAAGTGTACCTTGGAAATTTGCAAATATAAGATTACACGTTCCAAGTTTAGCAATAAATCCTATTTAATAAGAAACTAGTCTTTAATGGAATGTTATTTATGAGTACGTGAGCGGTCCTATAACAAACCATACACTAATATTTTTGTTTTTTTTTTTTTGTAGAACAAGTTTGGCAAAGGTTGGCTAATATAACCGGTGGAGCTAAATAACCGATATTAAGAAATTAATTCGGCTTTAGCTTAGCGAGGATAAAACCAAAAAGACGCTGACCGCGGACAATAAAATTATTCGTGTACAATTTTGAAAACCAAAGCAACACTAGCGGCTAATAATAGTAACAATAACGTACGCGTATTACATACAAAATTCCTTTTAGCTTTTAATAACAGTTATTCTAATAAAAACAAAGCAATCATTGCAATTATTTCGCAAAATACATCTGAAACTTACCCAAAGTATTTCGAGTAGAAGATTTTCCGCACTTTCTCGTTCTAAAATTTTCTTCGATATTATGGATATAATTTTAAATCCGTTTAACAAATACGATATGTACAAAAGACCGAAAGAAATTCGGCTGAAGCTGAAACCTGAACCTTTCGAAACTAGGACGAGAATTGTACTACCACAAACTTTCGCTGTGACCTCGACGCTGAATGAGCGTCGAAAAGATTAGAAAGATAGAAAATCTCCCAAAGCCGTACGCGAGACGAAGACGAAAATGCAATGACGGCATCGATCGATGGCGACGTCGTGACGTCGTGAATCGAATGGGTGTGCGGAATGACGTCATTGTGACGTCATGGGTCATTATGTAGCCAAGCGTCGAGACGTGGATATAAATAACAACGGTTTGACGTCATACAGCGTTCGCTCTCTATAAAACGCTTCCGTATTTTGGCTTGCTCAGCTATACATTACGAAATTCGAACACATGTTCCTATTTGTGCGTATGTACACAGATCATGCTGTTTATGTGTTTTGTGAAATCTTTACACTGAGTATTTTCAAAACATTCTAGCAAAGATGACGTGCTATCACGCAATTATTTCGTACGACACTCGCGGACACCAAATCGCTAGGTGTTGACACCCAAAAGAAATACAGCTACTATAAAATTATCTGTTCACTGTTGTATTAATTATATTTCTTTAATTAATCAAATATTTCTTGTGTTAGTGTTTTAAAATACATTTTATTGGATTGAACACAAACGTGAATTATTTGCGGAATTAAGAATAATGTGAAAATTAAAAACATGGGCTCCATATGTTCGCATCAACGAATTCGGCGGCGAAATTGCAAATCATCACACCGCTTTGTGCAAAGGAAGCGGTAAGCTACGCCGAAAAATCCACGTCGAAGATTGATCCTTTAATATTAAACAAAAGACAATCGAAACGTAAAATTTGAATTGGATTAAAATTTATAAAAATAATCGAGAGAAATGAACAAGTATTTTTCGACAACGATAATTTTCTAAATTTTTCGATATCATGAACGGACTTCAAACATTTTCACAAGAATTTGCAACATTGTAATGTTTTAAGTGACGATGTACCTTGCCTGTTATCGTAAATGACCTACCTATACAAAGGAAATCAGGCTGCATAAAGAAAAGAAAAAATTAATGCAGGAAATATCTAGTTAAAAGTGTACATAATTTTATTCAACTAAAAATAGTACGAAAACATGGAAATACCTACATGTATAGTTGTGTATCGGTTTGCTAGGTTCAAAGCGATAAATGAATAGATGGAAATTTTGAAACCTCAGTCGATGGAATTTCAACAATTATTTTAATGAACGATTTCCGCGCAGAGATCAAACCGCTATTTTTTTTACTTGATAATCTTTATTGAAATAGAAAAGTGGAAACCGGCAATCGAGTTCGTTTAATAAAATATGTGCAAAGGCAAAGAAAAAACGTCAACCTATTTTATAATTCATTCAAAACACAAGATACGCCCTTCTACGTCATCTTTGTTGCCTGGTGTATATAATCATATTCCCAGGCCAATTATTCTATTATGTAATAAGGTTATTCCAAAGGAATTTTCGCTTTCCTTTATATCAGAATTTCACTGTGCTCTTTCTAAATTCTAATTTTTTGCTCTGATTTACTTTAAATTTCTTCAAAAATTTTTATTTCACTACTGTTCATAGAAGTATGGACACTAACTTAAATTTCAAAAAAGTGTTATATTTGTTCTAACATTCTCTATCTATTACACTCAAACACAACAGATAGATAATGCCAGATATGAGAAATATCATATGTAATAATAGGCATCATTACCCAAAGCTAGTCCAGCCGTATTGGGTACCTGGCGAATACGTTATTCCTGTCCCTTTCATAGAAATGCCATGCAATCGGTTTTGCGTTCTGCGGTCTGCGCAAATACGGTAAATTATGAGGACCGATGAAAGAAAAATAACAATTGTCTTACAATGAAAATATCGGCGAAAACCATAGAGGAAGTTGTACACGCAGCTGAGAGAATATCCGATGTGGTCAAAGTGGTTTCATCGGAACTGATCAATAAATAAATGACAACACCGGGAGACTCACGGTGATTTAATTTATTTTAATCCTGACAATTTTATTTCAATATATCATTTTAGATGTCCATTCTATCTATTAAAATTATAATTTAACTAACTTATATCTAGGCAGTTAATGTTTTTGCAAGTGCTATCATCTGTAAATGTAAAAAGGAAAAGAAATGTTTAGTACCTGCCAATGCTAATTTAGGACAAGAAATTTTACTACCGCAAAGTGAAACTATCCCCATAAAAACTGTTGCTAATAATTCAATTAGCACGTTCCCTAAGTGTAGATAATTAGGAGTGATAGTTCCTAATACACTCCCCGACAAAAACTTAGACGCGGTAAGATGTTTTAAGGATTACAACATTTCTTTGCGAAACTAGCAAGATATATAATTCAGTTTTTATTCATAAAAGTAGAATAAACTTAAAAATATCTCCTCCAGTAATATACGAACTAAATAATAAATTATTACTCCAATGTTTAAACAACTTCTGCGACAAAAATTTAGACTCTCTGTTGCAAATGTAAAACAAAAATAAACAAATGAGCGATCAGTAACGCGTAGATCCTCCATTGTTCTTAATCACTTCCAATAGTCTGTTATTAATAGATTTATATAAATTTAACACATAATTTTGAGGGATCTTCTGCCATTCGGTCACTATTGAAGTTTTCAGTTCCTGTACCGTGAAATATTGACGGCCTCCGCCATAAACGCGACGTGCCAATTCACCCCGCATGTTTTCAATAATGTTTAAGTCTGGTGACCGTGCCGGCCACTGTAAAGTTTTCATCTTTTTCTCTTTAAACCATTCAGTAATGGTTTTTGCTTTATGAATCGGCGCGTTATCTTGATGAAAAACAAAATTGCACCCGGCCCATTGGTTTCCAAAACGTGGAAGATTGTCACGTAATAAGTCTTTATACGTCACAGATGTCATTTTGTTTGTGCAAAACACTATCCCACTTTTATCGCGGAATCCAATCGCTGCCCATATCATCACAGATCCACCCCCTAATTGTCTGGTCATTTTCACTTTTGGTTCTTTTCTCAGATCATGATAATAATGCGAGTACCCATCCGGTCCGTCCAAATTAAAACGTTTCTCATCCGAAAATATCACTTTTTCCCATTGTTTCTTCCAGGATACGTGTTCTTCAGCAAATCTCAACCTCGCTTCTTCGTGTTTCGCCGAAAGTGGCGGTTTTCTCAACATTTTCTTCCGTGATATTACTGGTGACGCCTTTAAAATCCTTTGAACATTACGCACGTGCGTTTGTACCTCCGCCTGTTCTGCAATAACTCTCGCCGTCGCAGAAGAATTGGATGCGCACCGCAATATCATGCGTTTATCCCGCTCACTTACAGATTTCGGTCACCCGTGGCCTTTTGGTTTGCCGTAACTTTCCGGATCTTTTAGGAAATTTCTAACGGAATGATCGCTTCTTCGTAACCGACGAGCAATTTCCTTCTTACTAACACCATCGTGGTGCCAGGCTAGAACTTTATCTCTTTCTATCAAGGATAATTGCTTTTTTCTACCCATATTTCATTGTAGTGTATATATCAAGAAATACAGAAAAATGCACGCAGTTGGAAACGAAACCATTTATACTGAAGCCAAGTACAAATTATGCTATATTGTCTCTTTGCTCTATACTTTTCAATTTAGTAAACCCGTAACAAATATGACGTTTTCCTCCTAGCTCAGGGGCGTATTGTAGAAATGTCTTTCGGGTGATGTCGTGTAGTTGATATTTAACTTGACGTTTCGCTGACTATCCTGTCAGCTTCTTCACAAGATTTCTAAAGACTTACAACCTATACGTAGAACCTTACTCACCAGATCTGGTCCTCTACTTCGTAGGGTCAAAGTTTCGCTCAGAGGATAGAGATTTTCATTTAATAAGCAAGCCATCGCACTATTTTGCAGAACAAGAAGGTAACCACTATCTGGACGGAGAAGAAGAGATGGGGCCATCTCTGGGCAAAAGTGTATAGACTAATAAGGCGTATATATTGAGAAATCAAACTGAATTTGATAAAATAAAACTTGTTTCTGAGCTTGAAACTTTTCAGATTACACATTTATTAAACTAAAAATAATCTAACGGAAATGATGGAGATAACAAAATGAAAAATATTTCTTTTCGTTAAATACGAAGAAAACTAAAGAAACGATGGGCTAAATAGTTTTTCAAACAAGCATAATTCTTTTTTTTTTCTAATTAGAAATAAAAAAAAATCCCATTTATTCCATGTAGTGAGTATTGTGTCGGTTACGGGTGATTTTACATTTTCTTTTGAATTCAATGAATCTTTCATCTAATAGTACCAACCTATTGATAGCATCTCATTGGATGAGGTTGGTTGTTTTTCTTTGTCTTTTCCAGATAAATGCGTTTCAACAAATAGGACCGTAACATAAAATTAATATGCAACAACAGAAAGAGCGTGCTTGGTAAATACATTAAGTCCAAAAGAATGTTCCTTTGCGTTGGTGGTATTTCACATATATGTATCTTTTATTTGACAATAACCTTCCCATCAACACTAAAAAGTAGGAAATTCCCTTTTCAATAAAAAAAAAACTTTAACATTTAATTGACATCTATATGTATAACGTTCGAATGGAGCACGTTTTGGTAATCTGTAGTACATATCCCTAAATATACCTAAGTTGAATACATAACGAATCGCAAACATTAATACCTACTACACAATGTCACACGGTAGCTAAAAAAAAACAAAAATGTATATAAAAATATGTTTACACTAGACAAGTCTAAATAGCGCAGATACCTTCCAATATTATGTCAATAATTCTTATAATGTTCAATGTACGGTTTAATGCACTTGTGACAATCCGTTAACGTTTGGCAGGAAACAGCGTTAGTAATTGCCAAAAGTATGATCATGATAAAGGATGAAACTATGCTATCGATCGATAGGATTTTCGCGATCTCGATTGTATTGTAACTGGCTGATGCGAAATTCGTAGACAATTGGTAAATTTAGACACGTTTCTGAGCAACTAGATATGTATACTATAAATTTCTATCACGTGCCTACTCTAAAAACAATTCACGAGATTTTGCTAGCGCATCATGTCACCGAAATTTGGCTCTACTTTCTGATCACAAGGCTTCACCTACTGTCCGTTTACTACAATTCGTATAAAGTGCTTCTAGAATATCTTATAACTGAAACGCATTAGTTACCCGAAACATGTTGCTAGATATCTATTTCTAAAGTATTTAGAAACGTATATTTTATCCGAAAACCGAGTATATGCACATCTACTGCAAACTATCACTATCAAGAATTTAGTATGTAATACCCTATTATAATTTTATTAAATCCTTAACGACATAATTTCTAAACAATTCAATTTTAATTCCAAAATTTAATAAGAATATTTGAGAAATTATTCCTCGGGCAAACACTAAAGAATACAGAAAATATTTAATTCTACGAAATTTTATAAGACTATGTTGTTTATCAATCAAAAAAGATGTAGCTAACCGTCTAAACAGCGCTAGTGAACGCTCTATTTCGTAGAATTTTGGGCATAAGTTGATTTGAATGTTCCTGTTCTTGACGCATTATTATTATTTAGTTATTACGCAAGTGTCTATCCAAAACAGCTTGCTATTAAAAATTATGCGTTATTGACAATTTGGTATCAATAATAAAAATCTATCTACCGACTAACAATTTACTAGCTACACAGTGTCACCTATTATGCTATTAAATTGGTTTTGGTACTCACATTACTGAAAAGCTACGGTTAGTAAAATCACCACTCCTTAAATTTAATTTTACGACAAAAGTAAAATTTGTTATTGGCCGCTTTCATTCGCAAAATATGTATTTATTGCAGCTATTTTCTTTTCACGGTTACCAATTGGTAAACAAAAATGGCACTGCCGAAAATAGGGACAAATTTCGTTTATTCAGCCGTTTTTCTTTGTATTTATCAAATCCCACACAATTTTTATTTACTCGTATAGGGATTATATTGAAACCGATTCGGTATGTTTTCAATATTACCCTCCACATTATCTAACTATTTAATGCGCATCATATTTAAAGTGATTATTATTTCTTTTCCCCCCATAACCGGTTTTCTTTTAAATTTAAGTTTTAATTATTTCTGGATTTTCTCTTAATTTTAATTTAAATTAATAATTTACATTTACGTTTTGGAATTATTTTTTTTTTCATTTTTTGAAATTATAACAATAATTTTGTTGAAATATTAAAGAAATAAATAACATTAATGCAATAAAATTCTATTAATTGCACATGAAAAAAGTATATTTAGCCTTTTCGAAGTACTTTAGGGAACATTATATAAAATCAGTAAAAAAAAAACAGCAAACGTTAATTAACAAATACATTATCAATTAGAATATTCTATCTAGTGAGATGGTACGTAAAACAACTATTGGGTCTACGGCATTAAAAGAAATCGAATTGTCTATTCAAAATGACTTTACAAAGGGCCGCTAATATAATTAAGCACCAACTTAGAGTTAGCTAAATCAGTACTAAAGAATAAAATCAATACTAGTTTCAAATATAGACTCAAGTAAATATAAGCGGCAAAGCCATATATAAGGAGGACATGGACATCGTTACTATTGCCGGGGAAGCACTGAAGTATAAACATTATTTACTGTGAAAAATCCTCTCGCACTTGCGGAACATTCAAAAGTATTAATATTAAGTTAGTAGATGTACGAAACTTAATAACTAAATAGTTAGAAAAATAACTGCAGTGAAGTTAATAAGAAATATTTCAAGCATATCACGCTTTTTATTCAATATCTATATTATAGATGTCAAGTAATAAACTAAACAGACTATTTTTAAATTTTAAAGTGAAACGTTGTTTTAAAAATTATGATTCTAATGCAAATAATACGCATAATTTATCCAAAGATGCTATTCAACAAACGAAAGCTACAGGTGGTTTCCTACATCTGTGTACAAAATTCGCAACCGGATGTAAGCGTTACTGCTAAGTTTTTTATTCCATTCAACAATTTCTTACTGATGCAAATATTTGAAATAGGAACTGTATAATGTATAGTTAAATTTTCTTGAAAAACAATACTTGTTAGGCTGAATTTTTAATAAACTTTTCAACATTACGTAGAAACGAAAATAAGTGTTGATTATAATTTATTGAAAATTTACACACCAAATTATATGAATCCAAGTGAGAGAGAAATAAGCTTTGTTTTAGTCAGCAAATGCGATTTCTTGTAGAATATTAGACATATGCGTGTACTTTACACATACAAAAAAACCCTGCGTAATTGGTTAATTTTTTCCCCAGAAATTAGAAACACGTACTAGAAGATACAGTTGAAATATTTGATAAGTGCGGCTTTTGAGAGAAATTCCTCATATGCATCACTATTAATCTTAATCGATGTTAGTAATTAAAAAAGCGTTATGGTAATTGGCAGGATAATTTTACGTACACTTATTTCGTAGATAGCTGTAGCCAGGAGAATTATTGTTGGTGTCTGTGTGGCGCGAATTATAGGATTGCAGCCGGGGCTTTTGCGGCGGCGAACCGGATCGCATGTCGCGAGGATGTCATGGTACAGCACACGAGTCCTCTCGAGAATGTTTATCGTTCAATGTCCACAAATACGAATTTTTCGTGGCTTAAACACTGTATGCGAATGCGGCGATGATAATTCTAATAGTCAATTTGATTTTAAAAGCAGATGTAAACAAGGTTGTAACAAAAAGAAACGTAATCGTCATGCAACACAACAGTTTAATTACGTCTTCTTGAACTGCCGCAGATTCCATTAATATTCATGCATATATATAGGTGTATATATATATATATCAAAATGTTAGCGGGTTGCAATTATGATATGTAGATTTCATACGTAAACGAAAATGTTTTACAAAAGCCGGTCGAAATGATAAGAGGTGTGTATGAAAAAAATGTATATTAAAACATCAGTCTAAGACACAAAAGTCACCTGAGGGCGAATCTCGTAATTGCGACTCTGGTGAAGCGGGTGAGCGCAACCCTTCTTGACCACCTACAGGAGAATCCACGCTTGGATCCCTTACGAACCTCATATATCACACATTATTACAACATAATTAATGCGAAAATGTTTTATCTTAGCGTTTAGAAGCTCACTGTGGTATTCGGAACGAAAGAGAAAGTTCACAACCTTCGGCGGTATGAAGCTTTTGCTTCTTTTAAAAAGTTTGATCCTCGCAAAAGAGCGCACTGGTGCGGATCACTGATTTTCTTTTTTTTTCAGGAAACGGGAATTTTTATAAATTATTTTATTTTAACAATAATTAACTAATGAATCACTTTCGGTACGAATAATCGATCAGAAAAATTATATCGGCCAATCTAATGGCCACAGAACAACTAGCGATTAATGGTCCCTAAAGCTCTGATTGTCGGTAACTTTCTGTGAAGCGAAGAGAGTGGATACCACCGATGCGGTCCAGAACACTCTGAGATTTGCACGCGACTGCACGTCCTGGTCTACACCGTTACTCTATATCCCTGCCACTCTTAACCGGTCCATTATAAACCGCTGTTCGCGATTTTGCAGACGTCACAACCGCACTGACGTCACACAACATCGATCCGCTAGGGCTCTCACTAAGCGAGTACCGTACGTCCCCCACACATCTCATCCACAATCGTGACGTTGCCGTTATGACGTGCCGGTTATGACAACATATCCGGCACGGACCTTATGGTGGAATTTCACGCGGATCCTGGGCATCGATTTTTCTTTCAGTTCGGCTATGCTGTCACGGTCAATTAAATACAGTTAGCTTATGGCTATTTAAAAGAAATTAAGCGCGTGGGACTTTGTAAAGTCCGATGACCAATTGTAATTATATTCGATACCATTTTTCTGGTTTTTATAATTGATACATTATTAAACTAGAATCTTTTATACTTGCAATAACTAAAGATACTTGAAAATTCTCATTTTTGGGGCCCAGGTAACCTATTATAGATATAGTTTTGCCGAGTAAGTCGCGTTATCCTCGATACTATGTAATATACTTCAAATTATCTTCTAAAAAAAATTATATCTGCTCTAGTTTCCGAAATGTTTATAAAAATGTAAAAATCATGCAAATTTTTGGAGGGTGAAAACAGGCGATTCGGTTTTTATTCCGATACCAAAATACTGTTTTAACCTCTCCAGTTGTATTAAAATCTGAATTTTCCGGTTGCCGATGGGTGTTTCTTATACCAATCTGATCTCTAAAACAAAAGCATGTAGTATCGAGCGATCCAAAAAGGTTATCTGAAAAATATTGATTTTCTCTATGTGCATGATTATATTTACTTCCATTTATAAGCGTAAAGATAGCGATTATAGAAAAGATAACAATGAAGTTGTCGGGCTTCATTTTCGCTATTTTCCTTTTTCTTGTACACATTGGCGCCTAATGGATATTTTCTTATTCTTTGCTGTGGTAATGGTGTGTGTAGAGCATTGCACGGCTCCATTATATCACTCCCTTGCCAGAAACGGTAAAATGCAGTTAATTATTTTCCAATACGCACATAGTGACCCGAGAAATTACCGAATCTACCATAAAAATCTGCCATTGACACTAGTAGAACTCGAACTTACACCTCCTAACCCTATCACCATTAGAAGTAACCCATTACTTTAAGAGTATTAATTTGTTTATTGTATCTTCATTACCTACTTATTTTTAATTGGATGAATTTTGTGCTGCGAATGGTTTTAACTTTGGAGCAAAAGTACACATTTTACATTTTTAAAATAAATAATCTTGACTCAATTATTTCATTTTGCGGATTCATTGGATTTGGTATGTTTACATTTTTTTTTGTATTTCAAACTTGTTGATGTAAATGAAAACATTTTCGAGAGTGATGTATTTGTGACGATTTCTGAAATGGTAGCTTTGTTTCACTCGTATATATCAATTTAATTTTCGAAATGTTCATATAATAAGCTATGGCAACAATTAATAAATGCAAAGGATAAGTGGAACTAATCTTGGTTTCCAACGAATGTTAATAGAGATTTCGTAAATTAGCTACATGATTTTTTGTTAGAATAAAGATAAGCCTGATGTACACTACCGTTCATATATTTGGGGACGACTAAGAAAAACTCCGAAAAATAAGCAAAATTGAAATATTAACAATTGATTATGTTTTATATGAAAGAGTATACATTTCTATATGCATGAACGTAATTTACAACAGTATTCTCTTCTATCCCATCAAATTTATAACGCATTTATATTCTACCGCAGCCTCGGGCAAAATTCCTCTTAATCCCTTTTATGGGGTTATTAACGTAAACTTGAAAATATTGTCAAATATTTCCACAAAGGAATAATGTGAGATTCATAGAACACTTAGTACAACAAACAAAGCAGATATCGTCTTGTATTTAAAATAAAATCGATCTTGATAGTAGTTTAGTTTAAATTTAACTATCGTAATAAACGGGCGGTGCTGAAATGGCAAAACGAAAAGAAATTTCCATCGAAACGCGTTCTGCTATTATTACTTTACGTAATGAAGGATACTCAATGGCAGTTATTGCGAAAAAATTAAAAATATCGAAAAATTGTGTATTTACAACATTAAAACGGGTGGCGGAAACGGGTTCTTTGGCTGATAAGAAACGTTCTGGACGTAAAAAGAAGATAACAGCTGCTGAAGATCGGTTCATGGTTCTTGTTTCAAAAAGAAACAGATTCCTAACGGCTCCGGAAATAACGCAGCAAGTCAATGTTTCACGAAGAAATCCTATTTCGCATTCGACCGTGAAACGAAGATTAATTGCGGCAGGCTTAAACGGACGAGTAGCTGCCAGAAAACCGCTTTTGAAAGTTCAAAATAAAAGAAAAAGATTGCAGTGAGCACAAGAACACAGACACTGGACATTCGAACAGTGGTGCAACGTGCTGTGGACAGATGAGTCCAAATTTGAAACATTTGGCTCCAAACGGGGGACGTTTGTTAGGCGACAGGTTAGCGAAAGAGTTAGTGAACACTGTATTTTACCTACAGTGAAGCACGGTGGAGGTAACGTAATGGTTTGGGACTGTTTCGCGGGAACAGCTGTAGGTGATTTAGTAAGAATACAGGGAATACTTCGTAAAGAGGGCTATCTCAAAATATTACAAGAGAATGCTGTACCAAGTGGGGAACGATTACGAGGTCGAAACTTTACGTTTCAAGGGGATAACGACCCTAAGCATTCTTCTCGTATCTGCAGAAACTATCTAGCATCTCTGGAAGAAGAAGATCGTTTAAAAAGAATGATTTGGCCACCTCAGTCTCCTGACCTGTCGCCTATCGAATGAATATGGGATGAACTGGACAGAAGGATTCGCCAAAAAGGAGTGGCTAGTTCACAAGATTTATGGAGAAAGCTCCAGCAAGCATGGACCGAGATCCCAGCAACATTTTTGAAATCTTTAATTCTAAGAATGCCACGAATATGTACCGCAGTAATTAAGTCAAAGGGTGGACATATAGACGAAAAATCCGTATAGACCTAATTATAATTAGTACAACATTTCTTTTTGGAATATTTTTAGTTTTGTATAGTATACTCAATGTACAGAAGTAAATTAAATTACAAATGACTTTTTGTTTTTAGCCGAATTAAAAAAAAACTGTATTTTTTAATCGTCCCCAAATATATGAACGGTAGTGTAGTTTGGTATTACATTTTATGCCATGAAAATGCTGTACAAGCTGTATTTCGATCGTCGCCAGCCGTCTCTAACTACCTTTCCGTATGATAATTTGGGAAAACATGAATCTAAATAAGGCATTAAAGAATAAACAAAGGTATTAACGTAATAACACGTGTAATGCAAAGCCCATCGACTTACACCCACGCATATGTCCATAAATCAAAAACGCAAGTGTGAAGAAATATAACGCTTTACACCACTTTAATCAATTAATGAGCAATTTCAATAAATACATATGTAGATATTTGCCCGATTTGCCTGATACAAAAATTAAAGACGTAGTTAAGCTTGCTTCACGTTAAATTTATTTCTCACAATATATTTATAAATCTCTTAAGCACGATACATTATTCTAGGATTCCAGATACAATTCAGAGATTACGGAGATCAAAGGTCGCAGTCGTTTTTCTGTTAGAATTACTGTAAATCTGTACATTGTTCGGGTTATACGAGGCATTTAGAACACGTTTTCTTATGTATCTAGACGCTGCAGGTAAACGAGAAAATTCTACTCTTCCATAAACGCCAAGGATACTTAAAACAAGGTATAGACAAAAACTACCGACACGAACATTGTAATTGAAGGGTTAAAAAGATACGAAATTTCAAAAGCGGTTACGTAAAAGACTTATTATGCGTGTAACCGAAGAATATACGAGATGTTTGCATTAATTTAGATGTGGTTTGTGTCTCTTACGTTTTACAACAAAAATGTTTACGCCTATATCGAACTAAATTCATTATTTCTACTATATATGTGGGTATCTAAGCTACTATTAAAAAAATGTGGGCAGAGCGGTCGAATATGTTAACATCATAAAATAAAATTGTGAAATGTCACAATTTTACACAATTTTTTTTACATTTACATCGACTCTTAATTTACAATTAAGACTCGAATACTTCATCGACATCTGTGGATCCGTTAGCATGATATCAAAAATTTTCGGCTAAACTGCCACTTGATAGATTTCGTTTCAGTTTCGTTTCAGATCAGCAATTCGGACGTTAAAAATCGAGATCGTCGATAATCCGGATCCGACAAAAAAAAACCGCTTGAAGTGAATACTGTATGTATAGTCTGTTCGCACCTTGGAAAACAGAACGGCTCATAGTATGGAGAGTACTTGCGCTGTTGTCAAATAGCATTGAAAGGTGTCTTAATAGGAAATGTTTAATTCTGCAGCTGGCAGTTGCCGTAATGAGTAATGACGAAATGAACATTCAAATGCACTGCATAAAGTACATAAGCACAAAGTAAACCGTATTTGTACATATTTACTAATTTAATGACTTGGCAACTGCGCCTGTGTCAAAAAGAGATGTATATATACGAACATTCTGTTAATAGAAAGAGATGACAATAGTCCATAAGACGTATAGTGTTTTTTAAGGTGCGAATAGCTATATATATATATATAGCTATAACATTTAAAAGTGCGTCGTATTATGTCGAGAGGGATGTACACTGCCTTTCAGAGAAGTTCGGTCGGTTGGTAAAAAACATGAAAAGGTAACAGAAACAAACGAAACTAAAAACAAAATACAATTTTATTGTATGTACAGGTAAAAAAGACAAAAATAAATAAATAAAAAGCTATTCTGGCCTAATATAACATGCTGAACATTATATTTTTTTTTTCATCGAAAAAACTTCCTTTGCTGTTAATCACCGCTCGAACTATTCTAGGCATTCTTTCGATAAGTTTTGTTAAAACGGATTGTGGAATATTAATCCATTCATGTTGCAGAATATTCCGTAAATGTTGTTGTGAAGTTGGGCATATTTTTCGGATCCTCCTGTCCAGTTCATCCCACAACAACTCTATAGGGTTCAAATCTGGGCTTTGTGGGGGCCATGTCATTACTTTCAGGGTGTGCTGTTCTTC
>LR737380.1:36903895-36920869 GCA_902655005.2 Marronus borbonicus | reverse complement strand
AAAAACTTCCTTTGCTGTTAATCACCGCTCGAACTATTCTAGGCATTCTTCCGATAAGTTTTGTTAAAACTGATTGTGGAATATTAATCCATTCATGTTGCAGAATATTCCGTAAATGTTCTTGTGAAGTTGGGCATATTTTTCGGGTCCTCCTGTCCAGTTCATCCCACAACAACTCTAGAGGGTTCAAATCTGGGCTTTGTGGGGGCCATGTCATTACTTTCAGGGTGTGCTGTTCTTCTTGCTCCTTTAGATAGTTCTTACACACTAACACAGTGTGTTTTGGGTCGCTGCCATGCATGAATGTAAAGTTACGGCCTATTATACGCAATCCCGATGGCACTGCATGATTCTGGAGTATTGCGAAATAATTTTCCTTCCTCATTACACCCTGCACTCTGCATAAATCTCCCGTCCCAGCAAAGGAGAAACATCCCCACGCTAACACAGAACTACGCCCTGGCTTCACTGTAGGTACAATGCAGTTCGGGATCACTTTTCGGTTTTAGATCTTCGGACATAAACTCGTCGATTTTGCCCAAAAACCTCAAACTTTGACTCGTCACTCCAAAGCACGTGTTTCCAATCATCTAACGACCAATCTAGATGAGAACGGGTGCACTGTAGCTGTTTTGCTCTGTTGGCCCGACGTAATAAGGGTTTTCGAATGGTAATGCGTCCATGAAGGTCCGCTTGTTGAAGTCGACGCTTTACCGTACTCGCCGAAACTTGTTCTTCACGGACGCGATTGACTTCGGCTGCTATTTGTGGCGCTGTTAATTTTCTATTGCGTTTGCTTAATAATACAATTCTCAAATCTTCAGCTTTTGTCGTTTTCCTAGATGCTCCAGGACGGACACGATTTTCTATAGTTCCAGTTGTCCGATATCGCTTTATGATGTCATTTACTGTTGAACTTCTCATATTTATTTTTTCAGCAATTTGCAGTCCCGAATATCCTTCTTCAAACAGCGTAATAATACGTGAACGTTTTTCTACACTGGTAGGCTTGCCACGTACCATTCTGAAGTAAATTTTCTTAAAACTTTCGCGCAAAAACGACAGATGCACACCAACACACGTTTAACAGTAAAATAAAGCAAATTTATATCTTTACGCCCGTGATAAATAAACAAGAATGATACTGCGGTATATTTCCTAAATGTATTGTTCGTTAATAATCCCCAAACGACCCGTTTCAAAAGATCGGTACTTCCGAGAAATTCTTGGAATGATAATAAAAGGGACTTTATTGTGGTTGTCGCAATATTTCTACTTTACATAATAATTTATGGCTTTAATCCCTTAGAAAAGAGTGTATGTAAAAATAAAACTACAAACTACATAAAACACTAAATAAAAACGCAGAACAGAGTTTATTGGTAATTCCCCCCATAAAGTAAAATGGGAGTAATAAAATCTATCTGCGAATCCTACAATAACCGAAGCGCACGGCTACGAGTGGTAGAAAGTATCTCAGAGGGAGACAAAAATGTACCTTTTCCTTCAAAAAAGGGGTTGCAATATGAATCTGAGAACCTGTACAATTTGAAAAAAATTAATAATAATTTCGTTATTTCTACGCCCCAAACATATTACAGGCTAAAAAAGAAAATTTCTAATAGGAATCGGGCTCTCTACCAACTAGATGGACCACTATACTTTATATGCGGACAATGTGAAATGCGAAGAAGAGATGTAGAGGTGACGCTGATGATAAGCTCGGAGAATTTAGCTTTTATAAAAATCATCAAATAAATTCCAGTTAAATGATCAATTCATTCATATATTATATAAGTAGGAATTTTATGAAATACATATTTATATTGTCAACCCTATAACACCCCGCCATTTCTCTTCTCGAGTAGTAAATTCATTCATTGAAATTAAGGTAATTATATAAGTTTTCAAAGCAATCGTGTCTGCAACAAAATAGCAACTTTAATTGATACGGAAAGGTTATACAAGATACCTACGTCATCAGTACAAGTTCGATCATAAAAATAGTCTTTACGATGTTGGGTACAAAAAATATTTTGCGACCCGTTACATAAGGAGAAATGTATTTAAAGCTTGTGTAAGTACATTTGCGTCTTCGTCAAGTTCTTCAATTCACGCAAATTTAAATTACACAAAAGTGCCAACATCGTTCTATCCGTAGATTATGAAATACTATATACAGGTAATTGTTTTCCTTATTGTAACCTAGGAAATAGTTGCGTAACTAAACAACTAGGTTAATCCTAGGTTGTAGTTTCAAAAAAACACTATAAGGAATAAAAAAAAGGATTTTTCAAATTTCTATTCAAGTTTATTTAATTCGGATTTCAAATCAAAATGTTCGCAGACGCCGTACAACATCTAAAGTGCCATTTTTTCTAAAATCCGGCAGTTAAAAAGATTACTTATTAAGTAATTTTTAATTTTTTAAATTAATGGCAAAAGCCAATATTACTCTATAGTACACATACATAAAAATAGATTATGGAATCTATAAATAATAAAAGTGAGTTAATTTCCTACTACCGGCTTTCTTCTTCCCGCTACCGGTCACGTAAACGAATCGTTACTGGCCTGATTGGAAATAAGGAATTGCGATTTACGGATTTCAAAAGGGAACAAATTATGTACCTGGTAATTTGATACTTTATCAGTAGACAGACATCACAACTTTGTCAGATGAGCATTTATCTACACAAAATTAGCAATAAAATATATATACGCAAACTTTTTATATGTTTCGCAACTGCAGCAAGAATTTCAATATCTAGCTATCAACAAAGCTAAGCAAAACAAACTGTGTAGGTTGCATTTGCCAAAAACTTGATGGGGTAAATGATAAGTGTGCGGCAGTCCTTATTTATTGCGTCCGAGAAGGGGACGAGCACAAAATATAATCTTTACTGCACAAATCGGCACAATACGAGCACAAAACGCTAGCATGGTCAAATAAAAAACAAACAAAAAACGGAAATGCGGGCACAACGTCGAGTTGGCCCCTATTTTTTGACCTGGAATGTGTCAAAAACGGAATGAGCACGAAATAAAATATTTATTACTCAAATCAGCACAAAACGTAAACAATTTAAAATTTTAGAAAATCGAACGTATGAGAGCCAACCTGACACACCCTTACTTGTTGCTTTGTGCCGTAAAGAAACGGCCGAACAAAACATGATCCATGCTTGGTAAATTAACTAATATGTAGAGTGGCGACGTTGCGTACAGTTTGTCAATGGCGTTACGTTCAGTGGCAGGCTAAATCTCGCGTGTGTGTAACTCGCCACGTAGGAGATAAGCAGAGAACGACGGCAGTACTGCCGAGTGGAGAGCATCGTTTTAAGAGCACTTTTTTCATTTATTTCATTACTGCCCTACTTTAGAAGTTTTGGTTTATATTGTTACTGTACTGTTTTAGAAGTGTCTTTTTTCGTTTATTTCGTCACTACCCTTTTGTTGGAAGTTTCATTTTCGGTTTATTTTGTTAGGTATTCTCATATTTTTTGAGTATTCTTTAGAGTTTATATTTCGTTTTGCAATTTTATAACATATTTGATCCTTATTTAAAATTTACTTGCTTCGTATTCTTTCGTTTTATTTTAGTAGTTCTTAGTTTATCATTTTCCAACAATGCCGAGAATGTCAAGCGTTGTTTCAGAATATGGCACCATTTTCACTGTCATTAACAAAAAATAAGTGCTTTGCACCATTTGTTTTGCACCATTTGTGCAAATATACTCTTGAGCGGCATCTGAAAAATACGAGGCATATTGAATACCAAAGAGGTATTTCACATAATTGATCTATGCGCAGCTTTTCTTGGTGCCAATATCCACCATTTATAATATTAAATAAATTACAGGATCTACTTTTCCACGGGTTTCTCAAAAAATATACCAACCAAGATATCCCCCCATCCATCGACAATTAAAAAACATTATGTACCTAAGCAATTCGACAAAACAATAAATCAAATCAGGTCAAAACTAGGTGAAAATTATCTGTGGATAAGCGCAGATGAAACGACGGACATTAAAGAAAGGTGCGTTGTTAATCTAATGGTTGGCACATTGCATACGGAAGATCCTCCAATATCATTTTTAGCAGCTACAAAAATCAGATTGCGTGTCACTGCAAACAACAAAAAATATAAGTGGTGACGACTGCTTAAAAGTTCTCTCAGTACTCTTTCTCTCAGATTCTGCAAGCGTAATGCTAAAAACAGGTAACGAGCTTAAAAAACATTTTCCAAACATGTTACATCTAACATGTGTTGTGGATGGAATACATCGCACCGCTGAACTAAGGGTTCGTACATCGCATGTATTACGCAATCAATACAGTTTGAAAATAAATCATTCAATACTAGAAATCAACACATTTCATTAGCCTTCCGTATGTATTGCGTGTACCAGCGTCTGACACAAAATGTCCGTCAATCAAATAGAAATTTAACTAGAGACCGGCAATAGCTAGCGGAAACATAACATGAATTATTTGTTACGTCGCTTAGTCACGTATGTATACATTCAAGATACATATATATATGTATATATATATATTATATATATATATAAGTTTTATAGATGAAAATGCCATTTATGCACAAATTTTAAGCAGATTTATTTTATTTTTCGAGAGTAATGTGGTAACAGTACTTAATTATCGTATTTAAATCGGTAACCCTTTTAAAGCCAAACTCAAAGATTTGGCAATTTTACCAATTTAACAAAATCATGATCAGTATTTTCGAAAAGCATTTAGTTTGCATAAGGAACCTTTGTAAAAATGGTCTTAAATGTAAGCTAAAAGGAAAGAACTAAAAATTTCATTATAGACTGGGTGGGATGCTTCGGTGGCACCTTTATTAGTAAATATATATAAAAACCTCCTTCTGGAAATTCTAAAATCATTTTAACATATACTGCGTGAGTTACAAATTATGCTCTTTTAAATGAAACATTCTGTATATTAGGACATATTTGGTTTCTACTGAAGAATCTAGGATCATTTTATTTAGGAGCATCTATACCTGTAGTCAACTGCTTTCGATATACAGGGTCCCTGCAATTGTAAAATTATGACTATTCTAATCACATTTATTTTCAAAAATATTTCCCTGTACATTATCACATTTTCAGTTTTCCCTTCTAGACAAAAAACGATATAATATGGGTTTCGTATGCCTACCTCTAACAGATTTCGATTCTTATAATACGGAAGGAAGTTAGATAGAATTCTATTTACTTTACAAGTTGTATGTAATGACTATTTAAGAATAAACATGGATGACTTTTTAAAGGTGTCCATTCAAATTTTACCATTTTAGGAGAAAACGGCCTTTGAAAATCAAATTTGAATGACGTGATTTAAAACATACCAGCAATTGCTGTGACTCTGACAAACCATATTTTTATGGCCATAGATATCAAAGCGGATTACTTGTAGCGGATTACATGGACGCACTCGAATCATGCAATTCTAGTTCGAAAATTCTGGATCGAGCAGTGCCAATGAAAAGTGCGTGGGGATTTTACATGTTGGAAAGATCCAGTACAGTATGTTAATAATTAAATGCGATTCGACTAGCTTCGGACATGCATAATAAGTTGCCTATCGTATTCAAGATACGAAATTGGACTAACTAGCACAAGAGTGCTATGTATTTGTATAATATACAGTACTGTGCATAATAAAACTAATTCTATTCCATATTTTTCCATTTGTATTCATACCTATGCGAAAATCGATCACAAAACTAATAAGTCCAACAATTATTTTGTACGTAGGTAGTAAAAAAGGATCGTTGTAAGAACAGGCTTTCGAGTTCGACAAGACACATATCGTAATATACACCGCCATACATATGAAATCTTATGCTAGTTAACCGACTTCCAATTTCGTACCTTGAATACGGTAAGCAATATGTTATGCACATTAACACACTGTACATCAGTTATAATTGCCTTTGTTGTATTTATAAACATCTGCTGTTGTCAATTAGCCAGGTTACTCTAGATCGACTCTTGCTCCTCCAGCGAGGGTTATAAAAATTGCTCCGAGTGCCTCTTATCTTATCAATGGAACATGCTGCTTCGAGTACTCTAGAATTACCAATGGAATACGCTATTGTTTTCATTTGTTAATAAATACTACGTTCCTTTTACAAATATGATTTAGATAAAATTGAATTATTTAGCTCTTCCTTCACTTAAAAAAACAAAAGATCAACACAATTTAATTTTATTTTTATTAATAATGCTGCTGAAGATGGAAGAGAGCTTCCACTGCTTCATCGACCCCAAACAGAATTTATTATACGGTCATTGCTTTTTTTTCTCAAAGACTAAATTAAAAATGCCAAGCGCCGCCACACTATTTTTTTTTAATTTAAAATTTTGAGGTGCATACACACTATTTTTTAAGTGTGAAAAAAGGGAAACTGAGCGAAAGAGAAAGTAAATACATCGAGCTGATTATAAATACGAATGTTTGTTGAACCAAAAAGATAAGCTAGTTTTTGCTGTGGCATTAGAAAAGGGGGAATTTAAATACACAAATAGATATACAGTATGTTTCCTTAAACGATGCCACAAATTTTTAAGGATAACAAAAGTCACCGTCGATTCAACCCTAGTGTGTGGCGATTAAAATGGAATTTAAATCTTTACAAATCAGGTAATTCCAATTCCTTAATTATTAAGAAAGGCCAGCTTTACAATCGTTCAATTTTAAATATGCTAAGATCAAGCACGAATACTCTTTAAAAAGCCTAAAAATTCAAACACATAAAATGATTGGAGAATTTATTTCAAAATTGAACTACAGAAATTCATCAAAAAAATAACAAGGTATTTTCAAGTAAATATGCTATAAGGTTTAACTTAAATATACTATGCAAAAACAGCGTGCAGAAAATAGAATTAAATCTGATATTAAGGTCATAGGCACCTAGACATGGTAACATTTAATGAATTTTGTTATTAGTATAAACCGATGTTTAACAAGATAAATTTTGGAATGGTCGCACTTGATTTACACTCAAAATGCAACGACAGCTTACGCGCACAGATTGAGCACACATGTATTATTACTATATGAACACTTATACTAGTACAAATTCAGTCTTTCCGCACTTATAAAACAACAAATTGCCAAACATCGGTATAATTAGGGGGTGTTTACACTATTTAACAGACAATCTATCATGGCACACATGACTCAAACCGGCAAACAGAACACTCACCAGTAAATTATATTCTACCTCGACAACATTCATCACAAACAAACTTTACTTGAGATTAGCTATCAAATGAAACGACTCTTAAAATGTTAAAGAAAGTAATACGAACTTTGGTGAAATAAACCTGTAATCAGCTAAAATTGTTAGCATGAAGGATTTTTAAAACGTATTGTTAACTATCTTGGCGTATAAATTTCAATTTGACGATGGACTAAACCTCCAAAGTAGTATAGATAAAAACATTTAGGCCAGTACCTTATACACTAGAATTAATATGTAAATCCAAACGCACGTAAACCACATCTACACGATATACCAATCACACTTTGTAACATACACTTTAAACGCTAATACAAATATTCATACAGCCTAAGGTTCATACACAGGCAATATGAAAAAGGCTGATAGGTAAATACTTATAACATTTCAGCCGATTTCAAAATTGCCTATGAATTTAGTATCACACATACAGGAATTGTATAATTATAATTTTCAAATTATAATTATTAAAGATTGGGAAGGCTTCATGGTATAATATTACTAATGGAATTATTTTGACAAAGCTAACAATACTTTTGGCAACTATCTGAAGCATTCCCAAATCACAGTTGAATTATTTTGCTAACATTATTAAAGTACCCTGAAACCAGACTATTAAAGACATAGTAAAAAATAGATCAGAATGTTGTTAACAGCCTGGTTTTAGCACACAACATCAATCACGCAAGGCACACACGGCCCCACAAAACTTTCTTAAAAAATATCACACGAAAAAATTTTTATTTCTCTCAAAATTTCCTGAGTATGAATGTTTATAAGAATAAATTTATTTTCAGTAAGTTATGCGCAATAAATAGCTGTAAACGCTATAGACAATTTAAAGATTCACTTAATGAATAACATAAACTACATTTATTGGTATAGTAAGATAAAATTATATAATTTTGATCATTGTTCAAATTTGCTTCTCTATGATATAAAATACGTAAGTTACAGAATCCATTTGAATTTTTGAAACATATTTGCAATAAAAATGAACTAACTACTTATCAGAGTAAATTCGATATGTAATAGTGAAAAATGCTTTATTGAAATAAAATACAGTATCAAATGAGAACCAACAAAAGGAGGCATGCAGTGATGAGAGGAATATGTCACCACTTTTCAGTCTTGAGCAACGTACTCGTATTTCACGGCACTTAGTTTCACAAGCGTCCAACTCACAGCTATGGTAACATTCATGATTCACTCACATGGTTCACAGTCTATTATAGTTCACTCATACACTCGGCACCCCAGTAACCGAAAGAAGTGGGGACGGTACCATGTCATCTGTCAACTACTTGACTAATCAACCGTCCACCACATCAGCAATCAACTAAATTTCTCTATATGATTTTAAATACACTTATGAATACAGCATTAACTTTAAAGTTTAATTGATTGATTATATGGTAGACAAGTTGATTTTAAAAATTAACCAAAAATACAATTCAAATTTTGTTTTAAGTAAAATCGGATTCCATAATTGATGCCGTAGACCAAACCTTCTGACCGTTTCCTTCTGTGATACCACAGCCAGTCAAAGTAAATCTGAAAATAAAAAATATATAATCTAATATAATGTTAACGTAGCATTTGATTGGTTGTCGATAAAGTATAAGGCAATACACATGACAGAGGTAAAAGCCAGCATTTCTCAAGAAAATCAGACGATATCTCAGGTGAAAAGTAAGATGTCTCGAACGACATTTTGATAAAATTATAGAACACGACCAATTTATAGATAAATTTTATATAGCATAACAGTACATTCAGGCGTTTAAAGTGTTACTTTTTATTTATGGAACAGCCTTTCTAGATCTCTTTCTCGATTTCATGTTAGGATTATTCAACATTTTTTAGACTTATGTTACTTCCTTAGTTTTTGAGTTGAGATTTGTTTCAAGATACGCCCATCATTTTAAACCCTGATATGATAGTAATTCGAGTTGTATTCGATAGAGTACTTCTTCAATTTGCTATCGAAATTCACAAGTGTTTGCGTATTAAAGATTTCAATTTTCGAAAAGAATGAGGGCTTCTTATGAATTGAGCACCATCGCCTTGAAACTCTCGCGATTTTACCCTTCAATTTCCTAGACAAACCGAATAATAGCGATAATAAACCCTCTAATTATGATTCGGTCAAAAGTTCGTCCAATATGTTAGTATGCACCAGACATATATAAATAAAACAAACTCACCAACTGGCAGCAGCAGCTGTAGTGCTATTTTTTAATTTGCGTAATTCTTTTGACGCCCAAGTAGCCAAAGTTTTTGTACGGCTAACTCGACTTCGTCGACCTTTCGTTAGCATCTCGTTTATGGATTCATTATCAAGGAATTGAATCATGGGTTCTCCAAAAGCTGAGCATAAATCTCCTACAAGTCCAGCAGCAACTGCGATTACGGATTCAGAGTTTTCAGTATCTCGTGCTACAAGTGATATAAATTGGACGATGTATGGAATGTGAGTTTCCAAAAGAAGTACGTCGGGATGAGGGGTGGGACCGTCTCCTTTTAGTCCTTGAATTATGCCAGTGTAAGCATCTAATACCCCCTCCCTTAGTTCATTTAAATAATCTATCATATCGAAATCGTTACGATCTACCTGGGCTTGCGACGCCTGTATTAAGGTAGACAGAACTACATCCAAGTACTTTTTGAATTCAAATCCAATACTCAAAACAATATCGCCAAAAACGGAAAGTATTTGCGGTTTAACACTGCGATGAACACTATTATCACCCAGATTTTCCAAAAGAAGGGTCATAATTTCGTCGCAATATGGAAGCGCTTTTACTTTCAATGCTCTAAATATGTCTCCAGTGAGACCAACAGCTGTTCCGCATACTTGATATTCTTGATGATTTTTTAAGCCAATATAGAGAAATGGTTTAAAAGCATCCATGTATTTTAAAAAACCTTCTCCAAGGACTTCAACCAATGTAGAAACTGCCATTAACGCATCTTCTTGAACGCCTCCACTCTTACACGAGTTCGAGTTGAACATTGTTAGCATCGCGGTCATTATAGCATCCGAAATCTGCGGTGCATCTTCAGATGCGACCTTTCGTAAAACGGATTGCAACGTACCACACAACAAAGATTGTAAATCGTTGAATTGAGAGCGATCACTATGACTTGTGATGTGCGTTTCCATTTGCAAAACCTGTTGTAACCTATCTAATATTACCATTGTTGTTTTTTGGACGGTCACGTAACAATCTTTAGGAGAATTTTTTACCATTTCCATCAACGCTTCGTAAGCTGCTGGGCGCAAATTAGCTTGAGCACCGTCAGATCTATCGGTTGTTTCTAAAAGCCTTTGAACAATAAACTCAAAATATTGAGACAAGCAATACGTGTCAGGTGCACTTGTTTCATCATTAACATCGGCAGCTTCATAAGCAGCTTCTGCTAATCCAGTGAATGCCCAACACACGTTGGCTGCAACTCGTGGTTCTGCTTTTAAACCGTTTATTAAACTTTCTAGTAGTGGTTTCAGAAACGTTTCGTTGATAGCAGCTTCTGGTATAATTTCACAAATTCTACCAAATGTCCAGGCAGCTGTATCTCTTACAATTACACTGCTATCGTACATAAGTTCAATTAAAGTGGGCATAGCTTGCTCCACTAATGGTTTTAACGTTGTATTTTCTAATCCTCCGAGAATCGACCCAAACGCCATTAAAGACGCATCCCTGAACCTCCAGTTTTCTGATTTAATATTGTCTTTAATAAAAGGCAGAACATGAGGAACAATTTCATCCTCGCAGCAGGTAGCTAAGAGCATCAAACAAACACCAGCTGCTTTGCTGGGATTCCAGTCATCTTCGTCATCAAGTTCTTCCTGTTTGGTTAATTTTTGCAAAAGTATAGGTACTATAAATTGGAGAGCACCTCTTGCATAATGTCTAGAAACTCTTGTCGGCGGACGACCAGCTTCAGCTGCTTCCGTGTCCTCTATTGCTAAATCAACTTCCTCGTCACTAACATTAGACCAGAATTCGATTCCTTGTAATGCAACCGCGTCATTTTCCGATCTCATAGCTTCTAATGTTATAGGAAATAGTGCTTGTGCCATGTAGGGTTCCATGTACTGGTAATATAAAGTTAATATTTTTACAAGACATTGAAGTGCAGCTACTTTAATTTGAGTATCTTGAGATTGCGTCGCTTCGCATACAACCTCCATGATAAAATTCCTTTCAGTTTCTCGATCAAAATTGGCTTTAGTAAATTCCAATGAATTTAACAACGCCTGGGTAGCGGCTAACCTAACGTGATTACTAGGTTCCGTATTACGCATGCCATGAATAATTGCTGTTAATATTGCATTTGATTGAGACTCCAACACTTCAGAATCAATTTCCTGGCATATGTAACCTATTGCTTCTAATGTAGCTTCCTTTTGCATTTCTGTTGAATTTGCTTGTACGACATTGGTTACTAGAGTAGCAATTAAACCATGCCATTGCCCTTGTGGCAATTCTGCCACTGCAACGTATGCTACACATTGTGCAGCTGAAGATGGTCGGTTTGTTTCTGTTCCCAAGGCTCCAACTATCTGCAATTAAATTAAAATTGATTACTACACGTACATTAAATCAACATCTGAGAGCGACACCTCCTTAGTGTGACGTATCGCAAAGCTGTGATGTTATTTGATATAAGAACGCAGCTAAGCGAATATCGCCGCTCGACATGATATACAGCTATATCGAAATGTGTTATAAAATAAGGTAACTAATTTGTAAACAGTGAAGAGGCATATTCTTGAATACAAGCAAAGGAGATCCTCTTAAAATTTGAATCAATTTCATCATAAAAAAAATCCGTGTTTTAGAGTACGATTATAATAAAAATTCAACAGCGAAGCTATTTTACTCTTTTTTGTACTGTGGGAGTGCAGCATTAATAACCATAGAGTTTACAAAAAATAACCTCCTATTGAGTTCTCGTTAGTTGATATGTAAACGTCGGGAGCGTAAGGTTTGAGGTAAATACTGCATCGATGGCGAAACAAACTATATGGCAAAATAAGATTGAAGACGCACCATAAGCTGTAGCCGTTTTTTTTTTTTGTTATTTTTATGTCCTACTTTCTAATGTAATTCATGAACCTTAATCGAATTTTTTTGTCATACTTTACTGTGGTAAATTTACCGCCACTCTACTCTCAGTATACTCAAAATCACATGGGAGCAAAAGGTGCTGTAATGTATTTTGTTCGTCTGTACTTCGCCGAAAAAACTACATATGCAAGTGATAATGAATCCAACAATATTGCAGAAAAAACGACATGTATTTTATAATCGCCTGATTCAGAATCAAATAATGTTCCTCCTCAAAAGATGCTTTTTGATGTTGTTCATTGTACCGTCTAAAACAAAATTTGCTATTTTGCACCGGAATAAATATCACGAAACACCTTCCCTACACATTTATATTAAAAATAATTATGCACTGTAGTATGTATGTATTCGATATAATAATTACATAATATTAAAGGTAAATATTAAACAAATAGCCAAAAAGATGGAACCATATGACTCATTTAAAGGTCATCAGTACAACGGATGTCCGTTTAGGCATGGATAGCGGCTTTATCTCAATATGGTAAATCCTAACGAGTAAAAAAAAATCAACCATGAAAGTTCCCAAAGCTTGCTATTAAAAAAGTTTTCATTTTCGGAATTGATCGCCAGAGTATAAGTTTTATTTCATTGTTAGTACCTTTTTCTGTAATTTCTTGGTTTTAGTTGAAGTTATGTGGAGGATTGATGAATTACAAGATGACCCGAAAGAATTTGTTATTCATCAGTCTTTCAGGTTCATCAGATGCAATATGTTTCATGAATATCACCAATTAAAATTGATATGTGAAGTACACTTCCGTTTACTTTAGGTTCGTAGTAGTAAAATGTTACCAAGTTTTTTCAAAAATGTATTAAACAAACTTACGATCTTTTTTCAAAACATCTTTCCAATTGGACAAACATATAGAACATTTTTAATGCAGATATGACTAAAAGTACTGAAAATACATCACTTCAGTACTAGTAGTACAAATTATCGAAACTGTACGAAATGTACAAAATTCCATACAAATACACCAAAACGGCACCTCTGATATCGATTTTGTGTGATCCCGGCGATGCGTTCGACAATAATGGGTGCTGTGAAAACGTAATTAAAAAGAGTGTGATATCACGTCATGCATTCTTACTTTACACTTACGAACGAAGAACAGTAGCATTCGGTGTACGTTTAAATTTTGTATTTTGTCGTAAGGCAAAATAAAGACAAAACATAACCCACGAGCTACCATAAAACATAAACAGCAACAACAATTACGCAAGAGACAAAGGTTACAATTTAGGTTAAATATAATTTTCTTGGAATATATCTCCTTTGGTTGCATCGTATTCTTTTATCATGGAATCATAACGGTTTGAAAACAATCTGTTATTATTCCAGAGTGGGCTTTAACAGCCAAAACTTCCCTTTGGGTTCGCTTATGCATAGTATTAGTAACTATACTGGGCATTGAAAGGTAATATTGCAAAAGCTCCTTTAAGCAAACAGTTACAGGTCTAATTTTGTTGTTTAAT
Source organism: Marronus borbonicus (assembly GCA_902655005.2). Classification (NCBI taxonomy): domain Eukaryota; kingdom Metazoa; phylum Arthropoda; class Insecta; order Coleoptera; family Scarabaeidae; genus Marronus; species Marronus borbonicus. The sequence continues at coordinate 36,906,967 of LR737380.1, read as the reverse complement.
TAGACAAAACATTTATTTGGCAGAGCATTTTGATTTGAAGCCGTTTATTTGCCCAAATCTGAAATATTATTACTTAAAAGAGATGTAGTAGGCCTTTTACCATGCCAATAATATTATAAAACCTTCAACTTCAAGTAAACAGCAGATTACCTGCAATTACTATTGATTTCGTTTGAAAAAAATTCATACTACAGCAATGTTCAGAACAATAAATCAATAATTATTGTGGAGTAGTTCACAGTCTAATTAAGAAATGATGCCATAGTCCCTTATGAGGCGCTATTAATATTGTAAATGAACATACTTGTTTTTCTTTGTGATTGTAGTCCACATTCAAGTAGTAAATATCATGATTAGATAAATAGGGCTATATCTCATTGCCGGGTAAATATTCGAAAACAAAGTGCTTCATATATACATATAGTACAAAAGCTAAAACATAAATACCTACATTTTTTTTTACATAGGTACGTATTTCCTCTGGAAAACTTAGCCAACGCTGCTGATATTGCAACTTAACATTGGAATCCTTAGACGTAAGTTGATTTTTAAGCTGTAGGCCAGCCGCCATTCGAGCAACAGGACTATTACCTCCATGCCTTAATATATCTGATAAAGTCTTGATAAATTCTGAAAGATTAGTTGCAGCTGCTTGTTCCAGGAAACTGGATGCTTGTTCCAATTCATTTTTATCTAGAAAAACAAATTAATGCAAATAGAACATGGAAGGTATATAGAAATATCTGTATATTTAGAAAAAAGGAAAACAACGATAACTTTAGGTAGATAACGTTTCCAAAAGCTTTAAAAAAATAGATGCTACATTCAACGTGTGTAATGGCAGATTTTAGAGCAACCTATGACATTTTAAAGATAAATGTAATTACCTGGTGAAACGGTTTTTTCTAGAATTTGTATCAGCTGCAGGGTTTCTTGATGCATGGTTATTGTAATCTTCTACGGTGTATTCCAATACCTTATAACTTTTTTATTTTTCCTAATTAACAACCGGCAAACACCACATGCAAGGTGAATTAAAACTAGCAAGACGATACGGTACCTCCGCTTAGTTTGACAGCCGGAAGAAATATAATTGTTACCGATTCCACCAGCAGAAAACAAACTAATCTGCAGCGGCACAAAAAACACAAAATTTTAGCTTCTTCAATAATGCAACGATATATTTATGGCAAATACAGGATAGCTTTTCAGTATTTTATTATACAAATTTAATACTACTTTTCAATGCGTACTTGATTCGACCGTTAAAAAGTGATTGTAAAATAATACTTTGAAACTGAAATGTAAGATGGCGCGACAGAGTATAAAGGTTTTGAATTGACAAAATAACGATTTTTATTTTGAATTTTTATTTTATTCTTCCTTTCGCAGAAATATTAAATCCAATGCCTTACGGACACCAACTCTTTTAAAAATGTTAAAAGATACCAATTACTAAAGATAAACGTTAAAATATTTCAATATGAGATGGCGTAACCGTCTTGTTAGTTATTTTGTTGGATTTTTTTACTAAAATATAAAGATTTCACAACGTAGAGTAGCCTTATTTTATGATCGATAATAATTACAACCGAATCTGTAATTTCTTTTTCTAGCATTTTTAGTTTTGATTTAAATCATTTATCTCAGAAATGCAATGACGTAATCGTCTGTAAATGGCGGGAAAAAATATCCAGCACTGAAGCAATGGGCGCGTTCAGCCCACTCATTTGCTCATCTGTTGACATCAACGAAACATTCATTAAACATTTCAACCCAGAATACATTGGATCTTTTGGGACATCTTTGTAGTTCTCTGACGAAGGTGTTCTTGGAAATATTGTTTACATTGCAGTAAAAGATTTAGTGAAACGTAATGATAGCAAGGACTGTGGCGTAGTATGGTAAACAACACATAAGTATCGGCACCCTCCACACCACACAAATTTAATTTATTACATAGTAATATAATAAATAGTCCGGGACGGCCGTTTCGAGGACACGAATGGTCCTCATCATCAACCGGTGACCGAATTGGTCGCCGGACTATTTATTATATTACTATATAATAAATTAAACTTGTGTGGTGCGGAGGGTGCCGATACTTATGTATTGTTTAGTGAAACGGTTTAAAATTTGAAAAGTTACATGAATTTATTACTTATATTTCCTAATGTTTGTTAATTATTAATTTTTAACAAAAACAAATTATGAAATTATTGTAAGAAGTTTATACGACGATTACAAATTAACTTGATCATAAATACTACTTAATATCCTATTCTATGTAGTGTTCTTAACTAAACAGCCTGTTGGTCAATTTACTAAGTCATCGACACAGTATACTCTATCGTTTACAGTCAGCCAATTTCTCAAAACGTTGTATTCGCCAACGGTCCTCCATTGGTTTAGAGACGAACGCGCTACCAGAAAACGATCTTGTATTGGTTTAGAACGAGCAGTATCAGCAGAATTGGCTGACAAATTTCGTTCATAATTTATGAATCAGAAATTGCTATACTGTGTTATCGACTGCACTGAACGCGCTCGATGGAAATCCACCGCAAGGTTGTTTATAAACATAAATTGTCATAAACAACACATAAGTATCGGCACCCTCCGCACCACACAAGTTTAATTTATTATATAGTAATGTAATAATTAGTCCGGAGTAATTATTATATTACTATGTAATAAATTAAGCTTATGTGGTGCGGAGGTTGCCCATGCTTATGTGTTGTTTACCATACTACGCCACAGTCCTTGCTATCATTATAAATTGTCATGTTATTAGATTAGTGCTATCCTGGGATTAGAATTAATTCTGATTGTACCCGGTTACTTCCTGCATTGGAAAGAACTTCCGACACGTTTTAGCATAACTGCAGGTTTACGTAGTTGAACTGGTTGTTTGCATATAGTTACATAGGCAAAATAATAGTAGCTTTCTTCCCAGAGTACTCATGATTCATGAGTAAGTAGCCACACTCTATTATCACTGGGATCCACCATAACATTTGATAATGATAGCAAGGACTGTGGCGAAGTATAGTAAACAACACATAAGTATCG
>LR737380.1:36842334-36903495 GCA_902655005.2 Marronus borbonicus | reverse complement strand
GGCCATTCGTGTCCTCGAAACGGCCGTCCCGGACTAATTATTATATTACTATATAATAAATTAAACTTGTGTGGTGCGGAGGGTGTCGATACTTATGTGTTGTTTACCATAACATTTAAGTTTAACATTCCAGCGGACCCATGTCGCGTTTTCTTTTGCCTATATTTATTAATTAGTATTAACTCAAATTTTATTTCAACCCCCCTTGTAAAACTGCTTCGTTGATAAGAAAGCTAAGAGGCCGCTAGGGTAAGTTCTAGTCTATTGGGTGAGATACAAAAGTAAATTATTTGTAACAATTTAATAACCTTCTTATAACTCATAATGGAAATACAAACCTTTAAACGTAACAACAAGTTTACATATACGTAGTAAGTATATGGATATAATGATTGTTGTTTTAATGCGGTGCCTTTGTTGTGAGAGAAGGTGGCTCAATATTTGCATCTTCTGGTATGCTGATTTGGAATTGTAATAAAACCACTAGGTAGGTTACCATGGTCGCTAAAAGCTATAAGCAACACAATAAGATTCATGGGATCACTAAGCTAAGGCTTACAGATTTGAATAAAATCCTGTTAACGTCAAAGAAACCTCCAAGGCTTATATTGGTTGGATTCATTTCTGTAGCTCTTAAAAACATATTTATCTGAAACGTAAATTATTTCATATTATTCAGAAGTATCTTTAATTGTTAAAAGTCGTTTTAATGAAAACTCGTATATGTAATATTGAAAATGGCATTACATTTTGTTATAAAGCAAGAAATAAAATAGGTTCTCGTAGTTCAGATTTGAAAATTCATAAAAAGGTATCATAATCCTGATTTAAAACTTCCTGAATTAAATTTAAATAGTCTCCTTGTTCTTTCTTTCGAGTGTTATGGGAAGTAGTCGCGAACGTCTTCTCTTTTTTACATTATTTTTAAGTTTCTTCGTCACGATTGTTGCAGAAACTGCTAATAAACACAGAATATAACGTTCCTGCGTCGTATTAGAGAAGAAATTATTAACAGGTAAATTAAGGCCAAGATAAACGCAGAAATCAGTTGTCAACATGTCGCGAAATCATTCTAAGAATTAAGGAGGAATATTGAAAATCATTTCACGCTAAGCCTTACGGTAATTTCGCGCTACCGCTTCTGAACGCGTCTTTAGTTAAGCGTGGTAGACATTTTTTTAATTTAACGATACCTCTGAGATAAAAGAAATTTTATCATATTTTTTACAATCGCGTCTCTCCCTCCTCAAAAGGTCATGCACCGCCACTGAAAATGACTAAAAATTGATAATTACAATTTTATATAGGTTCAAAAAAACTTCAAATCCTCAAAAAGTGGCGTGTTCAACTGTTATTGGTGTATGTCTGAACTTTATTTAATAATAATTTCCATATTGTTAAAATATGTTCTAAACGCTCTTTATTATTTCTAACTATCTTGAAAACTATCGGAATAAAGTTACGTCGGATTACCATTGGTCTGTGTACCCCAAATAACAATTAATCGTATTTACTGAATTTTTGTGAGCCACTAAGTATATAAATTGGATTAGATAATTTTTCTCTTTATTATTAAATTTCAACATTTCCCAGCAAATGCGAATGCAGTGATGGGTTAAATTATACAGTAAATGACGCAACAATAAATGAGTGTGTAAATAAATTTAACAGTTATTTAGGTAGCGCAAATAAAAACGTACAACATTGTATAAATATCACCGTAGCTTCCTTAATAAACTTAACAACGCTGAAATCAATTTGGAATTGCGCCAATTTTATTTTGCATGGTTCTTACATACAGACCACAGCAGAAACAACATAAAATTCATTATTCAACAGATAATGACCAACAAAAGGTGAAAATAATATTGATTAGCTCGAAATCAACAATAACAATTACCTCTTGTTGCGCGTCATCGTTCATCCACGATAATTCGACAAGTAATAATTTCTTTTGAAAATTGGCTCTAACCTTGAAAACGAAAACACGTGAGTTTTGAAAAATACTGCTCACTATGAAGATTATTACGCAATTGGAAGCGTAATGTGCTTCGTCGCATACAAAATAAAGGACTCCAATTGCGCAAAAGCCTGTGATCGTCAAACCAACATCCTTGACACCTAAACCATCTTGAATTTGGGAGAGCAGACCATATATTGTTAAGGTAATAATTAAAAATAAGTACAAACAAAGAAATGTTATAACGTAGCAAGATCCCAAGCCAACGTTTCGTGTTAATTTTCCAAGCATCATCCATAGCGATCGGTATTCAGCTACTTTCACCGATGGCCCAATATAATGCAAAGCTGTTTCAAAATCGTTTGCAATCACTGTCGCAACTTGCCCAATTATATCGCAATGTAAATACCACATACCACCCACAATATATGTTATGGTATTAATGAAGCAATAAGGTATCACCTACAACAAAATTTTATAATGTTCGCCAAATAAATAGTTATTATTTTGGATAAAATGCTTATAAAAGAAAGTTGTTGTTGAAAGTCCAAAATTAAACTTAAGTACAAAATTTAAAGACGAAATTTTGAATTTGATGTTTTCATTGTTTTTATTTTAATCCATTTACAAAAATTCAAAAACTGAGGGTGTATATGGCAGACTACAGTTTATAACACACATAAATAAAATTCATTTACGAAGAATTTATAAAAAAAAAAACAAAGCTCTGCTGTTTAAACCAACATCCAAACATACCCTTTAAAATAGAGATGAGGAGAAGCAATTAGACTTGTGTTTGTGGGTTTGTGAAAATGATCTGGCAGATAGAAGTTTTCACAGAAAGTTCTCTTTCACTGATGAAGTAATCTTTTGCACCAACAATCATGTTTCATTACAAAATAGTTTATCACAAACGAAGTCAACATTTTCAAAAAGTGAATGTGCGGAATTTTTCATGATCAACTCGTTGGCTCATATTTTACTAATGAAAATTTGTTGACTTTTCAATATTAATTAAGTCACTACTAATTGCACCCTGGTAAACTGACGTATATGTATCGTTCACTTGGCTTAGTACATCTATTCCTAAGCTTGCCCGATATACAAAAGCTCCCTGTTTGCATTGAACTATACATATTTGGGTCGTATCCTATTCGAAAATATTATTTGCAAATACATACTTGAATAATTCTGAAATGGACCATTGTAATATGGGTTACGATCATAGTGCCGCATGAAAGTATCGGTAATCCTAACGCAATCAAAAGCGGTTTATTTCCGGTAAAAAGGGGTAACTTCTTCTGCGTAATTTTCTGGTAAATCTTTTCGAAAGCCATCCACTCTGAAAACACGGAAGCCATTCGGCTACTCTCATACCATGCGATGGGTATTATAACAACTGGAATTAAATAAACTGTAAATAGATAATCGATAACAGCTTCCTCGAATTTTCCTTCCGCCGATCTTATAATTTCGACTTTATCCCATTTAATATATCCAACATAGAGCATGATCACTATAAATACCATTACCGAATATATCATTAACGGTAAGGTAACCTTAGCTAATCCTCCAGGGATTACGCGAATAGGAAATATTCCCATCGATCGTTCTAGAAATATTATAGATTTTAAAGATTCATAAACCACAGCACTGTCGGATGCACTGAAGGGTAAGTTATTTAGTAGGGTATTAGCAGGAGCGACTTGCGTCACTTTGTTTGTTTGATAAAATATCGCAGCACCTTCCAAATAAACATTCTTTTTGGCTTTAGAAGTATTAACACTATTAAGACAACTCAAATTCTGAATGTCGCCTGGTTTGTACATTTTAATTTAGGCGGTTTTACTGGCACTCGTGTTAACTATTGTAACAAAGACGGCAAAAATTTTCTAAATGACAAAATGAAATGGTTTCTGTAAAAGGGGGAAAGTATTGCTTTTAAATAATCGATTAATCGTGACCTTAGGGTGTGGACTGTAATTAGAAGCAATTATTTACAATTTCGTTTAGAGTTTGCGATTATCGAATGAATTATATACTGTATAAACGTTTATTTTACGTAAGTTATTGATGTAATTAAGTGACGCGCTTAAATTCACCAGAATTATGTAGTTTGCAATATGTGACATTTTAGCTTTTTTCACAGGCAAGATAAGCATATAGGCTGCGTCATCTTAATGCACAAGGCAATATAACATTTTGTCGAATATTTACATATGATTGGGTTCGTCTACTCTATTCTGCAGAATAACGTTAATGGCAACCAATCCAACATCCCGTCTTAAAACCCGAAAAATATAATCCTTACAAAATACAACTACTGCAAGAACTTATTGAAGATGACCGTGAATCTAGTTTTGTAATATAATACAGGATCTCCGCAACCGTAACCCATACATTTTGCCTAAATGGAACAGTAAGTCGATAAAATTGCAGGTACTGCAGTAGACAGAATCCTCATTGGATTACTGAATCACATACTCGACACCGTTGTAAGGTGAATGTGTGAACAGGAATAATTGATAATAGAATCGTTGGTCCTTTTTTCTTTGACAAGTCTTTCATGGAGCTTTTCGACGGATGCACTTGTACCTGCTCTCGTAGAGTTTCTTTCAAATGTAAATGATCCCGACTTACCAAATGATGATATTTGCTTTCAGCAAGATGGTGCTACGAGCAAGTTTAAATTCTCCAGCTATAGTTCCACAACTCTATCCGTTTTCCAATTTTGTACGTAGGTGCTTCCCATCAGCAATTTAGAAGCGCACGAACGACGTGTTTATGCATATAATCTAGGTGCCAATCATCATCTGTCTAATGCGAATTTCCGGAGGAATAATAGTTTGTAAATGTTGACTTTTTCAAAGGAAGCCTTATTATTGCCTACCTCAACATTTAACGAGGATTCTAAAAATGTAAAAACATACACTCCCCGATAAAAACTTAGACGCGGTAAGATGCTTTACGGGTTTTAGGGATTACAACATTTCTTTGCGAAACTAGCAAGATATCTAATTGAGTTTTTATTCATAAAAGTAAAATAAACTTAAAAATATCTCCTCCAGTAATATATGAACTAAATAATAAATTATTACTCCAATGTTTAAACAATTTCTGCGACAAAAATTTAGACGCTCTGGTGCAAATGTAAAACAAAAATCAACAAATGAGCGATCAGTAATGCGTAGATCCTCCATTGTTCTTAATCAGTTCCAATAGTCTGTTATTAATAGATTTATATAAATTTAACACATAATTTTGAGGGATATTCTGCCATTCCGTCACTATTGAAGTTTTCAGTTCCCGTACCGTGAAATATTAACGGCCTCCATCATAAACGCGACGTGCCAATTCACCCCACATGTTTTCAATAATGTTTAAGTCTGGTGACCGTGCCGGCCACTGTAAAGTTTCAATCTTTTTCTCTTTAAACCATTCAGTAATGGTTTTTGCTTTATGAATTGGCGCGTTATCTTGCTGAAAAACAAAATTGCGCCCGGCCCATTGGTTTCCAAAACGTAGAAGATTGTCACGCAATAAGTCTTTATACATCACAGATGTTATTTTGTTTGTGCAAAACATTTATCGCTTTTATCTAAACACTTTTATCGCGAAATCCAATCGCTGCCCATATCAGCACAGATCCACCTCCTAATTGTCTGGTCATTTTCACTGTTGGTTCCTTTCTCAAATCATGATAATAATGCGAGTACCCATCCGGTCCGTCCAAATTAAAACGTTTCTCATCGGAAAATATAACTTTTTCCCAGTTTCTTCCAGGATACGTGTTCTTCGGCAAATTTCAATCTCGCTTCTTTGTGTTTCGCCGAAAGTGGCGGTTTTCTCAACATTTTCTTCCGTGATATTACCGGTGACGCCATTAAAATCCTTTGAACATTACGCACGTGCGTTTGTACCCCCGCCTGTTCTGCAATAACTCTCGCCGACGCAGAAGAATTGGATGCACACCGCAATATCATGCGTTTATCCGGCTCACTTACAGCTTTCGATCGCCACTGGCCTTTTGGTTTTGCCGTAATTTTCCGGATCTTTTAGGAAATTTCTAACGGAATGATCGCTTCTTCGTAACCGACGAGCAACTTCCTTCTTACTAACACCATCCTGGTGCCAGGCTAGAACGTTACACCTTTCTATCGAGGATAATTGCTTTTTTCTACCCATATTGCAAACACTTTATAAAATATAATTTCTCGTGGTGAAACGTGTACACTTTACCAGCACAACCACTGCGTATAAAGAGAAGTATCAAATTAAAACATTTTTGCTTACATTAATGTAATCAATGCACAGGGTCTAAATTTTTGTCGCATTTAAAATTCCTATTTTGATCTGGGAAAATCTCAATTACGCCTCATAAAGCAATAAATACCCAGAAATATCTATAAATGGACTATTTACATAACAAGTATTAATTACCCTCATTTACATTTTATAGAATGTCTATAAACTTTGATTCGTAAATAGAAACGATACCGCGTCTATGTTTTTGTCGGGTAGTGTACAAGTGTGCTACAGAATTCAAGATAAGAGAACTATTAAGAAGATATGCTTCAAGTATCGTTTACGCTGATAAGACCAGTTGTTGTCAAACGTAATGAATGTATCTATCTATCTCCCAATTTTTTCGATTATTTACAAATTAGAAGGAATTGCTAATGATATTATTATCAACACATATATCAATCATTATGGTGGAGATTGTGATCAAGAAATGGAATATTCCCGTATACAATACATATATTTATCAAAAATAAATTATAAAAAAATATATATAATCAGTATCCCCTTATACCTCTAGTAGGGGTTAATTACATAAAAAAAATATACAATATATAATTACATAACAACAGTTGTATAAAATATCAGAACAACACATAAAATATATTTAATGTAAATCTCCATGCTTACAGATACATTTAAATAATAATAAATACATAATTTAAATAGATACTGCGTATACCGTAAATTTATTCAAAATGTATTACTACTGGACACTAGTTATGATTCCCGAATTCAATATGTATCAAAATTAAAATAGATGTGAATATAGCCATCTATCTGGGTAACAAAACATACCTCCCTTTTGGTATATAGATGACAACTTAAATTTCAAGATATTTCAAGAAAACTTATTTTTCAAGATATTTGAAGGTTTCAAGACAAAAAAAAATTACTCGGTATATTCTGTATTATCAATCTAGTTTGTTTATATTTTTAACGTTTTTAACTCAAGAACAATTATCATTTCATTGAAGTAATGTATTTTAAATTTTCTCTGTCTGCTTCGACATAAATTTTCTAAACGCCCTAGAAAACATCTGAGGAAATTGACAATATGTGAATACGGCTTCAATGATTGCTGACAACGTTGCTTTTCAGAGTTCCAACAATGCCAAGCACATTTTAAAATTGATCCATAGTATATGAGAGCAATTGCCATGTATCTAATAGTCATTGTTTTGAATAAGCCTACGGTATCTAGAAACATTGATTTTGCGATTAACAAAATACATTAATACATTACTGGAACTTATATTAAGAATAGGTAATAATCTACTGTTAGTTTTTAAGAACTTTTTACAAATATAAAATGAACCACAAATCTTTGACGCTTTAATTAAAATCGATACAGGTAAAGATTAATGGGCGGTTTAATTTTGTAGAGCAATTAAATAAGCGTCCGAGTATATACAGCGTGTAAAAAAAATTTGGAGATTAATGCTGCACAACATAAAAATATATTCTAGTTTACAGGATATATTCAGCTTCCGCTGCGCACGATACAAGTTTGATTATTTAAACGGAACATTCTGTATATTATTACGATTTTGCTGTGTGCTGTGATTTAGATTGTTATTAAACCAGATATGTAAACGTAATCTTATCTAATACAATTTCATCATCTGTTCGAAGTAACCGTCACTTTCCTATACGTTGTCTAATAGATTAACCAGCAGCGATTTCGACACTCGCTTGTAAACTCCAATTGATATAAAAACCTTTTCGACGTACTGCCTGAAACTTCAAGGAACACTCAATCAAATAAAATTTAAAAAACCACTTTAACGTGCATAAGGTGTTTAAAGCTGAATTCACACTTCGCAGAGGTACCTTGCAAAGCAGCCGTGCAAAGTGTTGACTTGCCCCGCGAAGGCTTCTGTCTAGAGAGGTTGCCTCGGGCGGGCCCATTTCAGTCGGGCTTATTTTGACCGCAATAAACAATAAACTAGCCTACTTTGTCTTGCGCTAAACTGACTCACCCAGCCTCGATATTCATTCGACAAAGGCCGGAGCAAATTGTTCGTAAAGCTGCCTCGCGAAGTGTCAACTTAGCTTAAGATATCGACCGTTAAAGAAAAAGCGAGGTCTCCAAATAATTGTTATTTGGAAATCTTTTAATTGCTCAAGACCACGCACTAGGTTGACACGCTGTATATACACAGTATGCCCATTTTTTCCCCTTTAATTGGAGATTTATATAAAATTCAGCAGTAACAGTTTTCACATTCGCACGTCCTTTCGTCGTAAGCTTTCATTTCATCATCTTGATAATAACTCAAATGGTTTATAGGTTACTCACGGCAATGATTTTGTTTCTTTTAAAAATCAGGAAAACTCGTCGTTTCATCTGGCGGAGTGTCCTCATCTTCACTAAATTTCTCGAAATATTTCGTATCGATGTAACCACTCAATTTTGGTACGAATGGCGGTTTAATATTTTGATTTCTTAATTTCTCCCAGTCGAAGCCATGGAAAAAATTATGGTTTCGAATATCCTGAATACCGTTTTTTTGACAGCCTAGCCTATCAGTTGGTAGAGCCCTGCACAATTTCTGGATCAAATGCTTAGCGCTGTTAGTAATGTGAGACGGGAAAGTAACGCTACTAATTCCTTTCAAAATACGGTTGTATGTCATCATGTTCGTATGATCGTCCGTCCTAAATGGAGTTTTACCAACTAGTAATTCAAAAATTAGAATGCCAAATGCCCAGTAATCGACTGATTTATCGTGTCCTCGATTGTATATAATTTCTGGGGCCACGTATTCCGGGGTACCAGCAAATGTGTAAGTTTTAAGTATGCTTTGCAAACTCTTTGCAAAACCAAAATCTGTTAATTTTATGTAACCTTTTGCGTCGATTAGTAAATTTTCAGGCTTTAGATCGCGGTAAATGAAGTCTCGTTCGTGCAGATATGCGAAAGCTTCGAGGACACAAGCCGTATAAAATCGAGCATGTGCTTCCGGCACCATCCTGCCTTTCCGTTTCTGCAGATATGTCCACAAATCACCTCCCAAACAACATTCCATCAAAAAGTATAGGTACTTATTGTCCTGGAAGGTATTGTATAGACGAGCTATGAAGACGCTATCACAGGCAATTTGTATGTTTCTTTCATTGAAAACATGTGTGATTTGATCTTGTTGCACCATGTCTATCTTTTTCAAGTATTTTAAAGCAAACGTCAGTTTAGAATTATGTTTATGTTGAACTAACTCTACTCTACCGAAGCCACCAACACCTAGGGTTGCTTTCTTTTCTAATTCATGCAGTTTTATACTAGAATATTCATTAGTAGGACGTACTTGTTCTTCATCTTCTTGATCACGCTTAGGTTTGCGCTTGCTGCCGTTCGGTTGGGGTTCAGCCATCAATAAATTATCGTTGAAATGTTTTTTAAATTCTTCTCTTGTTAGCGTTAGACATTCTACTCCAGGAGCATTTGCTATAACCGTTGCTTGACGAACATCATCTTTTAGTAGAGCTCTTTCGCCAAAGAATGCACCCTTGCCTAGCTCAGAAACCTTACCTTCATTCTTCTTTGTGACCGTCACACAACCAGCTCTTATAATATAAAACTTATCGCCCGGATAACCTTCTTGTACAATAATGGTATCAGTTTTGAAAAATTCCTTTTTCAAAATGTTTGCTATTTTAGTCAGGGAATCATCGCTGAGATTATTCACTAATGGAACTTTTCCTAAGAAAAACATTGTCTGTTCTAAATCTTGTATCGCTGATTGTACCATAATTTGTTGGTACACGCTTCGCTGCAGCACCCACACCTTACCGTCAGTTACAGCTTTTATTGTAGCTGCGCGATTTGAATTATACAATATGGCCAATTCCCCAAACACTCGCTTATCGTTGAATGTACTGTACAGTTTCTTCTTTATGTAGACCTCATATGTACCTCTTGATGATATATACATATTATTACCTGGCTCACCTTCTTCGAGAATAACTGTACCTCTTTCCACTTTTCGTTCTTTCAACGCTCCTACCACCTTATTCAAGGATTCTTCTGTCAGCACGTTTGCGAAGAAGTCATTTGCAGTAATTGCACTTTTTATATGCGAGACATCCCTGAAAATATATTAATATAATAAATTATACACAGGAAATACGCGCAAATAAAATTTTATATCAAATTTTTTATATATTCTTTTGTTTTTCACAGAAGTAATCGTTATTCTTGCGAAGATTGCTATTTCAGCGTGAATTCACTTGGCCGATTAATTGCCATATAAATCCAAGTTAGCTCTTTACTTGAATCATACAACTAAAAAAATTTAAATAGTTTTGAATTCCTCTTTCAACATTTCTCATCTAATTATTATTTACGTATACGTACACCCTACATTATTAACAATTTCTTGTAGTTTGTCTGGATCTAAAAGTTATGAAAAGTGCGGCATACGGTACCTAATTAGCTTCTATTGAAAACGTGTAAATAGCAACAGTAATGTTTTATGACAGCAAATTATTTACAATGTTTGTTAAATTATTGTATCTGTACGAGGTATATTAGTTAAATTGGTACTTACTCAATAGATTTTAGATAATTAGGTATTTCCTTCTTCGTATCTACATTAACAGCTTCTCTAATACCTTCTCTACGAAGAGAAAATGTAACTGTTGATGAACTACCATCTCTTAAGCCGCCTGGGTTAACTCCACCATCGGAATTACCATTAGAATCACTTGTTTGTTCCTCTTCCTCTTTTATTTCACTCTCTTTTGGTGCTTTACTGACCGGATGACTAATGGAACTTCTTATAGATAGTGGTACCTGTCCGATATCACTGTTATCTATATCAATAGAAATTTTCCTCATATCGTCTGTTGATTTTTTATCTTCAAGTGGTACTTCAGGGGTAATGAATTGAGGCTGAGGATCGGAAGAAGTTGTATGATGTAACTGTTCGGGACTAGTGTTATTAAAATGTATCTGTCCAGTGGTGTAACTTGTTTGGTTTTTCACTAGATTTGGAGTATCTTCACTGTCTGTAATCGGTGCTCCTTGTCCAGGTTCAGACAAGTTACTACTTTTGTTTTCAAACAAATTACTACTTTCGTTTTCAACCAAGTTACTACTTTTGTTTTCGGACAAGTTACTACTTTTGTTTTCAGACAAGCTACTACTTTTGTTTTCAGTCAAGTTACTACTTTTGTTTTCAGACAAGCTACTACTTTTGTTTTCAGAGAAGTTACTACTTTTGTTTTCAGACAAGTTACTACTTTCGTTTTCAACCAAGTTACTACTTTTGTTTTCAGACAAGTTACTACTTTTGTTTTCAGACAAGCTACTACTTTTGTTTTCAGACAAGTTACTACTTTTATTTTCAACCAAGTTACTACTTTTGTTTTCAGACAAGCTACTACTTTTGTTTTCAAACAAGTTACTACTTTTGTTTTCAATTGTTTCAGTACTACTATTATTCGCTTGATCGGTAACTAGATTTTCAGTATTATCACTTTGTTTAGTCGCTGCTGTTTGTGTAATTTGCGATTCAATTAAATTGCTTCCGTTGGTAGAAGTTGTTAAATTGTTCCCAATTTGCGAAGTTGTATTTTCGTTTATTTGAGGATCTGTTGTTATAACAGTTCGACTGGGATGGTGGCTGCGTGCTGTGTGTCCGTTCTGTTGAGAATCCGTTAGTCTTACCGTCTTAGTTCTGGTATAATTTACAAGAACAGGTGTTGTTTTATAAATTTTTCTCCTTCGGCAACAAAAACAGCGAAAAAACATTTTCTGAAAACACGTACGTCAGTTAGTTTCTGATTTTTTCATTGTTTCTGTGTGAATGTTGCTAGTCAAAATTCACGAAATTAATGGCAATATTTCATCCAATTTGTGGGTATTTTAGCTAGAGGAAATATTCTTAAAAGATGTCTATTTCGCTATTAGATTATGGAAAATATATATAAACCCTTTCTATTAAATAAATATGAATGATTATCTTGTACAAAAGAATTTTGATATCTTTCTGAACATTCTAAGAAATGCTAAAATCAAGATTATTTCATTAAACTATTTGGTATCATTACTTTAGGATGAAAGATGCTTAAGATATAAGGCGTTAAAAAATATTTGCAATCTGCAAAAATCTCAAGTAATCTCAATCATCCTAAAAATGAATTGTAAGTTGGGTACAGAAAAATGTCAAGGAAAGTTGATAAGGCATCTAAAACCACAACAATGTACATAGTGCTTCACTCTAAAAAGATTATTGTATGGTATGGAAATAGAACTGTATCTACACTCAAAAATAGAAATCACCAGCAATAACCAACAAATGTGAGACCTTTTAATACACTTTATTATTTTATCTGTTGGGACAGCTATTTTTTATTTGTTTATAGTTCTTCGCCTAGTTGCGTTGCGTTTGATGCTCCCGTTAGTACTGACGGATGGCATGTACACTACCCGACAAAAACATAGACGCGGTATCGTTTTTATTTACGAATCAAAGTTTATAGACATTATATAAAATGTAAATGAGGGTTATTAATACTTGTTATGTAAATAGTCCATTTATAGATATTTCTGGGTATTTATTGCTTTATGAGGGGTAATTGAGATTTTCCCAGATCAAAATAGGAATTTTAAACGCGACAAAAATTTAGACCCTGTGCATTTATTACATTAGTATAAGCAAAAATCTTTTAATTTGATACTTCTCTTTATATGCAGCGGTTGTGCTGGTAAAGGGTACACATTTCACCACTAGAAAAAAGGAATTATCCTTGATAGTCGTCGGTTACGAAGAAGCGATCATTCCGTTAGAAATTTCCTAAAAGATCCGGAAAATTACGGCAAACTAAAAGGCCAGGGGCGACCGGAAGCTGTGAGTGAGCGGGATAAACCCATGATATTGCGGTGTGCATCCAATTCTTCTGCGTCGGCGAGAGTTATTGCAGAACAGGCGAGGGTACAAACGCACGTGCGTAATGTTCAAAGGATTTTAAAGGCGTCACCGGTAATAACACGGAAGAAGATGTTGAGAAAACTGCCACTTTCGGCGAAACACAAAGAAGCGAGGTTGAGATTTGCCGAAGAACACGTATCCTGGAAGAAACAATGGGAAAAAGTTATATTTTCCGACGAGAAACGTTTTAATTTGGACGGACCGGATGGGTACTCGCATTATTATAATGATCTGAGAAAGGAACCAAAAGTGAAAATGACCAGACAATTAGGGGGTGGATCTGTGATGATATGGGCAGCGATTGGATTTCGCGATAAAAGTGGGATAGTGTTTTGCACAAACAAAATGACATCTGTGACGTATAAAAACTTATTGCGTGACAATCTTCTACGTTTTGGAAACCAATAGGCCGGGCGCGATTTTGTTTTTCAGCAAGATAACGCGCCAATTCATAAAGCAAAAGCCATCACTGAATGGTTTAAAGAGAAAAAGATTAAAACTTTACAGTGGCCGGCACGGTCACCAGACTTACACATTATTGAAAACATGTGGGGTGAATTGGCACGTCGCGTTTATGGCGGAGGCCGTCAATATTTCACGGTACAGGAACTGAAAACTTCAATAGTGACTGAATGGCAGAATATCCCTCAAAATTATGTGTTAAATTTATATAAATCTATTAATAACAAATTATTGGAGGTGATTAAGAACAATGGAGGATCTACGCATTACTGATCACTCATTTGTTGTTTTTTGTTTTACATTTGCAACAGAGCGTCTAAATTGTTGTCGCAGAGATTGTTTAAACATTGGAGTAATAATTTATTATTTAGTTCATATATCACAGGAGGAGATATTTTTAAGTTTATTTTACTTTTATGAATAAAAACTTAATTAGATATCTTGCTAGTTTCGCAAAGAAATGTTGTAAGCCTTAAAACCCGTAAAACATCTTACCGCGTCTAAGTTTTTGTCGGGGAGTGTATTTCTAGTAAATACACCAATACAACTGGAATTATTTAAAACAAAAAAAAAAGAGTTTTACTTGTGAATCATCTCTATATAGTTAATCATGTTACAACCAAATCCATTATGATATTAAAGATTTTTTGTTAAGTGCTATTATGCCGATATACCTCTGCGAACCCACCTTTCTACTTTTCTATTTACCCAAAATGTAATAAATTACAAGTAGAGGAAGTTCTTTGCAAGGTATTGTTGATATAATTAAGAATAAATCGTATAAAAATTAATACACAAATAAAATAGCTTTGCGTACGCATCTTTTGCAACCACTCATATTTTTTAAATTGAAACGTATCTATGTAAGCACAAACATGATAAGCAATACCTGTTGTGTATAAAAATATAACAATGTAATAATTAAAAAAATTGGCTTAGTTTTGTAATTCTATTATTTCTTAACTGTTATGTTATGTATGTTATTGTAAAAAAATATAATTCCTTAAAATGAATGTTAAATTGTATATAACCACTGTTCACTGTTCATGGTTTCAGTATAGTTCTAAATGATCTAGATTTTTAGATCTATAGATCTAAAAATGATCTAACTGATGAAATGAAAAAGAACATAGCATCATAGTTGGTACTTTTTCAAAACATTGAAGAAAATATTAATTTTATATTTATTACTTAAATTATTTACCTGTACATAATGAACTGAATATTTTTAACTATAAGCGGTTAATGCAATACAGAATCTCCTTGCAATGTAAGTAAACCTAAGCACAATGCACAAACAGAACAGAATTTTAATGTCGTTGCACACATAGATATGTATATTTGCGATACGTGGCTCTATCAAGCAGAATCTGTCTAGAAGAAACAATTAATCATTACTCTTCTGATATTAATCGCAACACATCACAAATTGTATACGTTGCTAATTTTTACCTTGGTCGATTACATTTACTGACGATGATTTCTTGGCAGGTAACAAACACTCTATTTGAAACTAACAACTTTCCTTGCTAGACCAATTTTTTTACTAGTTATTCAAATCCTTAAACACTTACCACTAATTGCGAAAAACAACACAATTTGAATTGACTATGATTTCAAATCCTCTTATTCTTTAAATCTTATCTCAAGCAACGAAAGATTAGATAGTAACAAACACAGCATATTTCAATT
Organism: Marronus borbonicus; assembly: GCA_902655005.2. NCBI lineage: Eukaryota > Metazoa > Arthropoda > Insecta > Coleoptera > Scarabaeidae > Marronus > Marronus borbonicus. Next base: position 36,888,144 of record LR737380.1, on the reverse strand, counting down.
ACTTCGTATTACTATTTTATCAATGCGAGAAATGCGATTGGCTCGATAATTAATAAAACAATGTGTTAAAATCAAAAGTACTATTGTACACGACGTGAAAAACAATTTCTAAAGATAATGCTATATCTAAAATTTATAACTTCCCGTCAACATCGCTAAAACCTTCCGATACGATTTTATATAATTAGATCGTTATGTACTCAATATTGAATAAATATCTTTTGAAAATATCAACATTTTATTGTAGATTCCTTTTGTTAATAAACATGCTTCTGGGTTATCCACTGGACTAATTACACTAGCCAACAATTAATTTTTTTGTTGAATAACTGTTGTAAAAATAGGTGTAAAGTTCTTACAGTCTTTGATTGAACGCATAACCAAAAACCAAATCTTTCCACCACGTCTGGTTTTAGAGTTATATTCATACTCCGCTAGTAGATAAATGATAATTGTATTTACAAATTTTGCTAAACAGAAGTTATAAAAAAAAATAGATAAGTACAAAAATCTTGACATAACAAATACTAGAATATTTAATTAGTATCAAGAATACAAAAACACTTAACTATACACAAAGGAAAATTGCTGCCGCATCAATGTTTTGCACAAATAGAGTTATATCTTCCTTTTATGTTGGCTGTTGCTTTCTCTAATGAGAAACCAGCAAACATCTTCCATCATGACAGAATACCATCCGCCTTGATATCGTTTCTCCAATGTCTTGATGGAATCTTTCCTCCTGTTCATCACTCATCTTTCTTAAATTAGCAGGAAAGAAATCCAGATGTGAATTATTATAGTTTTTTATCAAATTAGCCATGATATCTTGGTAATTTTCACTCTTTCGAATTCCCAGAAAACAACCAAGAAGTCCATGCTGCTAGCTCTAAATCATTCATGGTACGTTTAAAATTGTCAACTTTGAAAACGGCTTCCCAATTTGTGGACGAACAAATATTCCTTCGCGAACTTTCGCATCAGACAGCTTTGGAAACTTATCCCTTAAATTTCTTCTGAAAGTCGTCGTCTCGTCAGCGTTAACCACGCAGTGCCATACTCGTTGGTGAATTGCAGAGCAAGGGCAATAGAAACGAAAACACTCCCGGTCCGATTTTTACTGACGGCGACGCAATCGAGTTTGATGTTAAAGATGGCATCCTGAAATATTTCCTGCGGTCAAATTTTATGAAACATGAAGCATTAACCCGCTGTTTGTTAGGCTGAAAGTGGGATATAAAATTCACAATTGTTTCGTGCGGTCAACCGATTTTGCACAGAAATTTATTCTACATGAAAGTATTTGTGTCATAGTGATAAACCGTACATGGAAATTCGTGGATAACTTCACCCAAACTAGAATTTATACCATAAATCTTTTTTTAATTGAATGAAGAAATGTCTTTCGGGTGATGTCGCGTAGTTAATATTTTACTGACGTTTCGCCGACCATGCTGTCAGCTTCTTCAGAAGATTTCTAGTGCTAACTTCCACGTGCACTACGGAGTCGTCATACAACGAACGACGCGATTCAGCAAAGCGGAACGGTTATGGATCAGCAAAGCGGAACAGAAATAGGATATATAACGAGGAGCAGAGACAACAACACCAGAAATCTTCTGAAGAAGCTGACAGCATGGTCAGCGAAACGTCAAGTAAAATATTAACTAAACGACATCACCCGAAAGACATTCCTACAATGCATTACGGTCGTGAAAGCCTACACTCAACTATCTTTTTTTAATGTTGTCCGTTGTTAAATTTGTCAACAGATATTTCAAAATTTATGCCATATTCAACTGCTGCCTATATAGGGAAAAATCAATCTTACCTGGAGTTATCGCCAACACTCCCTATGGAAATGTACTATAATGAGCATTGTAATCGTCAACTTTCTAACACGGTATAGTTGACTAAATATTTAAAGATGATTTATTGACGTACATATAGAGTAATAGATAGATCCTAAAATGAATTGCTCTTAGTATAATTTTTAAGTACAGTTTTAACGAAAATAATAGCAAAATCCATTACCGGTAATCTATTACATTAATAACACATACGATGTAATGGCGTTCATACCTACACACAGATGTAAGTATGTAGATATATATTGACACTATATACGTAAGGGGAGCGTACATATAGAATCAACAAATATGAAGCAAAGTTATTTACTGAAATCGTTATTTGAGCTTATGAAGGAATAAATCTAGAATATTTTCTTATATTTATGCAAAGTAGTCTGTTCCTTTCAGGTATAGGTGGTTACGTAAGTATTTTTTAATTTTTGTATATTAATAAAATTAATTAATAAAAATCGAGCGGGGGCGTGATTGTAAAAAAATACGATAAAATCTTATAGTCAACTTTGAAAAAAAGCAGGAATTGCCGAGAGAATATTAAAAAAATACATACCAGGTAGTAGGCATAGCAGTGAATATAACACGCGGAAGGATATTTACTTTAATGCATGTCTAAACAGTACCCACCCTTAATTCGTTTAAATCCCCAAAGGTGACCACAAATTCTGCAATTAAAGATATATCTAAATAAAATGACCATCTAACACCAATTTGTTGCATCTGTAGTTTCGTAACCCAATAAATCGGGGTTTTTAATTTGACTTGAAATTTCTATTCTGCAAACATTTTCGCTACAGCCATAATTTCTAAGGCTCAATTGAAGAGGACATCAAACAGATTAAACCTTTTAATATACACTCCCCGACAAAAACTTTTGGTAACTATTTTCTATTATATTGTTAAAAATTAAAAATGCATTAATCATTTTTACCGAAAAATAGTTCGGAAATAGTCTGTTTGTTATGCAAACACACCGCCACTTAAAGGAAAAATATTTGTTCTATCTATTTTTTGATCCCCAATTGTTTGCTGACACTTTTATTGTAAGCGGTAAGGTATTATTTCGATGTTTTCTACAGACACTTAAATATATGTGGCTATAATAATCATTTTCAGAATACCTTCCCGCAACCGTTAAACTGCACCGTTAACAAGCTCTAAATAGTCCCAAATATCAGTAGGTATCTTTATTTTACAATATATTTTTGCTGCTGTACAACCAATGTCTTTTTTAGATTTATTTTGGTATAGAAATAATTTTGATTTATAATACGTACAGTATGTTGTCGGTCACAAAAAAAAATTTCAAAATGAAATTATGACAACAAATACTCTGTATAAAAGCCTTTGGTTAGTTACTCTACTACTCACAGATAACACTAGACTTTTGAAATTAAAAATGCCAGTAGGTAGAATAAAATTACACATCGGTCTATTTTTGACCAAAAATCTATTTTTAATGTTGCTATTATTACTACATGGTAATAATTTTGCATGATTTAATTTTTTTACTGCAAAATGCTTCACTATTAATAAATAATAAAACGCATTATTATCAAGTAATAATTAATTCTAAATTAAAAATAAAGCAACAGATCGAACTACAATAACAAGCTTAAGTAAATATGTGAAATTATCAGAATTTAAAAAGGTTATCGGTATATAATTTTATGAAATAGTGTCACATAACGAAATGGAAACAACGCAACTTGATAGCAAAAAAAGTGTCCCTGAATTTCGTATATATGAATCCTCGGCAAGCAAAAAAGGATTGTTATGGGTTAATTCTATAAAAAAATCAAACGAAAAGAGCTTTTTAAAATTACAGGAAATATGAAAGTAAAATAAACAGAAGTGCGACAATAGTTAGTTTTTGGTTTTTTTTTTTTTCAATTTATTATCCCAATGCCTACTACTCCAACGAATAAACTGGTTAATGTGTAGGCACGTGTACTATGTCAAGGTATACAGTGGCGGCCATATAAATAGCACAGGTAAACTGATATGGATGAATTGATAAGTTTGTAAATGTTGTGTGATTTATTTAACTTAGCTTAACAAAAATGTAGCAGATGGCATGCAGTTTATAATAAACACACAATATTTTATTTATAAACTTCAAGGTAAACAAATTAAAAAAATAAATATATTATTTTTTAAGTGGGCATAGAAATAGCACACTTAATAACAATAACGAAATACTGTATTATTTCTCTTTTTTAACTCTTTTTTGCTTTTACATTTAATATTTTGTTGGAAACCCGTTACAAGCCAATATTGCTGCACATCTTCTCGGCACACTTTCAACTAATTTTTGACATCTCTCTAGAGGAATGTTATGTCAGGCTTCTTCAATAGTATTCCATAATTCGTCTAATATCGCTGGAGATTTAGACTTTATAACAACCTCAACACCCCCCGATAGATTTTCTATGGGATTTAAATCAGGGCTTTGTGCAGGCCATTCTAACACTCGAATCTGTTTTTCCTCTAGCCACTGTTTTACGGTCCTCGCCGTATGTTTGGGATCATTGTCGTGCATTAAAGCCCAGGTTACTGGAGGAAATTCATCAGCATGTGGTTCCACGTTTTCTAAAATGTTGCGATAAACATACTGCTCCATTTTTCCTGCAATTCTGAACATAGGCCCTGCATCACGTCATGACATAGAAGCCCATACCATTACGCTTCCCCCACCGTGTTTCAATGTTTTTATGGTGTACCTAGGGTTGAATCTTTGATTGATGGGTCGTCGCTCATACATTTTTCCGTCGAACCCAAGTCGGTTGTATTTGCTCTCATCTGTCCAAAGTACAGATTTCCAGAGAGAAAGCGGCTTTTCTTTGTGCATTCTCGCAAACAGTAATCTTCTTTTACGGTTTTTATTTGACACGAGTGGCTTTCGTACTGCAACACACCCATGTAAGTTAAATTCCTTCAGCCGACGTCGTATTGTTCTCAATATCAAATTGTTTATTAAATTCGGTTTTATTTGTGTAGCTGTGCGAAAAGGATCTTCTTGACTTAATCGACGAATAAGGTTGTCTTCTCGTAAGGTTGTTTTACGAGGGCTAATCTTCCGTTTCTTGTTTTCTAAAGTTTTTTCCGTCTGAATATGCTTTATCGCATTTTGTATTAATTTACGTGAACAATCTAATGTTCGTGATATTTCTGAAATTGATATGCCCTTCTCTTTCATGTTGCAAATTAACTCTCTTTTCTCTGGTGTGCAATGTTTTCCTCGTCCCATCATACTAACACCTAAATTTTTGTTATTTATAAAACGTTAATTTTAAAAGTGGTAAGTACACCACTTTTTTGGTACAAAATAACTCGAACCGTAACACTATAATAAGATTCCGCTACAGAACCGACAACTGTGCTATTTATGTGCCTGCTAGAAAAGTGAAACTCATTTTTTTTTCATTGAATGCCGAATTATTGTTCTGGAATACGTAACTAGGGGAAGTACAGGCAACCTTCTCGGGGACTATCACGCTATAATAATAAAAATTTAAACGGGACAGCTTTAGCGGTTAATTCAAGTGAAACTTGATGCCTGTGCTATTTATGTGGCCGCCACTGTATATTGAATCTGGGTCGATTTATTCCTTATTTCCGATGCATCAAGTAATCAATAAAAATAGCAAGTAGACTGAAAAATTCATTAATACAACACTTTCTAGTAGTATTCCAAATATGTATAAACATACATATTCCGTCGTTATATCCCAGAAACAAGGTTAAACTACGTTTTTTTTTTCTAGAAACGGAAAGTTTTCCAAAGCAATACGAACTCCGAAATCCGTTTTTTTTGCACAAATACATCACTTTAAAGAAAACTAATGCCTAGCACTTATTAGCAATAATTGTCAACCTATGTAGATGTTATACTTCAATTTCAGATATTACAATGTATACCAGGAAAGCAAGATCAAAAAATAAACCTTTACCCGTCCAACAAGGATGTTACACTACGGTACTGCTTAATCCCATTATTATTATGGGGCAATGGTTTGCATTGTTACCGGTAAAAATAAATAAAACGAAGGATACATACACCATTAAATTTAAATGGAAGTCTATTATGGTGCTATATTCATTCGTAGTTTTTATTGGAGCTGTAATGGTAGCTTCGATGTGCTTTTATCAGATACTAGTGGAAGGAACGAGCTTGATTAAAGCAGGTGAGCAAAAATACGTCCGTAAGTACATTAAAAATAAACCAATAATAGTCGCCTGCCTTTTGTAGTTGAGGCAGGATTTTACATAAATGCTGTTGTCACGGTAGCCTTATTTACCATATTGGCGAAAGATTGGTCTAAATTAATGGATGTATGGACTGAAATAGATAAAAGCATGAATCGAACATACGGATTTCCCACATGTTTACGCAATAAAGTGAAATATACTATCACGTACTTCATGTTAGTAGCTGCAGGTAACACTTGTAAACCAACCACCTTGTTCTACATGTACCATCAGCGGCACGCATTATATCCGATCGATCGCTGTAATGAATTATGGGATTGTTGAATTTATTTGGTTGCACATATTTAGATTATCAAAATCGTTGGGTTTTACCAATTTTTAGCTACTACAGTCACTAAACATTTTCCTCGATAATTCCATTTACATTTCAGTGGAACACATCTTATCTTTAACCTACCGAATTTTGGACTGTGGAAAATTTAGCAACTGTACAGTTGCTTCTTATTATCGAAAAACGTATCCTGAGATATTTAATTTTGTAGACTATTCTGCGATTTTAGCAACTGTTTCACAGGTAATAATTACCATATTTTCATTATTTATGACTGCCACCCCATCAAGCTTGAATGTTTTTTGTAAATTGTTTAATGCTCGCTACTTTTTAGTAAATTCGTTGTGGATAAAAATAATAATTCTGTACGTGTATTCTATTAGCTTCGTAAGTATAAAATTGTAGGGCCAAATACAAATAGGTTGCGTAACGAAAAATTTTACGTAACCCAAAAAACAGTTCTTACAAACTGTTAAATTCCTAATTATAGTCATTCGTTATGTTTTTAAAATGCAAATTTACCAACAAACATTTAGCTTTCTCTCATTTGAAAGATCTAAAAAAAAAAAAAATGCAAGTGTAATTAAAGGCGAAATAGAACCACAAATTTACGGTTAACCCAAATGTAGAGTTTGTAAAGTAGCTCGGTTGTAACTCAATTGTTGCACTACTAATATATATTTTTTATCGTTATCGTTATAAATGTATGCATATGTACACTGCCGTTCAGAGAAGTTCGGTCGGTTGGTAAAAAACATGAAAAGGTTACAGAAACAAACGAAACTAAAACAAAATGATATTTTATTGTATGTACAGGTAAAAAAGACAAAAATAAATAAATAAAAAGTTATTCTGGCCTAATATAACATACTGAACATTATATTTTTTTTTTCATCGAAAAAACTTCCTTTGCTGTTAATCACCGCTCGAACTATTCTAGGCATTCTTCCGATAAGTTTTGTTAAAACTGATTGTGGAATATTAATCCATTCATGTTGCAGAATATTCCGTAAATGTTCTTGTGAAGTTGGGCATATTTTTCGGGTCCTCCTGTCCAGTTCATCCCACAACAACTCTAGAGGGTTCAAATCTGGGCTTTGTGGGGGCCATGTCATTACTTTCAGGGTGTGCTGTTCTTCTTGCTCCTTTAGATAGTTCTTACACACTAACACAGTGTGTTTTGGGTCGCTGCCATGCATGAATGTAAAGTTACGGCCTATTATACGCAATCCCGATGGCACTGCATGATTCTGGAGTATTGCGAAATAATTTTCCTTCCTCATTACACCCTGCACTCTGCATAAATCTCCCGTCCCAGCAAAGGAGAAACATCCCCACGCTAACACAGAACTACGCCCTGGCTTCACTGTAGGTACAATGCAGTTCGGGATCACTTTTCGGTTTTAGATCTTCGGACATAAACTCGTCGATTTTGCCCAAAAACCTCAAACTTTGACTCGTCACTCCAAAGCACGTGTTTCCAATCATCTAACGACCAATCTAGATGAGAACGGGCCCACTGTAGCCGTTTTGCTCTATTGCCCGACGTAATAAGGGTCTTCGAATGGCAATGCGTCCATGAAGGTCCGCTTGTTGAAGTCGACGTTTTACCGTATTCGCCGAAACTTGTTCTTCACGGCCGCGATTGACTTCGGCTGCTATTTGTGGCGCTGTTAATTTTCTATTACGTTTGCTTAATAATACAATTCTCAAATCTTCAGCTTTTGTTGTTTTCCTAGATGCTCCACGACGAACACGATTTTCTACGTAATTTACTGTTGAACTTCTCATATTTATTTTTTCAGCAATTTGTCGCCCCGAATATCCTTCTTCAAACAGCGTAATAATGCGTGTACGTTTTTCTACACTGGTAGGCTTGCCACGTGCCATTTTGAAGTAAATTTTCTTAAAACTTTCGCGCAAAAACGACAGATGCACACCAACACAGGTTCAACAGTAAAATGAAGCAAATTTATATCTTTACGCCCGTGATAAATAAACAAGAATGATACTGCGGTATATTTCCTAAATGTATTGTTCGTTAATAATCCCCAAACGACCCGTTCCAAAAGATCGCTACTTCCGAGAAATTCTTGGAATGATAATAAAAGGGACTTTATTGTGGTTGTCGCAATATTTCTACTTTACATAATAATTTATGGCTTTAATCCCTTAGAAAAGAGTGTATGCTTAATATTTTTCTAATTTTATGTATTAATAATTGTATACAGTGTGATATAATAGATTTTTATTGTATGACCGAACTTCACTGAACGGCAGTGTAGGTATACACTGAAAGCTATAGATATGCGTTTTAATTTTGCAGGTACTACACTTTTGGTGTACTTTCGCATGGAACTATAATAACCTGTTTATTATGCTGATGAGTACAATACTTGCTGAAAGATTCAAACAAATTACAAAAAGATTAAAATGTTACGAAAAATTTAAAGTGAGTAGAATACTGCTGCGTATCTAACTCTTGAAGCTGTGTATGTATTTAGTTTGCAGACAATTTCTGGTCAGATGTACGACAAGATTATGATCAACTGTGCTTCTTATGTTATCAATTAGATTCGTCTCTTTCCTATATAATTTTATCTTCGTATGGAACGAACTTATTTTTCATAATAATTCAACTATATAACAGCTTAATGTATAGATAACTAATATTCGCCTACCCTAATATATATCATTAAGTTTATAGGAACAACTATTCCAACATAATTGAAAAAACCTACTTTTTCTTTTCCTTTGCATTTTTAATATTTAGGACAGTTGCGGTGTCCTTATATGCCGCTCAAATAAACGACGCTAGTAAGGAACCCGCAATTATACTTCACTCTGTACCATCGATTATCTATAATGAAGACGTAAGTTATTCTTTCATAACACTACACTAACAAAACATTATATTGATTGTGTGCCACTTATTAGATTGCACGTGTTATGGGTGCTCACTTTGGGTTTGTGTGTGTGTCGGCGACAGTGTAGATAGTAGCCACGCGATAATATACATACCGGGTTTCATCCAACCAACTAGAATGTAGTCCAACCAACGGGAATGTGGTTCAACCAGCTAGAATGTAGCTTAATAATAATCATCTAGAACGTAGTCGATAAATTTTCAAACGTTTTTGAAGTGATTTTCGAATATTGAAAAAAAATGCAAAGCAGTTTAAAGATTTAACAAGCTTATTAGCCCGTATCCAAGATTATTACTTAATAAGTCCACAAGAAAGGATATCGATTTTCGATTAATTTGGTGTCGAATTGATGATTTCTGCTTCAAATCTCAAATTGTATTTCATTCACATTTTGATTAAGAAAAATCAAAATGTGAGCAGTATGTCAGCGTTGCGTTCCACGCCCGAAAAATTCCATATCAACAGTACGGACCCGCATTGGAACTTTAATTAATTGTAAAGTTGTACACATTAGTTGTAGTTCCGTATCGGAAATTTACACAATTTTTATAATTTATATTTTGCAATTTCTTTCCAGATAAAAAGGTTGCTATACCAGATCAGCTTTGATAGTGCAGTTCTAACCGGTTGTCAAATGTTTAAGATAACAAGAGGATTAATATTAAATGTAAGTTCTGTTTCTTCACAATTACTGTATTTCCGACGTAGGTCAGGACTATTGTCGATCTCTTTCAACGACAACGTATCAATGTTGTCTTCCAGAAGCTCCACGCGGGTCAAATCAAGTGAATAATTTCTAAAAAGTTGAAAGCCGTTATCTAAGATAACAGTAGAATATTGTGCGCGACCTCACCTCTCTGTCCCTACTAATGCTGATGTATTGCTCTGATTCTCTAAAGGCGGGTTTTCCCCCAACTGCGTTGATCGTTAGTAGCCACAACCGGGTAGCTGCTGCTAATTCGCCGAGACCCGTACAATACGTTCTAAATGTGAGTATTATTCTCCACGCCTTGTTTATCCCATTTCGCCGGGGAATCTAGAACCGAGACAGGTAACCACTTTGCACTAAGGAGTGCGTTAAGACCTTGTTTCTGCCAGAAGTCGGCAAGTGAAGAGGGAATTCCAATTAGTGACATCGGATATGTCGAATACTTTACAGTAAGAAATTTTATGAATTCTTATCAGAATATCAGCGTATAGAGACGACGAGATCCAAGTCGAAATATATGGTATCATTATATTCGATTCAGAATTTCATCAGCGGAGAAGATTGGCGGACTAAAAATAGAACTGCTACTGTAGATGCTAAACAAGATGTTTCAAGTACCGTAAAATTATAAGCTTCAAATGACCGGTGCCTGTTATATTAAGATTGAAAAAAAACGCCTTTAAAGTGATAGAAAATTGAATGATCTTTTAATTCGGCGTAAATCAACAGTTCGTCGCGGTTGCATTGCAACAGCTAAAATTCATCAACTGCGGCAACTCGATGCTGCCCGTCCGTTCCGGTCCTAATAATTAATTTCGTTGTTAACGCAGCAGCGGCAGTGGGTCGCGCATGACGATGCGACTTCTTCGTGCTTGTTCCTTTCATATATTGTGTACAGTATACTAAGCACCCGGAAATCGAATTTTCGTGCGCGTTACGTCATCACCCACCGCAACTGGAACGCGGCTTAAGATCTTTTAGGTTTGTATTATTCCGCAGAGGCACATATTATAACTGAAATTCAATAAATAAGACACCAATAACGTATATAGTAGTTTCAAAAGTGTTAACAATTTATTCTATGTCTTAAGCATATAAGATATGCTGGGATAAAACAGAAATTATGCTTTCTATTATATATCTAGTAAATGCTATTAGCAATATAACGAAATAAAATTTGGTTAATAAACATTTTATTTAATGCTACCTATATTTATTTTTTCTAGATCGCTAGTGCTATAGTAACTTACGAATTGGTTCTAATACAGTTTAATGCCAACTCGTATCCTTACAGTAATCCTCAGTCTTAGAAAATGAAGATACCAAGCGTGTGACCAGTAAACTTTTGCGACCTTTGTTCAATTTAGATCTTATTCCGAGCTCGAACTGAAATAAAATCATCGCCATATCAGTATGATTTCAACGCGGTTCATTCCCGGAAACCAATCTACATTGTGTGAACAGTGCGTAGGAGTAGAATTCAACTTCCTATTATTTTCTTTGAAATTATATGGATGCAATAATGTATAACATAAATATATAAGTTAGCAATATTATGTAATATATATTTGCGGTTATTATTACGTATTATCCAGTACAATAGCGCAAAATAAAAAACGAAATTATTCTATATTATTGTAATTTTATAATAAATATATTTTTACAATAAATACAGCTAAAGTTGTAAAGGAAACATAGGCGATCCACAATTCCTCCATTGTGCACATGTCGCAGTACCAAGCTTCTGCCCTTACAAGCTTCGAATTGAATCGCCTATGAAACTCACAATATGTATATAAATTATGACAATAACATTAATTTTTAATTAATGGCTTTGTTTGGAATAAATGTTTATCAACGAAAATAAAAATATGTTAAAACATTTAAGTTTTCTTAAAGTAATATTTCATTCAGTTTATATAAAAGTCCATTTATACATAGTTATAATTCACTAGATGTTCCTAATACAGATGTACTCCTAATTTGCCTGTTACCTGTAGTATACGTTACTTCTTAACAACTATATTTAGTTTTAACCTACTGCAACTAAGTTATCCATCCAACAAACCCGTAACTATCAAATATAAAAAGAACGTGAAATTTTGAGAAATTATCTTAAGTTTTAAACTGCTTTTACAATTAAACTCATGTTTACTTAGGCACCAAGGTACATCTAGATAGCTCTATTTGAATTTCTATAACTTAAATGGAAGAAAAAGTGCAATATCTTAAATAATGCAATAAAAGTATACCGTGTAATGAAACTAGCATGGACAATTATCTTTCTGATGTAAATCGTTTGAAAGATTTCTTCCAGGTTGAGACGGTTTATGCTGCACACCAGATTCGGCAGCGTTAAGATCTAGCCTTCCATCTTGAATGCTTTGATAGATCCTTGTTGCGGTTTCTAAAAATGCATCCTCCACATTGGACCCTCTGAAAATAGATCACATAAAATTAGAAACGTTATCAATCCTATTACTATTGACACGATTGTCAAATGCCCATCAATTGTACTCATTAAAATTAGGTTCTTGTTACCATTAACATTAATTATTTTTTGTTTGTTTTAATTGCTTGATTTTTGCCCGCACTAATCAAAGAGAAGTACATATAGGATAAAAACAAAGATTCTAAGCCCTAACCATGTATTTATTCCAAACTTAAATATTTTGTGAACTGACTCCATTTAAAAATTTTAATCAAATGGACCGCAAAAATTTATGTTTTATTGATGTAATTGTATGACTGGATAATCTCCAAAAATACAACAACAAAAAAAGATATGATTATCTAAGATAAAAACTCATTTGGACCAACTCAAAAAGATACTATACCTACGTTTTAGCACTAGCTTCTACAAACATAAGACCATTTTCTTCTGCAAATTGTTTCGCTTCCTCATAAGTTACATCCCTTTGTCCTTCTAAATCGCATTTATTTCCAATAAGAAATATTACGGTACTAGGATTAGTAAGATTTCTAGTATCCGTTAGCCAACTACTTAAATGATTGTAAGTAGATCTGCGAGTTATATCATAAACCATAAGAGCACCGGCCGCTCCTCGATAGTACGATCTTGTGACAGCTCTAAACCTCTCTTGCCCAGCCGTATCCCAAATTTGTAGCTTGATTTTTTGTCCGCATACTTCTATTATTCTTGTGCCGAATTCTACGCCTATTGTATGTGGACAATCGGCCATAACTACAGTAAATTTATAAGTAAGTGAAATCATAATCTCACAAATACTTACACTTCTTTTCTGTAAACTGGTGAAGTAAACATGATTTACCTACACCCATATCACCTATAATAATATATTTAAAAATATAGGAATAATTATATGGTCCTGCAGACATCTTCGTCTAAAAAAAAACCACATTGTGGAAAATTAACGTACTGACCGTGATGATTCAAAAACATGATTGTAAAAGACAACGAATTGACGGGGGATACAAGGAACAAGCCGTAAGATCAATTAAAGCAATGGTTCCCGTACCATTATCAAAACCAAGTAAACTTACCGCCTGTTTTACGAAATTTCTCCAAATAGTAGCGTATAAAGTAATTTTCCGTTAATAATACTTTTCCTGTGGGAGAACTAACCAGCCATTTTACGTTTTCATTTATATGACATCTATTATGACAACAGTTGTTGACTCAGAAGAATGGTATCCACAACGCTGTCGCTGTAGAAAGTTCAGATATCTACGTTCAGATGGCGATCACTGTCGCTACAAACTGACCAAGTATATGTATTATACAGCGTACAATGGTCCGCTTATTTTGTTGCCCCCTCACAACGGCTAAATCGATACTATCTTTCGCGTGACAAGGCCAAGTTCGGCAAATCAAAGCGTTTATCGGAAATACCCATCATCAACTAAAATAATACTACCACGCTCAGCACCTAATAATTTATTGAATCAGTTATTACAAAATTGACGGTTAATTATTAAATCTTCCCAATTATGGGGAAGCCTCCGGTTCAACAACACCACTACTTACAATGCTAGAATTAGTATCTGATTGACCTACTTTGTTTTACGTCGACATCCACGCTGTATAGCCTTTTCCCAAAATAGGCATCCACGTATTCATAAGTTTACCTTAGAAAAACCAAATAAAACGATTTATTTTCACGTATTCCGGCTCAAACCGGCGACTATTTGAACATCCGGGCGTAGAACAGGGCAATTCGCAATTATGAATTAATAAAATTATGAAGGCAACCTAAGAAATAATCAAGCCACGTTCTACAGTTTCACCTTTCAAAATGGTGCCAGCCTGTGCATCCCTAATAATGATAGCAAGGACTGTGGCGTAGTATGGTAAACAACACATAAGTATCGGCACCCTCCGCACCACACAAGTTTAATTTATTATATAATAATATAATAAATAGTCCAAACAAAAAGAGCGATAGAAACTAGATTCAAAGAACATATAAATTATCGCTACGGCCGATTGGACGCGTCGAGTGTGGCACAACATATAAATGAAACCGGGCATAGTATTAAATTAGAAGACTTAAAATTGACTAAAAACGTAACGTCGATTAAGATCCGGATCCAAAACTCTCCCGATACCCGGATCTACTATCTGGTACTCAGATTCGGATCCGTTATTCGGCTTTGCGATTGGCATTTGTTATACGACTCTTTGAACTCGGATTCGTTGTTAATCACGCATCCATAATTCACTATCCGGTTTTTCGGAGCCATATCTTCTATTTTGGAATAGTTTGTTTTTATTTCAAGTACTCTTGCATGAAAGACACAAATTATCGGACAACTGCGTAGAAGTATACATATTCATGGTACACGGAAAGAGTGTATTTTTTTAAAATCCGTGAACTCTGGAGTAATGTTGAATTTCAACGCGCAGAATTACTCTGCATTTCATATATCTGATAATTGTTGCAGCTATACTGTTTGTCGTCCTATTTGCAGGTTTACGCGATTTCGCACTACGAAACTACGATATTTATTACTTGCTTAAAAAAGTTATCAGAAAATGGGGGTGGATCCGTGTTATCTGGTAACAGGTTCGAATCCGAGGTTTCGTAAAAGGGATCCGGATCACAGGTTTCAAGTAATTGAAATTTCGGAGAACAAATTCGTTATCGAATAACGAATGCAGATTCGAGGTTTCGGATAGCGCCGGATAATATCAAAATCAAAATAGTGATTTTTCAAAATAGATCCCTCCATTTTACATTTTTCATTTTTTGGAGGGATGGACCTTAAAGAATACGACTAGCAAAATGAAGTCACTATATCGCAACTCCCACCGCACTTACGCAATACCATTGAACAAGTGGGATCTTAATCGCTTTTCTAAAAACAAATTATTTATTGAAAAAATATTAATGTTATAAAACATTGAACACAATATCGAATTAATATTTCTTTAATGCTTTTCTGATTAATGCTAAGCGTTGTTTATGCGTCTCTGTAGTTAAACTCCTCTTGTATGGTTTCAGTTCATCTGTTCCTAAACCTGGCACCCACATATTGAAATTTCGATCTAAAATTAAAAGTTTAGAATGCAAACAAAAAATTAGTTTTACGCACGTACTTATAAATTGTTGAACATCTTTCACTTCGATATTATTTACATGCCTATGTTTAGCTATTATGCTAGCACCATTTAAAACTCTATCTACAAATTCATCCACATAACTCAAAAGTATTTCTTCCACTTCATCTTCCATGTGTATATTAGGATCAATATCGCGTATCAGGTCTGCCATTCGTGTTTTCGTTAAAACCTGTAATTAGAAAAGGTGGTTAAAATTAATTTTTCACAGTTTGGACCAGGGATTCCCAATTCTTCTCTGGCATTGACCCCCTTCAAAAAATGGTATTAATTATATTAAATTAGCGACATAGGCCAACACTTACAGCGGACCTATTAAGCAGAGACAGGAAGTCTATTAGAACAATAGTGGACCTGCTAACAAGACACTGTATGCTCAAAAAGTATATGAGCAATCTGGCCCTGACGGAGGAAATAGCATGTAGATTCTGCCAAGGGTAGAAGGGACTGCTGAACTAAAGAGTACGACTCTCAGAAATGGGTTCGGAATACCCGAAAGCCAAAACCTATGTAGAGGACTCACTCACAAGGTTGCTAAATCTAGCAAAGAAAGCAAAGCTAATGCAATTGATGTAATGGGAGAAGAACCGTAATGGGTTTGAAAAGGTTGCAGGGGACAGGTCAAGAACCACTTCAGGTAGTAATCTAACCTAATGTACGCGATACGATCGATTAACGATTACAATTAGACTAGAATATCAAGATAAATTTAGAAAACAATTGATTACTAGAAAGTGTGATCGCTGTGCTCCACATATTGATATTTTTTTCAATATTTAGCCCAACATTGCTTAACACAATTCTTAAACCAACTTGCTCGAAAATATTCAACCTAAAACCTAAAACATGTTCCTGTTGGAAACTCCTATTTTAAACAATAAAATATTATTTTTATATTTATTGTATATTATCCTAAGATAAGTCGGCTTTAACCTTACATAACAAATAAATATATCTGAATAATATAAAGATATTCTTTATTCATTCTAAAATATTAGCATGACCTATTTTATCACAATCTAATATGCTCGGTTACTTACCTGTATTGATTCTGACGATGACTGGTTAGATTGAATGGCTTTAACTGGACTAGCACTTTGCACAGGTACTGTTTGTACCCCAACAAGGTTCGTTGCAGCTATTGGAATCGTTTCTACCACTACTCCAGACTTGATACCATTACTTTGATCTACTGTGCTATTTTGATGTGTGATAGCCGTTGCAATAGGTATTCCATTGTTGGAATTTACATTAGTCATTATTGCATGTGAGAGGGGAACCTGATTTATAACTATATTTTGTTGTTGTATAATGTTATTTGTAAGATTTGGCAATGACATCTGCAAAATAATAATTTGATTAATATATTTTGCAATAAATCTAATATATAATATCACCTTTTTCTGTTACAAAATTCACTTCACGAGAGTTATACCGTTTGGGACTATTGATTTGGTTAACTTCGTATAAATTTCACACTAACATTTTGTTAATTCAGTGTTAAATACTTAATATCGAGATGTAAAAATTTTGCAACAAGGAAAATATTCAACTACCAAATATACAAAGCGCAATTCTCACAATATCTTCAATGGCCCAATTGCCGTACTGACGAGTACACCACTCCACACTAATCCACACCATACATAATGGTACTCAACCGGTGGTGGGATACTATGTTACAGTGCCTCTCGTAACTGTACCGGAACTAGAAGTAAGGCCGACCTTTGAATTTTTGGGTAAACAATAATGATGATAATTTAAATTAATATTATCAAAAAGTGCCGCAATTGCGGCGTGAGTAACTTTTAATTTAGTTAGACTTCTATTAATTAACTTTCTATTAACAATAATGATTTGAGTAATGTTAATTAATTAATGCTTTCTTCATTTAACACCACAATGTTTGGTGTAATGTATCCAATAAAACGTTCTACTATAAGGAAGTGATCGATAATGATAGTAAGAACTGTGGCGTAGTATGGTAAACAACACATAAGCATGGGCACCCTCCGCATCACACAAGTTTAATTTATTATATAGTAATATATTCGGTCACCGGTTGATGATGAGGACCATTCGTGTCCTCGAAACGGCCGTCCCGGACTAATTATTATATTACTATATAATAATGATAGCAAGGACTGTGGCGTAGTATGGTAAACAACACAGAAGTATCGGCACCCTCCGAAAATGGGAGAAAGGTCGGGTATTTATAAAATTGAATGTAGTCACTGTAATAAAGCCTATATTGGTCAAACAAAAAGAGCGATAGAAACTAGATTCAAAGAACATATAAGAAATTATCGCTACGGCAGATTGGACGCGTCGAGTGTAGCACAACATATAAATGAAACCGGGCATAGTATTAAATTAGAAGACTTAAAATTGATTAAAAACGTAACGTCGCCGCGAGAATTAGATGCGTACGAGACATAAAAAGTAATAAAAATCTGATGAACAGAGAAAACGGACCGTTGTCGTATTCTGTCCTTTTTGACCTTTTGCAGTAGGCTGGCACTCGTTTATATATTTTGGCTCATAAAAGAGATCTTCCCGTCCATCTGGCCGTGTTGTTTTTCGCATGTCGTAGTTTAAGACGCGTAGAGGGTAGAATTAGGCACTTGTAAAATACAATATTTCTTCTCGGAAGAAGGGATAGTTCATGCATGTTATTTTTCGCACGTCGTAGCTTCAAGGCGTGCAGGAGGTAGAAATAGGCACTTGTAAAGAATATCTGTTCTAAGAAGTAGGGATAGTACATGCATGTTTAGTTTTAGAAAAAGTTTTTTCTCACATCATTCGGTCACCGGTTGATGATGAGGACCATTCGTGTCCTCGAAACGGCCATCCCGGACTAATTATTATATTACTATATAATAAATTAAGCTTGTGTGGTGCGGAGGGTGCCGATACTTATGTGTTGTTTAGAAGGAAGTGATTTAATTTTAACATTAAAGATTAACGTGAATCATTTTTCGTCAGTTAATAAATTGCTAATTGTTTCACATACGTCGAATATTAATTTAATAGTATTTTATTGTATTATCAAATAATATTTGATAATCGAAGGAGTAATCAAACCTAAGTTCCGCCACTGGCGAAACATCACGGCGAAACCGAGCGAAACGACACGCTGCTGAATTAAGGGGGAAAACGCCATATTTGTTGTTGAAAATCGACCTTATGACCTATTACTACAAGACGCTGCTTCTGTTACTCTAACCTAACTTCTCTGGTATCATGTATCACCTCATCACAAACATAACCTTCACTCAGACCTTATAGCTTAACATATAAAATAGTTTTTTTTTTAATTGAAACTATACAATACCATATTTTGCAGCAAGTACGAATTATGAACATTTATATGTTTGAAATATAATTAATTGTTTATGGTAGCAGGTATAAAGTATCAATTTACACGTCATTCTTAAAATCTCATTTGGTATTATCTAATATATTTTTATTAGTTATAGAAAATTTAAAAAAAAATTTATGTAAGAAGCGACCGTTTAAATAGCAACATTATGACAGGTATAAACGATGGATTTGTGCAGTGTCGACACTAAAATGTTATTTGTTTGTTTTAGAGTTGATTGCACCCATAATTCTTATAGTAGCCCTATTTGCAATTAATGCTGTTGTTCTCTTTTTCATATTGCGACATAGGAGAAGGTATGTGTTGGTAGTTATATACAGATTAAATATTTAATGTTGAGCTCGCCATATGTGCTTGTATTCAATGGATTAAAGAGCCATGGTGTTACAATAGTGAACGGATTGCTTACTCCACCAGAGTTATTTATAGACGAATGATACAACAGCTATATTGCCTGACCAAATACACATCTTTATACTATAAAATGCATATTAGGCTTTAGAACTTCGAATGGATTGTTATTTTATATATATTCAAAAATCTTATATCTCGATCAGAAATATATGTTTACAGTAGAATTTGAAAATAATTCAAATTTCTTGTTTGATCAGTGGCAGTTCGCCTAGGGTGGAAGGGTAAACATTATATGCCCAGACATAATGCAGTTTTAAGAACGTTCAACAGATTTTAAATCGAAGGGTATAAAAAACTTAATGAAATATCCATTTTGTTAAAAAAAATAAGCGCTCCCAATACATGCAATCTCAATGTTTCAATTAATATATTACGACTTTCCATACAAATACCATCTAAATATAGAATTAAATAAAGAATTGCCAGCCAGGGGATGATCTAATTGTTTGCTAATTTCCGACGTAATTGTAGATGTC
Source organism: Marronus borbonicus (assembly GCA_902655005.2). Taxonomy (NCBI): domain Eukaryota; kingdom Metazoa; phylum Arthropoda; class Insecta; order Coleoptera; family Scarabaeidae; genus Marronus; species Marronus borbonicus. The sequence goes on along the minus strand of LR737380.1, from coordinate 36,868,226 downwards.
ACAGTAATGCCGTTCAGTGGAAAAAGGAGATTACTATCGTTGTGGAGTCTCTGAGGCTCTAACAGTAAACCTACTGTGTGGAAATATTCCCGATCTGGCCAGCTAAGGGCTAATTAGGAGGCTACATGTTTCTCTAAATGTTGTTTTTGAAAATTGAAATTAAACTTTAGCAATTTCAAAAAAAGAAATACTTTTCCAACATGTAGTGCTTTTCCTAGCACTCACGTAATTTTTATTCTAATATTATAGTCCAGTATTCTCTCTTTTTTTCAGGAAAGCAAACGAGCCTACATGCACAGAAGAAGAACTGAAAACTTTTTCCATAATAAACAATGGTAATCAAATAGCTTGACATAAACTTCATAAGTCACGTTTTCTCCTCTTACTTAATATTTGTATTACGTGATAATTACAATAAATCTTTTTATCGTTACCGATTTGCGATTTTTAGATAATTATATAGGATTAGTTACATAAAAAGAAAACTTACATAAAATCTTTATTAATAATTGTACACAATATTAAAAATATTTTTGTAGAGGTTCTCCTAGAATTTTTTCAAGTTCTTGTACAGTCTTTTGACATGTCCTTTCTACATCTTGATTCTCATCTTCAAATAGTTCCGCTAGGAATGGTATGGTTTCTGGCAGAAGGGGTAAAAAATCCGTCCCCAACTTGTTTGCAAATTGCAAAACACATTTCAGCGCTAAAATTCTAATAGTTGACGATGAATGCCTCATTTTTAATAATATTTGATAATTTAACTGTTTCCAATAAGTGTCGTCGCATGAAGCAATTCCGAAATGTATTATGCATGGAATTACTAAATTTTCAGCTCTTGAAATGAAAACATCTTGGCCTCCCAAAGTATTTTCTAACTGATCAATAATTGGTTGCATAAGTAAGTCGAACTTTTCTTTATTAAGGAACTTTCCATTATCATACAAAAATACGGTATGCAATGTTTTTAAAACAAGTTCCAATAAATATAATGATTTTTCTTCATCTTTGCAGTATGGTTCTTGTTGCTTAATAATGTTGCACGAATCCAATACGAGAGCAACATTGTTTAAGATATGCCCGGCAAATAAGACGAATAGGTTTTTCAAACAGTCGGCAACATTACTTGAAAGAGCATAAAATGTAATTAAACGTTCCCCGTTGGTTTCTTGACGTACGGCCCAATCATAAATTTTGTAATATAATGGTCGAAAAGCAGACTCGGAAAGTTTTAGAATAAAATTAGCTGCAGCGTTTATAATTTCTTTCTCAATTTCATTTGTTTCTAAAAATTGTGTTAATTGATCTGATCGGAAACGTAATGCATTCAAGAAAGATGTAGTTAAATCTAATGTATTTGCTTGAACTTCATATGTCGATAGATGAAATAATTTTTCGGTTAAAACATTCATTAATGGACCTATACATCTGTAATTCTTATCTTCTACCAATTGGTTGTATGTTTTGCTAATAGCAGGAAACAATGTTCGAGCAGGAATTAAAAGCGCGATTTTTTCCTTCACGTGTTCTAATTTTCCGATGATTGTCTTTAATTTTCCATCGTTGGATTTTCTCCATTTGCTCAACATAAAGGATATTTCATATAATAAACTTTCCAAATACGAACTTAAAAATAATGGTAGAGATTCTAAAATTTTTAACACCGCAGTTATTGTACTAAGTATTAATAGATCCGGATATTCATGTTCTCTACTAACTTTTAATATCTTGATCAGCATCGGCATAAACTTACTTAAATTTGAAATGGAATGTGCCTTTAAATGATCGCACAACTCCGCCAAACATAACACCGCTGAAGCCAAAACGTTTCCTTGAACCTTATAAATTTTAATAAAACTAACTAAATAATTAAGAACATCTACAAATTTTTCTACATTTTGTTTAGCAAAAAGTCTAATAAAAAGTTTCAATGACAAAAAAGCGGTTTGAACTGTAACTTGATTCTCATCTTTTTCGCCTTGCCTTATAACATTTAACAAAGATGGTATCATAGCGCAGACTTCAACTTCGGTGCAATCGCGGAAAAATTCTAAATCTTGTAGTTTGGTATTCAACAGTTCCAAAGATCTCCTGCGAATATTTTCTAAACTATGCGTTGTCAAACCTTGAACAACCAGCAAGAACATACTTGGTGTTAGTAATCCATTAATACTGTCCAATGTATCATAACTATGATGAAGTATCGTTTTCCAATAGCGACTTTGAGATGTATCATTCGTTCTATCCGCTATTTTAGCAATTGCTTGAATATACGATAAAGTACTAATAATCATACTTTTATACATTACCTCCAAACGCTGTTGATTTTCTTTACTTAAGCTAACTATAATAGAAATGAACTCTGGCGATGATAATAAACTTGGTATGTATGTAATAATTGCATATTTATAGTGCCTATATTGCTTGGAAGTATAATGTGTAATATCGAGAGATAAATCAATTTTGGCAATATCGTTTATTCTTTCGGGCAACTTTTGTAAAAATGAAATTAGTTTTACGCACGTTTCAATTACAATGTTGGCAGCAAATTTTCTACAAATATCTGCTGCAATATCTGACCGTTTTATTATCGACGCACTTTTAGTTTTATTTGTTTTATCTTTTTCTTTTTCACCATCTAAGATATCTACTTCTAACATAAGTAATACAAATAGATACAAGCTATCGTTAGCGCCAAGTTTTTCCAATAAATTTTGATAAAGTGTCATTCGGCGATGTTCTGGTACATCGGGTACAGCGTCTACAAATACCCTTATAACGTGTACTATACCAGCTAATGAATTATCGTCAACCAGAATTGGTATAATCGTATCTATAATTTTAGTAATTATTTGAAAGCTGTAAGCGTCGTCGTGCCTTAACATAGATGATCCTACGAAAGTAAAAATACTGATCATGTGATGCAGCACTTGCTTCGGGGCAAAGTTTGCAGTGTACGCTAATACAAGGAGTGCATGGTGATGGGTTTGAGGATTTGGAGATGTGCGGATGCACTGGACTAATACTTCAACATTGAGAAGACTTTCTGGAAGATGTTCCTGTTCCAATTTAGTACAACAGTTAAGCAATGTTGATAGAAGCAACTGTTTTGGATATTCAACGTTAGACTGCTCGTCAAATTCCAGGCATTTTTTCAAAATATTAAAAACAAATGGAATCAGCGACTCAGGATTGCGAATTTTCTTTTTGTCTTGTAAACATTCCAGAGCAACGATTCCTTTTTTCCACTCTAAACTTTCTAGAATATCTATTGTCGGTACGCGGCTTACGCGCCTTTTCTTTTTGATAGTATCAATCCTTGGTTGAAGAATGTCGTGCATTGTTGATAATTGTTGCATAATTAAATTAGCATCTAAATCCAGGTGTTTAAAAAGCTTTCTAACGGCAACTACGACGTCCGAATTTAAAGTAGTTGTAGCAAGTTCGACGATATTATTTAAAACAACAGTTTGTGCGTCATTCGTGAAATTACTATACACATGCTGTATATGTTGAATACACAAAATTGAAAGGGTCACGTTAATATTGGCAAATTTAATTGTCAGAGAATCAGCTCGAAGGGCAGTTTCTACCATCTTATAACGAATTGAGTTGAAAAACATCTCTGATACATTATCTGCGTTTAACGATGTCAAGATACTGTATAAAAATATAGACGTCTGTTCATCCAACACACCTTCTTTCTTCTCATTTAGTAACTCTATGGCGAACTCCGACAGATTATCGTACACTTCAGCATCTTCTATTGACACTAATATATTCGCTAGGCATTGTCTTAAATATAATGAATAGTGTTTGTTATTAACCAGTTTAACTAGATTAGTCACTAAAAGCCTTACACGTTCTATCTGTAATGTACTCATAATAACTGATATTTGTCTATCATCCAAAATAATCTCTTCTTTACAATCCAAAATATTTTTTAAAAGAATATTGTAATCAGGTTCAAACGTCACACTCGAGTTTGCTAGGATTGAATGGACAATTATCATTGTTGCAGTTCTAATTTCTTTACATTTATGCGACATAGCTATTAATAAATACGCTACGATTGTAGTTGGCTCAGTAAATAAAGATTTCTTGGTGGTTGCGTTTATTAACGCATTCACAATACGTATGCTTCGTAGCCGTAAGGATTCGGTAATATCAGTCGAAGTAGTAAAGGAAATATTTAAAAGGAATATTATTTTTGACTGAAGATTTGAAAAGAAGCGGTTCAAAAAATTTTTCAATGCACGAGCGTATAGTACTGCGCCATCATATGCGTTAGTGCAAGCGCCCGACATCAATATGTTTATTAATGGTATAAAAAAGGTTTTTGTAATACTCATACTTGATAAATCACACGATTCCAAATTTTGTAAAGGAATTTCTGTCTTTTTAATTAAAATATCAATGCAACGAAACATGCATTCTATAGGCAATTTATGTTGTTTCAATAATAGCAAATAATTTCTCATTTTACCATCCGTCTTTGTTTCACTTATAACGGATTTATCTATACTAGCGTCAAGCAATTTGAGAACAAGAAGACTTATATCGCTGGAAACATTCTCAGGCAGCATTTGACATACCAATATACCAACGATGTATTTTGAAATAATACTTTCATTCCGATTTAAATTATTTTTAAGTATTTCCGCTAGCTCGCTAATATTTAACCGAAGTGATTCGAAACCATTGCAAATTATATCAAAAAAAGTTGTATAGTCGGTTGCTTTCTTTAACATTTCTGGATCAAATGTCTTGAAGTACTTAGAATTTGCGAAATAGTAAGAATTAACTATTAATAATGCTTTGTTCATGTCCGCATGTTTAACTGGTAGAAGAACTGGTAATATTGCTATAAAAACCTTTGTATTATTTTCGTTTGACATGCTGCATAAAATACTGAGTGTGGGATAGATGATTTGATGCCACTTGCTCCTTTCCCCCTTTTTCAATAATTTAATTAATATATCAGTTAAAATAGTTGTTTCTATTATTTGCGGCAGTAGCTTCTTTGATCGATTTAAAATCTCACACACAACATCTGGATCTTCATCGTTTAACTTCGTTAGAACTAAGTTTCTTAAAAATTCCTGCTCTCTGTCCTTTAAATTCGTATAAATTTTGATGTAATGTTTTATTGTTACCCGCCTGATACCCGGTACAGGATGATACAGTTTATGAAAAAGGTCGACATTTTTCTCTACATCTTCACAATTCACAATCAATTTTCGTAAACACTTTTCGGTTTTCGACATTTTTCCGTTTGGGTCGATTTTCAAAATTCTGCTTACTTCTTTGTCAAATGCTTGTGGATACTGAGTTTCAATTATTGACATAATGTTTTTGAGCCACTGTTGAACATCGTCATTTACATTTTTCCTATTTGTCACATATCCTTCTACAATAATGCTGTAACAAAAATACATATCTTTACATTTAAATAACATACAAGAAGTAAGAATGTTGTTGTTGTTATTGGCGTTGGTGTTGTGCCACAGTTAACGCCTCCAAGGCTGATTAATAAATACGGCAACGCAATTATGCAAGCAACAGACAGCGTTTAAGTATAGCAGACTATTTTTTTTTGGATTTCCGAGGTCGGTTAGTGACACAAGAAATAATTCTATAAAAATGTCGATCATAACTATGAATGCTACTTTCTCAAAAATATAATATTTAAAACATATTTAAACAAAGAACAGTTTCCTTTCAAACAAACAAACAAATAAATACGTAACAACGTAGTGCTCGAGAATACGCTATTAATTGTCGGTAACATATTCATACTGCTGTAGATGCATGCATATGTCCCACTATGCCAACGTACGAAAATGTCTTAAGCCTGGTTAGGATTCATAAGTTAAGAAAATATAATGAAGATACAAAATATCACAGATATTTACCATCAATATTGAGTGAAAATGTTCACATATTCGTTAAAGAAAATTTACATGTCAAGGATGTTACTTTTAATTCCAAACGCTACATACCTTATCAGTTGAGAGATAAATGAATCCTCCAGTTGTATATCATTTAATAATGCAAATACGAATTGATGAACTTCATTACGTTCTTGTTCAACTAGACTGCATTCAATGACTCGTCTGAACAACACCGTCAACAATGGATTAAGAAAATTCTTTGTACAATTCAAGCGTCCTAGAACTTTCGTTATCCATAATGAGTTTGCGCAGTTTTTTACTGCAAACTCGGACATTTCAGAAAATTGCGTTTGGGTCTGATATAAGATTGCTAGTAAAAACACCGCTTCGGTTCTCAAATGTTCTACCGGAAACAGTGAAATGTTGTCAATGCATTTATTCAATAGCTTTGCAGTCAGTTTAGTCTTGGACAATATCTTCGCTGTAATAATATAACAGCCAGCACAAAAGTCGCCTATTAATGATCTCTGACCCTTCAATACTATACTCAGGATTTGAGTTATGTGTGTTTCGTTTACTTCGACTGAATATTCTAATGCTCCCGTAACTATCATGCAATATAAATTAATTAGAATTGATGCATTATGTGGTTGGTTATGTTCGTTTATAGCTTCCACTACAAATTCTCCTATTTCTCTTAGAAAGTGAGGATTTTTAGCAGCATATTGATATAATACACTCTTTGGTAAATGTACACCAGCCCTTTGCGTCTTCTTCAACCAAAGAAAATCATCGTTGATATCCTTAATTCTTATCAATTGAAGGGCACGTATAAATATATTTGCTTCATGATACGGCAGTATTAACATCAAAAAGTCCTTTTTATTGTACTCATGAACATGATACCGATAAATAAGCCATTCTAGAGCTTTATGGGCACATGTCAGCGAAAGGTATGGAGATAATATTATCATAAATTTTCTAATCTGTCTATTCAACCTTTCATTAGCAGTTGTATTCTGAATTGATCTTTCAAATTGCTTAGATGTTGCATGAAATAATGTATTCTGAAACGGAGTAAATATGGGACATTTTAATTTCAGTTCTTCAAAACCTTCCACTCCGATTTGATAAAAAGCTTCTCTAGATATTTCAGCAGCTTGCTTTTCATCGAATAGAAAAGATGCTCTTTTCTTGTCCTGCTTTAATGGATTTGTTTGGGGAACCGCGAGCCTTTGCAGTTGTTCAGCTAATGACGTTGCCATTTCTTACGAATATCACCAACAGATTACCGTATTTAGGCACAACTTTAATATCACCTGCACAAAACACACAATAATTAGTACAACAATAGTAAAAATGTTACAATTTACATGTTGTCATTATATTACGGAAGCATAACACTAAAAAAACTATCTTGTAAGGTATACTTAAAAGTGTTTATCATTCGAGAAATAACGAAATACATAGACATGTAATAAAAAAACAATTACTACTCTTATTCGTATATAATAAATAAAAAAGCTCACCAAAACGTTATTTAATTATATTTTGGGTAACATCTAATTACTCATACTTGACTTGAAATTCAGTTTTCAAACGCACAAATAAAACCAATGTAGAATTATATACCCACCAGCACAAAAATAACAAAATTTACACGTGTAATATAGCTAAATGTAACAAGAGTACATACAATCTATAGAGATGAACCAACATAACCTTTAAACATGCTGAACATGTTCAAAGATAATAGAGTCCATGTGGAATCTGCAGGGATAGGTATGGCCAACCCTGGAATCCGAAAGCCCACTAAAAATATTTTTGGGGTAGAAACAAGTTTACTAGAAAATCAAATGTTTTATTTTTACTCTACATTATATTTATCAATGTATTGCTCTTTCACATGGAGCTATATTAAAACGCTTTAATTTCTAAACAACTTTATAAACCTTTATATCATCCGTTACAAATTCGCTCATTGCTATAGAAGACGCATAGATACTAGCCCATCCATAAAACCTTCAGACTCCGAGGGGAATCCCATCTTGGTATTATTATTAAAGTTCGCCACTTTGCGAAATTAGCAGAGACTAGACAGACTCGTGTTTATTCGTCTCATGAGAATGGGTTCGCGTTACCTACCGGCTTTTCGGAGAGTCGATAAAACCCGAGTCTGTCTAGTCTCTGCTAATTTCGTGAAGGGCTCGCAAAGTGGCGAACTAGTTATTACTTATGCCTATATTTATATTATTTCATTTTTGAATATCATTTAAAGCAAGTGTTTCGGTAAATGATTTTTAATTTCCGCCTGTGCTGTAACTGCTTTCGACACGTCCCAAGATGTTGCATTATCAAGACCCGCCTGTACCGGATTGCAAAAAAAATTAGATGAGAAGTTGATGTCACAAATTTTGTTTTAGAACGACAACGAATAAAGTCGTGACAGGATATACAGGACAATCGAAAATACCTCGATCATTATCTTCGTCACCACCAGCTGCCACTGGTCACAGCCAAAACAAAAAGACTATCGTGTTATTTCTTGTTTAATTGCGTAGTTCTAGAGCACTCGGAGCATGCTCGAAGCGGGAGTTCCATTGAAAAACTTAGAACAATAATTTGTGTTCCATTGGTAAGGTCAGAGCAGCTCGGAATACTTTTTATCAGGGAAAGGAGTCGGTAAAGGCAATTATCACCGCTGTACTTAATATTTTGTAATAAAACATGCCATGTAAAATCGCTCAGCGCAGGAATTGTACGTTCCCTAGATCCTGAACTTTCGAACTAGAATTTCAAGCTCTAAGACGAGTGGAATAGGTACACTATAAGATAAAAAAACTGACACCGAAAATGCAATTAAACTGCCTATTCCTAAGAAACGGAATTCCATGTAATCAAAAAATATAATGCTAAGATAGCTTAGCTTCCTCATGGTATTAATGGAATAATTCACGGCAAACGCAACAAAAAGAGAGAAAAAAATTACACTAACACACGGACATGTTTCTGCCTACCCGGCGTCATCAGCGTGGTTTCGAGAGTAATTTTTTATCTCCACTCTACTCTCGAAGCCACCCTCATGACGCCGGGTAGGCAGAAACATGTGCGTATGTTAGTGTAATTTTTTTCTCTTTTTGTTGCGTTTGCCGTGAATTATTCCATTAATACCATGAGGAAGCTAAGCTATCTTAGCATTATATTTTTTGATTATTGTTAGGCATTTTCTGATGTGTTCAGAATTCCATGTGTTTTTCTTTTTACGTCTTTTACCGTTCAAAAGTGGTTAATATTGAGGGGAGGATACTTTAGAACCTCACTGTATATATTTCCTTAATATTTGCTAAGTGCATGAAGTGTAGACTGGGACTAATAATTTACGATTTCTTAAAAAAAAACACGGTCCTTTTAAAAGCTGATTGCCATTTCTTCAAGCAGCGAATAAAGAATTACAATGAATGGCACTCTGAATTCTTACATGCATTGATGTTTCATACTCTTTTTGCGAGAGCATCCCACCTCCATTTTCAAGCCAGGTACTAGCAAAAACAACGCATAGAATCTGTATACATTTCTTTGCCTCATTTAGTAGTTCGTTTGTATCCGAAAAGTTAACGTTCATTCTGGTTTGTTTAATTCCCGTATAACACCTTCCTTTCATAATGTCTGGAGAAATTAGAAATACAGTAGAAGAAATTACTATCGAACCGGAATCCTCTAACAGAAGCGATGAACACTTTCAGTCTATGAAGAAGGTAAAAATATCCAAATCATTATAAGGCACTTATAAAGTGGCAAACGTATTTTTAGATATTTACTTGCGAACTATGCAACGTGCAAGTAACAAGCAACAATGTTTTGCGAAGACATAAAGAAGGAAGGAGACACACTATGAGAGAGGAAAGACAAGGGAAAACATTCCAGTGTGATTTATGTAAAATTATTGCTAATAGTCAAAGTCAATTAGACGCACATCTTAGAAGTATGTATGTTTCTGTGTTATTACTTCATTCGTGGTGCCTCACGACGATGGTCGGTTAAAATACTAATTTGGCAGTCTTGACGTATAGGGCTTTACCAAAATAGGGTAAATGACATACAGGGTGATAAAAAGTTATGGGAAACTACATTTTATTTTTCTTTACCAATTCTTATCTACGTCTGTACTTATATATAAGGAGGCAACACTTGTCAACAATTACTCTATGTAGAACGAATAATTTCAAAGTTATTCAATAAAGCACCAAGATAAGTATCTAAGAGAGAACAAATTAATATCGCCGGTGATTCTCCGTATACTTTTAACCGACGATTGTCGTAAGGCGTATGTTGAATTGGGATTTGTTTCTTAAATTGTTGTTACAAATATATAAATAACTTAAGTATTGGGAAAATAACCTTAAATTATTTAAATTAAAGTAGGGGTCATGTAGGGCAGTGCGAAATTAGCGCAACGCGAAACTGTATACATGTCAAACTTGAACATTATTTTGTGCATTTGTTCTTGAACTTGTATATCATGGTTACTGTAGGAACTACTAATAAACATACCATGCAACGTTTCAGTATGATTCCCTGCATTGCAAAAGCAATTATTAATATAAATAAATAAATTTGTTAGATTATGGCGCGAAATTAGTGTAACGCGATTGATAGAAAGATTAGTCAAAATGAACCCTAAAAGCCGATATGGAAAAATACATATTTTCTTCAGTGCATATTAATTCTTTAATGAAATACACAAGCAAGTCCATTAACCGTCATGTATGTAATGAAAAATTTTAAAATGGCTCTCCTGAAAAGTTAAGGTATTTTACTATGTTTCACTTCTCCATCGACGGACCGAAATCATTGGTCGTTGCAGTAATTTCGGGCTGCTCTCTGTGAATGCAACCTAAGCAAAATTCAGTATTTAATGTGTGATAATAATAATAGTTACGTATGTCCCTCTGTATTTTTGAGTTTTCCTGAACTTTCCCAAACTTAAAAAGAAAAAAAGTTGACTCCGAGACTAAAATAAATGGCATTCAATAATAATAAATGAATCTAATATAACGTACAACCAAATCACCACCAGATCATACTTTAAAATCTTTTTCCTAAAGAAGATTTCTGTTGGAAGTTCTGGAAATAAAGGATATAATATTCGCTACAAAAAAAAAATAATTTTTATTTCCGGTATTGTCAACTTGAATTGTTTGCGAACTTTAATAATTTTTGCTTGATGACCTTCTAAATGTTGTTTCTGTAATTGTCAGTAAAATCCCGGCTATTGCTTTTGCTAACCTATGTATAATAACTTTTAGCAATTTTACGTTTAATGCGTCTAATTTACTTTATTTCCCATATTATGCATTTTGCTGCACCTCAAGCAAGAGTAATTGAAGATGATGAAAGAATGCTAATAAGCAGCGCAAAACAGAATATTGTGCAGGGTAGCTTTAGTGAGCATTAAAATATATTCTTCACATTAAATATGAGACTTCAAAAACCGTCAAAGGTTGTCTATAAGTTTGGAATTCTTTATAATTTATTCCTTTAAAGCAACTGCCATAGCGGAGTTTGTTTTTCTTTTTTTTCTGGCAAGCATAAATTATGCCTTGGAGGAAAACAATTGTCGCTAATTATTGTTACCTGAATTTTAAGCGGAAATTTTGAAATATTCTATATATCCTTTCCTGGAAAAAATAAATCAATGTTTCGAACAAAAATACGTACTATAATAGATATTCATCACAATTTAGAAGAATAATGATAGCAGGGACTGTGGCGTAGTATGGTAAACAACACATAAGTATCGGCACCCTCCGCACCACACAAGTTTAATTTATTATATAGTAATATTTAGTTAGTTTAGTTCTTTACAATTTAATTGAACAAAATGCCTTTATATGCTAAAAAGAATAGTTCATTTGTTTTATTTTCACAGGCTCCAAACACAACGCGCGGTTACTAAAAAAAGAAAATGCTAGTCAAATGATGAAGAAAGGTGTTTGGATTATTGTATTCGGAATTATTTGTATATTTATTAATTTACTTCTATTATTTAAGTATATAAATAAGGTGCTGTAAATGGACAAACTATTAATTCTTTTTAATAATGCTAATATTTTGAACCTTCCAAAACTATTAGTAGATATAAATAATTATAATAATACAAACATAGGTATGTTTGTAATAAAAATTCTATCTATGAATTCTCTAGAAAGAATATTTTATTACTCAACTATTTTATAACATAAGTTATTCTACTGTATATATGTAACATATATTATAATCACTAATTATTGTTATGTTCCACTTTCCATCAATAAACAAAAACGTGGATATACTATACATAAAGTGATTATATATTAAATGATAGCATTCACTTCTAAGACTCATCAATTTATTTGTACATTATATTTGGGTCTATTATCGCATATATTTATAGTTATTTTATTTGATAGTGTGTTAATTATTTATTATTTAATGCTGTTCATTATTATATACTTGATTATACAAACCGTGTACCTTTTGTTTAAATAAATTGTTTACGATACTGAATTTATAGCATTATACTAGACAATAACCTACAATAATGTATATTATTTGTTCCAACTAAGGGCGGATTCATATCGATGCTGTGGAGTTATAAAGCAAAACGTTATGAAAAAAAAGAATTATCTGAAGATTAAATAGAAAACCTACTACGTTCGATTGAAAAATTAGATTTAGTAGATAATGTACAGAAATATAAATATTTTTTGTAACCTTTTATACATACAATATATTGAAAAAGCTGCATCCTCACCTCGATAACCTTAGCGACACTGTAAAAAAAATAAACAATTATCAATCGTGCGTTCTTCCCTGTTTCATATATTGTTCAGAGATCAGAGTCCCGTGTTTGCATATTATTTAATTGGGTATCATGCAGATATGGGGTACATAACTTTGTTTGATACACGATGCACAATTTGTGTGACATTCAGTATTCCTAATTTAGAAAAAGATCTTTTATCACTCATTTTATTGTTATAATTTTTACGGTCAAAACAAAGAGTGATTTGTTCCATTCACACCTGTAAATATTCGACAAATTTACATATCAATACAAAACAAACATTAAAAACATTTACATTCCATCTTCCAGAATTTTGGAAGTGTTAAAGCAATAAGTACTGTATTACTTTCACTATTACAACTACAGAGTATTATTATAGTAGCGCAAGTTTTGCATCGAATGAAGACAAAATATAGGTAGTTAAATAAATTTCAAAGGGGACTTCGCCTGATATAAATATATTTAATAGATAAAAATAAAATTACTTAAATTACAGTTTGTCATAAGTTACAAGCCTCCGCCGCTACGTTCTACTGTAATTTTTTTCTTCAGTAATTCACGTTCATGTCGTGCTTCTTCCAATTCTGCCATTCGCGCAAATCGAGAATAAGTTACGTGACCAGATTTTATCGCTGACATCATCTGAAATGCGTAAACGTAAATTGTAAATTACGTAAACTGACGAATATAACAAATAGAAAAAAGTCAAATGTTACTACTAGTGTTGTATATATTTAGATCTTGAGTTAAAGTCTATTGTGCTTCTATTGTGGAACATAAGATCAAAATTATAAAAGGCATTGGCGTGTCAATAATGTGTTAAGGGAATTGTGCGAGAAAACAAAAAACGGGAATCGGCGGGTATTTCAGCATCTTCCAAAACGATTATGTAAGTAAGTAGATCTTCAGGCGCATGAATATTACGAAAGAAATTATTTAGGTACAACAGTCATTTAATAATAATGATGCAAGTTATCAACATCCAACATGTGCGGATGAAAGTATCTAATTAAAGAGATTCCAACCACTGAAAACATCGACATTAATCGCTGTTGAAGCACATCACACGACAAAACACGCGTCTGCACATAGTGGATGTTGGTAGTTCGTATCATTACTATGAATTGGCGTGATGTCACTAGCCGAAGCCTGCTATCCTTGCAGAACGTAACTTGCTCACTTTTGTAGAGGTCGATATAGCCATTAATCTCAATGTTTTCAGTGATAAGAGCATCTTTATCGTTAAGGGAAGGTAATTGGATATTACCGATTAAATACAGTCTTTAAATTGATAATCTCATTCGCACATGTAGCCTTTTAATAAATGAAGTAACCAAATAAATGCTAGTGTGTTTGCTTGTATGCTTTCATCGACACCCTGCATCAATATTACCTTGCAGAAGCTCTTTGGTTCTTTACGGACGTACAGTTGGTAAACAAATTTGCACGTCGTCCAAAGCAGGAAACATTGTTTTGTGTGACTATATATTTTCAAGAAAATCGGTTCATGTCACGAAAGAAGGGCGCTATAATAATAGTTTAAATTTTCAAAAAAGGAACAGCCATACTGAGATAAAAGCCTAACTATAGTTTACTCAACAATTTCTAGTTTTAGGTAGTGTGTTAATGTTACATAAAAACATTAAATTTGAATCAATCATATCTGTTGGACATGATTTGTTGAATGAAATATCAAACTGGTGATTATTGGTGTTAATTGGTATCGTTTTGTCAAGTTTGCTGAAATGATGGGATATTCTTTTAAAATCATTTTTAAGGAATAATCCATGCTCAAGAAAAAGACAAAGCTCTTTACACGCATTTGCATGCCGCAAACCTGTAAATATTCGTCCAATTCAACTTGACCGTTCATGTTTGTGTCTATCTCTTTCAATATCTCGTGAAGTTCCTCCCCGGGTACATCAGTACCATCATCACGCTAGAAAAAGTAAATCGTTAGATATGTTTGTAAGACTCACCTGCAAATAATCTGAGAGCTCCAACTGTCCGTTATAACATGTATCAATTTCGTTTAAGATGTTGTGCATCTCGTCATTTGTCAAATGCAAACCTGATGACTAAATAAGAATAATCAACGACTTGCAAAACAAAAATAAAAAAATGTAAATAACACGAATATTAAAGTTTAAGCAATCCTTGTAGTTGACATTTTCTACTGTAAGTTTTTAAAAATAGATTTTTATATGTATTAGTTCCTATAAGAAAGGTATCGTATATATATAATTTTTATATTAAAAGAAGTTTTTCTGTTAAAGGATATTTACAAAAATTAAATTAAATATCTGATTACTTACCTTTAAACTCCTTCGAATATCATTAATAGACACATATCCCTTACGATCCTTATCGATAATCTGAAATCTTTTGATGTACGTTTGAATTTCCTCTTTACTTAAGTTAATTGGTATTTTCTCTTTACTGGCGCGATTCATCATCTGGCCCATTTCATACTGAAGATATTCCATAGCTTTCTTATATTGTTTATCCCTTTCAGCTTCTGACCATTTCAATTCTTCGGCCATTATACTTAGTATTTCTGGTAAAGCTTCTTGTGCAGCTTGGACGTTTAAGAACGAAATTCTTAATCTTCTACCAATCATATCGACTGCTGTTAAAGCATATTCTTTGATTCCATATCTTACTTCGGCATCAATATATGGAAATTCAGGATGAACTTTTTTTCCAATAATTGGCCATCTTTTACCTAAATGATAATAAAACGTTTATTAATAACAGTTAAAATATTTATTATACAGTGGGCGCAAAAATGATGGAATAAAATACAAAAATTTTGACGAGATTGATTTTAGAAAAATGCCTGGTCACTTTTTAATCTTAATTTAGCATATTTTAAACATAAGAGTCGTTATATGTCGGCGAACGGTTTAGCAACAAGTTATCCAGGTCACTAGAGACAATGTATTAAAGGATTTTATATCCGTCTTTATTTTGACATCTATTTTGATAAATAGTTGGTAAGTTTGTGAGTTGATTTCTTTCTTCTACGTTAATTGTCATTTTGGAACGTTAGGAGCCAATAGCATACAAAACATTTACCCCAGGCTGTTTTTGTGGGATTTAGCTGAATTCAGAATACTCATGATGTGAAAATGGTACTAAACAATATATAAAATTTGGGCTGTACGAGGATGGATTGTTAAGAAAATATTAAATTTATTCCGCTCACTCGTCGTGTAATTTCAACTTTGATAATTCACAACCAAATTATTTCAACGCAAAACAGCCACGCGAACCTACATTTAAACCCTTTCAAGCATGTAACTAACAATAATTTCGTTTGTGGGTAATTATTGAAAGCCGGATGTTTCGGATATTCCAAATGGAAATTATGCCAATACCTGTTAGCGATGCCATCTTTGCTACTGCAAATGCGCGGTCGCCAAAAGAATTGGCTAAATGTTGTGCTACTTCAAATTCTAGACCAAAATCTTGTACCAGCCGAATGTACATGGTTGGAGTCCAATTATCCGCACCCTCCAATTTCAATCCTTTCGTTTGGCATTTCTCGTGCAACGGTTCTAAATTGCATGCTAAAACAAAGCGTTTGTTAGTTATTATTTGTGCAAATGCCTAAATAAGTTCTTCCTTTAAAGCCAACTGACCTAAAACATTTTGACACGTCTGATATGATACGTTAATTGTATTCAGCATATGAAATTGCTTTCAACAATTAAGTGGATAGCCAACAAGAAACCTTGACTTGTGTTTTTATTAATTAATAATTTAAGAGAAAATCTAACACCTTGTTGTCATAAAGTTCTTAAATAAATAAGGAAAGCCTTCTCAAACAATTTTGGAAAAGATATCTTCAATTTTCCGCTAGGAAAAGATGGTGTATAGGTGGCGTAGTTTAGTTAGGCAAGGCATAGAATTACTTGGAGATAGTCCATAGTCTGGGCGGCCCTATAGAAACCTACAAAATTGAAAATTTGATACCGGAAGATGCTCTTCTCAAGAAGAAATAGCTTCTAGGGATTCTTACGCCGCAACAAAAATATGTTCGTCTGAGTTTTTGAAGTTTTGAAGCAACGACACGAATGAAGTACTGCATCAGATAGTTGTTGGAAATTAAACTTGCGTTTATCACTGTAAAACAGGCGAGTACACCACCGTTAAAAATATTGTAGGTGTCTCAGTCAGTCAGCCGAGAAACCCGTGGCGACACTGAGAGAACCCTACTCTTCGACTAACAGAAATAAGTAGTTTATTCAATATACAAAGTGTTCCATTTGAGAAAATAGAAACAGTATGCATTAAACATGACAACGATTTCGATGACCACCTGTAGACACTAATTGATATACAACATTCTTCAATATCTTACCAAAAACTCCAAGAAATACACAATTGAATAACATTTGAATCGCTACTTTAATGTGCGAGGCGTTTAAGGTAACGGTCGTTAAAGAAAAATCTGGGAAAACCCTAAAATAGTAAATTATTTCAAAAACTAACATACGTAGGTATAGGGAATATTGAACAATGTTGATATAAATTAAAGAGGGAATCCCAAAAACGTAATAATACATAATATTATTGTTAAATATCGAAGTTGTATCGTTTGTAGCGCGAATTGAACACCCTATATACTTGGACGTAATTTTATGTTGTGCAGAACTTGTCTCCAAAAATTTTTTATTTGAAAACTTTTTTCTAGATTTCACTAGGTGGACGTACAGATCTGAAAAATGTATTAGGGCGGCAAAAAATAGTTCTTATTCTCCAATGAGGGCTCATTTCTACCTAAATGGCCATGTTGATAAAAAGAAACATCAAAGACTTCTGCGTAGCCCGAAAATCACAGTTTGAGCAATACAATGCCGCCAGCCGGAGTAATCTGCAAGTTTTTTTTGAGGCGACTAAGGCTGCGCAATAATGATAAACTTTCAGCATTACGTCGACATGAAACTTTTTTCACCTCTTATCTTCAAGAATTTGAATGATACACCTCCCACACTTCTAATTTCTCTTTGAAAGTGGATTTCAGCTTGTTTTCTTTTTTATTTCATTTCAAAAAGTTAACAACTCCTTGGATCAGCCTATAGCAGTAATGTATAATTTCAATAATAAAAGTGTACCTTTAATTGCTGTATCTATTGTTTCCTCCGCCATATGCCTGTAAGTCGTCCATTTTCCTCCAGCTATGGTAACTAAGTTAGAACTACTAACGTGGATAATATGGTTTCTAGCAAGAGATTGGGTGTCGGGCTTATTAGGATCTGATACTAACGGCCGTATTCCGCTCCATGCTGATAATACATCTCCTCTTCTCACTGCAAAAAGGTTGATAAAGTAAGGATACTCGAGAATGTTGATTTCCTTTTACATAGTAAATTTTTACTTACTAAGTATTTATTATGTAAATTAATATAAACGATACTATCTTAAAGATCAAATAAGTAACGCACAAATTCATTTCTAGCTAAAGAAATAATTTTCACGGAAAATCAATCCTGTGACAGGTTGATTTTGTTTTAAATTAACGGTTTTTTCAAATAATTTCCAATGTAGTGGATTTTATTGGAATAATGTCGCCACTGAGATGTTTTTCAATGAAACCCTTCCCATAATATGTACAAATAGATGTATTCAACTAACTTTTAAATGCAAGCCTTTGCAAATAGAAATAATCTCTAAACAAATTATAAAATGCGGTATTTATTACTTAATTCTTACTTGCTTTTTCTAAAAACTCACCTTCAACATCAGGATTTAAATAATTCTTGACTTCTGATAATATAAACATAATTTCGTCTTCTGTTGGTCTCGGACTATGAGTAACTTTACATGGCAAGTCAGTTGTACCAGCAATCGTGTGATTTTGAAATGGTAAAAAGAAGATAACTCTACCATCACTTGTAGCTGGATCCAGCAAACCCATTTGTTGGGGGCTATAGTAACCTAATTGAAAAATATTATATAGGTTCTTAAAAAAACGTGATTTGGAATATTTACCTGGAAATACAATATGCACACCGCTACTGGGAGCGCAAATAGATTGTACAGTAGGGTCGTCCATTTGTCTAATATTGTCAGTAAAAGGACCGGTAGCATTAATAACACACTTGGCACGAATATCCCATTCTTTTAACGACATTTCATCTCTAACTGTAGCACCTATAAGTTTATCCTTGCCGTCCTTATCCGTCTCTTTCAATAATTTCACAACAGATACATGGTTGGTGACTGTAGCACCGTATCTTATCGCCGTTAATCCAATTGCTAGATTCATACGGGCGTCGTCTTGTTGTCCTAAAAAGGGTACATTTTCACATTCACATTCCATAGATTGAACCATTTACAACCATCATAGTATACTATAGCACCACAGAGTTTTTCATTACGAAGCATAGGAAACAATTCTAAAGCATTTTTCTTTGACAAGAAGTAGGAGCTTTTCAAAGTCTTTCCGACTGCAACGACATCATACATTTTAATACCCGACCAAAAATAAGGTACTTGCCACCACCTAAAATGCAAATAAAATATAATTCCAAAGCAAACTATCTAGATTCGCATAAAGACAGAAGCATCTCAACACAATAATTTACGTTAAGTAATTTTCACTCAATAATTAATCTTTTTTGTCATCATGTGGTTAGAATCGCTAGATAAAGTTTGCCCTTTCTATTGAATGCATCGATAGTCTTACCTACTGAAGAGAATTTTGAGTGGAGTATATAATTTTCATTAATTTTTTTCAAATTGTCATTCTTTTTGTAAGTAAAAAAAGGGGGCGAGTTTTTAAATCTAAAATTGCATTTGAATTTATTACACCGCTGTTAAGAAGTATATTTGAATAAAAATCTATGTGTGAAGATTGAGGGCTGTGCGATTCAAACTCAGGACCTCAAGACTAGTAGGAAATAATGGACAAAAATATTGTTTTTTTACTACTTTAATATGAACGACTGTATCCACAAAGGAAGCTCTAAATACTAAATACTCACAGATAACGGCAAAATGGGACTAGCGAATATCGCCAGCTTTATATCATATAACCAATTTATCACCACAGTTACTTAAGTAAAGTTTGGGGTAACTTTAAAAATGCACACACATTATATTTATGTATATACAACTTACTTATACACCGGCAGCATAATAGGTATAGGTTTTGCTAAATGTGGAGCCGATTCCAGCATAAGGGATCGTTCATTTAATGCCTCTTTTACCATCCTGTACTGTTCTATATCTAACTGCATAATAGCTTTTTGTAAGTATCTCACTCCCCCATGAATAAGTTTTGTACTTCTGCTCGACGTTCCACTAGCAAAATCGTCTGCTTCAACAAGGGCAGTTTTTAAACCTCTTGTAGTAGCATCTAACGCACATCCAACACCTGTTGCTCCACCACCAATTATTAACACATCGAAATTATCAGTTTGTAATGACGTTAATAATTCTTCCCGTTTTGGTAATGGTCGTTTTGCCATATGGAAAGGGGTAGATGCTTTGACTGTCGTCCACTAAATAAAATACATAATCAGTACATGTTAAACTTAGAGTTCCTTACATATACTTTTGTTTCTGAAGTATCGCTGAACAAAAAATAAGCAATAGTAGCACCAGCAGTGGTAGCTAAGCCACCAACCAGCAGCCTACGAAACTTAGAAGACATAATTATACTAGAGCTTATCCTCGATGAATAAAATAATTTAAATTAATAGTCCATTGTGATATACCTGCAATAAAAAGTAAATTGTTATATTCTACTCGTGTAACTTTTAAAAAATGTTAAGCGAAAAAGTAATATAAGGTACAAATGTAAAAGTGTATAAAAAAAATCATTCCAATTAAAAACGATAAGATTTATATCCGATTAAATCGAAGGAAACGAGCACATCCGCCACGGTTTGTAAAACGTTTTAGGTTAGAGAATTCAAGGACAATTGATACCTAAGCCTAGGATGGGGAATTTAAAAATATATTCCTAGGCGAGTAAATTATCTGGTAAAAAGCTTTTTACAGAAATAATGCTTATATATACTTCAAATGTACATAGAAAAATAAATTTAGTTATTATTACACATTTCTTACCTATATAAATTATTTATTTTAACCTCAGGTTTGGCGAAAATGCGTATGTCGCACCAAAATGACCTCAAGTCTCTTAGAGGTGAATCGGCGAATCCTACAGCTAGTTGTAGCTAGCTTAATTTGGCGACTACCCAGGCTACACAGCAAATAATAGAAACATCTAAATTTTAACTCTCTTATCACGCACAAAGGAGTACATAATTAGCATTAAATAGAAGTGAACAAAAAATCCTATACTAATGTACAATACCAGATGCATGCTGTTCAAAATTCATCAAATATTCATAGTTTTTACCTTACTCGTTTACTAATAAGCACCTATCTTCTATTAAAAAAAGGTATTACATTATTATGCGAATGTTGTAATTCATTAAATACTACAGACACTTTAAAAATAGAAATATTTTTATAGACGTTGGGATAATAACACGAGAATTACGTAATTTTCCTAGCTGATAGCGATCACACCGTATCGTGATGTACTTTTAAATAAGATTACACTCTCACAGCAAAGGTCGAAAATAATAAAATTACTTTGGCAATAAAGGTCGTTGAAAATGTGCGAATTAAATTTCATTGATGAAAATCTCGCAAAACGTAGTTAACTCCATCGTTCTGGACGCGACACAGAATATATAATAGCGTGTGTAATAAAATAAAATTATTGTAGCAAAGAAAAATAAAGTGCGATCACAAATTACCGCATTCATACGGACATACGGTATGTAACTTAGTAATCGGCTAGTCGAATGAAAAAAAAACACCCGGTAACCCTAAGCGAATGTGCAATCGATATTTACAAATGAATCGAGTTTCTTTTCCTTGCCGAAAGCGAAACCGTTTTGAAGATCGAATCGGTCACACTGAGATAATCCTTAAGCCAGGAAAATCGTATGTATATAGATTGATATTCGCGCTGGCGACTAGCTCCCAGGTACACAGGGTACGGCACTTTGAACTTGAAGGGCAAAACTATTTCAAGAAGTAGAATAAAAAATCTAAAATTTCGCGAACGTTGATATTCGATCACACAAAGATTATATAAAATATTTATGAAGCTATATTACTACTTCCACAAATTTGGATTTCTCTCAAAATCTTCCTATTTTATAAAAAAAATGTATCTTTAGTTAGTTGCACACTATAAACCATGCTGATTATGGAAAAATTGTTTCGTTAAACTAATGTATTAGGTCAGCATTATTAATAATATGACACCATACTGGGTGTTTAAATTTGCGAATCGAATTTGGAATCGACAGAATTTGTAAGTGATTTTTTTTCAAATAGCATCCCCTCAAATATGTGTAATTTTTAAGTCTTTGTAAAAATTCATATACGATATCCTATGTCGAAAACGTGTTATTATTGCGATATAATTAATTTTTTAAAATAATATTAAATGTCGGAGTCAGACGTTTGTTGATAAAAAAAAAAACATGAACAAGAAAAAACATTCCTAGCTATATCTCGTAAAAAACACACCCTTCCACAATCGTGAAAATTACATTAAAAAACGGTGTACATTACGAACCCTTTATCCGAGATTAAACCGTTATACACTGCGATAAAAAAAATATATGGCGGGGTACAATACCATGCAATATACATATGTACATATAGTTTATTTCAATGCTATTACAGTAATATTTGATATAGATTCACAACTATTTATTGTTTTTTTACACATCACAAACAATTACAGCTGAAAACATGCGAATACATATTTGAATATATTTTTTATTTTATTACTAGCCTTAAATGTTACAACTGAAATAAGGAGCCTTTTAGTAGGTTATTCGAGCAATATAATCTTTCAGATAGTGAGGAATGGAATTAATATTTAAAATATTGGAATATAATTGTCAATCTTTGCTCTATGTTTCTGAGCAACACATTCGGCAATCCACACAATATTGCGGCATTCTTGCTCTTTCAACTTCAAGTATGAATAGAATACGCCAAAATGAAATTGCTGAAGAAATGCATGAACATTCAAACGTACCTAGTGAGAAAAAAGTTATCTGTACCGCAAGTAAAGGTAAATATAAAGATGCTTACCTCATGTTCAAAAAACTTATCTTCCAGTGTCTTATCGCCGGGATTGTTTCCTGCTCCTTCAAACAGCTTTGAATATTCTGCATAATATTCCGCGACAGCTTTAACTTGATCATAATCTTCAGCACGTGCTAATGCTGCTAAACCATCGGGATTTAATTTTCCGCACCTAGGGTATAGCTTAGCTCGATCGTCTTTACTTAATTCGGTACCAAAGGAATTAATGGTAATAATAATTGCTCGACGATCGGCTTCGAACTAAAATTATTGATATGGTAGAGTTCCTGATAATTTTGACTGTAAAAGATCTAGCGGCAAAATCCTCCTTTTGACGACTATACATCGATATCACCCTTCAGCAGTTCTTTCGAAATTAGGTAGCAATAGAGGATGATATTGTTATATAGTCAGAAAGAGAGATACTTGATTTTTGTATGACTGTATTTTTTGATGTGCGTCAAGTGGTTTCAACAGTTTTTTTCAAAAATTGCGCCTATTGTATAAATATTACGAGGCTAAAATTTCCTGCGAATATAATAAACATCGTAGAATATCCTTCGAAAATATTTCTGTGTATATTCAGAATGATCGATAAATAGCGAACCTAGCACCTACTTTGGTGTTATTTTCAAGTTAAAACATCTTAACTGGCGTTTTTGTGAATGGTCTAAATTTTCGCTAGTTTTCGAGTCTTAAGTAAAATAAAAATATCCTTGCATTGACTATTCATGCAAAACAAGAAGTCATGTACAGACTTGCTTCGCTTGTTGTCGCATATGATGTACCGGCTATCTGAACCACACTTGTAGATTATTATTTAGAGGTAATTGGTGGTTTTTTGAACATTTATTAGAAAAACGTTATGGTTTTTCTTACATTATCTCCACGTATAGATACCGTCCATTCCTCCCGACTCGCTCTGTATTGGTTGGTTTCTTCATTGAGAAATAAACCAATATATTATGGGTCTATTTCCAATAAGTTTTGAGATATTTATGTTGTCCTTAATCGCCTAAATGTAGATCGATATGGATATGCAAATTGGGAGTCGGTACTATGGTCGCATCTATCTTGGCTCTACTCGGGCCAGAAGAGGATATATTCGTTCATTATTCAAATATGCACTGTTCTTTGTTGCAGGTTTTAGTTTTGATGCGTTACCTACCAAAAAGAGAAAACTAAAATGTTATCTACAACCAACCAACAGGTCACCCATGGTGCCTGTGGCCTAATACATATTTGAGCAAATGAATAGAGATAAACAAGGTAGGGGAAATTATTTCTTTAGACAGGCTCGTATTTTGCCAACTCTCGGTATTAGTGTAACAGCACGAAACCATTCTCATGGGACGAATAAGTACGAGTTTGTCTAGTCTCTGCTAATTTCCCCTACATTGCTGGAGATGTGACAATAGGACCGATTCTCAATCTGTATGTATTTCCTTCAGAATATACCGAATGCAAATAAATTTTTATTATAAGTATAAAAGCTTCATACTTGACTTCAACTAGACATGGTATTAAAACACCTTAAACATATACAATATTCAGTATTGAACACCAAACTCAAACACCGTAAATTTTTTCTATATCCACCATATACGATACACCAAATACATTGTTTGGTTACTGCACAAATCTAAAGCGATAATCTTTATGTTTGTCTAAAATTAATAAACAGTAAATAGTTCCGAAACATAATAATTACAGATGTTAGATTATATACAAAAACTTTTTTTTTATATTTCCTTCAAATAAGATTTCAAATTTTATAATTTAACGTGAACCTTACTTACTGATAATATTTCGCACATACAATCTGCTGTTGTTCCACCAATATCGTTACAGAAATGATAAAACGCTTCTAAATATGCTTTATATAATGTATTACGAATAATTTCTATATTCATTTCATCAAGATCTTGTTCACTGATGCAATCAACAAAAAATGGGGCCAGAGGTGTATCAACTAAAACCGCATTATATAATTCAGCCGGGGTAGCAGCAACATGAATAGCTTCCATTTGTTCAAAACTTCCGAGAGGGTGGCATTTTGGAATTAGTTCTGTTATAGGTCGCTGGTGTAACGTTCCAGTAATAAGTAGGATAATGTTATCTATCATGTAACTGTACGTAATATAATCGAGAAAAGTAGATAATGGTTCAACGGCATGATTTCGAAGATGCTGAAATTCAATTACGAGTTTTTCACGAAGCTTATCGTCGATTGTTGAAACAGCCAATGGTGATGGTTCATTCGCCAGAAATGTACCATAATCGGTTCCTTGGAGGTGTAACTTAAGATCTGTTAAAAATGTTATTACACACTATTGCTATGTAAACTGAAACATATATTAATACCCTCCAATGTTTCGCATTGCACTAAATTAAGGTAATCCGATTGTTTCAATATACCACATTTAAATCCTCGACATAGACCTTCCAAGTAACCACCATCGATATTGAAAATACAGCCTTTCATTGTGAAAAACTATTTCTTAGTCTCATAAATTTTCGCTGTAGATAAAAGATGTAATACGACGAACGCGAACGCAAACAGGGACCAAAATCAATTAACAGCTAGAGCATAAAGAACGAGCTCCTTGTCGCTGGCTGAAGCAGTGCTGCCACGCTGTGACGAGACGATGAGATAAATAGGTAAATATCACACAAAATTCCGTAGAAGAAAATTGATAAATTTCTGGATATTCAAAAACAAACAACTTTTACTGTCTTTTTTTTTAAATTAATATTAATATTATCTTAACAATAAATATTGACAGGGGCGTAACAAGAGGGGGGCAGTGAGTGGCCGTGACCCCACCCCCTCAAATCTCTAATAATATCACTTTCGTTTCTTATTTTCGGTCAGGCAAAAATCTCCAAAATATCAACTGTAATTGCTGTAACTGTAATTATGAACTTTGAATTTTCCTGTAATAAAACAGCCCCTATATCAGTAATGATAACAAGGACTGTGGCGTAGTATGGTAAACAACACATAAGTATCGGCACCCTCCTCACCACACAAG
>LR737380.1:36801108-36841934 GCA_902655005.2 Marronus borbonicus | reverse complement strand
GGCGTAGCAATCTCAAATAATTTCACTTTCGTCTGTTATTTTTTTACTAAATTCTGGCTACGCCTACGTATATTTACATAGCAACAAATTCGCTACGAGTAACATCAACAACAAAATCAGGAAAACCTTGGACACAAATTCGTCTAGGAAATGCAAGCTCAAAGTAACTCAAACGAAAATTTGGACAATTTACAAAAAAAAATAATAATTTTTCATTATAATTTGAATAACTTTAAATTTTTAATTTAAGAACAAATGAAAATCGGATAAGAACATATGATTTTTTGTTATTTTTATGATATATAAAGTATAATGCACTTCTAGAGTTTGGTCCGCTCCTCCTAACTCAGCCTGTATACAACGGTATATGAAGTTATGTAAAGTTGTGTACTTACAACTCCGTACCTTACATTTTGCAATATTTCAATTTTGTTAATTTACCACCAGCGTCTCTCAAACTGTTCCCCTTTGTGACCAACTCTTTAAATGGTGTTTGTTGCGACCCACCTTTGCTACGTATTTCTAATCTGAATACAAATTTTTTTAGCTTAAATGCATAAAAATAAGAAAATCCACCTTTCGAAAGCTTTTTACGACTCACCGAAAGTTAATTTGCCACCCACTAGTTTGAGAATCACTGTATTACATACATAAAATGTTACATTCACACGCAGCGTGGAGATACTTTATAATAACAACAGTTGTTTAATTGTTTAAAATAAATAGAGAATTTTGAATATAAAAATATTATTCTTAAAAAAATATGATATTTGATTTGCAATTCCAAACATATACATTATTTAGTGTTGATATACATTTTTTAATTAAACTCTTTTTTGTTGGTGTGTGTCCTAGATAAACAACACATAAGTATCGGCAACCTCCGCACCTCGTGTCCTCGAAACGGCCGTCCCGGACTAATTATTATATTACTATATAATGTGTGGTGCGGAGGTTGCCGATACTTATGTGTTGTGTACCATACTACGCCACAGTCCTTGCTATCATTATTGTGTCCTAGATGAACATATATATATGGTCTGAGCAAAATTTTTTCTTCATCAATATTTATACGTGTAGGCTATTAATGTAGAACTGACAAGAGATAGCACAAATATCAATTTTATTTTATACTTTATAGTAAAAATTACTTATTACATATACCAAAAGTTATTTATTTACAACCGCCATTAAATGTGCGTTTCTATATCCTACATAGTACATGCAACTTTTTACAGTTTAAGAGCAAGCAATTAATTTAGAAATTCGTTGCACACCGTACTTGTGCAAGCAAGCATTGTATGGAAGAACGAGTTAAAACCAACGAAATCTTGTACAATAAAAAAAAAGGAATTCGTATAAAATCTTAACAAAACACACACATCGATAACAAAATATCGAATATTTAGTACTTTCCTAAGTATATAACACAAAAGAATTCGGATGTTAGGGGAAGATTGTTAACCAATTTGCCCATTAGGGCATTAAAGAAAGTAACAACGAGAAATAGTAAATAGTAACCTAAGCAGCACCAAAGGATTTTTTTAATTTAATTTAAAAGCAATATATGCAGATTATGGAAAAAAAATTACTAACAACTACTTGCTACTTTTATTAAGACCATGTGGTTATAAGCACAAAGTATTGATAATAGTGGATGGAGGAGTACAGTAGCGTAACATCTAGAGAAAGTACTAGTTTCCACGTCGAACATTTAAATTTCTACAATTTCGAAAATCGAAATCGAAATGAAATTCGAAATATACACGCACTTAATGTATATACAATATAACATGCATAATTATGTACATACGTAATAATTATGCATAGTGTATATGTACTTCGTATTTTTTAAATTCTCTACTTGTCGATTAATCGCATTTATTGTGCGTGTCATTGAGAAATCGTGTGTAAATGCTTATGTGGTTTCTATACAACAGTCCGTTGTTGGTTTGCTGATTTATACAATGCGTAATTTTTGTGTGCATAATTCTGCGCAGAATTATAACATAGTGGTTTAATGAAACATTTTGCGCGGTTGGTGTCATTGCGCTTGCGCTGTAGTGCCTTTACAATCGTCTGAAACAAATCTATACCCAGAAGAAAATATATTTGAATTTATGCTTTATATTCACCAGCAGTCAAGACGGTCTGATGCATTTTTAGCCATGTACATTTGACGAACAATAGTATGAAAAGTTTAGAGCAAGCTAAAATGCAAAGTACTCTTTTGGAATTTATAGAGATATAATAATAATAATAATAAAAAAAAAAAAACATGGATGATTAAACAAGTTTCTTCCATAATTCCCAAGAAACCCAGTGTTTAGGAGTTTTCTTAAGTAGAATAGTTGTTTACAATTAATATAGGTCAATCGGAATTCGTGTTAAATTGCCGATGAAGGTAGCTTACAATAAGTATATGTAATAGCGTCGCTACTTACTTAAGGAATATTTAAATTACGACATTAATCCAGTTAAGGGATACATTTCAAAATAAGTAAGTATTACGCTGCGCAGGCATATGGCTTGGGAATTCCAGAGCATAATGCCAGTAACAGGTTATACGTACGGCAAATGATTTTCAACGAATACGTAATCAATTTTAATCGTGGTATATACGTGATACATCTAACTTTGTCACGGTTAATATTAATAAAGCGAATTTCCTGCGGTAGTAAAACTGTCCGCAGAAAAATTTAAATATGCCGCGCTCTATTCCAAATAGCGTTCCTATGTTAATTCAATATGGCCGCTGTAGTGCTTGGAAGTGTTTTGACAGTTTTGTATTAGCGAATATTGGAAATAATTTACGATAAAGGTAATTATAATTTACTTAAAGATTATTAGATGAACGCGCGAGAGTGACGTTTTAGTAGAAATTGAGCAAAGAAGTTGGAATTCATATTTTTGATTTTAACAAGAGCGGCTTCGTTTACCGCCATATCCTTCTGTATATGCACATACCTATATATCACATTCACAGTAGTACGCATCGAATTTGGACTCCCTTGTATTTTACTTATTTTAAAAACTTACATGACGAAATGTGGGAGATAATTAACGATTATTAATCATTAAAACACTTTAATAATTCGCGTACATACCTAAAATTGAGAATATCACTTAATAAATTTATGTACCTACATCATTGAGTGTGTTCACAACAGATTACCTGTTAATTTCAATTAAGTTTTAAAAATATTTTTTTTCTATTATTTGACGCAAGTACCGCCGTTTCTTTAATGAAACGATTTATAATGCAGACAGGAAGGGAATTTGTAGAAAAGTAGCTTAAGAAATGTTCCATACAGTATTCTGTACCAATGTTTACCTTTACTTAGTTTTAGATACAATTACAAAAATGCCCAAAAAGAAGATAGAAAAGGTTATAGAAACTCGGACTATGTCCAAGAGGGCTGCAAGCAAAGAAGCATTGAGGCAAATGCAATCGATAATATCAGAACAAGCAGCATATGATAGTCCGGAGGCAACAACTCTCGAGATAACCTCAGAAGAAGAAGATGAGGTGATTTTATTATTTTCGACGTACAAATTCTTGTAGTACCATATTTTAGGTAGTTACTGTGGATGTAGCCCCCAAAAGAAAATATCGCTTAAGCCATAGAAAATCTTCAGATGGAAACGGTAATTATTTACGAATATTAAGGTATTTTTTTTATTGCAAGTACACTGTTTACGCGATATAAATGTATGCTTTCTAGAAGTGAGATAAACCGAATCGTTTTTGGGAACGTTTTAAAGAAAACCTTTTTAGCATTTTTAAAACAAATTGCCAAGTTAATTAAAAAGTCAGAGATTGTTGTATTTGTTTACGATTTCAGTATTTTTCTTATTGATTTAATATGAACACACCTTTTAAGATATAAATATTACTTTATAGCGTACTTGTGGTTAAACTTTTCATCGCAAGGAGTAGTAATATTTTGAAAACTAAAATATGAGGAATTAAAAAATACAAACAAATTTGTTAATTTAAATAGAAACGGGAAAGCTCATGATAAAAGTTGCAATGTATTACTTATTACCTTAAACTTGAATGTACTCAATGCTAATGGTCATATTGCATTAGATCGAGATGTACTTGTGTTAAAGAATATTGGATGGAAAGAAGAAACACTGAAATTAGAGGTTTGGGCAGAAGACCTTTCCCCAGCGCAACTTGCAATGAGAAGTAAATTCAAAAATGAAGTTGACGATGTAAACAATAGATTGGATAGGTTATTGAAAGAAACAACTTCAGAAGTTATATTTGAAGGAGATAATACTGCGTTGTATGAATTTGAAAAGGAAGTAAGGGAAAAGCCAAGTAAGCGTTTCTGACAATTAAGCTACCATGTGTAATAAACTTATTTCATAAACAGGAAATGTTCAAACAACAACAAAGCAGCAAACAACAAACTCTATCCTGCAAACTTCCAAAAATAATAATCCAAGTGGGTTCCAACTGGTAATGGATCCTAGATCTGGTGTAGTAGTTGGTACGATGACACCAGCCCCGCCCGTAATACCTACATCTACGAAACCTCAGACAAGGAAAAGAACCAGAGCATCAACAAACTTGTCGCCAATTCCTCCACCTCCGCCGAAAGTGGCAAAGGTAATTGTAATTTTAGTTTTTCTCAAGTTCGGTATACATAGATAATAGTTGATTTAAATAAACACAACATCCTAACGCTGTTTGGTTTGTTGAAAATTAATTAAAAAGTAATAGCTATTACAATTGATTTTTAAGTAATATTTATACGAATAAATAACGAATATATTTGAACAAATAGAATTGTGTACAGTATTTTATTTCATTAACTATTGTTTTTACTCATCGAGGACTATATTGTTTTATATTTCAGCCAAATCCTCCTACATCTCCAGTCGCAACACCGCCAGTACAACAAAGACCTACAGAGGCAACGGCTGTTGGAGGATTAAGCCACGGTAGCAGTCCAACTAATGCATCAGTCGTTGATTTGACATCGGACGACGGACGTTCCTTAGCAGACTCAAGAGAAGTATCATTTAACAAACTTCAAGGCAAAACCTTTCCCTCCCTTGTTGTTGTCGCCCGACCTCATTTAAGGATTAAAGACTCGGGGGGATTGGAAAGAGGGAAACTTGATTCCAAAGTGAAAGCTGTATTAATGCATGCCCCTACAAAATTTACAGAATGGTATGTATAATTGAATAATTGAAATAAGAACATTAGAAAAACTGGAAAAAAAAGAAACAAAATTATGTGAGAACATAAAAGAAGGAAACAATCTTTCAAATTATTTTTTGCTGTTTTCACACTAACCCTGGAACAAAAGAGCACCCACGAACTTTGTTTAATAATGTTGCAAATCTATGTAAAACAGCATATTTCTACCGATTTCTTCATCAAGAACTATTGAATGAATTGGCCAATAAGTCGCTACGTGTAAAACGGACTTAAGACCAATAGTTTCTGAGCATTTATGCAATTTTTTAACTCCATTATTTTCCGATTAAATACGTGGAAAAATATGTGAAACGTTATGTGTTGTATTCACGAAACTTATTTTTTTCTTTGTTATTACGTACAGTTTTATTTTCACTTCGTTCAACTTGTTTAGCGAATTTAAAATAAAATTTATTGTAGTAAAGATAATATAATATATGAAAGAAGTAAGTAAATTCTTATATCTTAATTCTAGGCTTATACAACAAGGACTAATTAGATCTGAACAAAGTTGTACAGCTCATTCACAATCCAAACTAAAGTTGGGAATGTATAGTGATGTTTCAAAGTTCCCATTCTCAGGCGGATATGTGTGGATTTCAGAATGCTGTCCCCAAAGGTTTGTGTCCGTTTTTAGCGGATCCCTTTTTGAAGGCTCTCCACACCCTCCCAGTGTTATCTTAAAATTGATCTATCACTGGGCTTGCCAAACAAACGTTCAGAATGTCGTTCAGTGGGTATGTATTAATTAATTTATTATAGTACGAATACTCAACGATAGCTTGATCACTCTTGCTCAAACGCCTTAGGACAAAATAACTTGTCTGGTGTCGAATCATACGCCAATATGCTTGTGTTTTAATCAAAATACACTAATCAAAAAGAATCTATAAAAGAATGATTATTCTTAACGAAATGACATCCTTTTTGGAGCTTTCTATTGTAAAAATGTACTTATATGTAGGCAATGACGTTTGAAAGTATAGTTAATTGAAAAGTATCCTATTAACCGGACCTATTAAATTGGGTTTTCAATTATATTTGTCGTCGAATCCAATTTGATATTTCTAATTTTAATTTTATTTTTAACATTAGTATCAGTAACAAATGTAGAGTTTAAGTAATACACATAATATCGTAGATCTATTATTACGCACTTTTTTTCTGTTTTTTAGGTAAAAGTAGACAATCTTTATGTGAAAGGTTTGAATACCTGGTTAAGAGCAACTTGTACTGTTGCTCTTCATACACATCTGACACCTTTAGGTGGACCTGGGAAGAAAGTTGAAGTAGGAGTTATATCTCTAGGAACAACGTCGCAAGATGGACACCAGAGGCAAGTGAAGGTGGAAGTTTTAGGACTTTTAGAGACAGAAGCAAAATTAATTAGGCTTCGTGCAGTGGAACCATTGTCTGATGGTGATAGAAATTATAAGAAGAGGTTTTCTAAAATATTGGAGCCCCTGTTACATTGGGTGCA
Organism: Marronus borbonicus; assembly: GCA_902655005.2. NCBI lineage: Eukaryota > Metazoa > Arthropoda > Insecta > Coleoptera > Scarabaeidae > Marronus > Marronus borbonicus. The sequence continues at coordinate 36,835,236 of LR737380.1, read as the reverse complement.
TCCTGAAAGTACCATCGTTACAGATCTAACGGTAGATAAAGTAACTTTATATGCTATGGGCTTCAAGTATGTTATGCAAACTACTTCAACAGATGGTGTTAATAATCATACGATAATGGAGTACTTGCGGAGGATAGTTCCCCGAATGTTTCAAAACACACTTTCGCTTTTGTCGCGACAAATTATACAACAATTTCTTGATGAATTAGTTTGGAGAGAATGGTTTGGGAATACGGCTGCTGCAGCTTTTGACAATATCGTGCTACATTTGGCGGACCAAACACGTATTGATACTGGTCAATCTGTGCTCTCACGACTGAATAAAGTGGCTGGTAATCCTTTTAAAAACTGGAATATTAAGCATTATTTGAACTATCAAACGTCTAAACCGCAAACAAATTTTAATTCCACACCAGCTGCAACTTCAACCGCTAGTACAGACCTAACGACACAAAAACGAATTACAAAAAGGAAAGTTACGTTTAAAGCACCAAGTCCAACACTTGACGTTTCTAGACCAACTAAATCGGTTTCACCTGATATTCCTGAACAAATGGTTCCATTAGAACACTATTATTATGGGTCTATCGAAGGCATAAAAAAAACAGAAGAAAAAATTACTTTAAATTTAAAATGCAGTATGTGTAAGGCTCACTTTACTAATAATATTAAACTTATGACACATTTATTTACACACGCTCACAATGTAGCAAATAGTGGAGTGCACCAGTGTTGTTATTGCTTAGCTACATTCACGTCAAAGGAATGTTTGGATAAACATATTGCTACGTACCATCCTGCTGACACGAGATGTGGAGAAAATTTAGTTTGCATAATATGCGAAGGCAATTTTCATAATACTTATAGTTTGGGAAAACATATGTCAAGAGAGCATGTACCATCAGAATTGCCCTACCAGTGTGGCACATGTCATTTTCGATGCTCTAGTCATAAGCAAGCAATAGATCATTTCTATGTATCTCATAATGGTGCTGGCACAATACAGTGTCCATTCTGTTTGAAATCTACAAGTGTGCAATCAAATGGTAGGATGGTACCGCAAAATTTAAGTTTCTTTTTACAACATCTTTACAAACACCAGAAAAAATCCTATCCAAAGAAATGTCCGAAATGTGCTTTATGGTTTGTTCAAAAAGATGTTATTAAGGACCATCTTGCAAAGATGCATACAACTCAAAGGAGAAAAGCTGGGTTGGTACCGTGGCCTGTTCCGAGAGTTACAATCATGGTTCCTAAATCGCGACAAGAAGAACCTGTCGAAGAAGAAGAAGTAGACATTTCGAATGTAATAATAAGTGTTCAAGATAATTTGAAATGCAGGGAATGTTCGCTAAATCTTACCTCTTCAAATCATTTTCCGTAAGTATAAGCCATATCGAGTACAACGTATTTTGGCATTTTATGGCTTATTATGCTTTCGCATACATATGCAAAAATAAACCACTATTAGGATTTCATTCGTAGCTTTCGTTTTACTCGCGCTTCTGAAACTTTTGTGTTACACGTGCATTCTGACAATTTTTAAAACAAAAACGGTTTGTAACAAGTGGAATAAAACGGAAGCATAACCAAAGCTAGAATTATCACGCGTTTATTTTCAAGTTTTACATATTAATGCTTTTTTTTAGAGCGCTACTCTTCTGTTCAAATAATAATTGTCAATACTCAACGTGTTGTCGTCATGCAATGAATAAGCACACTACAGACTGTAGAGTTTTCCATTCGACTTTACCAGTTCAGAGGTTGCCGTTCCGAATGCACTGTGTTTGTGGATATAATGATACAGATGGTATGTATTGTGTGACGAATTTGATTTAATTCATTTATGTTAGCAATTACCTTGTCTTAACCTGTACTAAAATATTTATTTGATTATTTATTTTTTTTATCATTATACTACCAAATATGTAACAATTAATAATTTAGAGCAATTTTCTGGAGTTGCCCGACATCACACGGTTCTGTTAACTCAACGGCTAGTGCCGAAAACAAAACATTTAACTATATTTTTTTATTACCATTGTTATATATGTTCGTGTAGGGTGTTAAAATCACATGTCCTTGTGATAAAACTAAAACTTCAAAGGTTATTTAGTTAGGACATATTAATAAATACTTAAAACTTTTTCTTGTTTATGACTATTTATTATAAATATCGTGTTGTGCCACTATGCATCCAACTTCGATTAAAGCGCAAAAAAAAAAATATTCATATCGTTGCAATCTGGGGAAAAAAAAACAGTGCTGTCAGGTGCTATACTGGAAAAATTACCTGATTTTTTGGCAACACGCATGATTTACAGCATGTCTTACAATATCACAATTTTGATTCATTTTGAACAATGTCACTACATTAAACTATGTATTATTGCAGGTAACTTGATGGCAAAGCACCTAACTGTATGCGAGCGCAAATCAGCGTACCCATCAGAACAAGCGGCTAAAAATGCAACAGTAACTCACAGTATGCTAGACGTTCTTGGCTTGGTACGAAGGCCAGAGGAGCCAATAACAACAAATGAAGTGATGGAGATAGATAGCGACGATGATAAAAATTCGGATACACAAGTAAAAGAACAATTAAAAACGGTAAATACAAGCAAAATAGCAGAAGAATCGGACGACATAGGAAAAGAGCCTCCTGATCAAGATCAGGATGAAATAGAAAGTACCAGCAGCGAAACAAATAATACAATAAAAGAGGTTATTGAAAGCCTTAATGACGATGAACAGGAGTTATCTAAAGTGACTTCTGATAATCCTGATGATTCCGTTCACCGTTCACCAAGTATAGACGTCGTGTCAGAAAAAGAACAAGAGCAGAATCAAAAGCAAAAGGAGGAGGGAGAAAAACAAGCTGAAGATAATCAATTAATAGAGAAAAATATTCTAAACGACAACATAGATGAAATGGATGTTGCTGAAAATCAGGAAAATTTCTGCAACGATAGTATAGAGTCTAACGAGAACGGAGACCATAATGACTTCAGTTCTAACCAGCATGAAGAACGTAGAGAAACGTCTACATCAGATGCTGGGAAAGAAGATGAAATGGAATCAGAAAATACAGATGAATATGAAAATACGAAAACTAACGAGCTGATTAGTAATACAGAAGAAAATGATAATGAATCAATGGAAATGGATTGCAATGAAACAACTAAAAATGTTTTATGTAACGAAGTGGAGACGACCAATGAAATCAATGATACTGCTGAAACCGTTCAATGAGTGAAAAATTACAGCAGAAGTGTATTGTTCTATAGCGGTGTCTTAACAATTGAGAACGTATGAAGTATTAAGTTGTATGTAGCACTTTGAAGGAAATTTTAATCGAGATGTATATTTTACAAGTCATCTAATAGCAAATTATAATTAACAAAAATATTTTATCATTATAGATGTTCACTTTGTACAAATTTTTATGAATACTAGATTAAAATAAAAATAAACTTTATTGTATTCACATTTGAGGTTATGTTATATAAACGTTACTTTTTTAATTAAAGCATCTAAATATGAATGAAATTGTAATTTCAGTTATTTTAGAGGTAAATAAAATTTGTTTGTATACTTTGTTATTCATTTGCGTCATTGTATTGCGTTATAATTACTTTTATATTAAATAACTAAAGTTTGTACAGAAGTTTTGGTTCCTGTTGACTCCAGTTTCTTTTTTTAACAAATATTTTGATCAACAAAGAAAAATGAAAGTAGGACATGTGATCAATTATCTCTTTGTGTGAGTCCCCTTCGCGCTGTATTTTACGTAGGGTCCAATTTTCGTACGTTGTGGTCCACAATTTTGCACTTGGCTATATTATTTTTCTTGTATTCGTACCCATTCTTTCTAACACTTTAAATTGAACATGATTGATTAAGTACGTGCGCATACAGCGCCTTTGCTTAGAACGTAAATGGAAGATATTTTGTTTTCTGAGCAACTTGGAAGAGTTTTCAGATAATTGAGAAACAAATGCTCCATAACATGATTGATACTTGTTGAGATATTCTAGAAATGTAGTAAAAGAATGGAGAGCGTTAATTATAGCAACGTGCGCAAAATTATTGCAAAATATAAAAAGGGTGGATTTTTGCATTAAACAGACAGGTTGAAAGAGGAATATAGTTACAACTATGAATTATGAACTTGTGACCATAAGCATTCAAACATGCAAACACTAGCAAACGGCTAGTTGCCATTTTTCAATCAAAGGAGGAAATTTCTAGATGCTGCCCAAACCTATGTTGGTTGACAGTAACTGTTTTCTAACAATCATTTTTCGGTATATGCCCAAAGCTTTCCACGTTTGAAAGTGAAGACTGTCCCTAAACGGACAACTTTCGATGCCGAAAGAAGCGTTCAAAACACATGTTTCGGAGATACCCGATTGATTATAGAAAAGTTAGAAAGCAATCCCAGCGCACGTTTTCCTCCTCAAAGCATAGTCGATACTCTTATTTGTATTAATTCTATTCTGTACTGATCCAATCTCTGGAAGGAATTGAGAACGTCTTTGCATGTAAGTAATCTGCTACATTCTAAATAATTAGTTGCGATATGTTTTATTCTCAATTGCTTTATATTCATTTTTAATGCTGCAAAAATATTCATTTATTACATTGGCAATAAACATAATATTGGTACACCTACTTCTATTATACCATCAGCCTGTATAAGTGTGCGTATACCAAAAAAGTTATACAATTGATGTTATGTTGGTATCGGGTCAAACATTGCAACAGCTAATAACAAATTTCTTCTTGTAAAATGAAGAGCAATCAACGGTGAATTTTTTGTAGCAAGACTTCTTAATAAATAATTATCGCCTGATTTTACATCAGGGTTATGTGATATATTAACATCTTCAGAACTGGTATCGTCAGCAAGCTTAGTAAAATCCCATAGCTTTACAGTGCAGTCGAGAGACGCCGAAGCCAAAATATTTCCACAACGACTGAATATCATTGTGTGAATCGGCTTCTCATGAGCTGTTAATTCTGCTACTAAATGACCATGTGCCAGATCCCATATTAATACTCTGCAGTCGGATCCACCCGATGCTAAGTATTTGCCGCAAATACTAAATGCTAATGAATATATAGGCGATTTGTGTCCTGTCATAAGGCGAACATAATTGCCAGTGTGGAGGTCCCAAAGACTGACTCTTCGATCACTCGATCCTGTAGCTACATAATTTGAGTTTGGATGGAATTGAATGACCTGAAAAAAACGCATTTTATTAGTACTAATTTAAATACCAAATGGTTGCACTTTTTTAGTATTACTTCTATTTTGTTAATAAATAATTAATAAAATATTAATAATATTTCATTAATATTTCTTAATTTTTTTTGAATATTTCACCAACATTAATAATGTAATATACTTTTCAATTGCTTTGCTGTTGGATGCCTGGACAGCGCTGCTTTGTAATTAAAGAATACTTACATCAACGTCAGAGAAATGCCCAGCAAATACTCTCAAAGGTTGATAATGATCAGTTGCCCATAGTCTTGCCGTTCTGTCGTTTGACGCTGATGCGAAATAGTAACCCATTGGAGAAAATTTGATATCCCATACCGGGAACATATGTCCTTTATAAACAACCACACAAGTCCATATTTGCAAACTCCAAAGGCGTATTGTAGTGTCCTCAGAAGAACTTAACAGCAATGTTCTATCCGGAGAAAAAGAAATTGCACATATTGGACCAGAATGACCAAAAAGTGATCGACACGTTTCGCCAGATCGTTCATCCATCATCCTTACCTATAAAACGATGCATGGCAATTGCAGAGCTTATGGTTATCTAAAGATTGTACAACTACAAACATGTTCAACCTAGTTATGCAAGTTATATGTAGGTGCAAGTTTCGCAAATGACGCACTGATCCTATGTTATTCGGCAACGTTTTACACCACAAACAACTGTATAAATTTAAATTTCACTTAACAAATGGGACGACTGTCTAACAAACAATAACTAATTTACGAATTTACACTGAGATACGCTTAAAGTTGTACTGCAGATGTTGTAGGGTAATGTTACATTAAATTTGATGTTTTAGTATTTGAGGAAAATTAGTCGAAGGCAAGTTATTACATTGTTCTACCACTACCATCGCTGGGTGGACTTACAATATTCTCCTAACTCTTCCGCACCCTAGATAATAGGAGAGAGAAAGAGAAGCAGCTTCCGAAAACGAGCTTACAGGCGTTTAATTTTGAGCGAGTGGATTCACTATAGGTGATATATGTATGGCGCTAATGACAGTTAATCCCGGTACTGCAAATCATCATTCTACGGTATACGGCCCAATGTAACGTTAACAGAAATACTGTAAGAATGAACCTACCAAAACATCATCTGCTTCAATATTAATATCCTGCAATTGGTCAGCAGTTTTCATTGCTCTCAATTTTTGTGGAACCAAAGACCACACTTTCACGATGGAATCACTAAAACCTACTGCCAGCATGCTCGAATCTTCAGTAATTTCAGCGCATGTTACTCTAAAAAAACAAACTCGCAAATAACAAGGCGATATTTGTTTATGATTACATACGTATAATTAGCGTTCAGTAAAGAGTAGCAACATATGGAAGGCAAGGTTTCTGGACCTAGATTGACGCGTCTCGATGCTTCTCTCAATGCTTTAACTTTTTCTATTTTATCATTATCTTTCCTAAAATAGATTTTAATGTTACTACAACAAATAAAAAAATATTTTCTATAAAATATTCTATATATGAATTGGATATATATCCAGAAATATCTGAATACTGACTTCGGTTGAGATGATGAACAACGGAAGTAATTTAAAGATCCTGCTAATACAGCTATTCTTGGTATTGGAAGATATTGACTCATTGCAAGTGAGGAGAGAGAACGCTAACCAAAATTAAACACTTTTGACAATTGTTTTTAGAACTTTTTTCTTTGGCACTTTATCAACACAAATAAAAGAATAAAATTAAAAAAGAAAACATTATTGCATGAGGAAAATGAGCTAGCAATAATTCGGTAATTTACAAACGAGATGTCACTATTATTGCGTTAGGTTAATCAGCAATTTACATGCAGGATATCTCAACCTTCTGGCATTATAAAATTGCGTGTTTTATAAATAGCATTAATTGTTCAAATACAAATGTATCTTAACCACCAGAATATCATTTTTTTTTTAACCAACACCAAGTATGTTTTCTAACATGTGAAAGCCAGATCCTTATTTTTAGATGGATATATGTTAAAGTACTATGTTTAATTTTCCGTTTGTCACCTTTTGAATATACTTACAAATCCGGAAATGGTATACGATCAGCTGGTGGAGCATTAGGATCAGATTTAGTTTTTTTTGAGAAGAAAGGATCTTTCTTGGTTTTTTTCTTTTTTGGTTTATCTGGAGTATCTTGTTCATTACTTTCTTCCTCATCCTCTACAGGTGCTGCAAGCGACTGAATATCTGGAGCCTTTGGCAAACCATACAGTACTTTTGTTTTATTATCTATAATTATATCAATTAATAGTATCCTTCGTTATATCAATTGTTAAATATTCAAATATACAATCAGTTTTGTGTTTACACCTTGTCTTGTTGCTTCTCCAACAATTGCACCAGATGTGGCATCAATTTGGGCTTTGTTTCTTGCTACACCTTCATACATGTCAAAATACAAATGCTCCTGTATTATATTCAGTAGAATAGATGCTTTTTTATCGTGTAAATGTCTTTTAAGCAGTGATAGTGTATCCCGTGACATTCTGATAATAAATTGATTCGATTTAAACGTGTCGGTTAACTCATTTCCATTCATATGATCCCTCTTAGTAACTAACGCTAATTTACGAAGATCGTCTTGATAATATATATCTTGCTCTGGTCCAAACCGCTGCATTAAAATGATTGCCTTTTCTCTATGTCCATTATATACCAATTCTAAATACATATGTACAAGTACCGGGTACAGAATTGTACCTAATTCATGTTTGTATATATCTAGGGATCCTTCCACAAATCGTTTAAGTTCTATATAGCATTCCTCATATGCTTCGGGATCTCCGTCACTTTTGTATCCTGTCAGAACACTACTCACGTCTGATTCTTGTTGTAAACTATTATCATCGATGCCTTCACCCAAATTTGCTTCTTTTTTTAGCAGTTCTTCTGTTTCCTACAATTAATTCTTATTTATATAAATGAATGCGTTCCAATTGACGACAAACCTTTAAATGATATTTCTTGAGGACTTGAAGAACTGCAAATAAATGTGACTTTTCAGGATTTTCCATATTTTTTTTGTATCAATATTTTGATTTCAATAATTAATAACAACTAACTTTCCTCTTTAAATTTCATGCAACTTTATGCGTCAAAATCAGTGCTGCCAATGGTTGCATTTAATAGACGTAGTAGCTCAGTAAATAGCCGCGGCCTTGGGTTTTCGTTAGCTATTCACTGAGCTGCTCAGGAACGGTTGCGATCGCTGAATTGTCAAGATGTCAAATCGCGGCCGAATAGGAAATTGTACGTACCATCACAGACAAATATCATAACACACCCAGCATTTTGTAAATTTCGCAGATAATTTAAGTTGGTAGTGCCGGTAATGACGGCCATATTCGCATACATTAGGATAAAAAACGAAATATAAAAAATACTGGGTGGAAAGGAGTTTTCTCGACAAATAGTATACTTTATTTCGTCATATTTTTGTTGCATTTTTAAAACTATCCTGTTTGATTTTATTCCATGGAGATCTATTCAACGTATAACCGAAAACGCTAGCCTTACCCATTAATAGTAGTGTTTTTAGGTAAATCGAGCAGTGCATTATATGAATATTAGGACAGTTGTTCTTCGGGTACGTAAATACTCTAAAATCAGAGAATTGGTTTCCCGGCTTTTCTTACGAGAGAAGCTGTTTTTTTTCTAAAGTGTTAATTAGATTTATGCGGATAATTGTTAAGTGAAATTAAATATTTTTTCCCAAAAAGTAGGTACGCAAGCATATTAAAATCGTATCGATGTGCATCGAAATGAATTATTTATTAAATATATGTTCTTCCTTTCTATATAATTACATTTAATGGCGTCGTTTTATTTTGTTGTAACCGTTGTGTGTTTGTAGGAATGGGTAATAAAAAGGTACAATCGGACAGTGAAACAGATGAGGAATATTCAGTAGAGAAGATAATAGATAGGAGAGTTGTGAATGGAAGAGTAGAGTATTTATTAAAATGGAAAAATTATACTGACGATGACAATACATGGGAACCTGAGGATAATCTCGATTGCCCAGAATTAATTGAACAGTTTGAAAAATTAAGAAGAACCAAAGCAAAGGCTGGCAAAGACAAGAAGAGACGTAAATCTCCCTCCCCTGCAAATTCTGATGCATCTGAAGCAAGTGTAAAAGATAAAAGAAAGGTATGTTTAGCAGAACTTAAATTTTTACGTAGTTGTTTGGAGTTACTTGATTCAAATTCTTGTTTTGTAATGATTTATGCTTGTAAGATAAGTTACAACATTCCTTCTTGCCTAACGTATATGTTGGCGAATCATATAATTTTTTAGGGTTGGTTTTAAGAGAGGAATAATTTTCTATCCTAAGATATTTGAGATATAAATCCTAATAGCTTTATACCTTACTGATATGTTTGACACCAACTTTATTTTAAATTGGTGCTGTTTTAGTTGTGATTTGAACTTGATTATCAAATATTGCAACATTATATAGTGGATGAGCACTTAACGAATGTATTCAGTTCGAAAACTGTTTTTATTACCCACATCGTCATTAACTGATCATCGATTTGCCATATATTTTTATTATGAAGCTCCAAAAACTGAAATAAACTTATAGTTTTCAGTTTACCTATTTATTATAAAAATAAACAAAAAAAAATTAAATGAAATTTATATTAACCATTAAGGCAGAGGCGGTAGGTAATGATGTAAACATTTCCGTTGCATAGTACAATGTGCATAATATTTTCTGTTTGTGAAGCACCAAACAACCAGTCCAATATCCACCGCTTTTCTATCTGCACTATTTTTTAAAGGTAGTGCAGAGTTAGAAGCTGATTGAGTTATATTACAGGTCGTGCGTCTAATTGTAATATATAAATTAATATTTGTTCTATAAAAGAATTTCTGATACAAGAAGTACACCAAAAACAGCAAAAAAAATACATTTCAGCAGTATTCTTAAAAGCATAAATTCTTAACTAGGAGCAATAAAAGGCTTTCGCAAATTTCGCAGATCTAGTCAACCACAGTGCGTCTGATCCTGAGTTCGTTAATTAATAATTAATTATTAATTAATCCTATATCGTACCATTTATTTGTTGGGTCTTATTAACAATCAGTACTTCATTTGGATCTAATATTGCAGATGTACTATAAAAAAAGTAATGTTGCGAAAATCCGTAAACTTCGATGCGATGTTTCCCCTTTCAAAGTGAATTGCCGCAGATAAAAAAAACTGCTATATACTTTAGTATGCTCCAGATTCCCACCAAGATTATATGTAATTTGTGTTTTACACTCCTTTTGATAATATGGTATAATGCAACAAGGTTCAAAATTAGTGAGAGAACTGTACTTGCTAATGTTAATTCTTAATCTGGATAATAAAGTTTATAGGTTAAGTTTTTTCCTGCAAAAGTCAAGCAGTAAATTTTAAATGAGTTATAATATAAAAACAAATTTCAGGTTCAAGGACGCCAAAATTCAACCGAGTCTATTCACTCAGAGAACTCAAGTAAGACGGACAGAAAAAAGAAGAAAGAACGAATGGAGAAGCGACGACAATCATCTTCATCTGAATCAGATTCAGAAAGAAAGATTGACGATGAAAAAAAGAAACGATTGTCTAAAAGAAATACTTCTGATAATTCGTCAGATGAAGATGAAAAGAAGAAAAAGAAGAGTTCTTCTGATTTAAAAGATAAAAAATCTGAAAAAAAGAAAGTTTCTGATACTTCTGATTCAGATGATGCTGATAAAAAGAAAGACAAAAGACCAGAAAGGAAGAATGTATCTAACGAATCTGATTCTGAAGAAGGAGATAAAAAGAAAACAAAAAAGATTACGAAGAGAAATGTTGCCGATTCTTCAGACGAAGAGGAAAAGAAAAAGAAGAAACATGTTTCTGATGCTTCAGATTCCGATGAAGAAGAAACCGGAAAGGACAAATCGAAAAAGATGGATGTAGACGATGAAGACTCGAAAAAGGAAAAGAAAGGCGGAAAAGGCGATTTAAGAAAACGCAATATATCCGAAAACTCTAATTCTGATGAAGAATTTGATAGGAAAAGTAAAAAACGTAAAACTGAAGACCCGGGATCAGAAGACGAGAAGAAAAATAAAAAAGATAAGAAGAAAATTGAGCCAAAAAAAAAACAGGATAAATTAGATTCTGACAAAGAGGTGGAATCTGATGATACATCAAAAGGAAAGAAGAAGGTGGAAAAAAGGAAGACTGATACGAAGATTGAAAAAAAGAAATCTGGCAAGGATTCTGATGAAACTGACTCTGATGATGATAATGAAAAATCGAAAAATAAAAGAACCGATAAAAAGAAAGTTGACAATAAGAATGACGGAAAGCGCGAAGCTAAAACAGATAAAAGTAAAAAAGTAGTTCGAGTAGGTAAGGATGCGCCTGGAAAGACGGGGTTTGATAGAGGTTTAGAGGCTGAAAAAATTATCGGAGCTTCAGATACTACTGGCGAACTATTATTCCTTATGAAGTGGAAGGGTACAGATGATGCGGATTTAGTACCAGCAAAGAAAGCAAATCTTTTATGTCCCCAAGTAGTTATACAATTCTATGAAGAACGACTTGCTTGGCATTCACCTGAAGAAGACTAGTAAACTGTGCTGCCGTATGTACGAGTATTGAGAGCAAAATGCAAAAACTGAACTACATATATTCTATATCGTTTTGCAAGCTCGCAAGTAGCAATTACTCTTGTTGTCATATTATGTCTTTATGGTGTACAATATAGAAACAATTTTTATTATTCCGCTTCAAACTACTAACTCTGTTCATAATTGTACGCTCATAAAGATATAATCGTGTTAGTAGGTTTTACGTTAAAATGTGTGTGGTAAAGGAATATGGAGTATACCCCAATGACAGTTTTTCGTATGAACTTTAATTTTTGATTTCTGTATATTTATAAGAAAATACATATGTTATCTTTTGTATAAGTTTGTATTACATTTCCCATATTGTTTGATTTGGTTGGAATAAAAAATAAATTGTATTTTATATTTGCCGCCTATTAATCGTTAAATTACAATAAAAATATTTTTTACAAAGTTCATATTTCTTACAAGAAGCGTAAGCTACAAATTAACTGCTGTTCACAGCTAAAAATCTTTCATATTCGCATTTTGCATGTAATAGCTTTTTCAGATGTTATTGTAATATTCTCAAACATATACAAGAATATCGAATATTCATTTATGTATTTGACTGCCTTGTGCATAGTAATATGCAAGGAAAAAACGAGGAAGTCGAATTGTTGTGCGCGGCCCTCCGTTACGTCATCATGCACCGCCGTGGGTTTCCCCCATTCAAAAATATGTGCGTGGAGAAGTATGTCTAGAAATAAAAAAAATGCATGTTACATACCGTATGGAATAGAGTTGTCTGTATGAGCTTATCGATTGTTTTTCGTCTGTTTCATGGAATTATTATTTTTTTTTTGCTTTACTTTTGTGTTTCTTTGAGTAATCGAGTTCTACTTTATCTCGTTCTTAATTATATTATTTACATTCACAAGTAGAGCTGGCATTTCAGACAAATAATTCAGACTGTCTTTAAGTTTAGAAGAAAATACAAAATTTTTTTTTAAGGTGGTAATTTTTAGATTATTGTATTCCTTGATTAAGTTAGAAATTTCCAACTAAGAATTGCTGTATATTGATTCCGGAATACTAGTTGAACTGTGATATTATCCTGATAAATATTTGGTGGGGTAGTTTCAGAATCAGGGTCACTCGCAAAATTACTGTTAGGTCTCGGAGAGGAATGCTTCTGTGTGTATTTATGAAATTTTGCAGGTAAGTGTAACGACGCATACTCGGATATATACTTGATGGAAAACGTGCCGGCAGTGACTGAATCAAGGCGAAGACGAGAACGTATCTCGATCAATTGTGATAGTTCATTGGCAAATAGGAAAATAAATTAATGACTACAATATACAGTTGTATTAACGTTTTATTTATATATAATCATTCCTAGTATCATCCCTATGCTACTTATGTTCTTTATATTTCGGGTTGGTTCAGGTACGTGCTGAGCTCTTTTGGCACTGTCGGTCTAAATATTGATTGCCGCCTTTATATGTATTGGGCCAAAGTTACTTTGTCCATAACTTGTTTTCATGCCTCAAATCATTTAAACCATATTAGTACGAGCCCTAACAACTACACGGAAAAAACAGTCTTAGTAGAACAATTTATACTGAAGCCAAGTACAAATTATGCTTTCCTAAAAAAAGGAATTACTAAACTGAAATATAAAGCAAATGCAATAGGTGGACAAAAAAAAAAAAATTTCTCGACTCTGTAATGAAAAAGTTTCTGGGAACGCCGGCGACATGAGGAAGTTAATATTGATGCAAGCCTTTGCTATGGAAGGTGCCTCACGTAGTACATGGGGATAATCAGTTCCTTTTTATTTTATTTATTCTTTTTTAGCTGTTGATTTTGACCCACTATCCTCTTAATGCTTGGTGCTTTTTACTTCTCAATATAAAACGAATCAAAACATTCCGCCGGAATTGTTTGATTGCGCAATAACAGCACTACACTCAATAGCTCCTTTAGTATAGCAAACAACACAAAAGTATCGGCAACCTCCGTACCACACAAGATTAATTAATTAATCCGGGATGGCCGTTTCGAGTATACGAATGATTCACATTCTCAACCGGTGACCGAATGATGTGAGAAAACTCTAAAAGTAGCATGCATGCTCTATCCTTACTTTCGAGAAAAAATATTTACAAATACTTTTACCGGTTGCATGCGAAAAAATGCGGATAAATAGACGGAAGGGTCTCGTCATTGTACCCCGAGACATAAAACATGTGCAACTTTACCCCAATTAATCAAATAGTACGACAACGGTCCGTTCTTTCTATTCGTCAGGTTTTTTTGCTTTTTATGTAAACCGTTTCGTACGCATCCAATTCCCCCGACGAAGTTACATTCTTAATCAATTTCAAGTTTTCTAATTTAATATTATGCCCGGTTTGGTTTATGTGTTGGGCAACATTTGCCGAATCCAATCTACCGAAACGATAACACCTGATATGTTCTTTTCATTTAACCAATACAGTCCTTACTACACTCATTGCATGAAATTTTATAAATTCTCGACCTTTCTTCCATTTTCGGTTGATCTTCCGGATTCCCAAGAAGGTTTTTAAGCGTATTATGCGAACCGAAACATACGTTCTAATCTTGACTCATCAGAACCTTACTACCTTTAGTATAGGTTTGCTCTTTATGCGTTCTTCAGTAGGATGTTGCTTCACGTTTCAAAATGTATAAAAACTGGCTTAGAAGAATTTGTTAACCTGTTTATTGTTTTACTTCTGTTACAATAAATTATTATCTTTAGGATGCAAAGATAGATAGTAGACCCTACAGCAATGCAAGTTGTTTCTGTAGGCATAAAGCAGGTACGATTTTTTAGTAATATGTATGTAAAAATGTATGTGTTATAAAACAATAAGTAAATTTATTCCTATAGGGTTACATTTTATATAGAATGTAATTTTATAGTTTATCTAATCTAATTTGTCTTATAAAAATACAAATACATATGTATGAGACATTTGCAAGTCGATTGTTTGCATTTTTCGTGCTTCTTTGCGCAGGACATAATCTGAAACAAAAGAAATATTGTTTAATATTATAATGTAGCATCGATTAACGTATTACTTTATGCAGTTAATGTACCTAGTTATTAGAAAAATGCAGAAATTAGTAATCGGAGCAATAAATACCAGAATATAATTGTTTACTTTGTTATTTCTTGCCGCAAAGAAAAAAAATCTTTCCAAAATTTTTCCACTGCAATATCTTCAAAAATACTATAATTTAATAGATTAAATTAAAACATTAATTAAAAATTGAGGAAGAAGTGTCGTATAAAGTATGTGGTTTCGGTTGCATGAACCATTGAAGAATTACAGGGCTTTGTTTCGCAAAAGACAGGCGTAAAATGATAAACATGCTTACTATTTTTTTGAAGATGAAAGCAGTAAAACTGATAAAAAATTCTTGGGAGCAGCTTTAAAATTGTTTATTACTGCAAAAGGGCCAAATTAATAAGTCAATATTACAGGTCTAAACTCCCAGCTAATCTATTTTTAACCTGATTAGAAATTCAACGTTGTGAGCAAAACAATAAGAAAAAAAAAAAAAAACTTGCTAATAATATTGAAACTTAGATACGTTTATAAAATTAAGTACGGTCAAAACTACAAGCAGATTATAAAACAATAAACGTTCAATAAATGAATTAGGCACTTCGTGGCCACTTCTTTGCACTAGATAGCATTAAAATAATGAAAGATTATCGAAGATATAAATGAAACCACTAACTTTTTATAAAAATGAATTTGATGAGTTGACGAAAATTTTGCTATGATGGAGCCCACACCCATAAAGCAGTAATTAATGAGTATAGAGCAAACCACGACAATACAAAATACGAAACAACCGCAAGAAATCACTTCGTTTGTGCTACTGTATCTAATAAATAAAATTCGCCACTTTCCTTGCGCTCACGAAATTAGCAGAGACTAGACAGACTCGTGTTTATTCATGGGTTCGTGTTTGCCTGCTGGTTTCCCCGAGAGTCGAAAAAACATGAGTCTGCAGAATCTGCTAATTTCGTGCAGCGCACGGAAAGTGACAAAATTGCAGCCAAAATAGCCTAATAGGATATTAAAATAGATGACCCTGCTTCGATAGTTTATACCGACTTGAATATAACTATCCCATTTTAGAATAGGGCCTTACCGCTTGTTTTGCTTACGTTGAGGTTTCGGTTCAGCGGTTGTGGTGTTCTTGTTTCTTTATTCCTGGTTTTTCCTTCAATTTCATCTATTCTGAAGCGATTACGAAGCGGAACGTTCTCCATCTGTGGCTTTCAACAACATTTTTTAACACTACAAATGATTTCTGACATCTTCTCCGACACGAATTAATCATTGCGCTAAGCAAATTGTGTGAATTAAATTCAGGTAAGAGATTTTTAAATTGCGAACTGCTTTTGCCATATACGGCATGCAAATATGTACAAATGCGTAATGTAATGTTATATCAAATAAAATATATAAAAAAAGTTATATAAAATAACAACTTTTCAGTACTTTTACAAATTTTGCAAAAACTATAAATGTTTCCAAGATAGGAAGCAAGTCGAAACACTGTCACAGAGCATAAAAATCTGGAAAAAAGTAATAATTTGATAATAATGGAAAGGGAAAGACAAACTCAATTCCATTTTTTTAATTGTTTTAAGAATCGATTCAATATGGCGCTAAAATCAGCCCATTTTCTGGCCAATTTATTGAGACGAAAAGTTAAGTAAAGAACAACTGAAGAATGCGCTTGAATGTGTAGTCTTATGTTTATATAATTATGTTGCAGACGTCCATCTTCAGAGAAATTTATTTTCAGTTAAGAATACAAAAAAAATGCTTCTGCAATTTCATGTTTGTGAGCTTTTTAAAATCAAAGAGCTCACAAACGTGCAATTCCATATTTGCTAGAATTGTAGGATTAAATATTACTCATTTCTACATTTCTTAAGATACTTAAATATCCTCTAAGCATTGTATTAATAAACTTGTTTTAATCAGGTGTTTCGCTGATATTTTAAACATCTATTTTAACCGTGCTTTTGTTTTCAACAGTGCTATGAAGCACGAGAAACTGAAAATGTAAATACCTATTCAAGCTGATAGAAGAACAATTTCGAATTGGAAATTTGCCAATTGATTAAGGTTATTTTGACACGTAAAGCACGAAAAGTAAATTGTTTGCGTGGCGTTTAAAATGAACATCAAAGACGAAGAAGTTAATTTAAATTAAGCGTTAAAATGAATTTTCAATTAGGATAAATTTGGAACGTTTGAATGTATATTATCACTAAAATATATACGGTGCGTTCGGTGAGGAATGGAACAGACGGATGGAATCAACAATATAAATAAATGCATCACTGCTGGGTGGCGCTAACTTATTTTTTTTTATCAAATTGCTTCGTTTTTGCAACCTGCGACACACAGCTACAAGGGACAGGTTGATTGCAGTTACAAGGAAATGTATTTATAATATGTACCGGATGTCAAAACGCGAATAAAAAGTTTAAAAAGTTAAAAAAGGCGGAAGTGCTATTCATTTTTTATTAATTACTATGGAATATCTGCTGCAACAAAGGAATAGACAAGCGACATTTTTTTCTAATATGTTCGGAATGTTTGCGGGCGTCGCACTAAGTAAACGGTAATCTGCTTCAAGACAATTCGATATTGCAGCGTTTCTCGCGCTGCGTTCACCGCGGTTGTCTAGTTCTCAAAGTTTTCCTTCCTGCAATATTGCGCAGTTCCATTTCTCTTTGAGGAAATTGAGTAGACTGTGCTGTTGAGTAGGTATCAACAATGGAAAAACTATTTGATTATTGATTTGTAAAAAACATTATTCTTTATAAAAGTGTTCGCTTATTCTGGAGTCTGCCACCTCGAAACACAACTTGCAATGTTTTATAACTGTTATATAACATAAAAATAAAATAAACAAGTTGGTGCATCTGCGTATATAAACTTTTGGTTCAGACCAAAGTTTCTAGATATATATTTAGTATTTGTAAATTTGTTTATAATGTTAATATTAATGCATTACGATGGCAATATCGCATATCTTATATTGATTTATCGATTATTTCATGCTTGCTTCGTATCGATAATGTTTACGCTATCTATGTTCTTCAAATGATTAAAAAAAATGTAATGGGTTCGTACTTCTTTACTGCTGTGAGCTATATAAAAGTCGCACATAAATGCCAACCGCGTAATTCATTAAAGTAATCGTAAGGTATTCGCCATTTTCTCCTCGAATAAGCCTATTATTGTTTCCGCTAAATTCTAAAAATAAATTGTGCGGGTGTTAGGTAAACCAGATGTCAGATCCTGTGCGAAGACGAAAAAATAGCGACGAGATAGGCTCCGAGGTTTGGAAGACAGCGAATTGAGCGTAACTCACATGCGGTACGGCGTTAATTATGAACCTCTGCCAAAAATACAATTTCGAATGTTATATATACGTTAAATTGGTGCAGTATAGCCACGACTAAAGGATAAGAAAAACATTAATCCCCTTGCTTATTATTATGGTAGAATCCAATGGTCATTTTAATATAGCAAAAAAAAAGCATTTTGCCAAGGAGGTGATATGCCGGAGAAAATAAACTACAAATGTTGTTATTAAAAGAAATTTCAAAACTAATTGTAAGAGTTGTAAATGGTGGATCTCTATCAAATACTAAGGTATCACGAATGCCAAATCTCGAATAATTTAATAATTATACGAGCAGCAGTAGCATTATGCATTTTCATAACTTCGATCCATTTAGTGTAGAAATTACTGTTACTATCAAATATTTATGATTATAAAAAGGGCCTAAAAAACAATTTTGACCACCATGAAACCAGTTTAGGAAGTCATACTTTTAACAGGATCATTCTCAAGGAATAGGCGATCTAAAACGCGGCGTTTTTTGAAGTAGAATAGATTTGGCTAATTCTAATGTGTTGCAGAAATTAGCGTTTACTCAGGGTAATGCTCTGCGTCTTCCGCGGTCTAAAGACAATTACTAATTACTGTTACTGCATTGCCCGCGCGATGTTGCATAGATTTGTTTTAATACTCAATGACGATTTTTTTAGATCTTTTTTTTTATTTTTACTGACTCAAATCTTCTTTTTATAACAATTCATACAAACGATGCAATTTTATAAAAATGTTACCAATGAACTTTACGTAATGATTTATTAAGCCCAAAAAAGCATTTTTCGTTGAGTTCAACGTGAAAAATATAAAATGTAAATGAGGGTTATTAATACTTGTTATGTAAATAGTCCATTTATAGATATTTCTGGGTATTTTTGCTTGATGAGGGGCAATTGAGATTTTCCCAAATCAAAATAGGAATTTTAAATGCGACGAAAATTTAGACCCTGTGCATTTATTACATTAATATAAGCAAAAATGTTTTAATTTGATACTTCTCTTTAGATGCAGTGGTTGTGGTAGTAAAGTGTACACATTTCACCACGAGAAATTATATTTTATAAAGTGTTTGCAATATGGGTGGAAAAAAACAATTATCCTTGATAGAAAGGGGTAAAGTTCTAGGCTGGCACCAGGATGGTGTTAGTAAGAAGGAAATTGCTCGTCGGTTACGAAGAAGCGATCATTGCGTTAGAAATTTCCTAAAAGATCCGGAAAATTACGGCAAACCAAAAGGCCAGGGGCGACCGTAAGCCGTAAGTGAGCGGGATAAACGCATGATATTGCGGTGTGCATCCAATTCTTCTGCGTCGGCGAGAGTTATTGCAGAACAGGCGGGGGTACAAACGTACGTGCGTAATGTTCAAAGGATTTTAAAGGCGTCACCGGTAATATCATGGAAGAAAATGTTGAGAAAACCGCCAGTTTCGGCGAAACACAAAGAAGCGAGGTTGAGATTTGCTGAAGAACACGTATCCTGGAAGAAACAATGGGAAAAAGTTATATTTTCGGATGAGAAACGTTTTAATTTGGACGGACCGGATGGGTACTCGCATTATTATCACGATCTGAGAAAGGAACTAAAAGTGAAAATGACCAGACAATTAGGGGGTGGATCTGTGATGATATGGGCTGCGATTGGATTTCGGGATAAATGTGGGATAGTATTTTGCACAAACAAAATGACATCTGTGACGTATAAAGACTTATTGCGTGACAATCTTCTACGTTTTGGAAACCAATGGGCCGGACGCAATTTTGTTTTTCAGCAAGATAACGCGCCAATTCATAAAGCAAAAACCATTACTGAATGGTTTAAAGAGAAAAAGATTAAAACTTTACAGTGGCCGGCACGGTCACCAGACTTAAACATTATTGAAAACATGCGGGGTGAATTGGCACGTCGCGTTTATGGCGGAGGCCGTCAATATTTCACGGTACAGGAACTGAAAACTTCAATAGTGACTGAATGGCAGAATATCCCTCAAAATTAAGTGTTAAATTTATATAAATCTATTAATAACAGACTATTGGAAGTGATTAAGAACAATGGAGGATCTACGCATTACTGATCACTCCTTTGTTTATTTTTGTTTTACATTTGCAACAGAGCGTCTAAATTGTCGCAGAAATTGTTTAAACATTGGAGTAATAATTTATTATTTAGTTCATATATTACTGGAGGAGATATTTTTAAGTTTATTTTACTTTTACGAATACAAACTTAATTAGATATCTTGCTAGTTTCGCAAAGAAATGTTGTAACCCTTAAAACCTGTAAAACATCTTACCGCGTCTAAGTTTTTGTCGGGGAGTGTATATTTATACATGCATGTATGTGAAAAACATTGAAACTATAAAGTATTCGTTCTTATTGCGGTACGATAGGCAATATAGCACCTATCAATGTAACAAAAAATGTAAATACACATATCCTGTAACCACTTACATATACATATATCAAGCCGTGCGAAAGCAATCTACTAAAAAATACTTCTTCTAGATGAATTCCCTGATATTCTTAAAATAGCTTGCTTAACAGAAAAGAATCTGCCCCTCTATATATACCTATTCTATTTTTGCGCTAACTTGTACTTGGGAGGATTAACTTTAATTAACACGTGTTTTAGTGCACAAAATATATTTATTACTAAAGAGCACAATTACGATTAGTGGCAGAAAACGACAAGAATTAATGCAGCACACGTTTCTAACTAGGTCAAATATGAAGAAATGAGAATACGAACTCAATTCAACAATGAATGGGTCTAAATGAACTCTCGATGGCGCGGCAGGATCGGATCCGTTGTTGCACGTAAATTTATTATACAAAGGTGCGCGCGTTTGAAGGCAGATGATGTTTTTGTATTAAAATCTGCATTTCCGATTGTGAGTACTATTCTTTGGTCCACAACTTTCCAAAATTTCTATTTGAAAGTGAGTAAGTTTATGTGTTTGTGGAACCATGGAAGAAGGACAACACCGGCCAGTGAATCGACCTCTTTTTTAGATGGGAAACGTGTACAGTAATCAAAGAGATTATAAGGACCAGGCATCTTCGATGATTGCCATCAGATACTGGTTTATTGAACTTATGTGTGGTCGAACGTTCGTCTTTGATGAGGCGTCACCTGGTCGCCTCATTGAGGTGACTTCGAACGATATGATAAAAATAAACTTACGATACCGCCGGGTGAAAATTAGGGAGATTCAATTGGGATCTTTACGTCTCAATTTCTCAATTGAACGTCCTTCAGTTGAGAAAGCTATCGGCGAGATGGGTGCTGCGTCTGCTGACGATTGATGAAAAACGAAATCACGTGATAACTTCAAAGCAATGTTTAGACATGTTTAAGCGCAATACGAGTGAGTTTCTGCGGTGTTAAGTGAATGTATATGAAATATGAATACATCACTTCACGCCAGAAATCAAGTGTCCGTTGGTAAAATGGTTCTTTTCCCTGGCGAACGTGCACTAAAGAAAGCACCATATTCGTAGTTTGGCCCCCTGTGATTTCTTGGTTTGGCAGAAAGCGGTTCATGTTAAATGAAGAGGTCATTGCCGAAGCAGAGCCCTTATAGAGCCCTTAGAGTTCGACAAAATCTTATTATCGAGTGCGGGTACAGAGACAGGAAATTAATTTTCGAACACGACGAGGTAAGATGAGCAAGGGAAACGTATAGGGGATGGGGACCGATATTTTCTCTCTTGCTAGCCTCATCTCCTTTCGTTCGGAAATTAATTCTCTGCCCGTACATATGTATGTGCGTACATAACTACATACATATTTACTACGATTCTAACGCGCCGACCGGTAGTTGGTGAACCGCGAAATTTACACTAATGAGAGAGATAATCGAGGATATGCTGCAGTTTGTAAACTTTGATTTCGATGAAATTTTGTTTAAATATTTACTTCATTGAACTACACCAGCGCTGAAAGTATCAAAGCCGAGCTACATGCAATTTGTACGTGAAATTTCTCGACTTTGGAAAAGCAAATAGGTGTAATACTAGGTGGTCAACATTACTTGAAATACCAAGTACCTAAGTAGTAAGTGAACCTAAGTACTTGGCCTTGCCACGCGGAAAATAGTATCGATATTTAGTGGTTCCAAGGGAGGAGACAAAACATAAACCGGCCACTACACAGTGGCGTTTACACGTATGTACATATGATTTGTTAACTTGTTTTGTAAAAAGAGCCATGATATTTTTTTCTGTTTTCATTATAAATAAATATCAGCTTTTTCATTGAGTTATTCATTTGAGGTATGTATTAAAGGCACACATAATGTCCTCCTGCCGTATTGTTGGATTTGCTAGAGCATTTCGCTTAAGTACCTTCTCGTTACTGTTTTTCGTCATCTCATAATTTAGAAATTCTCTTCTTAACCTCCAAGCAGCCAAAAATTGACGTCATTACTTGTTGGATCTGATGGTTCGTTTAGACAATGTTATGGGTGCATATGGCCATAATTCTGTCCAAGAAATTATTATTTTCCCAAGCATAGATAAGATTAAAAATCACAATAATAAAATAACTTCATTAGAAGGCGAAATTAATAATGGCATAAAATGAGACCAAATAACAATAAGAAACGCAAATAATATCAAAATGAATGGAGTATTTTTCCAAATAAACGAAAATATTAGTTTATCAAAGAAAAGGTAAAAAGAACATTTCTAGAAATAAATAAAAATATTTCTGGTACTGTGAAATCAAATCAAAACTCGCCCAGCGGGAAAGTGAACCATTGACCTAAGGAGAAAGGCTGGTATTATGTTCGGGCTGTAAGCGGAATGTAGTAGCAAATCCATGAAATTCTTCCAGTTTCTTTGGACGATATGCTGTTTGGCACCATCTTGATGGAATAACACGCGATTTCTGATAATTAATTTTGTTCTTCAAACCGTACATTCGATTTAATAGCTTGAAGTATAGTTTAATGCCTTATTTTCTGGTACCAATTGAAACTGGACTTTGCTTCATTCGCTTCGCTTCGCTTGTGCTTGACCATGCAACTGCGTTCGACCGTACTCCATACAGCATTGTCAACCAAGTCATACCAGTAGTGGCAGGTAATGACATGAGTAGGATGTCAATGGCAAGGATTCGATTCTATTGCATAATAAAACACACGAGGAAATCAAAGTGTTGCCCTTGACCTCCCATTTATATCACCAGGCGCCACTGAGTCGTATTATGTCACAATATTTAGAAACCACACTTACCAAAAAAACGTTATAGACGCAAGCGAACAATATAAAAAATTCAAAGTGAATTATCTACCAAGTTTCACTAAAAAAAACATTTCGCAAAACTCTTAAATAACCTCAATTATCCTATAAACTACGTTAGATAGCGACTGCTGAAAAAAATTGAGATAAATTGAAGAGAACATTCCGTATATACGTTATGTACTACTTTTATCCGAAACTTATTCTCTAAATTACTCACGAAAGGAATTATCTTCCATGCCGTATGGAAAATTAATACAAATTGTAAATTGATTGTGGTTCCTGTTAACTACACAAAACAGAATTAGAATGTTAATTTATAGAATTTAAAAAAAGTTAATGTTAACAGGAAAAGGAATATAAAAAAAATTAAGTACATCGTGATGGAGACCGCAAAATAGATATCTATTTTTTCCGCGTTACTATTTCGTTCTGGCATCTAAAAAATAACACAACTTGCTCTATACCTTCGCTTTCTTATTCCTAAAATTAGGCATTGACTCATTCTTCTCTATTCTGACCGAACGTACTACAGTTCAGCTTTACAACTTAAAACTTACCTTTAACTAGCGATCCCTGAATACAATAACCATAGTAGTAATAAGAGAACACTCAATATCATGAAGGTGGTTAAAAGGTTTCGTGTTTCCGAAGGTGAAGCCATCTTGTATGTAGATTCTATAAAAAAAAAATACTGTATGATAAAAAAAAATTTGCAATAACAATTTTTAACACCTTAACTTTTGTTTTGCTACGCCTCTAGATTAGAATTACATAATAATATACAACACGTTTAACGTTAAGATTGAGTTATTGAATATCGTATAAAGCAAAATTAATTTTGTTAAGTATGCGAAAACACAAACGTCTTAAATATTTCGACAGGTATTTTACAAAAATAAATCAACGTCTTCTGGATATATTCCAGATTCTTCAACTTTACATGAAATTTACACGCAGAAGTGTTTACATAAAAATTGTGTGAATAAATGCTTACTAATGGTTTGAAATATTTTTAGCGTTAACTTACATTAATATTTTCCACGCTTGGGCCTTAGAAAATGCACCTATATCATTAAAATATTTAATATTGCATATCATAAAATCCTTCGCCGTAAACTTATATAGGATCCGTTATTATTTGCTTACTTACTCGAAGAATGTTTATACTGCATGCCGATTAATTTTGAAATTTAATTCATCATGCTGTTTTAGTATTTTTGCTCTTTATGTGCTATGTTAGTGGAGTCTATTTCTAAAAATATGCTTGGGTTATGACTGGCTCCTCTTAAAATGCTAACAGCTTTGAAAACATACTGTGGCTCTATATAGTCATTGGCCCAATTACTATCGATCTAGCATTGATGTTATAATAATACTTATCATTTTCAGTAGGTTACTGTATAATGTATGAGTGTAGGTAATAACAATGTTCGCTAAGTCTACATTTTTCATAATAATAATAAGGAAAGACTATTCTATGGGTGATGATGAAGTACAATAATTAGAACAAAAAAAGCTCACGTTTCCTTTTCATACCGTAAAACGCGTACAAAACATCCCGAGAGGAATCCTAATTTTAAAACATGCCGCCCCGACCATAGATACATAAATAGCTTGTGGGCACTCACCTATGTACAAAATACAAAAACAGAGCACTATGAAACTCTCTCCACTGCTAATGAAAGAGTGTTGCAGAAAAATTTTCAGTGACTGACGTCTTGGGCGGAATGCTACGTCACTATTGGGGGTGGGGTTTCTAAAATTTGTCGGTGTTTGAAAAGGTATTATTTAGTACTGGTAGCAGCTTGAAATAATTTTGTATTTTCCTTTGCAAGGGAATTCACTGGCTACGTAACATTTACAAATACAATTCGGCCAAAAATTAAAGAATTAGCACAACATGAATTGTGGCGCACGTACAAATTGTTTTTTTTTGTAGAGAATCGACGTTGTAGTACCGTCTAATGTAAGCGTTATGAGGTATACGAAAGGGAGGCTTTTCAATGTAAACCCAGGCAAAATAAATTTTGTTAAATTGTGCATCATAAAGGAAAATGAAAAAAGGAAAAAAATGAGTTCTTCGTGGTTTTTTGTGCAGGCGTGAATGAAACGAAAGAAAACAAGCGTATTTAACGTATGTTATGTATATTGCTATAAGACTCTTTTTAAACTAAATGAAATTGAATATTGTGGCTTTCTCTTTTCAACTCGATTGTGGGATCTACTTCTTTTTCAAATTGAAAGATGATTAAAAGACAAATAAATAAAACAATTTTTAGAGTGTACGTCCCCTAAGCGGGCGCTGAATTTTGGATATAATATTAAATTTTAAATTTAAAAATGGAATTTTATAACCAAAAAATATAGTGCTAAGATAGCTTAGCTTCCTCATGGTATTAATGGAATAATTCTCGGCAAACCCAATAAAAGGAGAGAAAAAAAAATACACCAACACACGGACATGTTTCTGCCTACCCGGCGTCATCAGTGTGGTTTCGAGAGTATTTTTTATCTCTACCTTCTATCGCTGTTGCCTCACAGTTAATGCCATAACTTTCAAAATGACAAACTCGACATTTTTGGCGCCCTCTAGTGTCAAAGAAACGCATGCCTGCCGTTCAGGAAGGTAGAGATAAAAAATTACTCTCGAAACCACGCTGATGACGCCGGGTAGGCAGAAACATGTCCGTGTGTTAGTGTAATTTTTTTCTCTCTCCTTTTATTGCGTTTGCCGTGTATTATTCCATCAATACCACGAGGAAGCTAAGCTATCTTAGCATTATATTTCTTGGTTATTGTTTCTAGGCATTTTCCGATGTGTTCCAATTGAATTTTATGTTTATTTTGGCCAAAATATTTAATTTTTGAAGTCCTGATCTTGAAATCTCAATCTTGAATTACTTTCAAATTTTAATCTTCAACCCGGATCCGATTTATCCAATTTTATTTTGAAAAAAAAGTATAAAAAAAATAGCTAAAAAGGAATGTTCATGAAAAAACTTTCTAGATGAATCGCTTGAGGCAATCCGTAAGACACATTTTACATAATGTATGTGCATGTAAAGGCATGGATTATTACTTTTATAATCTAGACCGATGTCTTTAACAGATTCTTAAAAAATATACGGGGTGTTCCGTTTAAGAAAATTTAAATAGCATGAGTCAAACATGGCAACGATTTTAATGGTTATTCACTAGACGCATGTTGCTATAAAAACCTTTTCGTTTGTTTCATCGAAAACTCCAAGAAATATTCAACCGAATAAAATGTTTATTACCGCTTTACCGTGTAAGATATTGAAGGTATTTAAAAAAGCAGCGACATTTCCCAAGAATCTCAGAATAGGTCAATTATTTCGAAAATTAACATAGGTAAGTGTAGGGAATATTGACGGCAGTTGATATAAATTGGGTAGAGGCTTCCAAAAACGTAATAATACACAGAGGGTCCCATTTAAAAAGTCTAACTTGTATCGTTTGTAACGGGAAGTTAACACCCTGCGTGTCCAAATTGTCTATTTGAAAACCATTCCTCTAAATTATCACACAATTTCGATAAACAATAAACGTTGGTGTATCTAAAGTAATTACGCGTTTCGTTTATAAACAAATTGAGTACCTGACCGAAACCTTCCAATCAAAATAGATGATCGTCTTGGGTTTACCACTTGGTTTACTTAAACTTTATTAACAACGTTCCGGTTTAAATATTTAGGTTGCTACAACATTAATTTCACCGCACACGATTTAATAAGTACTTAATGTGTAGTTAAACCACATTTATCCGTATTTATATTGGTCGTACATACAGCAATCGATTAAATATACAATCTTATTTACACGTAAGGTAGACAGGGTAATTTTTCAGTAAATATTATGCTTGGTTATTAATTTTTAAGTACAATTTCTAGACGAATTAAAATATAATGTGTATTTGATTATAACAGATTATGCTTCCATATGAGAAAAAGCAATTCATTACCAATCATATTTGCCGAAGGAGCTACGCTTACAATTATATATGTGCATGTAAGTACTTAATAAATTGCTTATATTTTTAGCAAAATATTTCGCACAAGTTTTTTCTAGTTTATTTGTTAAAACATTTGTTGATCCTTACAGTTTAGTGAAGAAGTATGCTGAAAGTCAAAAAAAGCAAATCAAATCGAAGAACTAGAAAAATAAGCCAACAAAATTTGAAGAGGAAATAGTTGCATGAATGATATGCATATTATTCCACATTATCATTAAAAAAGTAATTAAAAAATTGAATTCCATGATCCTATTATTCAGAATATTAAAGTGGAATATGCAGATGCCAAGTGAAAGAATTTAATAACCGTGGTGTTTGCTAGTAAAGAAAGAGACGCGTAAATGTAGTCATCTCTTGTCGGACACATTGTAAATAGCTGCTCTATTGAATATAAAATAAAAAGATCTACCTTTGATGGATAAATACAAATAGAGGTAAACAAATAGTAGACCAAAAAATATAATGCTAAAATAGCTTAGCTTCCTCATGGTATTAATGGAATAATTCACGGCAGACGCAACAAAAGGAGGGAAAAAAATTACACTAACACACGGACATGTTTCTGCCTACCCGGCGTCATCAGAGTGGTTTCGAGAGTAATTTTTTATCTCTACCTTCTATCGCTGTTGCCTCACAGTTAATGTTCTTTGGCACTAGAGGGCGCCAAGAAATGTCGAGTTTGTCGTTTTGAAAGTTGTGGATTTCATATTATTGAATAGAGAATTTTAGATAAACTCGAACTGTTTAAAAAGCTTGATAAGCAGGCGGCATGGTAATAGATACTGTAATGTTTGAACGGGATGAAATTTAAGAAATTTTCGAAATTTTATAAAAGTCTTAAAAAGTCTTAAGTTAAGGAATGTCCCTAGACACTCTTTCGGCAAATGAAAAATTGTTACATGAGACGTGTTAAGACGTAGAAATGTAAATACCTACAACCCTTAAATTTTCAAAATTTTTTACTACGTAAACCCAATGTTTGCGTCCTAACACTATAAAACTTCGAGGAATTCTAAACACAACGTGCCTTGACGACAGTTAGACAAATTTAAATAAAATTTGCGTTGTTTATAACCATTGGCAATTGTTTTGTTCCATTGTCACCTAAGTTAGTTTTTAACCATTTAAAATATATTATGATAGAAATAGACGCTGAAACCAACGATTCTTGATGTACTATGATGCAGATGCTGGAATTCTGTTCTTTGATGACACTATTGACTACATGCAACACTACAACGTTAAAAGACACAAAGAATTTTTATGAAACTTCTTCTTCCCCACGATTGTCGTTGGCCAGGCTTACATTAATGTTCTATATTAATTTTATTACTTTTACGCACCTTAGATATTCGGCTAAAGGCATCTTTTTATAGGGATCGGACTTTCTACCAATAGATGGACCCTTCTACCCGATAGGTGGACAATATGAAATGCCAAGAAGAGATGTGAATATAGCGCTGGGGCAGCTAGTTTATTTG
This sequence comes from Marronus borbonicus, assembly GCA_902655005.2. Taxonomy (NCBI): domain Eukaryota; kingdom Metazoa; phylum Arthropoda; class Insecta; order Coleoptera; family Scarabaeidae; genus Marronus; species Marronus borbonicus. The sequence goes on along the minus strand of LR737380.1, from coordinate 36,806,120 downwards.
TAGCATTACAATACGTATGAATAGATTGAATAGATAATTTCTTGATAGAGTAGACATCCCACAAAGATGAGATACACGTCACTACATTGACGTATCTCTTTCTTTACCGGTTCTCAAATTCTTTCACCGTACGTGGATGATTTGATAAAATAAAAATTTACGTATTTTTGCTAAAAGCGCTAGCTTCTGCAGTACAAGGAAGCTTTCAAATCCGACACGTAGAATAACTGTTATCTGGAAACAATGTTATAAAGGATCTGCTTGGACGTTCTATTATTGCAAATTATATCAATAATGTAACGACTACTGAAGATTAAAGCATGCATATAAATAACCATAAAGTACCATAGTTTTACTGGATTACTCTTCTTTCTGTCTCTATAACCATATTTCATTAATATTTTCCCCAATCTCCCTATTTTAAATTATTCAAAATTTAAATGTCAAACACAATATATATTTCGTCTTCCCACATTTATTTTTTACATTGCTCAATGCGGTAAAATAACTAACAACATATTAAACACGGTGTGTACACGGCCTGTCCAATTAGCGCGTGGGTGGAAAATAATTCCTCCCATGAGTAAAAAAAAGAAAAGGAATGAAAATAAAAATTTTTCGGACAAGTGCTGCACAACATTATATTTTTGGATGCATTGGCTTCATGACAACTTTGATTAAAATTTCTTTAACCGAGTATTTCTTTGAGTTATTCGACAATACGTCGGACACGGAATATTGTAGTGAAGCATCCAAAAACATAATAGTCTACAGGTGTGTTCTATTAAAAATGAACAAATTTGTATCGTGTACGCACTTAGTGCACATGCTGTAGAATTCCGTAATGTTTTAGCCACTACATAACAAGATATATTAGAAATATAGGATTAAGTAAATATTTTCCCTGCTCTGTTATCTCTATCCCTTATCGATTCCATCATATATATAAGTACCTACTATATTGCAAAGCTCCCAAAATAAACTAACATGCCTTTTTCGTTTTAGCTCATATTTATAGCTCATCAGAAGAATATGGTGTAGGCGAACTATGGTGAATTAGACTTCAAGATGGGTTACCTGCAAAGACATCTGAAATATGTGCTAGCATTATCACAACTATTTGGTGTTTTACCCGTTTCTGGTATATTTTCCGATGATCCGTTAAGATTAAAGTTTTCGTGGTTATCTTGGAAGGTTTTGTACACATGTTGTTTGATATTACTGACATTCTTTTTGGTATTAATGGCGTTCTACAATTTATGCACTAACGACTTCGAGTTATCTAAATTAAGTAAGTATTAATATTCATATGTAGTAAATTTTGAAATAAAAGTTATTTGCAGCTAACAAAGAATAGAGTTGCCTTAATCTTCAGTGTGATTTGCTTTAAAGCTAATAAGATTAATTAGAACAGTAATTTTGATGGCATCCAATCAATTTTTAAAAAGTTTCTCATATATTATATTTTTCATAAGAAAATTACTCAGCATCAATAATTAACTAGTATGTAGTAGTGTTGGGATGAACGCTTCGTTCATTCACCGGCCTCGGTTTGAACGCAGTTTGGTGAAGGCACCGAAAAAGTGAGTGAACGATGCGTTCTTTGGTACCGTGTTCACGGTTCATCTATCGGCATTGTATCAGTTATAATTGTGTGTACCCGTACAGTCATTATCCCGTCCGTGTTCATTCACAGGAGGCAACAATATATGTATTTTGCAACAAATTACATTAGACTACATTAGAAATGGAGTTATTTAGAATGATGCATAAAAAATAGGTAAAAGTAAGTAATTTCATAAGCGAAAAGTTGTTAGCTTGTTGGATTGGAATTATATTAAAAAGTACACGTTAAGATTTTCAAACGAATGGAAATTTTTAAAAAATTTTCGCACTTCGCCTGGTCGTCTGTAAACGCGGTATATATTATTAGATCTGTTTCCTATCCCCAGTGAACGCCGCTCCGAATTGTTTCGTTCATCGATTCGCGTTTCTCAGATACTTCTGAGCGTTGGAAGTTGCATAAATATGCCTTGTTCCCATCTCATTGAATGGACGCTTTCTGGTACGCGTTCGCGTTCACGAATGTCTCAACACTACTACATAACTGTGAATTGTACACAGGTGCATGCAGGATCAGTTTGGGAGCAGAGCTGCCGCACAAGGCAATTTTTTCCATGTGCGACGAACTATAAGCAATTTTTTTTTGCATGATTGCCCACGTAGTGTGTGCCAGCTTTCTGTTCACATACGCAGTTCCTACATGTATTTTATCAGTAACACGCTAGCAAATATGCGAGACTTTTACAATAGATAACGCTATTGTTAAACGAAGTACGGGAGAATATTCGAAAATGAAATGCAGTATTACAAACATCTTTAAAATGATTATTTTTTCTTACTTGTTTCAATTCATACGTTTATTTCCAAGAAAGAAAAAAATTCTATTCAGATTCCTTTCTTTATTCTTTTAGAAAAATTGATTATTTTCCTGTAAATGTAAAACTGCATAACAACCTGAATTTACTTATGTAAGAAGGCGGAATCCGCGCTACTTTTTGTTGTGCAGTCCTTGTTTTGGTGTACGAGAATGGTATAATAAATACATGTGTTAAGAAAGGCAAGGCAATTGTCTTGCATTTAGAAAATCTATTTCTTCTTGTAGTTTTTTTCTTCGCTAGATTGTGGCTTTTCTCCCTTTAGGTCAGCATGGAATCGGTTCAATAAATTAGCATAGTACTTTCCCGTGGTTTTCTTTCCTTTCTCTAACTAATAGTTGAGTGTAGGCTTTCACGACCGTAATCCATAGTAGAAATGTCTTTCGGGTGTTTTCGCTTAATCAATATTTTACTTGACTTTTCGCTGATCGTGGTGAGATTTCTAAAGTCTTCGCGACAACAGCCGAAAGACATTTCCTTCTTTAACTATTCAATTACGGTTATGCGTTGCATGAATCGCTCTCGCCTTCTCTGATGCACGTTTGCCGCGAAAAAAACATTTTGTTGACCTTTGCTTTCTGGCGTGTATCATCTACAGACACAATGCCGCAGAAACTCACCCGTAAACTCAAACATGCGATTCCGTTTTTGATCAATCGTCAGCAAACACGGCACCCAGCTTTCTCAGGTCTCGTGATACACGTTCAATTAAGATCTTGAGTATATTAGCAATCTCGATAATCTCAACCGGACTGTCTGCTAACACGATATCCTGAACTGTATTGATCAGATCAGTAGCCATCTCAGCGGGACGACCCGGCCGCTCCTCATTAAAGACGGATGTTCAGCCACGTTTAAATTGATTGAACAAGTATCTGATGTTAGTCATCGTCTTTATAAACTGCATCCAAATTCTCTTTGTTTTTTTCACGTTTTCCCATTCAAAAAAAGAAACCAACTCACGCGCCGATGTGGTTCTTTTTCCATGTTTCCACAAATGCATAAATTTGTTAATTCAACAGCTTTCAAAACAACGGCTCTCGACGAATCACTCGCAATTTTTTAAAAGAGTCGAGATTCAGATTTCGACGCAAATCGTCATCGCTTTTTAAACACAGGTACTTCTCATATCATCCTCGTACATACAAAATAAATGTGAATGCTTATATGTGCGTAAATTATTATCAATGATATTAAATTTCCAGCAACGTTTGTATTTTTTTCCAATGGATTTATAGTAATTACGGTATTTCTCAAATTGGCGACAGAATGGCCCGAATTCATGCGATACTGGCACAGTACGGAGATGTTTATTAAAAGCAAAGTACTTCTTCCAAAGCGCTTTGTTTCACTACCTTTTATTATACTTAGTGCAGCTGCAGGTAAGTAGAATAGTGAAGTTATGATAGTAAAAAGCCTTACATACAACCTTGTAAAGGCAGAACGAAACAGTTGCTTTAGATACAATCAAAGAAATTTCAACTTTTTCAATGTGAATGTAAAAGATATAGCAAACTGATATGAAAAAAGATCTAAAGTCCACTTAATTTGCGCTTTATAACGAAAGTTCGCCACATTCCGTGTGCTTCAGAGGCGTCGGTATGGAAGTGGTCGTTCGAGTGTGTGATAAAAATGTTGAAAAAAAAAAAAGAACGCAGCTATAATATGTACTATTCTTATTTTTCGTATGTTTGTGCATATTGCTTTAATACCAGAAAAGCAAATGCACGTTTCATTCTTCCAGATAGAATAAATCTCTGTACTTCTATGCTTACATCGGTAACAAAGTCGTCTCGTCGTTCCATTGGATAGTCTAATATGCGAAGCATACATTTGCGCATATATTACAAATCACACACCCGAACAACCACTTTCATATCGACGCCTATGAAGCGCACGGAAACTGGCGAACTTTATTTATAACTAATTATTATTACGAAAACGTAAACTGACTTTTAGAGTGGAATATGATTTCATTCAGTCATATAGAAAAATAATAAAACTAATTTTAGTTGAGCACGGATTATTTGTTACCTATTGCATTACTTTCGAAGAATTTAACGGAAACATTACAATCAATGGTTTTGAACATTTTATGACCAATGATGTTTACGTATTTAATTATATTTCGTATACCTGGTATCTAGGGGTACTCCTTAAGGTAACTGCAAACATAGTCAATTTTGAATAAATTTAATATAGTTACTAATTCCAGTTTACAAGTATTATAAACACCTTTTATTGGAATTTTATGGATGTATTCATTATAATATTGAGCATAGCTTTAGCCGAGATGTTGAACCTTATAAATCATAGAATACGTTACTCTAGCGAGGTAAGTTAGGATATCTTTGACTTATTTCTTTTATGCTAAATAATGGCGCAAAAAAATGTTATAGTACAAATAGTTTTAGTGAATATTATTGTTAAAAACTAAGGTTTCGGACCGTGTCATGTCATCTCAAACGCGGAACTCGTTTAGTTTTAGCTGTGGAAGCCTACGTTATTACTTCTATATTGTTGTTATTGTTATACCAGGTGTGTCGGTAATTCCTTTCCGGTTTTTCCGGCAGA
>LR737380.1:36725957-36796108 GCA_902655005.2 Marronus borbonicus | reverse complement strand
TTAGCGAAAAAACCGGAAAAGAATTACCGACACACCTGGTATATCGTTAATATAGTTCACCAACAGATCATTTCCTGTCTTTGTTTAATTTTTAATTTAATTCACAGATTTATTGGAATGTCTTCGTCTTGTATATCACCCTACACTCGAATTACTTTCATATGTTAATAACATAATAAATGGTAATGTAAGAAACTGTACTGCCTCAACACTTGAAACATCAGATAGTTGTGGTCAGTTTGTTTCGGTCCCCCTAGAAAATTAAAAAAAAAACAGAACGAAATATATTTTTAAACGGATGTTTAACGAAGCGTCAATTACAAATTTAAAACTAACTTTTTCATAAAAGGCGTGGTCAGATGTGCATTCATGCGATTGACTTTTGATAGTTTGATTAATGTTAATTTTTGTTCTATCAATTTTATTTTTGTGAAGCGTTATTATTTACACTTTACAACTGCCGAAAGAAGAGTGTAGACGCGATATTGCCGAATCTACGACAGCGAAAATATTTTTTTATTTGAACAACAATTTCTCTGTACTTGCGTTAGTTTAGTTTCCTTATTTTCTTGTGCATGCAGATATATTGTAGATTAGTCGCCTTTTGATAGGTTGCAAGTAAAACACTTCGTGCATGTTCTTCTGAATGTGCAGCGTCGATGTAGTCTTGTTGTTTTTAATATGCTTGCAAGGACATTATGTACTGTAGACTTATCTAATGTTCAATATACTGGTTTATTACTATTATATACTAATTGCGTGCATCTTCGCAAACGTTTGATGGGCAAGTTCTGCGATTCAGTTTGTTTAATGTGTATGAAAAATGTTAGACTAAATCGATTAAAAAAAAATTTGAAAGTTAAACATTTTGAATATCCAAATCACTTATTTTTTTAAGTATTTTTGCATTTTGCGCTAAAATAAATTTCTTTCTAATTCCAAATGTTTTGCTGAATGTTACGAAATTATCTGTAGATAGTAAGCTGTAGGTTCTTACATTTTATTAGCCCCTATAGAATCTACCATAGGTCCTTTTTTAGAATTGAAAACGTTTTATGTACAATCGCCATACGGATTTTTCTTTCTTAATACGTATCTGTTCCTGTAACGATCGATTTTATAAAGCTGAACCTCTATTTTGCGCAAATCAGATATTTTTTGTAAACTTGTACTTTTCAGATTAAAATTTCAGAATGGACTGAAATACGAAGACAATATAATAGGGTATGTGAACTATGCAATCGACTTGAAGACAAAATTTCACCCGTCATCCTTTTGTCATTTAGTAGCAATCTGTACTTTATTTTAGTTCAACTTCATGGAAGCGTTGAGTAAGTATTTATACATTTAATTATCTACTATTGTATTGCGACGTAAATATTACTTCAAAAGTGTAACAAGCTTGAGTTTCAAAGCGAGCTTTGGGATTGTACAGCTTTATAGAAGATTCGGTTAGTAAATATGCAGTCTCTGTTGAGAATCTCTCGCAAAAGATGAAAGGAATCAGACCTTTCAACGAACTGTTTTTATTTCTTCGAACGTTAATAAAAATGTACAGCGGACGCTTTATGTTTCGTCTCCCCCAAATTTCGATACTATCTTCCGCGTGGCAAGGCCAAATACTTAGGTTCAGTAAATATAAGCACAGAACCGTGTTTATTGGGAATACCCATCATAAACTAAAATAAGGGTATTAAAATCTACCTGCCAATCCTGCAATAATCCAAGGAGTGGTACGGTGGGAGGCAAAAATAAACATGTCACTGTACATGATATATAAGGCGCTTCGCGCGTCAAAATAAAAAAAAAGCGCGGCCTATTATTATTGATAACAAAAATAACACTCTCTACTAGTACACATCTGATCCATTGATGGCATAGCTTGGTATCTTGCCAATTTAATGGTACATATGCGCCTAAAACTTAATACAATATTTATGAATGATTGCAGGAAACGTGATACAGTCATAAAGAGTGTCTATTTCTTTTATTCTTTCGGCTTATTATTACTGCGAACATTGGCCGTGTGTTTATTTGTTGCTCGAATAGATGACGAAAGTAAAGCAACCTTAAGATTAATGGGCTGTTTAAGAGCTTTTAATTCAGAGGTAAGAATGCTATTGTTACTTTTTATTCTTAGTTTATAGCATACGTTATGCCGATTTTCCTTTGTATTTTATCTGTATAAATACAGATACAGGAAATACTTATTTGCATAGTAAGTTCAATGATATATTGTGGATCTAGAATGTACCAACTTTGAGAGAGCACTCTTTTCTGAAAATTTTGGCGGTTGCAAACTTCAATTTAAACATGAATAACATTTATCATAATATGTAATAATCATCAATAAATATGTTAATGTTATGCAGATTGTTCCGAAAATGCGAGTTGCCATTAAAAAAATACTTTTCTTCACTTGAATATCTCCGTATTTGGAATAAACTTTGGGGATGCTCTGTACACTTTCATGTTTATCCATAATTATAAACAGCTATTTATGTTATTCAGAAGAATCTCAAAGCTAATTTATGTACCTAATACCGCAGAAGAGGTATTCATGTTTACACTAAAGTATCCCCGCATACGTCAAAATTTTCAGAAAAAAATTCTTTCTCAAGAACATTAAACAATTTTCGGTGATTTCAAATACAACCATATTTTCGGAAAGATACTTTGTACTTGGTGCTGTGTATGATTGCCTTCCTTTGACATTTTCCCTTGAATCCTTTAGCATCCTTAATTATTTCTTTCTATCAGAGTAATATTATTCCCCTTAATACCTTCCAAATGAAGCACTTGCAGGCACTTTGACGTAGTTTGAATATTAAATCGAATTACTCCTGATTACATATTCATTGTAAGGATCAATCGTCCAGTGGTAATAGGCCTGCGCCTGATCGGGTAGAATAACAATGCCATAAAAGACATTTTGCATACACCTTTAAACACATTAAAAGCTTCTTAGTTTAATGGTAACTTTAAGCTTATGAGCTTCCTTTTTGTCCTTTTGCGTATCTAATTTATTATGTTGCCTCAAATATACATTCCAGTCCAAACGATTGCTACAGCAAATTAGTTCCACGAAGATGGCGTTGTCTGGAATGAACTTTTTCAGCGTAACTAGAGGGTTGATTTTGAACGTAAGCTATACCTCAACTAAACCCAACTACACTCGAACTAAATTTTATTTCATTTTTAGATTGCTGCTGCTATTGTCACTTACGAAATATTCTTCATTCAATATGTTAATACTGCAACTTAGTATCAACAAAATGTATCTTTCTAGAAAGATACGTATTCTTCTGTAATTCCGCTAATTACACAAATAAAACACGGAAAGTACACAGTATTCTCTATATTCACTTCTGCTTCGATAGCGTCATATTTATACAGATTAATAAAAAATGTTCACACCAAATCCTAATTTTGATTTTCCCTGTATTCCAGTCAATGTTTTATAAATTTTGTACTTGATTATGAAACTACAGTTCATGCAGAGCTTTTCATTAAGAATGTTTTTTTCTTTTGTGAAATGCAAGATAATCTTGTTCTCCATTTGTGTAAAACTTTTTGGGACACGCTGTATATATACACTGCCGTTCAGAGAAGTTCGGTCGGTTGGTAAAAAACATGAAAGGTTACAGAAACAAACGAAACTAAAAACAAAATGCAATTTTATTGTATGTACAGGTAAAAAAGACAAAAATAAATAAATAAAAAGTTATTCTGGCCTAATATAACATACTGAACATTATATATTTTTTTATTATATACAAAATAAAACAACTTGCGATAAGTAATATTTATTATTAATAAAGTTCACCACTTTCCGTGTGCTTCACGAAATTAACAGAGACTAGACAGATGTTCCCATCCAATTTTTATAACTAACTAACTAACTCGTCATTTTAATTTTTCTGCTAAACGCCCTTTAACTAGTCCTAACACCCAGACCACAAATGAAATAAAATCTGCTTCGGAACAAGTGATTATGGACCCCTGCCATTTAAGATCTGAATCGTCTTCTTTAAAAAAAAAACTGTAATGAGCCATCACTAGTTGTGCCCTTATTGTAAAGTTATCAATGCGGTCTATTAAATGATGAATAGATTCAGTATCTACCATTTCGATCCGTTTTACCAAAGCACGTTTGTCATGATAATAATTTTCTATCTTCTAATTCCTTTTCTATTTTCTATTTCTGATCTTGTCCATTAATTTACCAATATCATACTGATTCATACCGTTTCTTTACATTTTTTCCTAATTTGTTCGTAGCTAAGATATCTCTTTAATTGTTTCTACCCTTTTCACTCATTCCTTCATGTCAGTTTCATCTATTTCGTTTGTAAATTCTGGAAGTTATGCATTAATTTCTGGAAATGGAACTCTTACATGGTCATTTGATGTGTTTATATTTCCTTGTCTTAGTATTTCTAATTCACGGTCTTTCCCTTGTCTCATGCTAATCGTGTTAGTTACCTGTGCCATCATAATTTCCATATTCTTCTCGCATTTACAAACTACATTCAAATCCCAAATGCTTTCCTCTAGATTTGCCGAGCTCGCTGCTTCTGCATTCTCTACTGTTACTTTATACATTTTCTAAAAGAGTTCTTACCTCGGTTGTAGATTCGATTACTTCTTATTTTCCAATACCTTCGTTAATGATTCGGTAATGATTTCACACTGTCTCTAACGGTCCACCGTTACAACAATATACGGGGGCAAGCAGAGCTCACAATCCCGCTTCTGATATGTAAAATATAATTTACGTTAACCATTTATTCTTCCTTTCTTTAGGTATTTCCTTTATCTCCCTTTTTAATTTTCAAATAAAAACCCAGATTCTTTTCAATAATTTACTACTCCGTCAACCAGACATAACATAACCTCTTCAAGAAACCCCTAAAGGTATGCCGATAGAAGATAAGTTTTGGATCTTAACATGAATATTATTTCACGTATTTTTAAAATACCTTCAATTAAATACTCTAGGAATATATTCGCTGCAAAAAATTATAATCAAATAAGATTATACGGTATGTAGTATGATATTCCTTCTATTCCAAAGGAATAATGTTAATTTTTAGCGCAATTACCAAAAAGGTTTTATAAAAATACAGGCATCCTCTATAGCAATGGAAAATATGAAGTTACCCTAGATCAACGGAAACTAAAGACCCCTAGGGGCAATTTATTTGTGGTCGGCTCTGAACCATTAGCACTAGCAGTCGCAACAGAATGGAATTCACAAAGGGAAAAGATAGTGCAGACATCTATGCACTTGGTGAAGTTCTCTTCTAAATTGTATACGATTTAGTTTATTGATATGTATTTATTTTAGACCACTTTGTGCAATACCGCAATAGATAACCCTAATAATTTAAAAAAATACGATATGGTACAGTACGTTGTTAACTATCTAGAGACGGACACAGTCTTATTCCAGTCTGACGTAAATATGTAAGGGAAATTCCAGTATATGCGAAAATAAAATGTACTTGGTTATTAGGATGATGAATTGTATAAGTTTCAAGTTCAAGAGTGGGATCCCGTTACACAATGGTTTTGTGATAAATTTGCAGTAAACATTCAAAAATCTAGGGCCATGGAAGGTCCCAAAATTTGTGAAAACACAAAGCAGACAATAAGTAGGCATCTGCTATCCTACAATCAAGAAGCCATGTTTGGTAAATTACTTTGTTACAAATGTTTTTTTGTTAAGTCCATATTCGCCAACTTTCCGATTGCTGTACAATGCGATTAAATTGAAAAACATCAGTGATATTTGTTCTAGTTTTTGCGCTATTAAAATGAATAATTAGAATAATAGAGATTGATGTCTTCCGATTTTAGTCGCATTATAAACAGCCCCTTTTTGTCTCTAGGTTCCTACATCGTTTAATATAATTGTGGAATTTCTCTTTTTTAAGGGTACGTGTATGGAGTAGATACTTTGAAGTCTGTCATTTTAACGCTAGCATGTATCGAAAAACATATAACTCCTGAACGAGCTGTTTTATTGTCCAGGCTGGAAGAGGAATTTCAGGTACAAATATTTCCCTCTTCCATTTAGTTTGTTATATATTTTTGTTACAGTTAGGTCACTGGGGACGTGTAGAATGGGCCCACGATCTAAATCAACAAGATTTACAGTCTCGATTATCGGCTGCCATCTTATACATTTATTGTAATTCATCGACATATTTAATGAAAATGAAAGGTGCTTCGAAAACTTAAAAATCAAATAAAATTTATTACATTATATTTATTTTACAATATTCATTCAGCACATTTAATCGCTTTCTTCTTGGCACTCAGTATCTTATTGTAATATGCTTGATATTGTTTATGAGTTTTCGTGAGTAATCTTAAATTGTCTACGTGCACACCTTGATCGTGTAGTTCCTGCACTCGTTTTTTCATAGTTTCAACACTATGTAGAAGAATTTTAGGTGTGATGCAAATGTGAGCAGGATGTATATTAAGACTGTATAAATAGTCAATTATTTCATCCATCTTCTTCACACTTTTGCCTTTCAAAGCTGGCAGTTTCGTTATTAGATAATTGGCTTGCTCTAGGTTGCACTCCAGACGACGCGATAAGTATTCACCCAGTGAATCATTTCCTAAAATTAGTTTATTTTCTGACCTTATTTGTATATATCTAAAACAAAAATACAACGGATAACTTTATTGGTAATAGTACAAGAAAAACTGAATACTTTTAATTACTACTGTTTTTAAATAAAAGTTATTCGAGGACAAGCGTATACAGCATGTTTTTTTTTTTCTAAAGTACAGGGCGTTCAACTTCTGTTTCATATAATACAAATTTGTTTATGTTACTGCCTTATTTGATATTTCTCTTCAATTCATGTCTTCGTCATTATCTAGTTTAGTTTCTAACGTAATTGAAATTTTTAGGAAATGCCAATATCTTTAGCGACCGATTTTTTTTAAACCTCTTACATGCTAGAATATTTAGTTGCTTTGTTTAAGTGCTCGAGGCTTTAAAACACTTTCTAATTAAAGCGTTTTGATAGTCATCGAAGCACTTTTAAAGTAATTGAAGTACTTGTAAAATGACTGAAGTCCTATTTTTAGTATTTCAGTATACTTCAGCAACTCTTGTTTCTCTGTTAGATGCTATTGTAGAATGATTTTTGGAAAAAAAATAATTTCGATAATCTTCCTCTGTTATTACTCAATAGCAGTTAAATCTCATTTTGGATAAAAAAAAATGGAGTTACGTGCTTTTTTTTTAATAAGGCAGTGCTATAAGCAACTGTAAACTGTTAATTTTGATATTTCGTTCAACTTATACAAAGAATATAATTTCAATATTACTGAATCTTAAAATCAATATCTTACTTTAATATTACATCTAAAGGCGCTCTTATCATCCAGGTTTTAATTTGTTCAAAATTATTTTCTCTTACAAACTGTATTCTTCTTTCGATGGTGCTCTTTTTATAGTTTAATGTCCACAAGTCGTTTAAAATGTCATTCTCAGATATGCCATTTTCTGCAAATTTATCAACATTTTTATATCGTCTTTGAAGTCCGTTGGAATTACCTTTCAGTAGTTCGATTGATTCAGTAACTCTGTCTAATTTAAGTGACAATAGAAACGGTTTTTTGCTAATATATTCACACATTTCCGATGGCTTTACCTAAAAATAGTACTTAGTTATAACTGCTTCAAAGTTCCGTTTGGTACGTACATTTAAAAGTTTTGAAAGATGAACAATATGATCATTTTCTTTATTAAGCCGACTTATTATTTTTGAGAAACTAGTAATGTTAACTTTTAACAACCCAGCAACGTTGTTTATATCGTAGGAAGCTTCTCTTGCTAAGCGTAATTTCTCATCTAAATCATGTTGGTAAAGTAATTCAGGACAATTTAATATTGAGTCATCTGTGATACCATATGATCTACATGTCTTGTAATTATCTCTTATTGACTTTGGAGATCTTTGACATAGATCTCTATGATGCGTAATAATTTGTATTGCTTTTTGTTGATTAATTGACAGTAGTGTTTGTAATTGGGTTGATATGCTCTCTTTAGCAATCTTGAATTTTTGAGAAATAGATTCATCCGCAAGACTTTTTCTAACTGCGTCAAGCTTTAAATCATTGAATAATCGCACATATTTCATATCTATTCTGTTATTACATGCTACTACTTGGAGAGCCGTTAACATTTTATTCACATTTTTGAGAACTTTTGCCATCGCACTTGGAATATGTCGCTATCCTCTTATCCACATTTCTAGAACATTCATTGCATTTTAAATTTCATAAATAATTAACCACAGTTTTCGGTCACTTTTATATACTATTAGTAATTGTATCAAAATAAAATAATATTGGTTAAAATTAGTCAAACGAATTCTTTCGATGCACCGGGAAATAAGTTAGGTTATGGTGCTTGTCTATGGTTATAGCCTGCAAAACAGGCTAATTGCAGCGTTACAAACGATGTCGCTGGACGATTATAGACTAACACAAACCGCGTTTAGATTCAAATTTGAATTCCCGCAGTTTTAGCACGCCATTTGGTTGTGTTACATTAAAATAACAATTATATTGTAATGTTGGCGTTTGTATTAGTGCTAGTTGCAGCTATATAATTTCAAAATTTCCTTTAAAGTTACCGAAGCAACTAATCAGTTATACTTATAAATATCATTCGGTCACCGGTTGATGATGAGGACGATTCGTGTCCTCGAAACGGCCGTCCCGAATTAATTATCATATGATTAAGTAAACTTGTGTGGTGCGGAGGGTGCCGATACTTACGTGTTGTTTACCATACTACGCCACAGTCCTTGCTATCATTATTACTAAAAATAATGTTTACAGGTTACTGAAAAAGTGGGCAAGAAAAAATTCAAAATTGTCGTGTCAATTGTAAATGGCTGGTATTCGACACGTTTCGTTAGTAACAAAGATATAAAAGTATGTAATAACAGGAGAATTGTAGATAATAAATTGCGAAGACTACAAATTATGATAATTAAAAACAAGTAAATAGAGTGTGTAATAATTATACTTGAGGAAAATGATGGAAGACAACGAAACAGCAGCACATATTCAGAATGACGGTTTGGAAATTTGCGGAAGCAATGCATTTGTATTATAAAAATTTTGTTACAGAATTCTACAAACGATTTCTATTTGATACCGTTAAAGGTTCTCTGCAAACTTCTATGTCAATTACAGAGCAGGTAACGAAATTAGGCGAAGGTATAGACAAGTTGACCAAAGAACTAAATAAGAATGTTTTGCTTAAACACGGTGATTTGTTACGACAAGCGAACCACGCTACGCAATTGCAAGAAGTTCTTAATACGATGCATACACATGTTCAGAATCTATTCGCTAATGCGGAGAGATTAAAAGGACAGGTTAATAAAATTTCAATTTTTTCGACTTAAAAGTTTCAATTTTTAACAATATATTCTAGATTCACGGACCATATTTTACCTTGGAACAGCATACAAAAATGTTGGGGAGATTGCATTTAGCAAGTCATATATTACGACAAGTTAATAGGATTCAGCAATTAAACCGTAGATTGTCAAATACTAACGATTTTATACAAAAAGCAACTATATTACAGGAACTAGGTAGGATCAAACATGAGCAAAATATTTGATTTCATCTTTACTATGATTTAGAGCAACTTGCTGCCGACAATGAATTAACAGATATAGATGCTATAGCCATGGAATTGAGGAATATTAGAGAGCAACGTCAACAAGTATATAAAGTGGCTACCAGTGCATTGAACAAGGGTACAACAAGTGAAAATGTTGCGCAAACTACAAATGCTTTACAAGTAGGTGGATGATAGTTTTATAGTTACATGCTGTTAATATGTTGACGAACATTCAATCATGTTTGTCAATATGTTAATAACTCTTACAACGAAAATAGACACATGTGCAATGTTCTAAAGAATAGGTAATTATTTTCCTCTTCAACAATTGTTATTGACCCTTAATCTAGGGGTTCTCTAAGTGAGCACAGCAGCACAGCAATCGCCGGGGCGTTTTAAATCGCGTGATTAAAATTTGAATTCTAAGAATTTTCAAAGCCGTTTTCTCTTAAAATAGTCTGATTTGAATTAGCCATAAAACTTATCTAATAAATTTGTAAAATTGATTACTGTTACGTTCAAAATGTACTGATATTTAGAAAAAAGCTACTCGATTAAAGAAAATAATGTATTATTTCAAGATATTTCACAATTTGGGAATGTTAAATGCTTCTCTGGAAAGCTTTACAAATATTGCATTGAGCGAATGCCGTGAAAGTCTAAAGACATCGTTTGATCTTACTGGAAATCTAAATATGGGCGTTGGCGTAAATAAAGGTCCAGGAAAAGCAGCGGTATTCACATCTCAGGGTTTCCGGCAGAGAGTTTGGACAGATCTGGAAAAAGCATTTTCAGAAGAAATTTATTCCCAGTGTAAACAGGTAAATATTAGCCATGTTCACTAATCACGACTAAATAACCAGTCGCAGTTACAGTTTTAGATATGGCTAACTAAACGTTCAAATACTTTAGAATTAGTAAATAAAGTTTTATGGCATCACTAATAAATTCTTTGCTTTGCTCCTTGGCAGGTTAAATTTTTAGATTCGACGTTAGATAACATTAGCATAATGGTTCTTAATCATTCTACTGCTCAGATATTCTGGGCCGAATTAGGGAAGTGTATCGAAGAAGAGATTCGAAATGCTTCTCCAGCAATTCAACAAATGCTTGAAGAAGATTATCCGCAGTTGCTTAAATGTTATAGTGATATGACGAAGAAGTTAACGTTCAATGCATATTCTTTAAAGTAATCATTAAAATTGATTTGTAAAAGAACAATATATTATTTCTGTATTTTAGCCGTGCCATATTTGAGAAATGTGAAAATGCATATTTATCTAATTCTTTAAACCGAATTTTGGAACCCACACAAGCCATGTTCAATAAAGAAAATACTGCCCCAACACATGATGAGATAGATTCGTTAATTAGAACAATAACCAAGTAATACCATTTTCTTTGATAAATTAAGGTTTTTATCTTGTAACTTATGTTGTTTTAGCGAACTAAGTGTAACACTTGTGGAAGATTACTTAAATGAAAAGGTTTCAAAGAATGTTGTAAAAGGTATTAAAATGTATGCTGTTAAAACTGAGCAACAGTTAGCTTCTGGGCCAGAGGCCGCGCAAGTAATCGGTATGTTACGATTACAAATTTGACGCTAGAAAGATCTATTTTGATAACTTGTTCACAGCTGGAGCTCCGAATGCTGGTCAACAATTCAATGTACAATTGGCAAATGCCATGTACTATTTCCATGCACAAATACAAAGAATTATAGTAAATATGAAAGATACATTGCCAATTAGTGTTGTTTCTCTTATCACCGATAGCTTAAGCGCTCTTGATAATTTAGCATCAGCTATTATTGAGCCACTGACTGGTAAGTTGTTCTATTTTATATTCGCATTTCTACAGTGTGAGTCATTTGAAATGGGAGCACCCCTGCAGAGAGAAAATTCGGAAGGCCCTAAAATGGTTTCGATCAAAACTTCATTCCAATGTATTTATTAATAAAAACGTCAGGAGAGATTTTTCCAAGATTCACGTTTTAAAACCTTCTTAATTCAGGGGTGTAGTTAGATTTTTATTAAAAAGATCGCTAATAACGTTTTGCTATTTTCGAACTCGAAAAATAATTGGAAAATAAATTTAGAAATTTTGTGCCAAAGTAGACTTCTTGATTGACTATGTATTAGCAAAAGTTGCTTTCATTTTAGTGTAAAATTGAGATTTTACAAGTATGCTGCCATTTCAAATGGGTCACACTGTAAAAGAATTGGGTAAGCCATACAAGTGATTCAAAGACTAAAGTTGTGCCTCGAAAACTGAATATTTGAGGATAGCATTATGTCGTACAGGACTTGTCTCCGATTTCTTTTTATTTTACCTAAATCGAATTACTCAGGAAATTGTCTTCTGCTAATACATAGGTGGACATACTGTATTGGATTTTTTTTAATAGCAATATTTTCTAGACTCTATTAAAACGGCAATTGAGACTATTTTAATAACAATTCATGCCGAATCCGATCTGGCGAAATATCAAGTTCCAGGCAATCGACCTACTATTCCGTGCAGTTTCTATATGAGAGAACTTATCGAGTTCATCACTAGAACCTACAATATATATTTATCATCGTTTGACAATAAAGAGATTCTTAACCTGAAGTAAGTTTATTTAAATGATTAAATTTATATTCCTCTTATTTCGATATTGAATTTAAACAACCATTGAATTAAAAGCATGGATTTTCCTTCTAATTTTAAATTATTTTAAAATTAGTAGATCGTTATGAAAAGCTATTATTATTGGATGAGTCTGCTTTCTTGATATGAATATATTTCAGATGCAATGGTATAGTTATTAGAAGTATCGAACTGTTAGTCAGACACTCATCGCTTCTTCGGCCAGTATCACCAGGAGGTAGACTTCGATTACAATCAGATTACAACTATCTAGAACAAGGATTGAAGGTCATATGTCCAAACTTATCGGATTTGGCCGGTTCCTACCGTTTATTAAAATCCATGTCATACTTGGTAACTTTATCGCCTGATGATATCGTCGCTTCACAAAAATCAGGAAGTACGGTTCCCCATACTACCGCATTTTTACTGCTATTTACGCATGCTGGACCGGAACTTACTAGCCCACATCAAACTGCTGGCTGGACACTTCAAAAGTTCTCGAATTGGTTGGACGATCATCCATCCGAATCCGACAGGTTGCAATTAGGTAATACTACAGCAATATAAATTACCTCTCCAATTTTCAGGTTGAACATAATTGCTGGCGCCCTTCAACGTTACGAGAAACTCGTCAGACAGAATAATTCCAAAAATTATGATCCTGTATATCCCCTAATGTCAGAGTATTTAGAAAAACTCACAGAATCTTAGTTTAACAATGTATTTATATTATATATACAAAGTATTTTTATAAATAAATTATACATTTATACTATCAATATTTCTGAATTATTCGCAAAGCTTGATGAATAAGTTTGCAGCAAATTACTGAAATTCATTTTTAATCTACATTCCTTACATTATAATTATTTACAGGTACTCTGTCGATGAGTATTTTGTTATATTTCTCGCCGATGCGGTGATACCTTTTAAAATTGCCGTATTTTCAGTTTTTAACTTTACCAAACTTGCCGATTCAAAGTTGTTTACTGCTTTGTATTTTTTCTGTATAACATCTAGTAGATGATTTAGTAAGAAGTCTGCATTTTTGATCATAAACTGTCGTTGCTGAAACACAAATATTGGTGTATGAAAAAAAAACGATAATGATAGCAAGGACTGTGGCGTAGTATGGAAAATAACGCATAAGTATCGGCAACCTCCGCACCGCACAAGTTTCGAGGGCACGAATGGTCCTCATGACAGAATTCGGTCACCTCTCTATGCCGTCCTGGATTAATTAATTAAACTTGTGTGGTGCATACTTATGTGTTATTTACAATTTTAAACGTTGTTAACATAATACTTAAATAGCGTAATACTTGTAAATGGTTCCGTTCAAGCGCCGCGCTACAGCGCTGCAAAGCGAACGTACTTGGACGTGCTAAAATGGGTCTGTATAACGTCACACTTTGCAGGGCCTTCTTGAAGTGGTCGCGTTCTTTTGCAGCGAAAATTTCATATGCCACATTGCGGCGCGGCAATAAAGCGTAAACAAACTCCCGTAAGCAACTAAGAGAATTCAAATTTGAATCCAAACGCGGGTTGTCGCGTCATCGATTGCAGCGCGGCGCTTAACTGTAATCTTCTAAATAATATGTTACTTTGCGGCTCTGAAGCTCTGAATAAGAGGGTTTGGATGGCTTTTAATCATAGTAGGATATAAAAATCAAGCAAATTAATTAACGCAAGCTTTTTAAAGTTACCTCTAATTGCTTTTCAACCTTCAAAGAATATTCCACATGCTTAATTTGTGCTTCATACACAGAATACATGGTATCATCTATTGTGTATAGTAGATCCGCTATTTGCAGCTTCAAACAGTCATCAAGTAGTTTTAAGAAGAGTTTTGTAAACGACATCGTATTTGCGGTTAATTGTAACCAATGATCTCCTAAAATAAATAGCACAAATAATTATTTTATACTAATCATACACTAATCATTTACCTGTTACGTACTCATTTAATAAAAGATCCATAGCAGCGTATTCCTGCATAAATCTTGCCAGCGCAGATTTAGATTTCAAATTCATAGGTATCCATTTGTCTTCCTGTGACCTTAGCTTTATGGAATCAATAAATTTATCCCGTGTATCTCTTAGAGCTTTAGTCAGAGGCGACCGTAATGACCCATCTAACTGGTAATGTAGATCTATGCCATATTTATATAGCTAAAAAAGCACTCAATGCAAATGTTGCCAATATTTTATCTGAACTTACCCTATCACACTGCGACCTAACTAAAATAACACATTCTGTTAATGTTGACAGCGATGTTTGAGGAACAAAAGCCTGTTTAATAAAGTGGCTTGTGAAGAGACTTAATTCGTGACTAGCCCAAACAACATATGCTGAAGAGAAACACATTATGTGAGAGAAAGTTCCAAATTTGTAATTACCTTACCCGATGCACAACTTGAAGAATCGGGAAAAGCTCTTAAGAATTCTTCTGTCATGTGACACATATTTGTAAATACGACACTGGATAAATGTCGAACGTAAGTACTTGTGGACCCTTCCCTTTTAACTCTTTTGCATTGGATTTTTAACATGCTACTGCATAGTTTCAGAAATAGTTCACACGACTAAAAAAATAACATTAAACAAAATATTTTTGAAGTCAATTTTTCAAGGTACCTGCATTGAATGATCTAGTTGATTGAGCAATCGTACAGCTCGTCTAGCTGCACGTAACCCTCCTTGAAGAGATTTATCATGGTTTACCTCTAACTCCTTCATTAGTACGTCAATTAAAGCGGATTTGCGTTGCTCTACCTGGCAAAAATATGCTTGTTTATATTTATTCTACAAAATTAGTCATTTTGATGTTGGTAGGTTGAAATACATCCAGTCCTCTGTTGTAGTTAACAATATAAAGTATTTAAACAGATTTTCAGTACAGAATAGTGCAAGTACATTACCCTGTACTTAAAGGTCTTTGATTAAATACACCACTATTACTATTACCTATAGTTTATTTACCTTCCGTGAAATATCTGCAAAAATATGATCGTCATGATTTTGAGGTGGTGTATATGTTGTGTTATAGTCCTTTGCTTTTTCTAGTAGAATTAAAGCTTCTTCAAAATGTCTTTGTGCTACACAAACATCTAGTTCATCGGGTATTTCCAAAAACCATTCGGGATGTGTAAATACTTCTTCGTCTTTCTCCTCAAATGCTGTAAACGAACACTTCAACAATAAAGAATTATTAATACATAATCTACATACGATTTATATATGGAACATCTATCGAAGATGATCTTGATGGTGATTTATCAATTACCACTGGATCTTTTTTACTTTGTTCCTGCGATAATCTTTCCTTTTTGATCTGATCAAGTTTATCTAACCATTCTTTCTAAAATAACATGTATTTGATTAAATAAAAAATAGAGAGTGAATATGAAATACCTTGACGGTGCTAGATTTACATTGGAAAATACGTGAATCTGGGTATGCTAAAAGTTTGAATGCATGCTTTACATTGCCTAAATCACGAATGTTAACAACAGCAATGCTTCCAAGATCATAATAAATGTCAAATTTTAAGCTTGTTAAATCATGACTAAAACATAGAAATCAATGTAATTATTTTTACTAAATCAAGAATTCAATTTGCTCAGACAGATATTATTTTAATGATTATAATGTATGGTATTTGTTACTGGAAACTATACTCTACACCCCATTAGCAGTACACGCCTCTGTATTGTATCCCTTGAAAACATAACTGAAGACCAAATGGGTGTCCGCATACATAAATTGTTCCGCGTACATTTTTCTCCCATCCCATGAACTACGATTTAACTACTACTTAACTTCCAAAAAATAATGTTTGATCAATAAACAGTTAAGGCCACTACTGCAAAGAGCTTAGTATTGATATACTCCTTCTGTTAACATATCTAATAAAATAGCCTACGAGATCGATCGTTGGACTCAATATATGTACAAGCAAATTGATATACTTGTAAATAAAAAACTTAAGATGGATATTTTCCGTACTTACTCGTTAATGTTTGATTTTGCAATTAATATACCATCTGAAAATATAACACCATAAACACTCTTTAAAGGAACATTTTCTACGGAGTGCAGTTCTGTTAAATAGCTTTCATATAGGATTCGACGATTTGGAATATCTAGTATATGCTAAAAATTTAACCATTTTAGCAAAATGCTAAGATAAAAAATATTTATACGAACTGAGCATCCTTCAATTTTATCGTCTAAAGCTAAAATTCTTTGTTTTCTTAATTCTTCTTTCTTTTCTTCATTATCATTTTTATTCATGTCAGTTTCAAGTATTACATGACTGTCATCTCCTAATATCGATGTATTATATAATGAATTAAGCAGCGACTTCTGTTCTGTTAATAAATGATTCAACTGGTACATTTCGCTTTCCAAATCTGCAATCAAAATAATTAATGATGTTATCTTTATTTCTGGTTAATAAATCACGTACGTGATATTTCCTTAGCAGTATCGATAAATTGCATATAATTTTCATACACATTTTTCTTCAAATTACCGCTAGTTTCTTCCGAAAGAGCTTGTACTTTCTTTCGCAAGCGATTTAGCTCTAAACCACCAATAAAGTTTAAGGATAATTCCCGTACATCTAAAATAGTTTAGATAAACATACATGTACATTAATATAATCTATATAAAAATGCTTGTTTTACATTTATCAGGATTAAAATCCGAAGAACCTAATAAATTTAAAGTTGGCTCGCCCATTTTGCCTACTAGCTAATTCCTCAGCTAGTTCTAACCTAAAATTTAAAACTGTTTGACATTTGTCAACTGAAAAGTACCACGAGAGGTGAGGTATGTTGGTATTTTAGTAACAGCATTTTGTTGGGACGGCGAGACTCATGTGTTTATTTGTCTCATATGAAGGGTTTCATATTGGTTACCGGTTTCCTCAAGAGTCGACAAAGCAAGATTTAGTAATTGCCCCTAACTTGCTCAATATTGAGAGTCTTTGGATTTGTCGACAGGAGTGACTCCGGAACTGCTCCGGATCAACTCGCATGCATAACAGTACAGATGAGGTGCAGACAAAAAGAAGATGGCGGGTGATGAAAATAAACATAACCTATGAAGACTTGCTGCTATCCATTTCTATTTGAAGCTCTACTTTATTTATTCTATAGATCAATAAAGTAAATGGGAAATTATAGACCATGTCGTGGCTGTTTAACAAATTTAAGGAATGGGGAGATGTACATAGTTCTTGGCGGAAAATATTTGAAAATGTTTAATGAATGCACATCTATCAGTGTAAGGTAAAATTACTACATCGACAGACACTAATGGTTTGTTTTAGATCTTGCGAATGATGTAGCATTATTATGCAAACTGTGTTTGATTTCACTTGAAAATGCTTATAATTTTATACAACTATGCAAGAAAACCGATATTCATTTTTGCAGTAAGCCCCTAGATTTTGAAGAAGGTTGTTTGGAAAGTATTAACGTAGATAAACTTAAGTCCCAAAAAAAAGAAATTGAATTAGGTAGATAAGGTGAGATGATAACCATAAGCAATTTGATCATAAATATTGTAGGAAGACAGAAGCAGAGGTGTAGTACTTGCTTAAAAACATTTTTAAGTAATAATGCACTGAGTATTCACAAGGCAAAGTGTTGCTTTAAAACATACAAGTGTGATAATTGTTTGGAATCATTTACCACAAGGAATGAGTTTAACAAGCATTTCAGAAAGCATCTTCCTTTAGAAAATAAACATCTATGTTCGACTTGTGGAAAGAAGTAAGTAAGCAGTTTACCAAATTTCAACAATAATTGTTTTCTAGATTTGCTTCAGCTAATTCTTTGAAAGTACATACTAGAATACATTCAGGAGAGAAACCTATACAATGCCCAAAATGTCCTAAACAATTTAGAGCCCATTCTAGTTTAACTATACATTTAAGAAAACACACCGGTGAACGTCCATATTTGTGTCCTCATTGTGGTAATTAACATATAGTATTTTGGCGTAGCATAGAGAGAATATAGTAATAACGGTCGGTCTGTGAATGAAATCAGCCAATTTTGATAACCGCGGAATGTCGTTGCTACCACGACAATCGTTCTAAACTGACGGAATACCATTTTCTGGTGTTGTGCTCTAAACCAAGAGGAACGTTAGCGCATACTAAGTTTTGAAAAGCTGGCTGATTAAAATTGGCCAAGTGGCATTACTGTATTCCATGTATAGTTTGTTTTGAAATAATTTATATATTTTAGGACAGAAATTCAGATCTAGTTCTGACCTTACTATTCACCTACGGAAACACACTGGTGAAGCGCCATATATTTGTGATGTGTGCGGTAAGAAATTTCGAACTTCATATATGCGATTAATACATAAACGCTGGCATACAGGGGAAAAACCTATACAGTGCACGAAATGCGATAAATGGTAAATTATTTTCTATAACTTGGATTATTTTATAAGAAAATAAAAACTAATTTATTAAATATTGAACATTATCTTAAAGTTTTGTAACAAATGGCCATCTCAATGTTCATATGCGGTCTCACATGTTGGAAAAACCGTTTAAGTGCGATATTTGTGATAAAAATTTTGGAACAAACAAAGATTTAGATATACACAAGGGGATTCATATGGGTATAAAATCCTGCATCTGTTCAAAGTGCGGTAAAGATTTTAGTAGGCCAAGTAACTTAAATAAGCATTTGAGATCTCATTTAGGAATAAAACCATATTTTTGCGGGGTAAGCGAGCGTGAATTTCATGTATTCTTTTTATGTTCAAATTTTACTTCAGGTGTGTCAAAGTTCCTTTAGTACAAGCAGTCAATTAAAGATTCATGTTAGAAGTCATACCGGAGAAAAACCTTACTTCTGTGATATTTGCAAGAAAAAATTTGTTAGTTCCAGTAATGTAGCAAGGCATAAGAAACAGCAGCATGTAAATAAATCCAAAATTAAGACGAATGAAGGCATTATAGAAAAAGAAATTGGGGAAACTATGTTAGCTTAGAAGACATTTTGTAAAGAACATTGTATTTGTTTACAGAAAATAAATTTTTGTGTAATTTGAGATTTTTTTTTAATTTCCTTTTAATAATCGGGACCCTACATACCTACATATTTCCATAAGTAACCTACCTAATAAGTAACGTGGCACAAAAGGAAACTTGTAAAATTCTCTGAGAAAGCCAAGTTAGTAAATAGTAGCAACAGTAAGAAAACTTAAAACAGAAGTTCTGCATGGTTTAATATTTTATTGATTCATTAGATGCAGATTTTCAAATTTAAATGATTCAATAAAAAAAAGTGTTTCAATGCCCGATGTGAACGCGTTCCTCACTTTACGAAATATACTCAGAAATTACTCGGGGTAAACTGGACATTGAAAACTGCGGAAGTTATAATATTGCACGATGATATCCTATTGGAGACGACCAATAGACACCAGCTTCCAAGAACACATAATACACCGCTACGGGAGAATTTAATCATTGAGTGAACAACGCAATATTAAATTAACTAAAAAACCTGAAATTAATTAAAAACGTAACTTCGCCGCGAGAATTAGGTGCATGAAACAATTTAAAGAATAGAATCCTGTTTAACCAAAGAAAAGGTCCTCTTGGTCACTCTGTATTGACGAATTTCTACATGTATATGTTGTGGACAGTAGCGGTGGGGGAGGACATGGTCAGCATATTTTCCTTGTATGTTATATTACATTGTACTATGCAAGGGGAACATAGGAGGGAATTGAATTGTTATCTACACCCTCTGCTACTGGTTGCAAACTGCTTCTGTAGTTAAAAGTAATTTAAAAATATTTTTCTCACATCCTTCGATTGACAATAAAAATCCACGAATGTCGAAACATGTTCGAAGCCAATTAAATACTTTACGTGACACGGAGTGTCCCAATATCTTATCTATGTCTAATTATTCCCAATATTAAAATAATCTACGAGTTGGTGTTTCCTTTGCAAAATTCTTTTCACCTTGGTTAAATGGTTTCAAAGGTATCTGGTTATGAATGAATTTTTCCACCTTTTAATATTTCCAATATTAAAAGGCTTTTGATGTAGATAACTTATCAAATGACACTGAGGTCTACATCTTTAATAATTAAATATTACAGCTGTTGCTGCTGATGAAATCAAACACTTATTTGATAACAATTGTTTTCAAACATTTTATATAACAATAGGTACAATTTTCATATAAAATAGGATATCGTATTTCTAAAATAATAAACACAACAACAAAACAATTACTGAAATTAATAATTCAAATTGATCCTCATGACGGACCAGCTTCGTTGGCAATTACAGCATTTTCAATTTTTTCTGAGTCTTTCTCGTCGGCGTTGTCCCCAATGTCGTCTTCCTCTTCTTCTATTTTCGTTGTGGTGTCCGCAATATGTTTTCTCCTTCGTTTGGAACCACAATTTGATTCTACATGTTTACGTAAAACTTGGCCTCTAGTAAAGCCTTTGCCGCATTTTCCGCATCGGTGCGGCATTGTGCTGCCGTGTCTCCACATATGCGTTTTTAAATGAGAATATATCTTATAAGCATTCCCGCAATATTTACAAACGTACGGACGTTGATCTCCGTGAATTTTTTTGTGATAATAGAAAGAATTGCTAGAATTATAAGTTTTTCCACAAACTTTACACAAGTATACTTTATTCTCATTGGTATGGAGAAGAATATGTTGCCTTAGGTAATCTAAAGTGCGGTATTTTTTATTACACGAAGGGACAGTGCATTTATACATAATACAAGGATTTTCTTCAGCGACAACATGGGTACTTGAATGTCCGCTCAAGCCATAAACAGTTGGAAATGATTTTACACATTTATTGCAGTTATGAATACTATGGACTGTTTTATTATGTTCAACAAAGTCAGTGTATGCTACAAAAATTAACGAACATTTTTCACATTCGTGATTTGCATCATGTATCTTTTCGTGTAATTGTAAGGCTTCTTCGTTGATACACGGCAAAGAACATTGACTACAACTTGTAGTTATATTTTTTTCCATCATCTCAATTTCACCTTCAAATTTAAGATGTTTTGCTTTTATCGGCATCTCGTTTATTCCAACCACGCAAATATATTCAGCGTTTTCCTCGGATTTTGCAGTGTTTGGCGATTTGTGCATCCTCATATGAGCATTTAAGGCATTACCAGTTGCGTAGCTTTTATCACAGATAGTACAATTAAAATATTTATGGGATCTTTTATTATGTTGCAATAATTCTTGGTGACTCGCAAATTTACTATTGCAATACGTACATTCGTTATTTTCTTTGTGTGTTTTCATATGAAGACTTAAATTTCCTGATTTAATAAAGCTGCGACCGCATAAATTACAACAGAACTTTTTGTTTTTATTCACCTCGAATTCGTTGAATATGTCGGAGTTGGTATTTTCTTCTTCGCTTTCGATTTCATTTTCTACTACGAACTCATCGGCCATCACTACCTCTATAGCGTCTTGTTTTTTAATAGGTGCTTCATTTTTGTTCGATCTTAATAAAACGTCTGATCTTTCGCACTGCTTCTTAAAATTGTAAGATATCGTGAGAGTTTTTATACAATCTGAACACATGAAATGTGGTAAATCTTCCTCGCTGCTAATCTAAAATATAAGATATTACTGTTATGATTGGTAACTGTCGCGTATACCTTAGCTCTATTCTTAGGAACGCTATAGATATATAAGAACGTTGTTATTACAGGCTTAGCTCTAGTAGCAGTTCCATGAAGAGAAGGTTAATAAAGCTTACATTTACTGATACAAAAGTCATAAGCATATCAGCCAAGTTGGTGTCTGACGGATTGCCCGATGTAAAAATGTTAAACATATTCTTGTTGGCTCCCAAACATGTACGACAAATGTCTTCGCTCTTTTCCTCCATTTCCAATTTTGAATTTTCGCGTTTGAATCAAATAATTCACTTGAGTTCACCCAATCTACAATTTGCACAAGTAGATGAAAATGCTGCGTAATTAGCTGTCTCTCTCTGCTCCAAATGCCGCTCCATACAAAACGCTAAACGCTTCGTAAGCTTCGTATCGACGGCTAGCGATTCAGCCTTGATTCGTAAAACGTCAAAGATGTGTATGTAGCGCCTCTACTCGATGTGCTGGAACTAGAAATTTTTGGTGAACAAGCTTATCACCGTCTGGAATAATTTTTTTTATTCGAGTCAATTTATTTTATTTATTAATTGAACATTTTTTATAACCAAAACTATTCATTTTATAAATATTTTCAATCGTAGCAGATATGGCCAATTCATCAACAATTTTCCGTTATTTTAACACTTACGTGTGTCAATTCAATATGCTAACATTTACATTTTTAAAGCCTTTAAAGTGAATATTTATATTAAAAATAAATTATTACATTGAAGCACCAACTTTACAGGATCCCATTTCAAATTAAACAATTTGCTGAAGATGACCCACAATGCGCATGCTCAAGTTCAAGTTTTGAAGTTTTCAACCGAAAAATTAAGCGGAGACTGCTTGGAAAATTTCCGTATATGTTGAGTGAAAATTGTGTTGGTTTATCTTGTAAAGTACACTATTATGACAGCAGTTGAGCAAAAAAATAAATCTGCAATTACACTAAAAGGATCTTCACAAATAATATGTGAATACTTAGGTTTGTAATTTGGATTTCGTAACAATTACAAGTGCTCTTGGTAATGTTATTTTTTATTAGATTATGGTATTAACTCGATATTATATCAGAGGGGACTGTACCCACCTGAATCATTTAAGACTACCGAGAATTATGGACTTACAATTCTAATGTCGCAGGATAATAAAATAAAAGAATTCTTGTCAACGACTCTTAATCAACTGAAAGGTATACCGAATTACAAAAATGCTGTACGTTTGAAATTTGTGTAATTCTTTCTTTGCAGAGTGGCTCGTACAAAGGATTGTAACCAAAGTGGCGTTAGTCATAACGAATGTGAAAACCTTAGAGGTAATGGAACGATGGGATTTCATCGTGGAATACGAGGGTGATACTAGTCAAGGGAACGAACAAACTTCCAATAAACCTTTAAAACAAATTAAAAATGAAATAAGGGATGTTTTGAAGCAAATAGCATCTTCAGTAGCCTATTTGCCTCTGTTAGACTGTCTATGTAGCTTTGATATTCAAATATATACTAAAAATGATGTGGTTTTACCGGATGAATGGGCTGATGCGCAACCTGCGAACGTAAAAAATGCTCAATCTGTTAAAATGCGGTCGTTTTCTACTAATATTCATAAAATGGAGACTGTTGTTATTTATAAAAATGACGAGTGAATTTTTACTTCATCTAGTGAAATGTAATTGTAATTTTTTCTATAAACTATGTTTTGCAAACTTTTAGTTAGGTACCATGAATATTTTCAAATCATACTATTTTTAAAAAGTAATTTGTGATACAATCCTGTTTGGTAATATAATTTTTATATAATCACGATTTCTATCTATTTAATACCTGATTTTAATAACTTTTCAACACAATTCCTTATTTTGGTCATATATTAGTATTGGTAGAACTCAACTAAGAAGATATAAGCGGATTAAGTAATTAATTTTAAATCTATATCCACTAGTAGTGGCTAGTGGCGATCATGAATAGGATATTGGACGAGTTGATTTTATAAATACACGCAAAAAAGTTCCTAAATAACCCTGCTGTGCTAATAATGATTTTGCAAGTACCAGTTTTTTATAATAAAAATGTAGGCTTCCACGGCCAGAGTCGGTTAAAACTAAACGTGTTCCGGGTTTGGACCGTGTCGTCGTTTTTTTGTTAAACGAGAACTCGACATTTCGCCCAGAATCATATGGGTCTTCTTCAGGAGAGGGAAAGAAGCGAAGAAAGCATGGTTCACACTACTTCCCGCTCAGTTAGTTTCGCCTCTGACGTCGGTGTTGAAGCTATGTAACGTTGAGTTACTGTGCTAACTACTAACTAAGGAAATCGAAAGAAATCGACTATTCGAATTCTAACAAGGCACTGCACCTTAGTTTTTGGGATGAATTGTAAAAAAATTGTTGTATGTAAGTGGGATGGTTTCCTCAAAAAATTTAGGCCAATTTCATAATGAATTATACAATAGAACTACATAAAATTTATGAATCGGAAAGATATTTTCTTGTATTGTGGTGAGCAGCTTGTCACAACTGTAGGAGGATGCCTACCTAATGCGTGGGTGGAAAATCAATGCTTCCGTGAACAATTTAGAGAAGTTTGCAAATAAAAATGATTCAAAGACATATGCTGTATGTATGCATAATGCATATGATTGCTCCTCGCTTTAGCGTCTACAAGACGGCCCGTTGAAATCGTTGCCATTTTTGATTCATGCATAATTGATTTCGACTCTGTGTAAGTAAATGAATAATTAAGAACAGTGGCCGCTGATAGTGAGCAAATGGGTGGCCAATGATGAGGGTTCGATTCCCTCGTGTGTTTCCGTTGCATGTCGCGTATGTCGTTCTTGACAAAAAAATACACGAGCAAATCGAAGCGTTGTCATTGACCACTATTACAACTGCTACCGGTTTCATGCTAAAAACGGCTTCCCCATATATGTCCAAATTCCGCACGAGGATTTAAAGAAGTGTTAATAAAACTTAGAATTACTGAGACGAAACAGAACACGTTGAAATTGTAATAAAAAATTTGTTACTACTACAGCAATTGTTGAGCGCTGCTGCTGTGTAATTCGTATGTCGGGTCGAAGCCAAGTAAAATTTGGAAAATTTTAGCAAATTGGTATTCTACTTTTATTGATGAAATTATCGTTATGTATAGGACATACCGAGACGTATAAAACAATCCAATACGTAACTATGGTTTCAAATGCCGAATTCATTATGGAAATCTTAGTTATACTTCCGCTGAAGAAATTTAATTAATTTCCACTTACCTGCATCGTCATAATAATAATAATGAAATTGAAGTATGACGAGGAACTCTTCAATTACTACATTAGGCTTAAATATTTAGGTAATTAAAACTCACAATGCATATTACTGATGTATTAATCAAGATTATTATTATTTTATACACTTAAAACACAATAATTTTTCAAATCTACACATGTAAGTATCTTAACGAATAACGACTGTTATTATAATACTGTTTCTTTTAGTTAAATATCATTTTCGATGTTACAAAAATTACATGATCGTTAAGCATATGAGACTCAATTCCTTATAACATAAATGGAAATTTTATCACAACATTCGAGTATCATTGTATTTAGCAAAGTTGAGATTATATTAGAGTAGATGTAAATTACAATTCTACGATAGTCTCTAGTTTTATACATGTCATGAAAAGGCGATCTTCTTTGAGATTAATGCTTTTTTAAAGTAAAATACACACGGAAGCTTCAGAATTCCGATTCGCTATTTTTTTATTTTATTTTGAACGTTTTCGGAATATTCAATGAGACGAAATATTGGTGTAAATGTAATATTGGTAATGCATGTATCTCTTCCTCCGTTAATAATAAATTATATACATAAGCTATAAAATAAATAAAATGTGTATATACATTATTCTTTGGTTCAATAGTTTGCTGAATTTCGGACATTTCCAATAAATACATAAATACGGACATCACTAGCAGAGCACTTGTTGGCAGGAATGGAGATTATATTAATCTGAAAAAAAAAAATTATTAGCAAAGTAGCACAAATATGTTAGCAATGAGAGCTTTGCTATATTCTGTTATGTTGCAGTTAAGTTCTAGAAAGTTTAGTTTATATTTTAACCCTTTCGAGCCGGATTTTTTATTATTAAATCCTGATTAGATTGTAATTTTTTTAAACAACAACAAAATGAAGGTAAGTGAAATAAACACCTTAAAATGTTATTCGAAAAAAAAGTCCGCCATTTTGTATGGGACATATATATCCCAGTCAGACTTTTTTAGTGGGAAAAATATAACCCATTAGTCGTCGAAATGCAACTTTATTGAAAAAAAAATCAAATGTAGTATATCATTTTAAATGGAAAGGAGTGAAACATGTTTTGCCTTGTTGGGTTACATATGTCCCAATAGGCTCGAAAGGGTTAAACTATTTTAATAATTTGATAGTATCCTTTCTTACTTTTGTTACTCTTGAAAATAATGTTATTTCAAGAATTACACTATTGGATTAGGTTGATAAAAAATGACGTGTGCTGGAAAATATAACTGAAAAACTAATAAAGCATAGCTTTTATTGAAATGTCGATAAGTATTCAGGTACTCTTATGTGAATAAGGTTTTTTTCTATTTACATAAATTTTTTTGTGAAAATTATTGCGCAAATAATAATAAAAAAAATTAGAAGAAGAAGAAGAAAGGAAAATACAAAATTCAATTTATTTTTTACTGAAACGTACCCACGTACAATTAGGTACGCTAATTTAAGGACATACATTCAACCTTCTTGATACTTACATTTGCCACAAATTAGAATCGTGCTATTCCACATTGCAATTTTGTGCAATTTTTTGTCCCATGTGCAATTTTGCCACAAATTGCAATGCGCTAGTACCTGAGAGTATGGTTTGATGGTTTACCCATACATTTATCAATCGTAAGAACATTTAGCTTAAAGTAGGAATACGAAACAAATGGGATTGATGAGTAAGCCTGCAGAAACGAGTTCCGTTTCACGAAATTAGCAGAGACTAGACAGACTCATGTTTTGTCGACTATCGGGGAAACCAGTCTCATGAAACGAATAAATACGAGTCTGTCTAGTATCTGCTAATTTCCTGAGATCATGAGTACACAAGCTGCAGACTATATACATACAATTTCTCTAGTATATAAAATGGAATAATAAGCTTGAAATTTTTATCTGCTTAACATTTTGAAAGTTTTATTTTAATACACACTGCGTACGTTGTAATGAAAACTCAATATTTACAGTTAACTAATACAAGATATCAAAATCATCATAAAAATACAATGAATGCAATAAATGTTAAATGACGAATATTTTTAATCTTATTTAAATCAGTAAGCTGTAATATAGAGGAGTTGGCCATATATAGGGTTCCACCAAAGAATCATCGACAGATTTTGAGGGATGGTGACTATTACACAGTCGCTTTTCCTTAGCAATGCTTTTCCGAAATAACTTGCTTCTTAATTTTATATTATTAAACTCTTTGTATATCGCGACAAAGCAAAGATAAAAGTGGCGTCACACATGCGGCGTTTGCTGCATCCCAAAGGTTTGTTATTCGAGTACCGAGTAGTGTGATCCGGGCAATTTCTATCAGCAGATTTCATAATTCTGTACCATAATTGCTCTTCATTAATTAGTTCTACGGCGTACAAATTCAATTTTCAGAAACCCTCAAAATGAAAAATCGAGGAGATTAAACTCTGGACTACAAGCTAGCCCATCTATTTCCAAATCGTCCAAAGATTCTCCTTCTCTTTAAGAAAAGCTGGCTACTACACCGTCATGCTTGTAGCACCTCTTTCGAATAATATTTGAAGTATAACGTCCTCTATCGCGTGATACTATGCATTGTAGTTTTTCAGTCACTCGGTATATAATCAATTTAATGTTTGCAGCAAAGGTCTGGATATCAAATGGCGTAATTGTGTGGACAAGTGTATAGTTTGGAGATACGCAAACTTTCGTCGCGTTACAAATGCCGCATTTGTGGCGCCGGTTTATCGTTGCTTTTGTACACTCGTCGACAAGTAGAATAACCCCTCATCCGAGCGTTTAATCACACCTCGGTACTGGCATAATATATATGTTTGCGCGAGACATTACGTAAATAGTGACGAATGCACGATTTCAACTATAAATAAAGTGAGAATTTTTTTTTTATGCATATTAGTACTCAGTGGGGGAACTCAGTACTTAAGGATATTTGTATTCAATACTAACCATTTTGATTTTTATATATTTTCCATATGCCAAACGCCTGATTCATCTATTTCCCATCCGCGCACCTACTGAAGAAAAACATATATTAGCGATTAATTGGATATAACCATTTTAATTATTATTACTTCGTGTTAGTAAGTTAATGACATAGCAACATTTAATGTAGTCAGTAATGCTATAGAGAGACCCATATCTGTCATGTTTAAATATACAGTGTGTTTTTCACAATGTGAAACTCGTTAAGCAAAATTTGATTGAAACAGTGTATTTAACTTTGGCGATGATGATGGCAGCAATAGCTAACTTATACAGAATGAATGCAGCAAAGCGTAGCGTACAAGGAGTAATTTTATGAAGAAATGCGCCGATGGACATATTGCCACATTACGAAATGTATAAACCGCGTTCATCGATGTTTTATATTTAATTTCTATTTGTCTTTTGTTTTATAATTTTTTCTGTTGAATTTTTGGGACCATTCTTTAAACACTCTGTATATTGCATAGGTTAATATGTGGATTTTATAATCATTATATTACATAATGTAAACAATAATATGAACATTTTAGTTAACATACATTTTTTCTATGTGGTTGTTAAATACTTTTTAATTGATGACTACGTTTTAACACATAGTTAGTTTAATGTTATTACACGATTGAAGTGTACAAGAAGAAAACATGCAATTAGTAGACATCTGTAACTCACAACAAATCGAAGAAATTAAACATCGATATACGTGGTTCTTAAGATTAGTACGAAGTTACAAGAAGTAATGTTAATTTACATTCAGTTACATCTTACATACCTAATAAAATATTTCCAAGGAGTTGCTTCGTGTCCAATTTGGTATCACGCCACTTTAGTGAAACGAACGTTACTTATGTCATGGGTAGAAAAAAAAAACATTCCAAATTATCTGTTTTTCAAATTTATTAAGAATTGTACATTTTCGTTTAACAAATATGCCTAATTTGTTGTGAGTATATAGATGTATTAATAAATAAATATAATTACATGAATTTATACAAAAAGGCTTAATCGACTACCACTATTCGGTCCCTCTAAAATAGGTTCGTCTTTCGTGTTCTGGATCTTAAAAATGATCTCACGTATACTACCCGAGTACTCTTATCATCAATTAATATTAACAGTCTTGTGCACAAAGATTTCTTTTGTACAAATTTACAACTTCATTAACGTTTATAACGATATTTTCTCATTTCTTTTCTTTCAAAAATATCCGAATAATATGTACAAAAGGTCAACAATCTAATAAATATATACATTTATCATAAAAAAAGGAAATAATACTAAATTTTGTTCTCTGATTTTATGGTTTTTCATGGATTTACTCTTTACAAAAGTGTTCATCTTTATAATGAGGTAGATTGCAAGAGGTTACATTTTGCTGATACGTACTGGATTTTTGGTCACATCGCAGTCCTTCAAAACCACCTACGCAACTACAAGATAAAAAAAAAGAAATATATTAGTAAGTATGCGAATATCGGTTCATTGCCAAAATGAAAATTCGAGCATTTGTGCATATAACAAGTATTTACAATGGAAAGAGACACAAAAGATAACTATCAAAATCTGCAAACTGTATCGTAACAACGAGAAGCTCAAAATCTTTAGATTTTACGCGACATCTACCGTAGATCAATTTTAGTTGGAGGTTACTGTTAGTGCGGGAAGATGGCACTTGGTGTATTATACTGGGCTATTCTTTTGAACACACCTATCAATTGTTTGTAATTTTTTTGGTGGGCTCTGTAAGCTTTTGATAATACCTACGAAAAGATAGAAGTATACATAGGCGTAGCCAGAGGTGGGTAGGGAGGGGTTATAGAGCTATCTGAAATACAAAAGTCTTCAAAACGACAATTCTAATTGGCCCCCTTCTTGATCAAGTTCTAGCTGCGCCTATGGAAGTACGATAATTTACCAACAGCTTTCGAAATTGCCCTAATCTCAGATGAAAATTGTTTTAAACTTCAGCGCATGTAAATTGAATAAAATGCAGATTTTTCATTTGTATGTACATACCCATATTGTTTGTTTATATATTTACCAATTGCTTAAGAGAAAAGGAAAATTTCGCAGGTAGTTCCGGCAATGCAAGTTCCTATGCATAGCGCTAAGAAAGGAGTTTTTCTTTTCTCCAAGATCACCAAATATTGCCGGAACTGCCACCGCGAAATTTAAAAAATTTTCACTGGGTTGTTGAAAATCATGTAATGATTCTGTTCAATTCTTCCTTCATTTTTATAAATACAAAGTTTGTAGATTTTGATTTTCGTAAAAATATATAAAACATGCAAATGTGTAGTTTGCGGTTTTTGTTAAAACATACAATGCTAGTTGCATTCTGTACTAATTCATGCCTAACAGTCTTCAGAATAGAAGGCAAAATGCAACTAGTATTGTCTATAAGAGTATGTACAACATAAATCATTAACCTCTAGGGGACGTACGACATAATAGTGAAGTGATACTAACCGACAATACCGTTCTTCTATATTCTGAACTACAAAACATCTTCCTCCATTCATGCAATATTGTTCGCCTTGCGGACACGGTCGGTCTGGAAAATAAACCCCACCTAAATGTAAATTAACAGAAAAATGAGCTTTTTATAATGATAACTTTTCTTACATTATATTAATACAGAAGCAAAGAACGACCTAAGTCCATTCTAAACATTTTTGAGCAATATCGAAACAATTGTATCTTTGAGCCAAATTTATATTGAGTTATATTTCACAGGAAAAATGAAATTAGGTTACTCTTGCTAAAAAAAAGTCTCTATAAACATTTTGTTTGTTTCCAGCTATTTATTTTATAAAAGATTAAAACAATGGTCCAAGATGCAGGCTATATGTAATTTTTCGAAAGTTTTGTTGCTGCCATCGTCTAATTCTGTTCTAATGAATAAAAAAGCGAGCTGTGCAGAACTTCAACTCCATTTAGGCAAAAAAGGTGCAACATAAAACTGCAAAAATTAGATGTTTTTAGTAATTTTAGATCAAAATTATAAAAATAATAAAGTTATGACGGACATACGTTAGAGTAAAAAGTAAGCAGTCGACGAGTTGCCTCGCAGGTCTTCGGGTGAGCTAAAATTTCGCACAGGCTGTTTTTTTTTTTGATTGAAACAAGGGTGGTGGGACCTATAGCTATAGAATGTTGAAAAATAAGGGTCATCCTAATGGACAAAATAATGAAAATGTAAACGTCAGCCAAGTAAAAACAAGTTTCCGCATGGCGGTGTTCTTGTATTTTATCGTTAAATGTGTTTTATTTGAACGGATAAAACGCAGCGTTTAACACGCAGCACAAGAAACGTTCATATAACTGAGCTTTCAAACTAAATCTGATCATCCTTGTTAGGACCTTAATGCTTCTTACAGAAAAATGTTCTCGGTGGAAACAAGGAAAAATTTTGCAAAAATCTTATGCATAGACAACATACAAGCAAAGATGTTAAAATACTTACCACCTTTGTCGAACATTTCCTCGCTTTCAACCGATTTACTTCCTACACTTGCCACGCATTTGTACACCCCGTATTCGGTTTTGTCGATTTTTAGCGTTGAATTACGTCTGCAAGTTAAACAACTATTCAGTCGGTAAATACGTAGTTGTGTGCGGTATAAGCTCAATTCAAATAAGCACAATAAATTTAACGGAACATCAAAACCTCAGAATCGGAACGTTTCTCTTTTACAAAACGGTATACACGGCTATTTAGGATGTACACAAAGCTACGATTTCCAAATTAAGTCGGTGCATTTACTGATACCTTAATCCAAAATAACCGCGATTACTAATGCATTAAATAAACTGCTTCTAAAGTTCTGTGGGAAGCCTTACGAGATGTTTATACATAATGTGTGTTTATTTGTATGAGGGTTTTATAACAACTTGAAAACTATTCTTTAAGAAAGTTGGTAGAAAGGAAGGCGCGTTAAAAATTAAATATACACCTAACACAAGTTGTATAAAGCTTCTTCGGGTTAGAATTGAGAACTTCCGAGGAACATAAAATTGATTCATCATTCTGAAATTACTGTATGTGGTATTGTTCTCAAGAAGAATTGGATTAATACTTGCATTTGTGCATCAAACCTCATCAAATGAGTTACATGTTTAAAAGTGTTCTCAGAAAACTCGATTTAAAGCAACATAAATTAAAATTAAATTTAATAAACAGTGAAAACGTACGGTTAACAAAAGAAGTAAAACACTAAATTCTCTCACAAAACTAAACACTATAAATTTCGATACGATCATATTGTAGCAAAGCGGAACAGAAATAGGATATATAACGAGGAGCAAAAGACAACAACAGCAGTCGTTAGAAATCTTCTGAAGAAGCTGACCGCATGGTCAGCGAAACGTTAAGTAAAATATTAACTACACGACATCACCCGAAAGACATTTCTACTATGGATTACGGTCGTGAAAGCCTACACTCAAATATTGTGCATTTTTCAACGTACTCTGAAAAATTAAGAGAAGCCATAGATATAGTTTTATCGATAAGGGTTTGCGTTGTGTAAGATTTTTCCTTATTTGTTGTACAACTAACTGAAGAATATTTCCATGTCTTTATTAAAATTTGTAATTTGGCTCAAGTTACCCTACTTGCCTCAAGCATCCTTACTTGACGGTACTTGTCATTTATTTTTATATTTACTCCTATCACTGAACAGTTAACACCGTATTTCTTGCTTTCGACAGACGTAAGATTGCAAAAATCAAT
Organism: Marronus borbonicus; assembly: GCA_902655005.2. NCBI lineage: Eukaryota > Metazoa > Arthropoda > Insecta > Coleoptera > Scarabaeidae > Marronus > Marronus borbonicus. The sequence continues at coordinate 36,763,067 of LR737380.1, read as the reverse complement.
TTAAAAAAAATAGAACAAAAACTAGAGTTTGTTCTCTAAAATATGTTCACAAAGTTGCATTACGTCACATTCATGTTACTTTGTGATGGTCCGCATGCTTCACTTTCCAGAAGTAATTCTTTAGAAGTACATAACTCATAGTACGTTCCTTTGAACTTATTTGTGGTGGATACAAAGTGATTTTTTTTTTAAATTTGCTTAACAACTAAACGTATGCGTGAATTCCTACTTCGGCATGCAAGTGTTTCGAATTTAATTCTAAACATAATAAATCGCCGCAAATATATAGCATCTTGGCTGCTACCATGTCAAGCCAAATCTTTGTAATTAATTCAGGTTGTGCGTCAGCGCTCACCTATTATAAATAATCTGCTTCCTGTGGGTGTCTGAAGTTATCTTGGAGTTGTTCATAAACCACGTTATTATGGGAATGGGGAAACCTTTTACCGTGCAGGTGATCGTTTTCTCGTCTTCGATACGCTCGATTTGTGGAACTTGTAGATTTGGTTCTGGAAAAGAATATTAAATGTTAACATATAATGAAAACAGATTAAGTTTTAACTTATGTTGGCGCAACTGACCATTTACATATAAAATATTGATACTGGCGATCACCTACTTTTTGATAATATAGTGTATGATTGGCGCACTATCAAGATGTGGCAGAATCCCTCAATGACATTTGGAAGAGTATTTCTCACTTCTTCGATGATTCTAGCGTTCAAATCACTTAAAGTATTGAGTGGGTTGGAATAAGCTTTAGAAATTAGGTAGTCCCATTATTCTCCTACTTGTAATGAATCAGACTCCGTCTATTGAAACCATGTAGAAACTGGTTACGGCCCGTTTTCCGTTAAGGGAGGGATAATTTTCATAACTAAGAGGTTTAAATAAGTTTCACTTGTTAAATTAGAAATAAAAAAAGAGGGTTTGTTCTGTAAACATAATTTAATTTTTGGAGAATCGATTGTGAGCTACCTTTAGCTAATGTGGGTTATTTTAGGACCAACAGCCACAATTACACCGATGAAATGTGCCAGTTAATGTTGCCTCATTAAGTAAAATAAGGTTAATTGCAAAATTAGGATTACGCTGGCAAATCTCCATCATAATTTTATAAAATTCAAGCCTTGCATCGTAATTATCATCAAAACCTTCTTGCATTGTGATATTCTTCCTTTTTTAAATTCTTCCAACTGATATTGTGGATATGTGGAAAATTTTTGGTAGAACTTCCTTTTTTTTCGTCTAACCCTGGTTAATCTAGTATTGGTTATTGTTTACACGATTTTCGTAGAAGGACCAAGGCGTGCTGCGAGAATAGCGTATTTTCTATCTTCTTTATTTTTAATTTATTATAATTACTATATTTACAAACATAGAATAAAACAATGGCTAATACATCAGCGTTCTCAGTAGATTGTACGTACAACATTTATCAATTTGTCGGCCGACTGGCGAAAAAGTTACCTGATCAAAATTGTTATAATCTATTACGTATTCCGTACAGACGCGTTTTTTTAATGTAAAAATGCCATTACGGCAAATATAAATACTAAGAACTACACTCTTAAAATTATGAAAGCGCGGTTGATTTAAACAGTTATATTAAAAGTACACGGCGCGCGGCTTTTTATTTGTTTATTTTTTGTTGTATTGCCTTCGAGTGGTCTGGTTTTGGTAGAAAAGTGATATTACCAAATAAATGTCGAATTCCGGGAATGTATTTTAGAAGCTGCACGCGTGCAGAATATTAAATTTTAAACAATGCATCGGAATCCGTTAATAGTTCAGACCAAATATGTAGCAATGCAGCCGAAATATGCACTCAGGTGCGTTCGGCGCTTGCCGAGGGACAGAGTTGAATTGTATTTTAATTTTGTTCTTTATGTATGCGGTTTATCTAATACGTATGTAGTTTTTCTTTTTTCGGTTGGACTCTCTCTCTCTCTAGAAGGTGAACGGACACAAATAGCAAATACATATACATATATTTCCATTTATAGAATTTCAACACAAAACGGCGTATTTAAAGGATAAAGTATAGTCAGGTACGGCGTGGCGATGCCGTCTTTGCCGTATTTTTTATATCGTCTCCCCGTCTTATAATCTTACGGGGCAAATATGTAGGTACAGAGTATGAAAGCATATTTTATGCAAATGTTTCACTTATTCCGTAAAAAAGATATCATCGTGAGTACAATACTTCTTAGTACTTTAGGGAAGGCATTGTTTTAAACAGTTTGGAATAATGCAAATATTTCTACTAAACTACTAAATGAACGCTCGATATATTTTTGAAGATTCTGACCAATTCTCGAAATATTTTTTCTACTCTGAAGGCCGTATCTGGCCGTATCATGGTTTTTAAAACCTTTTGAGGTGATGACAATGCCCGTCCACCCTTTCTTTGTTTGTCATTCAGCAACAAAAACAAGTCGATAGGAGATATTTTTCTCTTTCAAATAGTCAATTGTTTGACGTCCTGTGTGAGAGCTGGCGTTGTCACGATGAAGGACGATGCGACGTTGTTGATCATTTTTCCCGATGATTTCGTTATGTTATAGATAAATGGTATTGAATCACCAACTATTTATTTACAATACTTTTTCTTATAACATAAAAAACATAATAACACATGTAACCATACGAATCGCAACTTTGAGTTGTGGTATTAAAGAAGCAACAAAATCGCTCAATTTCGGAGGATGTGATTATTGACATATGCAAAACCGTAAAATCCTTGAAAACACTTTCACACGAATTTGTACCAAAATAATTACTTTTAACATTTCGTAAACTAGGTCCCACCCATGCTGTTAAATGTTGTGAATCATGCTGAAAAATCGTTATATTAATTAAATACTTAGAAGTTTACATAAACGCGGAAATCATTAAATTCAAGTTATAACTAAATAAAATTCGCCTCTCGGACTCGTTTTCTCGAACCGTTCGAGCAAGATTTGTTTGTTTCGTTAATTAAAATAGGAACGCAATCATTTGTACTTGGAAGACAACACGAGCGTGTCTTAATAAATTAAAACCGCGATACTCATCCTATTTACGGCGCTCCGCAATTCTACCGTTAAATCATCAAACGAAAAATAGAACTAGTGTTACAAATATCCTGCGTAATGTGTTATAAATGTGTGCAATCGCAGAAAGCGATAAATCTATTGACACTGTATTTCACTAGTGTCCAGACAAACTTTCCGCTGTCTAACATGGACGGAATGTACGGCGGTCTAGTTCAACTTTTGTTATTTTCTAGGATTTATGTATGTATTTCGAAGCTAAAGACCCGCGCACAGTCGGAAAGGATGCATCGTTACCGTTTCTATATATGTAAATGGGGGAATTGTTAAGATTCTTGCGAAATAATGGGCAGCGTAGACGCCGTCCCCTACCATATTGTCAATAGCATTAGTTCCAAAGGAATCGCTAGCATCTCAACGAAAGATAAATATAAAATTTTGTCTACCGATAGATACCTGCGCCTACGGATTGGGACTTGTGGCAAGGTTCTTGCAAAACTCGATTTTAGTATAGCTAAATTTTGAAGCTCTGTATTACACTAATTGCGAATGAAACTGGATGGATTACTTAACAATATATTAAACTGGTATTTAATCATTTATTTGTTGGTGTTGAATTCTCCAAATCGTCCTGAATCAATAAGAATTCGTTTTGTTTGTATTTTGGACGTGCAAAATGAAAACTTTCCTGAAGATAGTCTGGTTAGCACTTCTTCCCCATTTTCTTCCTTCCGAGGGTTTCATTGTATGCATTTCTCGTCTTCCTCTTCCTTTTGCATCCGCAAACAAATGACTTCTCAAATTGTCCAAACACCTCTTGATACGTTATTACCACTATGTCTTCACGATATTACTTTACATGTCTGTATATCGACTGCTCCGTGGATACTTTGTAAAGTTTTCAGTCTAACGCAGAAATAACACAACAGGCTACTATTCCTTGCGATGCTTCTGTAATTTTAATTCGTCCAAATAGCATTTGGCATCTTGCTTCGTGAAATAGATTTACGTTAGCAATTTTGATTTCTCGCAGCATAAGTTGTTTAATGGTTTTTTTTTCTTTGAAAAAACCTATCTTACTTAACATGTAAAAAGACGATCAAAAATCCAATCTGGGGGAAATCGGAGAGAAGAAGTCATCAACACTGCTTCGCCTCATAAACTCCAGTAGTAAATATGTTAAATAGAAACGTTTCCTAAAAAATAATAACACTACAATAATTTAAGATGATAATCTTATTAAATTAAGGCATTGTAAAATTTTCTCCCTTGGCCAAACTTTCGAGGACGGTAGTGTAGATGAGAATATTTTGGACGACTTTTATACATCATTAATTGTGAAAAGTTAAGAGTTATTTCGGATTTCGGTTGGAAACCGGTGGTCGTCGCTTGTTCGTATGTTTAGAAATCGGAATATGTAATCTATTTTTCAAAGAGTAAGCGTGTCATGCTGGATATGTGTGTAATACAAAAAGTATTTTTTGCTTGGTGATGTCAACGTTACGGTAAACAGGTACATTTGACTCCCAATGCATATGTTTCATGCTGTAGAAATTAGGATAAGGACCGCTATAAATAAGAGCAAGGACACTTCAGGTGCTGTCGTATTTTGCCGGTTAGCACTACCTTTATAATAATAATTTTTTCCCAAGGTACATGTAGGGCTACTGCGCGGAATTAAAAAAATTAGTTTATATCAAAAAACAAGTTTATTTATTTATCGCAAAACTAAAAATTGAAGTTTTTAGTTTTGAAAATGAGCTCCAACGAAGCCATTCTGCCAGCAATGCAAGGTCATTAAATAATTTTTGGTAATATTAGTGGTGAAGGAGAAGCAGTTAGTTTGGAAAAAACTGACAGTTTTTCACAGGGGACTTTATCGCGGTTTATAAACCGGCATTTTAAGGAACAATCTAGGATGTCCGACACTAAAACAACAAACACATCGAGATTAATCTCTTTCGTCGACCAAAAACTTTCGACTTCCCCTACCTCTGGATTTAATAAAAGAACGCTTCCAATTAATCTGAGCGGCCTGACTTCGGCTACCGAACGCGCCTAGTGTGTTTGGAGAAAAAGAATATTGTGCAAATTAACAATCTTTAGAGTCCATACAGCATGCCCACCTAGTGCGTAGTGGAGGATTAATTCTTAAAATAGAGAATAACTTTTCAAATAAAAAATATTGGGAGAAAAGTTTTACACAACACATGTTTATATCCGCATGTACAGGTTGTTTAGTTTCAGCTGCAAACGAATTTGAATTTTTAAAGAGAACATGTTGTATCTTCCATCTACTTTAGTTTTTGACATAATTTGGGATTTTTTTATTTCAATTCGTCTGCAAGATGGCCATGTAATTTTAATTCTTCTAAATGGAACGATCTGGATATTTTCAACTATCTGATAGACAAACTGTTTTAGAATTTTTTGTAAAGATTTACTTATACTTAAAATATGTCGTTCCTTAGTAAAGTTAAATATTAAGCTACGCAGATAAGTTTCTTGTAAATACTGGGGTGCCGCCACGAAATACTAAATCTGTTGCTTTTCTGAAGATCTTCATTTAAAATAATCTAAAATTGAATTTAAGCATCTATTCGAAGTAAGCATAGTTTGCCATAAGAATTTATCCGGAAATTTTTTAATCATCCATTTATTCATTCAACAAATCGAAATTTTTAACTGGAATACTGGTCGTCCCATTTTTTCCTACGTACAGAATAATAGAATATTCAGAGAAGTGGAATCGAGAAAGAGGTTAGGCAGTTTTCACTCTTCATTAACACTTATTTCACAAGTAATAGAGAACCATTAGATTTACTAATTTAGGTGCTACTCGTGGATTATCACGCCGATCCTTTCGTTGCGCTACCGAATCATTTTCTACCCATTCAAGAATTAGATGCATGCGTCACGTGGATACGAACGTCCTCCTTAAACAGTTCACATTAGTTCCTTTACCGCGTTAATTCTCACGTGAGAAAATATTAACAATGAATGTCTTCTATTTATAATTGGAAATGATGCTTCTAGAGGCCATTTACACTACTTTAAATTAAAAGAAGAGAAAACTTTTTTAGGTCCACTTGTCATCGACACCCACCAAGCATGCCGGCGTTGCGTTTGTTACGTAAATAGTTTAGACATTGCGTATTTGACAATGAACGCGGGTATTGTTTTGGAAATGTGGAGGAGATAATTCAATTAGGATGGGGAGTTGGAGAATATAAATTACGTCTCGAATTAGTAATTTAAATTTACTCAAGGATATTTCAGTTCTAGCTCACGTGCATGAATGCAAGGCATGGTCTTATTATTTTCAATTATTTATCTCCATTTGTTCATACATTTTAGAAGAACTTTCAGAAGAGAAGAGAAGAAGAATTTTCAAACGTATTATCGATAATGAAAAATACAACTACTGTAAGTTACTAAATATTAACATTTGAAACTTCAACACAAATAATACAAAAATGCTAATTGTATCTAAGCAACAACCATAAAAAATATCATAAAAACCGAAGTGAGAAAGAACACAGAAGCCTTTTAGTAATGAGCTCAAGCTTCTTGAAGTTGGAATAAGCTTTTCTAATGCAATGGTCAACATAATATTATGTTTATTAGAATTTCGAATAATTTTTCGACATGCCACAAAACGGACGTAAATTAGCAAACTCTTCCGTAGCGTTCGTTTTTGGGATAGAAATAACACATGGCTTTTTCCAAATACTAGGAACACGAAGATATGCAACTATTAAATGTATGAGTCATAAATGGGAGGAGGTGTGGACAGCAAAGCTTAATGTCAATTCCATGGAAACCGGTAGCCCTAGACGAAATGTTACGTACTTCCTATGCGAGATTAAAGGAAATGTGAGGATTAGCAGAGATTTCAGGTGCTTTATTTAGATAGCAGTTAATTGCATTAACATTATGGTAATGTATTGAGGAGCGCGCTTCAGTGGAAAAGTTGTTAATTGCATCGGGATTTTGTAAGTGGAGAGGTAAGGATAATTTTTAAGAGAAACAATGTCAAATCTTTAGGATCCCTTCACAGATTTTTTTGATTAATGCGCTGGATATATTGTTTCTTCGTCTTATAATAGATATAATCATCATGATTACTTAACTTAATTTTGTTATTTACGTCCGTAACCCAATTGGTTTTGTAAGCTTGTGCTTATAATAACCGCTTACATATCCTCAAATGTAGAAAAATTTGTTAATCAACTCTTAAAGCAATTCTGTTAGCAATTTGCTGTATTTTTGTACTAAAGATCTTAAAAATAACGAGGGTCACGGCAACACCGCAAGGCTTTTGTGTTGCCGAAAATCAAAAATAGTAACTGCAATTAAACCAAAATAGAAACCTTTTAACATTAACTTTAACTAGTCCTTAGAGCATTTGTCAAGTTCATAATGTGTTTACACTATTTTTTAGGTCATTGTTTGTTCGAAAATATCTTCCATAGTTCCATTTATTTTTTACTTAACTATCGTTCTTTAATTAATCTTAATTATTATTTTTTTTTAATTAATCTTAATCTTTAATCTTTAATTTAAACAAATACGTCATTTTAGATAATTACGTAGACTTCTAGATTAAAAATAAATTTGATGTAATTAATGCTGATCACGTATAGTATTGGTAAAAGTGTTGTAGAGATGTCTTTCGGGTGATGTTGTGTAGTTAACATTTTACTTGACGTTTCGCTGACCATGCTGTCAGCTTCTTTCTAGAAGATTTCTAAAGACAGTCTTTAGAAATCTTCTGAAGAAGCCGACAGCATGATCAGCGCAAGTCAAACATCAAGTACGCGACAACACCCGAAAGACATTTCTACAATGGATTACGGTCGTGAAAGCCTACACTCAACTATGGGTAAAAGTGTCTAGTGCACGAAAACGAATAGAACAACAAAGACCGTCCTTTTGGCCATGTTTCTTGAAGTTTTAACAAATACCTAAATTTCATTCATTTGGCCAAATAATGAATTTTGCACCTGCTCACTGTAGTGCTTCAGTGAGCACGTTTATTTTGGACGGTCTTGGTTCGAAGCTGATAACATTAAAACCCTCTTTTTTTTAACAAAAATACTTCTTTCCCACATATGTAAGAAAAAGAACGAAAATGGGTTTGGGGAAATTTGAATACAAGAGGTCACCAACACTGCTTCGCCTCGCAAAATAAATAACAAAATGCAACTAAGATCTCAACAGAATATGCCTTCAAACGTGAGTAAATGAATAAAGAATATTTTTTCTTTTATATAGAACCAATTTTCTGGACTTCTTCTGGACTGGAATATCTGGACTTCATTGTATTTCTCATCTTGCATAACATTGCTAATTGATAAGTAGACGTTCTTATAAAAATTACTAGATAGTAATAAGATACGTATGTTGCAAGAACTACGAGTACTCGCTTTAATTCTCTTGCACGGTTTTGAGGAATAGCGTTCGGAGACTTTCGGTCGTAAATTGAAAATTAAATTGATAAACGTCCGAATTTATGTTACTGAGCGTTATTAAATAGAGCAGAACTTTTTGAGACAGTACATGCGCGTCTATAAGCGAGATCTGAAAATGGAGTGCTGAAACTGAAAATACTCAAATCCAAAGCGTTTGCGTGCGGGTCCGTATGTATGTACGTATATGTGTACGTGTACACGTACACACATACGTCTATGTTCATCATTATAGCGTTTGCCTATAGTGCGGGGGATAAGTCGATGTGTCTGGTAGTCATGGCATCGGTCCAAGTGATTCACAAGGCTCTTTGCCAGCGGCGTCTACACCTGGGGCGAACGTTCTATTGCTCCATCGCGCACATCACACACACAGGCGGAAATGGCAATTTCGCTTTTGCATCGCCGCGAATAGGAACTTTGGACGTACGCGCGTCTATATGCTTTCATATCTGTAGAGGAAAGGCCCGCCACATAATTGTAGTAGGTGGAATAGTAACTTTGTATGATTATTTATTGTCACGTGGGTTAGCTTTTGGCACAATTTATGCGAATACCTGTTGCATAGTTTACGATTTGTTTTTAATTATGTAAGATCATTAGATTTTATATGTCCCGAAAATTGACACTACCCGTGTACAAAAATATTACCATTCCATTCAGTTTAGTGAACCATCCTAGCAAAAATGTGGGCTTGGCACTTTTGGCAGTCAAATTAGTGTTCATACCGCTATGCCGTGGATTTTATGTTTGGAAAAGAACGTATTGAAATGTTATTCATATGTATCATTATCCACATGCATATACAATGCGTATTAGGAAAAGATAAAATACGTCGGACTGGAAGTAGAAAATTGGATTAGAATAATAAAAGATTATATTATAAGCAAAATCAATCATGAAACACATTCCAAGTGCTTCTGGACACATAAAAGGATTTTTTTGCTTGGTTAGTACTACTATTATTGAAACGCGCTATGGCATTGACACCTTTGGCTCTGATTGCAACAGTGTTATGTGTATTAGAATAGTAGGAGGCTGTAGACGAACCTTAATACTATTTTAGGATCTTCTTCCATCAATTTAGTAGGCGTTAAGAATGACCTATTGTCGTATCGATGCATTTGTGACTAACGCCGTCTCCAGATCCAGTCTCCAGAGAACTAGGAAAAGTTGAAGATAATTTTGTCCTGAATGCAAAGAATATTCAGGACAAAATTATCTTCAGCTTTTCCTAGTTTGCTGCAAGATAACACCGTCTTTGCTGTCTAATGTGAATGTTAGTGCGCGGCCATTTGGTTTTCCTCCCATTTCTTGTTCTTTAGGTTGCTCTTTGGAAAATCACAACATGGGTTTGGGATAATGAAAAGTATGTTTCGAATCAGATTTAAATATTGAGCGCTTTTAATGTTTTCTGAGTGTCTGTGAAGATGTTTACGGTTGCACCACGTATCTCTTTCTGGAGGCTCTTTTTGGCGTATAAATTCAAAGCCGAAGTTCTATTCTCGAACCGTCTACACACGATGGAGAAAGTTCCTATTTTGATCAAAATTGTACTGTATCGGGATCGTATTCTTTGTAGTTTGTGTGGGGATCTTCAGGGATTTTAAAATGACCTCTAAGATATTAGTCTATATATTATTTAAGAGTTCCTAACAAAACTTGTGGAACAGATGCGTATCACGCCTGTAATGTTGAGATATACGAGCTTCTGGATTTGCTGAATCTGATTTTCCAGTCTTCTCTGTTTAGTCTAAGTAGACCCAACATCCATTTCGCCAATAGCTTTCTTATCAACCTTTCGTGAAGGATACTTTGCATACGTTCAGTTGAGATGTTTGCCATATTAGCAATTTCCCTAATCTTTGTTCGGCGGTCTGCTAATGCGATATCATGAACATTATTGATGTCCTCCGTAATTTCGGCTAAAATTAGCAAGATTTGAAAATGACGAGAAGCTTCAATTAAGACAAAAATTATGCGAAGGTGGATTATATACAAAAATAAAACATTTACGGTCTTAGCTTTAACTTAACAGGAACCACTTGCATGCAGGTTTGCCATGTTTATCAATGTTTACCTTTTGAAAGGAGCTTCTACGAAGTGTTCTCATTATTAAAGTTCATGCGATATGACGAATATCCACTTCATTATTTTGCATTAACTGTTCAATAAAATAGAGTTAGCGCAGATTCTAATTTAATCGGACTGCAATACGGAAATATACAGTTTGGCATTTTAGGCTGTAGTATAAAGTGCTCGGGGACGGCGTAGTTAATGTGAATTTAAAATTGAAACTGAAAAACTAAGGCACTATGGCACCTCACCTGACGACAGCACAAAAATCTATTTCCATCCGAATCGATAAAATTCTTCTAAAACAGTAACTTTACGCACGTCAAACAGCAATCATAATTGTTTGCGTTAACATAATTTCAACCGAATCATAAAACCGCCAATGTCGTTACCGCGTCGATCTTAATTTCTGTTAAAAGTAATTTCGCTCATAGCTCGAATATCTTTATTGTACCCCACTTTACGATGCTTCAGACACGCTATTTTGGTGTCCAATTTTATGGTTGTGTAATCGATTTCATATAACAAGATCAAGTGTGAAGTGAGTACATTTCGTAAACAATGGCAAATTGAATTCAAAAAGATAATTATTCAATGTTAAGTGTTCTAAATTTATAGCGATAGTTAAATAATTAATTTGCAGCTATTATTTTTTTCCCTAAAAAATATTTAGCTGACCTCCTGATACAGCTCTTTCTGGAGGCTCTTTTTGAGTTCTTGGGGAATACAGAGTGTAGCTGGTAATACGTTCGAGTAAAACGATTTCCTTTGTTAAAAAGAAGATGTCGGAGACATCCCAAAATGCAATAATGTATAGGATAGTTCATTTGAAATATCGTACTCGTATAGTACGCAGTGGAAAGTTTGACTTTTTCCCAAACGCTGGGGCAATACGCTGTTTCTGCGTTGTGCTAACCGCAAGATTGTTATATCTGTCTGCTTCACATTTTTCTAGACTTTACTTTTTTTCTTCTTTATTTTTAAATAATTACACATAGAATAATCAGATATAGACAATAACAAAAGTCACAAATACCAATCAACGAGCAATCCAACAAATTCCGCTATTGCTCTCTAAGAGCGTTGGTAAGGTTTGTTAACTAGTCTAAGCACCTTGTTTATTTCAGATAATAAATATGTATGTTGACACCTGAAGTAGAGATACCAAAAAATGATTCCCATTACGAATGATATAACCTGCCTAGGAAGATTTGCATACGGATTTATTTGTATTTCGCCTAATTACCATGGCACACAAAAAAAATTGAATAAATATTATTATTCGAAACGTGTTTATTGCGTCATAATCAATTCTTTGTTCCTCGCAGACAAGTTGAAACGCGTTAAACCATGAACGATCGAGTTTTCACGTAATTTGTTCTAATATCTAACTATAACGATCCGTCAACGTTTTTGTATACAATGCCCGCGAAAAACTATGTCGCGCCTTGGTTTATTTTAACGCGCAGGATTGAAGTACTTATTCTGAGGTGATGATTACAAAGCAGCAATTTTGTTTAATCAATTTTTGAAACAGCTCTGAGATATCTAGACTTGTAAATTGTGACAAACAAAAATTCGAATGATTTCGTAACTTTCTGAACTCGCTTCTTCGTTAAGTTTTCGGCGTATCCTGTTACTTACAAAAAAAAATCTATTATTTTATTATTTTTAACCTTGTTGGTGGTAAATCTCATTGCATGGAGAGAGGCACTTCCCTTTTGCATTTTCGAGTTCTTTCAGCGCAAAGGTTTCCAGTCGAAAATAATGATTTAAGATCTCTCGTCAAGGTTGGTCCTTGTCCTGTGATATTTAGAGAGTAAATTTGGTAATTTCACAATTTCAATCAGAGCTGTTGTCTTCAGAATAGCCATTATTGTGGACTGTATTGTTGTTTTTGTTTAATAAAAATAAAAACAACAATAACAATTCTTCTGCTGGAATTGCGCATTCGCATAGATGACTCTGAATCTGAATCTTTATTCAGTGTAGATGCGTTCAGTGGAATCCTATCTTCTGGAGATTTAGGCAAATTTCCTGCTGATAATGGCCATATCTGCATTTAAGATTGATTCGTTTAGTTCTTTTACTTAAAAGAGGTATGATTTCGATACAAATTTTAACTGAAAATTCTTTCAAAGGTTTCATTGTGTTAATTGATTTTAAAGCAATTCTGTCTAAAATTCATTGAATCGGTCAGCTTCTGTAGTAAGTTTTAAAGGTATAAATGATACCTTGTTTTAACGGTTGGATCAAGGACATAGAATTGGTGGTAAAAGCTCTGTTTTGATGTTGGACTGGTTTAAATCCTGTGAGTGATCTGTATCGTTATCTAGTAGTAACAGCACCTTACAGTTCAACTTTTTCTTAGCTTTAAATAATTTTCAACATTAAACTGGCCTGAAACAGTTGAGAAATTGAAATAAATCTCGTGTTACTTAAGCTTTTCAGTTTGCTCCCCAACGTACTGTTAAAAAGCATTTTTATGCTTAATTTTAATTTTATTTGCATGACTTTTTTTATAATTGCTCTAATTTTTTAACTTTTAATTATAAATAGGTGTTTGCTTTGATTAAGTGATGTTAAATAAATGAAATTGCTTCAAGTTCATGTAATATTATTTACATTTTTGCTCCACAAAATACCGATTTTTTAAAAATCCTACCACTGAGCCCATTGCAATGTGAAAAGACCGGTATTTAGCAATTATAATCGAGCTTTATAATGAAGCGAACTTAAAAACTAACGTACGAAAGTGTCAACTGTTACACAAGCAGATTTTACGCGGACCTAAATTTTTACGCGGACTTAAATTTTTACGCGGACTAATATCTTTAAGCTGGTCTGTGTATAATTCAGTAAACTACGAAAATAATCACTTTCATCAACTTGCTTGCTCTTCTTTATTTACAAATGAATATTGTTTTATATTCGAAGCGAATTGTCTGCAATAATTTTAAGACAAACTATTTTCTGCTCACTGAACTTAATACGTGATGGATGGTTGATTGAACACACACCGTATTAATGAAAGCTCTCATGCCTTCAACGCTCTGGCTGCTTCCTTGCCGTTTGTATCACATCGGAATTTGTTGATAAATTGTAGCCAGCTGTGGAATTCTCGATCAAAACAGAAGGATGTGGCAAATTAAGACGTGGAAGTAGCTTAGGTTCTCCTTTTGTGACATACTGCTTCAAAGAGAATCGAATCGGTTTGATATAATTGACGTTATTAATTATATTGCAAAGGACCATGCTGCGTGTTTATAAAACATGCCTCGATTTCAGGAACGGCAACAATCAAACATGCTACGATCATAAATTAATTGAACCGCAGATTGATGTAGGAAGATGCACCATCGATAAGTAACGTTTTTACAAAGCGGAGTGTGATTTATTTCGATACCGTTCGCGCGGCAGTGGAAACTGTCGCTGACCGTAAAACGTACTTAGAACGAATTAACAATAGTTAAATGCAATTTAAAACGTTGAAAATATCCGCACCGTATATTTGTAATGAACGTTTACACGACGTGAAATTTCAACTGATTAATTTTTAAATAAGTACGCATGGTCGGGGTTAAAATCCTAACAATTGAACGAAATTTTTCAAGGTCGATTATCTACTTATTAAAATTGTTATTTTCATTTAGAGGTTAAATTGCTCTAAAAGACATGTACGCAATAAAACGTTTTCAGCAATTTGTGTGAACGACTCTTCCTGTAGACATGAGAACGTAAAAAAAATAAATAAACAAGTATGACTTTGGTAGTAACAATAATAAAGCTAAACAACGGCGACAATTAAACAGTAACATTACCGGATATGGAGATCTTCCAGACAAAAGAAGAAAACTTCAAACTGTTTCCTTTCTATTTTTATAGGTTTTTTTACGCATTTCATTAACGAGTTAACAAGGAGAAGTTTTAATTATACAGCGCCGCGTCCAACCAGTGCGTGTGGGTGGAAGATAATTCTTTTTCTGAGCAGTTTAGAAAAGAAACGAAAAATATTTGGAGACAAGTTCTGCATTAGAGAAAATGGCTTTATTCAGGAGCAACTTATTTCCGTTATTATAACAACTGATACAACAGAAACCTTACTCCCATTACCAAAATATGTGCACGATCAAATAAAATCACTGGCATCAATATTGAGCATTGCTCAACAAGAAATACCAAAAGATTTAGAACAAATAATGCTACGTAATTAAACCAATGGCTTAACATTAGAGCCAATTTAGACTTAAGGCGAAATTTTAGCAATATTCTTTTGTATTACTTTGATCTGCATTTTCGAATTTATCTTTAACAATTATATGGCGACCTTGAGAAACGTTATCAGAACTTTCGTCCTTTAAGTCCAAAAATAAAAAAAGATACCATGCCAGTAAATGAACGGATAAATTAAAATTATAAAATTAGCAATGCTTCAAATAAAAGTAAGGCAATGTAAAATAGTTTCAGAGTTGCGAGGTAAATATAGATATAAAAGAAATTTAGAAGTTTTTAATAAAATTTTATTTTATTAGCATTTATTTTTGTGCAAAATGCAGCTCCTTGTATTTTGTTCAACATATATTAATGTTTTGCATAATGTCTAAGTTACATGTGGCGTTAAGAAATTTATCCAGAAAGTTTTTTTTTCATAAACAAATCTGTTTAAACACATTATGTAATTTTTTAAACAACCTTCAATAAGTTCCCTCTTCTACTGCTGAAAAAACGTAGTGTGCGATGTTTAACATAAATCTGCTCGTTTTATGTTGAATTCTAATCAACGTTTGTTCGCTTATTTTCCCTATTTATTATTTATGCGTGTATTAAGTTTCTAGAAAATACATGCAATGCCCACACGCTGAGCAGTGATGTATCCGCTAATTGTTTAACATCTTTATACCGGAGTTTGATATCTACAATTAGATTCTTCAAATTCTTGCAATAAACTACAATGCAGGGAAATAAGAAAATATCAAAAAATAATTTCCTTTTCGCAGCATGACCGATTGATTTCCAGGTCCTACGGGTAACCAACGATATTATAAAGAGGGCTTGAGAGACGGAAAACTTTAGCGATGCTCTTTGACATCAAGCGAGCATTTGAATCGTGTGTGTGGCACGATGTGTTGGTACACAAGCTTTTCCTCTTGCCATACTTTCTCGGTGAGAATACCGCAGGAATGCCACATTATGTCATATATTCGACGCACCAAAATGAGAAGTACGGCACAGAGAGTTGTCCGAATTGTGCCGAAATTGGTTGAACCCATCGAAAACACGAGCATTTTACCAGAAAGGTCCAGCCGACCACCGGCGATTTATTCCTTGATGGAACGAGAGCCAAGTGGTCGGATAGAATCGAATACTTGTCATTGCGGGGATTGGCCAGGAAAGAAGGTTAAAGGGAACCAGTTGACCCTATCTTAGAAGAATGATATGGTTCTTAGTGTAATGAATCAGAACTAATACAACGTCGAAAATATGAGCATTATAGTAGAATCTGTTGAGGAAATTCTCCTAAAGTCCAAACTGCGTAGTTTTTCTAAATAGTCCCATATATTTTTTTGTTTCCACCGTATAGGAAATTTTATTTTTGTGATGTTACTGTATAATAATGTACATGTTTAACATCGCAAGTAACAGCACACTCCGCACTACACAAGTTCAATTGATAATCCGGCACAGCTGTGTCCGGGACAGGGTGTGTAGGCGAAAAGGTAGGTACTTGTAAATAATATCTTTTCTCGAGAGTCAGGATGTTAGAATTAGAGTCTTTTCTCACATCATTCGGTCTTGGGCTGAAAATGAGGATCAATGTACTCTCGAAACGGCCGTCCCGGATTAATCAATTTAACTTGTGTGGTGCTACCCCACAGTCCTTGCTATCATTAATGTCTAACATCGAAAATAAAACAGATATTTGCAGTTAAACACAAATGTTGCGGTTTCTGGTGTTAGTATTGTTTGGTAACTACGACAACAGTAAACAAAACGTACTGACATTGCTGTTCTTAATTCTTTATTCAAACATTTAAGTCTAAGTAGCTACTTTCGAGTTGATGCGTATAACGTAAGTATGAAGTTAAGGATAACGCAAGCAAACTCTTAGAGTGCTAAGAAAAGCGCATAAGAGATTTTACAGACTATTGTGCAAATGTATCGATGCAGAAGGAAGGAATTTGAAGCGTTTACTCTAGATACAAAATTAAGTAGATAGCTATTAATAATTGCTGTTTTTCTTTTTTATTTTGTGTTTTGAGATCGTCAATATCAGTATGTTTTGTTTATTGTTGTCATGGTAGCCGAACTATATTAGCACCTGAAACCAGGTATGATGTAATTTTGAAGTGCAAGACTCGCCTTTGGCTGCGCTTATCAGAAAATTATAACTTTGCATACTATTTGCACTTTAGGCGCAGCCTGTACTATCCAATTACAGCTTAAATTTGCAGGTATAATAAAATTGCTATTCATTAAAACAAAACAGTTTATTACTATGCCATGCCACATACGCGATAAAACCTTTTGAAATTAGAAATTGTTCTCATGTCCAACCACGAGCTGGTCCGTTTAATAACTTGATCTTTATTTCTGTATTGTCACGCGTTATGTCACAGTGCACGTTGAGTAAATAACTTCCGAGTGTATATTTTCGTTACTGGCAAACTTCTGAAAATGCAAGCAATAAAGCGCGACCGTTTAGCGTTTGAGCTTCATTTGAACAATTGAACACAAGCCAACCATTTAATAATAATTATTGTAATCTTCAGTTCACCAACTGTTTATTTAAGAGAATATCGTGTCTTTGCCGTCAACAGTATTCGCTTGAGGCGCTAGTGTAATAAACACGGAATGTATTTCTGTCAAAATAAACTCCTTGGTTGCACATTACGATATAATTTATCAGGTGGACCGCGATCTCCTAGTTTCTACATTATATATATATCAACTTAGAATCGGGTTAAGTGCTATCTTAATTTTATAATCGAGGTTATATATTGTAAATATGTATAAATAATTTTTCAATGTATTTTGGGACTAGCACACTTACCTTATTGCACTTATTGCATATTGCTTCTGCCATTTTACAATTAATTAAGAAAACTCTTTTCTCCCAAAGTGATCGAGGAAAGAAGTTGTTGTTGAACTTGAATTATCACCGACTATCGCCACTTTCATTAGCTTGTGTACAAATTCACTTGTCATTGCTCTAACGTTATTGGAATAGTTTCAGTATTTCGGTAAACCTGGCAGTTGAAAAACTACAGATTTACCTGCTCTTACTACTTAGGTGATTTATTCGACTTAACCACTTCATACAAACAACGTTGAGGTGTATATATGTACATGTTAGTTTCATGTGAAGTCCATTTTTCGAGAAAGTTACTTGATTTGTTACCTTCTGCATGTGCAGTTCTATCTCGAAAACAACTTATAATGATTAGATGGATTTTTCTTGATAATTTTACGTAAATTTTTAAGTATCGGAATACGAGATGTGAGGAAGCTCAAGTAATAATTCGTCAGTTTCTAGCCATTGCTCAGTTAAGTGAGATAATCAAAAGTTAAGCGGTACATGGTAAATGTCCCAAAATTGACATGGTTAAAGAAACAAGTTGAAGAACGTTGGCACACGTTGAAGTGGAACATCCAAATGAAACTCGTATCCGTCTGTAGCGGAAAGTGAACATCCTGTATACTTCAACATAAGTTTATGTTATGCGAAACTTATTTCAAAATGGTGGAATTTGGTAGCAAATATTTTTGATGATGGAGAACAATCAATGTAAGCACTACTTCTACTTATCTAGTCTCCTTTTACTCTTAAATTATTATCTTTAATGCTGAGACACCTGAAAATAGAGTAAATTGGTTCATGAATGCCTATATGGGAACTTTTACTGAGAGCGATCAAAAGACACTTCTTTTTTTTTATGCAAATAGTGCTAATTGGTTTTGTACAGTGCGAGGAAGAAAATTATCAAGATGAAATAAAGTAAGATTGGAATTTAGAGTCTAGACAATCCTTCAAAATCTAATAATCAATCAATGGCGATATTTAGATAATATAAAACGGTGAGGTTTTCAAAGAACCGCAAGTAATTTCCAGGAGTTTAATATTATGAAATATAATTTCCCTGTTTAAAGTCAGGGCAAGCGACTGTGCCGTACTATTTTTAGATGTCTGGAAATACCTCAAGACGCGGCTTGTCAGAGGATTGTGCCCGATCTTATAAAAACGGAAACTACCAAAATATTCCCGTTCACTTAATTTAATGATCTAAACCTCGAATGCGATCTGCTGGTGTCTAGACAGTGCGTAAAATTTACAAATGGAAAACATACGCTAACTGTTATGGCATAAAAGCTTCAGAGGTTTCATTTTATTTTAGCGGCCAGCGCGAAAACGGAAAAGGAACAACAGGTTTTTGCAGACGCGAAAAGCGAAAATACGAAAATTTTGTTAGTCTCGTAAAAACATTTACGTTACGAACATATGTGTACCTACTCGGAACGGAGTAAATTCATCTTTAATAGTTCAACCGATTTCTTTTTAATTATGAAATTCTATTTTAATTCGACGGCATAAAAAAATTATGATATACAGTTGGCAGGATGATGTCAAGTAAGTATACGTAAATTGGTTTTGTTGAGGATTTTATTTTCTGGCATTTTCTTGTTGAGCTCACATTATTTCAAGGCTTCCAGTATGTATCAAGATCTTTTGAACTTGTATTATTGCTTAAATATTTACGTTTAACGTGTTTAAACATCGCTACACACTATCCTGATCTATTTTCTTCTACAATTGGAAAATTTTATTACTATTACGAAAAATTTATTTCTTCCGCATCATCGCAGATGTAGAGTTTACTTTGTTTAACATACCTATCAATCATGGCTTTCGTTTGAATCGTCAAGACTGCATGTAACTGTCGATTGAAGTCTATAAAAATTTGCCTGTTAACGACCTTTAATCTCGGTTCAGTCGACGAGCTAATTTTGATAACTTAGGATTGGGTATATTGTATATACAATCAAACCGGACGAGAGCAAAAACAATTGGTTTGGAAATTACGTATCCAACGAATTAAGACATTATAGGCGTATTTGTTGTATTTCTTCTATTTTTCAACTTGTTTTCAGCACGTTTTATTAGAGTTAGCGGTTTCCATTTGAAACTATAAAGTGGTTTTTATGGTGCTTGCAATGTACATCGTATTATCTGGTTAAATATACGATGTAGGTATGCATAGATAAAATACACGTTCGTTGTTAAAGGAGGTAGTTTTGGGCTTAGATTGCACTTACTTCGCCTTACCCTATGCGAACGCTACTTTATAGTTAGAGAGCTAGCAGAAGCTGAGGGAATATCGAAAGAACGCGTTTCTCATGTACTGACTGCATATTTTGGGATAAAAAGTTAACCATGCGTTAAGTGCCGCGCTTGCTCACTTAGAACTCAAACCGCATCAGAAAGAACATGGAGCAGTTTAAGCGAAATAGGTTTCGGCGTTGAATAGTAACTGTAGATGAAACTTGGATTCACCAACACATTTCTGAGGTCAAGACAGAGTCGAAACAGTGGATTGCGAAGGATGAATCAGTTCCGAAAAAGGCAGAGGCTGTCCTATAGGCCGGAAAAGTGGTGGCGACTGTTTTTTGAGATAATTATGGAGTTGTGTCAATCGGCTATCTTGAGAAAGGAAAAATAATACTATGCATTATTACTTGACAAGCTCAAGGGAAGAAGTACGGAAAAAGGACCGCATTTGAAGAAAATTGAAGTTTTGTACCTCCAAGACAACTTTTTAGAAAATCATGAAAACGATCTTTTTGAGATGTTTAGACCAGTTTAGTAGAGTGCCAAAATTTAAGCGGTATGTTAATCGAACGTGTCGCAGAAATGATTTCAAGTACCTCAGTTAGTCTAGAGAAATGCCTCAGCACCGGTTGAAGCAAATAATCATTGCAACAAAGAATTCTTCTTCTCCGAAACGGCTGAAGCAACAAAATCAATTCTTGGGTAACAAATTAGCAAATAAAATCTGTAGCCGGTTTGCTGGTGGGCTTATGAAGTGGCTAAGCCGGCTTGGTAGATATTAGTTAATGCACCATCGTATCCAGATGAAGAAGAAGAGCTGAGAGAGAATCATGGGATAAAGTCAAAAAGCGAAGCAATAGCTAAATCGTGGAGGAGGTTGAATAGAAGAAAGAGAAAATAACTTAACAACCCTTGTTCAGAAACATCCGAGATACAGTTGTCAGTGAATGGTTAGATAGTAATGAATAACTTGAAGCGGCGAACTTGGAAATTGTGAGAATGGTTGTGGGAAATGTGTGGTAAGGTAGCTATTGTACAACCCTAGAACAACATCAGTCATAGTGAAGGTATAATCGCTTTGGAAACCGCGATCCGTTACAAAAAGCAGAGGCTACGCCCACATTGTTGTGACATTGCGACCAAGAAACGAAATCAGGTAGGAAGACTCGACGATTTCTTCAAATCGTTGATCAAATCAAAATGATTAAATTATGTTTCTGTAATTAGAAATAAACAAATTACAATCTCTTTATACATGTACATAATCGTTATTTATTTCCTTGTCATGTTTTTTATAGCTCTCCTAATTCGAGGTAGCGGCGGCCCCGTTCACCTCGAACGGCAACGAGACTTCACTGTACTTTGATATGTTGATGATAAGTATGTACCTTCGTTACTATGCAGATTTGGTATATAAACTTTAGGTACTGTTTATCTAAAGCTAAAATTGGGTTAGCGTTTCTCGATGCAGATGTTAATTAGTAAAATCTGCGGAACAAATCGTAAAATCCATTTAATGCAAAGCAATTATTTTGTAACACCGATGTTGTTTGTTTATGTAGGGTTTATGATATTTTCAATGCTACATTAAAGGCAACGTAATTGGATTATTTTTTTAATTACAAGGAAATGCAGTTATACAACAAGAAGCGTCCGTAATGTGATAGCTTTCAGTGTAAAATGCTAATAGAAATATATTAGATTCTATATACAACCGTTAATTATATGTACATACGTAGGTTTAGTACATCAGTTAAATAAGATCAAACACTTATGTACTTCCTCGTTATCGGAATCTTTGCATCTATACACTTTTTTGTTGTTCGGGTTACATTTGCCTCAGCCGAAGTTAAAAGCAATTAATTTTGAGTCGCCAATCTAAAGTATCGGTGCTATGACAGGTATTCGTTTCTAGATACGTGGAATAGATACGCGTAACTACGTTCTGGGATATTATAATCGGTTATGTTACATAGAATGATAATAAATGAGGTATAAATACAATAAAAGTCTTCCTAATCTTGAAATCTTTGCGAACCCGGGTTCGAGTGACCCCGTGGAGAAATTTATTTAATAAACGGTCCAAGTGCTTTTACTGAAGGCTAACTGGTACTGTTTATGAAGAAGATCCCGTTAAAGTATTTAAATTGAAGCTTCTTTTCGAGAAAATTTGGGAAAGAGTCGATGTCAGAAAAATCGAATACATCAAATGACACCCTTGATACAATAATATCCATTTTAAAGGCCTTGCGATACCATTGTGGATCAGTCCTGGTACGGGCTTTTCAGATCATGATGATATTAATTTCGATTGTTACGCACGAAATTTTCATAATAAGAAATATAATTTTGATTTTCCACAGCACAAGTTGTTTAATGGGCTCTTTTCTTTTCTTTTCTTTTTAACAAAAGCTGTCTCACTCAATGTGCAAGATGAGGATGAAAATCCCGGTCTGGAGGAAATCGGAGGGAAGAAGTGATCAACACTGGTCCATCTCGTAATTAAACATTTTCCAACCTAGACAAATAATAACATTGTAACATATATTATTTGGTCATCCTTAGTCCTCTAACTCACGGAAATAATTACGTCGTTGAATCTTTCTTTGACATTTACCCCTGCCCTTATAACACATTGTTATGTTGATTTTTTTTGTATTCTACTGTTAACCTGGTCTGTTTTGTACTGCTGTAAGTAAAAATAGCTGAGGAAAAAACCATTAACTCGACAGCTATTATTTATTACGGAAAAAATAATTTACATAGTTTTCAGAAAAAAATGGAAAAGACAATAACTAAAAATATGATTAAATATGAATGTTACTTATTATGCCAGTGGCCAGTCGCCTTGTATTTCGAGCAGCATGTAGTCAACGGTTTCGATATTGGTGAAACATCGATCCATGGCAACATTTCGGCCTGTTCCCGAGATATGGTCGGTCATTCTCACAATAACGCTGGTACGATCGCAGTTCCAGTAGATACTAAACTTGGAAATCCTTCGCTTTCGTTTGCATAATTCTAACCAAGATTAAACGAAATGGGACTCTCTTAAGAAAGACAGACAAAGAAAGGTGATTTCATGCAAAAGCAAATGGAAGGATAATTATTTAATATTCAGGGTTCCCTTGGCTAAAAAAAAGGTTCTTATAAAGGCTTACAGGGTAAGCCATAAAAAAGTACTTGAAAAAAAAATTACACGAATACACGGGCTGGATCTGATAGACTCAAAGCTTTTCTTGCAGCCATAAATTAAGATTCAAAAAAATTAAGAAAAATATGTCCTTCTTCAAGATAAGAAAGTACTCAGAAAATATAACAAAAAGATGATTTTGCCAGGTCACACAGACCCACCCCCAGCGCAAAAGCTTTTAAATTATTTTGTATTAATATTTCGTATTAAGGGATCTATAACATTTATGAGAATCGTAAATTGTAAATAGATATAAACCTATTTTTGTCACGTCACGAAGTGATGCTCAAGCAGTAACGTTTCATTTCCTGTCTTTGTACAAGGTTCTATATTACGGCATAAAATATTTATTGCTATGTATTAGGTTAATAGCACCTTCACTTTCAGAGATGTTTCTGTAAGCGCAGGCACACTTTGAAATCCAGTATTAATCTAAGTAGTCATATCAGATTTCACAAAGATGGTGGGGTTATCTTTGTAATATAGCAGTAATTATGTATTATTTGGGGTACCTAATTTGTGACCGTGGAAGCAGTTACTTCGCCTCAGTTTTTCGCTGACATTTATTAGTATTGTGCCGAAACGTTTGGTCCAAATTTAAGAAATATTTGGTGCTTTTGTGGAGACATAATTCGTTAGATAAGTTCAGAGCCCAATATCTTCAAAAAATGGTGGAAGATAAACGTTCAAGCATAAGACTAAATTAAAACTTGTCTTGCTAGTACAAACAGAGCATTTTTGGGCAAAAGACAAAGATTTTCTAAGAAGGGCAAAAAGAGTAGTTCGTGTTACGTGTACGTTAATTTAGCGCCGTCCCATTTTACTCCGAAATTTTTTATCGCATCCGTATGCTTTGAGTTTTCAGTAGTTGAAGGAGGTTCCATTCAAGTCGAACTATTGGGTTTTCAGTATTTGATATACTTTGTACATTAGTTGAATTTATTTGACTTGGGTAATGATCTTAGTGAAAACTGCCTCCTTTTCGAATTGCTTCTTAACCGATAATATACCTATCAGCAGCTTTTTTATTTGAAATGCTGTAATGAAGATTTTTCTTTCTAAGCCACCAATGGAAGATTTCAGTGTCTTATTGATAAAAAAGTTATTTGTTACTGCTTGACAAGTTCAGGCGGTAAATAAAAATAATTAAAAAAATTTTCTTAATATAAGAATCATCATCTTTCATTCTTCGTACAGCAGCGACGCAACATGCAGCAACCCAGAAGAAGCTCCATACAATTGAGAGCGAAACGTCGACAATTACGACGCGGTTTCAACCCGGAAGCCCAAATTCTTTAAAAGAATATCATCTTTCAGTTTAAATTGACACGGTTATATTGAAATGAAATAATATATTCACATTGACCTACACTGGAAGAAAACGGAAAGAAAAAAAATCGTATAGTTGTCACAGTGGTATTCTTGAATACCGCAATGACTCAGAAGATGGCAAAAAATATCAAAAAATTCTATTTAATAGGTAATTTCAATTTTATTGCCAATTATTTTCACACATTTTTAAATCGTCTAATTGCCTTAATAAAAATGGAAGAGCCGCACGCATCGGTAAATGTTTTAATTACTAGATTGTTTCGAGATGTCACTACGTGAAAAAGCATAAAAAGTATTGTCTTCATTTTACACGATTAGGTAATAGAAATGCCGTAAGTAACTACATCTTAACTTAGAACCATAGCAAAGGTTACGTTTTTAAATGTGATTCATATCTGCGAGGAATAACAAAGTTATTATTACTCAACCGTTGTCATTCATCAAAATGCGCGAAAATAATTTGGTTAAAATTAGATTGTAGAAATAACAAAACAATAGCGGCACAATAGCATTATGCAATTGCTTACGGTTATTTTAAAGATTTTTTGAGGATGACTACAAACCAGTATACGAAGGTAGCCTGAAAAGTTTCTAGTCTAACACAGGAATAAGTACTTTTTTAATAAATTCAGTTCTATTTCTCAACAGAGTTTCCTTCTAAATTTATGTAATTTTCCCAGCGATGCTCTCATCTTTTAATCCGTCAAATAGTAATTGACATCTTGTTCTGCAAAATAAACGTCTTGAATACGATGGCCTCCTCATTCAACGAATATCTTTGTCTTTCGAGCGAAATTTGGAGTCTAGGAAAAAAGGAGCCAAATCTGGTGAATAGGGTGGGCGCTCTATCAATTCGCAGCCCAATTCGTTAATTTTTATTATGGCGACCACTGAAGTCTGCGGTCGAACAAAACCTTTTTTCCCTTTTTAAGATAATCGATTAACATAACTCCATGTTTCATTACTGCTCTTTTAAAGAATAGAAAATACAAATAAAACAGCAATTCTCTTTATCTTTGACTTTCCTTAATTCTTCATTTACATAATACGTTTCCAAATGAACGTGTAAATCACTATAAGAGAAGAATATTCTACAGTATGTTTACGTCATAATTAGTAAGACGATGTAAGATGTACTTACGTATGTTAGATAGTCAAAACGCATGATCTTGCGCGTATGGCGGCGTTTAATTAGAATTACGCGAAAAAATTATTTATGCGTCTAACGTTGTGTTAACGATGATTGCTGAAGGATAAAAAAGGAAAGCATCAAAAGTACAAATACCAAAGAGAGGGAAATGGCAATAAAAATAAGCAAGAACGTTTATCTTATGTAGAGTAAACACAGAAACTGTAACAAATCATAGGCACGTATCGTTTGGTTGTAAATAAAAAATGAAGATCATCCACATGTTCATTTAGTAAGTGATAGATCCAATTTACGAACCCAGGAATTTTGTAAGACGGAGGCGCAGTAAAAGGAAAATAATTACTTTCGGGAATACATCCTGGAAGTAACTTCTAAATTGGACAAAGGGACGCCGTATATTGAGTAAGTTTGAATGAAGTCTAAATTCATAATGCTTAAACTAAAATGATAGCAGTAAAATTTAATTGAAGCGTTAATTGCCATTCGGAGGCCAAGTACAAATATTTAATTAATTAATGGTTCGTGCTGTGCTACGAGTCGGTCAATTTGTAATGAAGAAAGAGGTTGATAGCCAACACTCTCGAGTTTTTATATAGTAAGCGTCCAATAGGTAATTTATTAAACAATCTACTAGAAATTGTGCTATGCTACACTTCAAAAGTGCAACGTTTAGGTGGAAGTGACATGTGGAGTAGCTATGCATTATACAGGGTGAGTCGGGAGGGACGGATCAAACTCCACGAGTGTGTTGTAGACGCGCAAATAATGTAAAAGAACTTATATCTTCTTATCCGATTCAAGACTTATTTTATGGCTCTCTATTACGTGGTACTATGTATTGTATTTTTTTCAGTATCACCCGGTATATCGCCACAAATTTGTAAATTTTTGTAATCGTGTAATAATATTATAATAAACGTTTTCTTTTACGTATGTACATATAAAGGTTATTTATTTACTTAAGGATCCTTTCTAATTCGGTAAGTATATAACGAGAGCATTATTATCTTAAGAAAGTGGAAAAAAAGTCTTCTTAAATTAAATTGACGTGACAGGAAGGGTGAAGAAAAAACTATATACTTGTTAAGCACCCTTACACTAATCGTTTTCTCGTCTCAACCCCAAAATCTCTTTTCTAAACTCGCGTTATTTCGAACATTTCCAGATGTTCGTGAACGATGATGCTTCCTCGCCGGTTTGCTTCAGTACCTACGTAAATAGATATTAAAATAGTAATTCTGCGCCACCGAGATCAACTGTTAAAACACTTAAGGAAGGCAACAAGGTGGATTCGTATTTCTTCGTTATTTAAAAATAATGCTCTAGAATGAGACAAGAGAATTTTTTTAGATAATTGCAAAATATAGAAGATGATTGCTATACGTATATAACAAAAAAAATGCGTATATGAAGTAAATAAAATTGTGAGGTGAATATTGTTGTGATAACGATACTAAAATGATACGGAAACGAGAAATTTAAAGTATTAATTAAATGAATAATTTATAATGAAGAAGAGCAGTTATCCAAATTCTTATTGTTTGCAGTGCAAATATTGCAATTTTTTCAATATAATCCGCAGATATAACGAATTCTATGGTGGAGGAGACGGTAAAAGAAGAAATACGAGAAATAGTACTTAATATTGAAAAGCTTTTGAATGCCAGTAATGCATAGCAGAAGCTATGTGATACAACCCCTTTTTATAAAGTGATCATTTTTAAATGCTTCATAGCAAACTATGACTTCTTGGGTTACTTAAGAAGTGAAATATACGTTACTAAAGCTCACAATATAGGAACGAATTTGCCAAGACGTCTGAGGCTAACAAGTTCAACATTCGTTCTAATTTTGTTTATACTTTTGTATTGTATATTGTATACTTTTACACTTAACTTATGCTTTATTTGCTTTCTATCGTATTATCATCTACACTGCCGTTCAGAGAAGTTCGGTCGGTTGGTAAAAAACATGAAAAGGTAACAGAAACAAACGAAACTGAAAACAAAATGCAATTTTATTGTATGTACAGGTAAAAAAGACAAAAATAAATAAATAAAAAGTTATTCTGACCTAATATAACATACTGAATATTAATTTTTTTTTTCATCGAAAAAACCTCCTTTGCTGTTAATCACCGCTCGAACTATTCTAGGCATTCTTTCGATAAGTTGTGTTAAAACGGATTGTGGAATATTAATCCATTCATGTTGCAGAATATTCCGTAAATGTTCTTGTGAAGTTGGGCATATTTTTCGGATCCTCCTGTCCAGTTCATCCCGCAACAACTCTATAGGGTTCAAATCTGGGCTTTGTGGGGGCCATGTCATTACTTTCAGGGTGTGCTGTTCTTCTTGCTCCTTTAGATAGTTCTTACACACTAACGCAGTGTGTTTTGGGTCGTTGTCATGCATGAATGTAAAGTTACGGCCTATTATACGCAATCCTGATAGCACTGCATGATTCTGGAGTATTGCAAAATAATTTTCCTTCCTCATTACACCCTGCACTCTGCATAAATTTCCCGCCCAGCAAAGGAGAAACATCCCCACACTAACACAGAACTACATCCTTGCTTCACTGTAGGCACAATGCAGTTCGGAATCACTTTTCGGTTTTAGATCTTCGGACATAAACTCGTCGATTTTGCCCAAAAACCTCAAACTTTGACTCGTCACTCCAAAGCACGTGTTTCCAATCATCTAACGACCAATCTAGATGAGAACGGGTCCACTGTAGCCGCTTTGCTCTGTTGCCCCGACGTAATAAGGGTTTTCGAATGGCAATGCGTCCATGAAGGTCCGCTTGTTGAAGTCGACGTTTTACCGTACTCGCCGAAACTTGTTCTTCACAGCCGCGATTGACTTCGGCTGCTATTTGTGGCGCTGTTAATTTTCTATTGCGTTTGCTTAATAATACAATTCTCAAATCTTCAGCTTTTGTTGTTTTCCTAGATGCTTCAGGACCAACACGATTTTTTATAGTTCCAGTTGTCCGATATCACTTTATGATGTCATTTACTGTTGAACTTCCCATATTTATTTTATCAGCAATTTGTCGCCCCGAATATCCTTCTTCAAACAGCGTAATAATGCGTGAACGTTTTTCTACACTGGTAGGCTTGCCACGTGCCATTTTGAAGTAAATTTTCTTAAAACTTTCGCGCAAAAACGACAGATGCACACCAACACACGTTGAACAGTAAAATGAAGCAAATTTACATCTTTACGCCTGTGATAAATAAACAAGAACGATACTGCGGTATATTTCCTAAATGTATTGTTCGTTAATAATCCCCAAACGACCCGTTCCAAAAGATCGCTACTTCCGAGAAATTCTTGGAATGATAATAAAAGGGACTTTATTGTGGTTGTCGCAATATTTCTGCTTTACATAATAATTTATGGCTTTAATTCCTTAGAAAAGAGTGTATGCTTAGTATTTTTCTAATTTTATGTATTAATAATTGTATACAGTGTGATATAATAGATTTTTATTGTATGGCCGAATTTCACTGAACGGCAGTGTACCTTCAAGACGGTGATAGTTACAAATTTGTATATAGTGTAGGTATTCTATTTATATTAGTGTTGTACGAGGCATTACACCACAAGTGTGGATCCTCTGGGCGAATCGTATTATTGTTTTGGTCTCGAATTGTGTTAAATTCTAAAGCTTCCAGTGAAGTTTATTGCTTCTAAAGAAAGGTGTTAGTCGTTGTATGTTCGTTAAATTTTGCTAATAGTTGATCAAATTTCTCTTAATCGAATCTTGGATTCCAACAAATAAACTTCAATGTAGGAGGTTTATTTATAATGGGGAGAGCGCGTACGTACGGTCGAATAAACAATGCAATCGGTGAATTTAAAAAGTATTTACTCTAGAATGATTATTTGCAATGGCCTTTCAAATAATCCGCCCGCAAGTTCACCGGTACCCGTATTAAACGGTTGGGCTATAATTAATATAGAACGTAAACAAACACGAGGAGAATTTGGTAAGGTGATTAAATATACGGTCGGGAACGGAACGGTGCTTTGAAGTCTTCGCTTAAAAAAAATGACGTCAATATCTTAAGTATACAAATAATTGCATTCGCACTTCATGGCGCATATGTACTGAACGAGTGCGAATATATTTAATTATTTCGAATCATCTGTGCATCAGACCCGTAACTTCTATTCCTCTTCTATAAATCTACGTCCAAGTAGACATGTGTTACTGAGAATTCTTTGATTGCATGTGGGAGTTACGTATATATCCGTACATAGATGGAAACAACAAGTATAATTGTGTTTTGGATGACTTATTTCATATTCAAGGAAGCTTCTCGGCTATATCAAAGTAACAATTGAATGACATTTCAAGGTATGCGAGCAAAAATTCCATGCAAACAAGTTATCCAAAAATTATCAAAATTATGAATGAAACATATAGCACAAATTACCATTTTCTTGCAGATAACATACGATACTTATCCGTAACCAACTCGAATAGAATTGAAATTGAGATGTCAATATTAACGGTGCCAGTAGATGCATGTAAAATACTTTAAAAATAAACTAAATGTAGTCAGCGCAGTACATGTTCAGAAATAATGTCTTCTTGCTCAAAACATCTCATAGTTTTGTGGATAATATTCAACTGACAGATTACAAGCGTATTTATTTTTAGTAGCATGCTGCACCTACTGAAAATCATCCCGAAACTGTTAATTTTCTATAAATAGAACCTTTTCAGGGTCAATCGATTTAACATCGTTATATTTTGGGGAATTTTCTGGAAGACGGGATTTACCGATAAAAGCATCTCAATCTTGCAGAGCTAAAAAAATCCGATGTCATACACGAAATGTTACGTTGAAGAAATTAATCCAATAAACCCTGTTCGTTGACTTTGTTTTGTTAAAGTAACAAAAAAAATCATTATATTAACTAATAAAGATATTACAACAGCGAACTAGGTTGACTAATTTACTTTGTGAAAAGCGACACTAATTTTAGGGGATTTTCGTTAGATATTAATGTTTAATATTCTTTATCTCAATAAATCTGTTTATTGTATATGCGAAAGTATGTGTTCATTGATATAATAAACAGCCATTAATTAAAATGATGAACGAGCGTTTTATAGACACTCCCTTATTCCACGACGATAAAGTTTATCCAAATAATTTCCGAAAACCCAAAATTTATAAATTTTCTCAATTCTTTCCCTCGTAAAATATATAAAATCTTAATGTTGTCTTCTATTTATTTTAATAAATCGCCTTTCTCTTTACATGGGGCAACTCTCCCGGAATTGCCTTATATTTTTCTCACCTTGAAGATGGACGCCAATGTATAAATTTCGATCTCTGTATCAAAACGAAGCCTGGCACTTAATTCAAAATATATTCATCACCTTGTTTATATATTTTCGTGTTACGATATGTTTTATTTTTGAAATGGCAGTAGTTCCATCATCTAATACTGAGAGTTTGTGTATTTATCTACTCCGCTATTGATTTTTAATTATAAACAAGTTGGACCAGACTGAATCGCCAGTCTAGCAATTGAAACAGTTGAATTCAAGATGGAGTTAAGGTGCAGCTTTTTCCACTTCATCCTCTAAGTATTCCTTAAAACGTTATATATTTATTTAAACCGATGTTGATATCAAGCACTCCATATTCCCGTCAAAGGCGATTCTGGTTTGCACACTGTACTTGCATCTTTCTGTGAGAGGTGTAAAATGGAGATATGTAAATGTATGATGCGTTAGAGTAACAGAAGAAATAAGCACGTTTCAGTGGCGTAACCTTATAATTTGTGAGTTGCAAGTTATTGGACTATTATAAATCTAAGGAGGAAATCTAAACAATGTTTGAATATACAGGGTGTTCCAACCTTCTGGAATTGTAAAATTGCGCCGATTGAATAAATAGCAGGAGGCTAAAATTTTCATAAGATACAATAGACACCATAAACATATTTCTATATATATACAGGATGATCGATAAGTAGTCAACAGGGCATATACTTTATTTCAAATGGAGCGCCCCTGCATATTATTACGTTTTCAGTTTCTACAGCGAGGAACAAACCAACACAAAATCAATTTCAACTGTCTATTTCTAACGGATTCCTTGTGTTAGTATTGTTTGGTTAACATGACAACAATAAACGAAACACACTGACATTGATGTTTTTAAACTATTGATTCACAATCTTTGGCCTAAGCTTATTTGAGCGAAGTAAAGGCTGTATTCTAAATAAGTACTGAAATGAAGCAATTATGTCTTCAAGCATGAGAATCCCTTGAAATTCGCTTACCTCAAGGCGTAAATACGTGAATTTTTCTCTTGTCTTGCTCGGCAGTATTTTAGATAGAGCTAAATAGCACTTAATTTATGTCATATAGACTTCGTTTTATTCTACACCTTTTTAAGTTAATTTTGATATGTTAGAACTTATAAGGAGGAATATCCAAACACCTTTATTTTCAGATATTAGCATTTGATAAAGGTGAAATTTTCCATGGATTATTTTTTGAATCGGAGATATAAAATCTTACTGCTTTCTCAGAAATTCTACTGAAGGCGCGCCTTTCCACGTTAGTTAAAAATGTTTTTTTCTATTAAATATTTGAAGCACTGCAATTTTCCATTCGCACTTTGATTAGGGATGTATTTAGTTGATTTTCCAGGAAAGTACGAAGTATAAATAGGTTCTGCAAAAGCCAAACACTGAAAATTGATCTGATTCACCTAAGCAGTATGAAGCATTAAATGTTTTGTTTGATTTTGCTTCTAATAAATAAATAATAATAACAGATCTCTAATCTCACATAATAACAAAATAAACATGATTGTACAATAAAAATAATATGACGTAATAGAAATTCGTTACATCATCGGTTGATTTATGCTTTACTTTTAAATACTTATCTTTACTACTCTGTTTACGTACAGTTACTTTCGTTGTAATTTCGAAATTTTGCTATCGCCAAATTCAATTATATTGCTTCCATGGAATTTATTAAGTGTATTTGGTGTATGTTTACGTTTGGATTTCTTCTAACAGGTATATATAGAACTTTAAACTCAAAAAAAGGGCGCCATGGTTATTTTACTATGTTCCAAAATACAGCACAAAATTGTATAAGTAATCCTTACGTAACCTAACTGATTATTGCTAATGTCGGCATATCCTAGTCCTTCGCTAATGTATTCGAATCATCTAAAATTTGAAGAGTGCTGCTTGAAGCACCTGGAAGAAGAAGCAAAGAGGGCGATTGTATTGTAGACATCGAGCATTATACTTCTTCCGAAATATTTGGATCTGGTAGTGAAGATAACGATCAAAATGAGGCATTTGATGAAAATGGGGGGTGAGAAATTCGTCTGAGAACAAAATAAATATAAATAGTACGGCACCATGGTTACTTCAGGTTAAAATACGCATGGTCGGAGAGAGTGTATGGAACGTCACTTTGCTCCTTTGTTCCCGACAGTACTTCTCAAATTAGGAC
Organism: Marronus borbonicus; assembly: GCA_902655005.2. NCBI lineage: Eukaryota > Metazoa > Arthropoda > Insecta > Coleoptera > Scarabaeidae > Marronus > Marronus borbonicus. Next base: position 36,729,973 of record LR737380.1, on the reverse strand, counting down.
CATTACCCAATATTTCAATTAACTTTTCTTAATAGGGATTTTTACCACCAAACTTGACAATTTCTGACCCAATGATATTTAATTTATGAAATTTACGTTAAATATTTTTAACGTAAAGAAAATGGAGAAAAGACGGATTATTTAACCGTCCCCGGGAAAATACCACGAGGGGAACTCGAAGGGTTGGAGATTCGAGAAAGGAGTCAGATCGTCTCCAACCTTGTCGGAAGTCAATCGAGTGGACGCGAGCTGAATGACAGTTAAAGTCGCCAACCTGACATTCTTCCCCAACAGAAAAATACAAGTAGGAAGTAGTTTATAAAGCTCTTTCAAAGACCCAGCACTACCGAAAAAAAAAGAAAATTTGTTATCCGCATTTCTTGCCTATAAGAAACGATGTGGTAATCGTCAAGTCAGATATAATTACAGACTAACTAAGGATGGTGTTGACTGTCTCGATAAGAAACGTGCAAATTATTCCCCATTTCGAAGAACAAGATGCTGGTTAATGCCCGTATTCTTTGTTTTAAGGAAGTGGTTCGAAAGATATTCTGGAAACGCTTGCTAAGCACTTGACAGGATTTTATGTCCATTACAGAATTAAAAACGTACGTCCAAACAATAGCGCGGTAGAATAAGAAACATATTAGAGTTGTTGAGTGTAGGCTTTCACGACCGTAATCCATAGTAGAAATGTCTTTCGGGTGATGTCGTACATGACCATCCTATCAGCTTCTTCAGAAGATTTCTAAAGAGTTTAGAAATCTTCTGAAGAAGCTGACAGGATGGTCAGCGAAACGTCAAGTAAAATATTAACTACACGACATCACCCGAAAGACATTTCTACAACATATTAGAGTTGCCACAAACTGGAAGGCTGGGAACTTGCTATACATGCAGAGCCTGTGGAAAACCAATATATGTCAAGAACATAGAACAGAAGAAAGTGCGATAAAGGTACAGAGGAGAAACTTCGTAATTATACATTATTAACTGTCTTTGAGTACAAACACTTTTGCATAGGACTGTATGTGTCTGGATTATTTACAGTGTTTGATAACTCTATACGTTGATCACGTTAAAAATGACGCTTGCAATAAGACGGTGTCTAGAGTAAATACTTTTTAAATTCACAAGTCTACGTCTGTATCTACAAATAAATAATGCCGTAATACATTATCTTCTTTTCTAATCTTACCATTGGTCTAGCAGATGAGAATTTACGTATGCCTGGTATACGTCCGTATGGAACCGAATTTCGCAAATGTTGCAATTATACAATTGTAAATATAAACGCAATTAAATAGCATTCGAAGTGCACAGATGACTTCTTCGTCTGTGTATATATCAAAGGTAAATATTTGTTACTCATTCGAAGCATGGTCTCGCGATCCTAATGACCCTACACCCGTATTATCATGTATGTATTAATCGGACGGTGTAAATGCTGAAATAGTAATTTTCTCAACGTACATACGACGTGATTCACTTCAATCAGGGTCGCATATGTATTCGTTCTATTTTAAAAGCTTTTTGCGCATATGTGTTTGAGTCAATAACCTGTTCCTAACTCCTAACTAAATTCTAATTTATAGTTTCACTACCACTACGTAAAAATACATTAAAAAAGTCTATTTATATCTAACGCAACAGTTGATATGCGTGATTTCGGTGAGGATTACAGCATGCTCTTTCTTTTCTTTTTATATGCAGGCTTTCGTTATTTCACTTTCGTCGGGATGTAATATTAAAGGCGATTTACTGGTTTGATTGACTTCGAACGCGCGGTCTATATATTCGATGCCATAAACTTTTAGGAAACAAGTTCGATTCTATTTATACAAAACCGTTCCACATTAGTAATTTTTGAACTTGACGCATTTAAAGGAAATATTTTTATCTGTAAAGTTCCATCCCCCAATACTCCGCGGTGCTAGTTTTATTTTCACGCTAACAATTAATTTGCTTGCGTAAGCTACAAGGACGGTCAATTTCTATTCTTTTTATCGTTTTTAAATCTTAAAGGAGTACGGCTTCCGCGAACGTATTTACATCTAGTTTATATTTCTAGCAACAGGTTGATTACAAACTTATGCGCAGCTAGGTTTCTTCAAGCATTCCTACTTTCATGTGTCACTAGATATCTCGAATCGGCGGAAAAGGAAAAAAATGCCGCGAATAGTCTTGGACGGACATAAGTACTTTATAATTTATACAAGCGATTAAAGATGCACCGGTGGCTTACAAACAAGATAAATCAAACGGCTCATATTGTTAGTATTTAAAACGGCACGACCAGCGCTGTGATACATACTTTCCTAGATTGTGTGAATACACATTTAGTAACTCGGCTTTCTCACAACGCCATATACAGAAATGTCTTTATTTGGTTTATTTAAAATCGCCGCGCTTCAATAGAAATGTATTGATAACGCATTGAATATTTGCTATTGAACTTTATAAAGATGTGCGCTATTCTTATTTAACAATTGAGTTTATGCATTATTTATGTGTAACGTTTTCCCCCAGTTCCTATTTCATCCATCATTGGTTTTTACAGCGGAGTACGTTTCATGCTACCTCGCTTTGTGATGCTGTACGGTATACCTTTGCGGACGCAGATTATTCGTGGATTAGTGGATTTTACAGATGTTGTTAATGTTTCGTTACGTACATACATAAATATGCCTGTACTTGTGAGAATTCATTCTGGATAGAAATACCATTGCGAAACATTACATTCTAGAGCTGCGTTTTCTTTGTTTTAAGAAGAGCAATCAGTTGCTTAACATTGCATCGTACGCACGATTAGTAACACATACTACGGTACATTAAACGCAGGGTAGTTGTAACCTTGCAAGAAAGAGTTAACTACACTCCCCGACAAAAACTTACGCAGTAAGATATTTTAAGGGTTTTAAGGGTTACAACATCTCTTTGCGAAACTAGCAAGATATCTAATTAAGTTTTTATTCGTAAAAGTAAAATAAACTTAAAAATATCTCCTCCAGTAATATATGAACTAAATAATAAATTGTTACTCCAATGTTTAAACAATTTCTGCGACAAAAATTTAGACGCTCTGTTGCAAATGTAAAACAAAAATCAACAAATGAGTGATCAGTAATGCGTAGATCCTCCATTGTTCTTCATCACTTCCAATAGTCTGTTATTAATTGATTTATATAAATTTAACACATAATTTTGAGGGATATTCTGCTATTCAGTCACTGTTGAAGTTTCCAGTTCCTGTGTCGTCAAATATTGACGGCCTCCGCCATAAACGCGACGTGCCAATTCACCCCACATGTTTTCAATAATGTTTAAGTCTGGTGACCGTGCCGGCCACTGTAAAGTTTCAATCTTTTTCTCTTTAAACCATTCAGTAATGGTTTTTGCTTTATGAATTGGCGCGTTATCTTGCTGAAAAACAAAATTGCGCCCGGCCCATTGGTTTCCAAAACGTAGAAGATTGTCACGCAATAAGTCTTTATACATCACAGATGTTATTTTGTTTGTGCAAAACATTTATCGCTTTTATCTAAACACTTTTATCGCGAAATCCAATCGCTGCCCATATCAGCACAGATCCACCTCCTAATTGTCTGGTCATTTTCACTGTTGGTTCCTTTCTCAAATCATGATAATAATGCGAGTACCCATCCGGTCCGTCCAAATTAAAACGTTTCTCATCGGAAAATATAACTTTTTCCCATTGTTTCTTCCAGGATACGTGTTCTTCGGCAAATTTCAATCTCGCTTCTTTGTGTTTCGCCGAAAGTGGCGGTTTTCTCAACATTTTCTTCCGTGATATTACCGGTGACGCCATTAAAATCCTTTGAACATTACGCACGTGCGTTTGTACCCCCGCCTGTTCTGCAATAACTCTCGCCGACGCAGAAGAATTGGATGCACACCGCAATATCATGCGTTTATCCCGCTCACTTACAGCTTTCGGTCGCCCCTGGCCTTTTGGTTTGCCGTAATTTTCCGGATCTTTTAGGAAATTTCTAACG
>LR737380.1:36685545-36725557 GCA_902655005.2 Marronus borbonicus | reverse complement strand
AAATATTGACGGCCTCCGCCATAAACGCGACGTGCCAATTCACCCCACATGTTTTCAATAATGTTTAAGTCTGGTGACCGTGCCGGCCACTGTAAAGTTTGAATCTTTTTCTCTTTAAACCATTCAGTAACGGTTTCGGCTTTATGAATTGGCGCGTTATCTTGTTGAAAAACAAAATTGCGCCCGGCCCATTGGTTTCCAAAACGTAGAAGATTATCACGCAATAAGTCTTTATACGTCACAGATGTCATGTTTGTGCAAAACACTATCCCACTTTTACCGCGAAATCCAATCGCTGCCCATATCATTACAGATTCACCCCCTAATTGTCTGGTCATTTTCACTTTTGGTTCCTTTCTCAGATCATGATAGTAATGCGAGTACCCATCCGGTCCGTCCAAATTAAAACGTTTCTCATCGGAAAATATAACTTTTTCCTATTGTTTCTTCCAGGATACGTGTTCTTCAGCAAATCTCAACCTCGCTTCTTTGCGTTTCGCCGAAAGTGGCGGTTTTCTCAACATTTTCTTCCGTGATATTACCGGTTTCGCCTTTAAAATCCTTTGGACATTACGCACGTGCGTTTGCACTCCCGCCTGTTCTGTAATAACTCTCGCCGATGCAGAAGAATTGGATACACACAGCAATATCATGCGTTTATACCGCTCACTTACAGCTTTCGATCGCCCCTGGCCTTTTGGTTTTGCCGTAATTTTCCGGATCTTTTAAGAAATTTTTAACGCAATGATAGCTTCTTCGTGACCGCCGAGAAATTTCCTTCTTACTAACACCATCCTGGTGCAGGCTAGAACTTTACCCCTTTCTATCAAGGATAATTGCTTTTTTCTACCCATATTGTAAACACTTTATAAAATATAATTTCTCGTGGTGAAATGTTTACACTTTACCAGCACAACCGCTGCATATAAAGAGAAGTATCAAATTAAAACATTTTTGCTTGTATTAATGTAATAAATGCACAGGGTCTAAATTTTTGTCGCATTTAAAATTCCTATTTTGATCTGGGAAAATCCCCTCATAAAGCAATAAATACCCAGAAATATCTACAAATGGACTATTTACATAACAAGCATTAATAACCCTCATTTACATTTTATATAATGTCTATAAACTTTGTTTCGTAAATAAAAACGATACCGCGTCTATGTTTTTGTCGGGTAGAGTATGTACAGGATCATTCACGACTCTGAAAGTTTTCGAAGTTTTGGGAGGCGATATTGTGGATGGTGGGCCATACGCAAGTACCCTGTTTTCTCTTGAGCTTCCAGTTAATTCGATGTTAGTAAATGTCATTGGCTACGGTGTAGGGAGCGCCAATTACCTTTTACTGCCTCACCATACCAAGACGGTAGCGTCTTGTGGAATCTTGCGTGAGTTTACCTTCGGCCATCGTCTAATTCAATTTAGTTTTAAACCTTTCACTGAGCTGCTAAATTTGGCGCTGTATGCTGAAGCAGTCTAAAGAGAGCTCAATGTAACTGCGCGCTTCTCTTGGCAAACCAGATCAATTTGGACATGGCTTTGCTGATAAGCCAATCTACATATAGCTCTAAATATGTAAGATTTTTATTTTCGGAGCTTAGTTACGGTTCGATGGAGGATGACCAATTCCATTGTTTCACTGTATGTACGACGGTAAAACTTTGAAATAGGAAACATAATAGAAGGTAGTAATTATAGTTATTTATATGCAAGTGCAGAAAACATGTGTCTAAACAACGATGACGTGCATGTCTATTAGATGATCAAGTAAGCAGAACTGGCAAATGATCAATCTAAGACTACGGTGTGATATTGGTATAAGAAAAAACTGATTTTCAAAGAGCTTTAATACCGTGTAATGCTTCCATGCAATTAGGGGCATTACAAAAGCTATTGTCAATGTTAACAGATAAATTTTGGGTTAATTTATGACAAAGCAAATAGATGGTCTCACAATCAGTCGTCAAATTCTTAACATTAACTTCCCGCATCTATTATTCGTATAATTGTTTCTTTTCATTGCCTGGCGAGTTTAACTATTAACTTTATTCAGTAGGTGTGAACAAGGAAAACAATCTCAATAGAGTTCCCTCAAAAGTAGTTGGAAGTTTGCCAATTAATGCGGGAGTAAAATAAGTTGTTTCTCCTTCAGAAAGGAGATAACGTGTGAGATTACATCGAAACGTATTTCGAAACACTAACCATCCGATTTGCGCGTCATTCATTTTTATAAAATCTTACCGTTCAAAACGGGGAAGTCAAATACAGAAAGCGCAAACATAATCAGAAACACAAAGTTCCCTCTTTCGAAACAGCGCAGCGCTCTGCTACCATTGCGTGTGCCCACAGACTTCTGTTTAGCTTTTGTCGTCCCGCTTGTTTACATAACAATCATTTATGAGAAATTTATCACGTCTTCTACTCAGGAGTGCAGTGTAGTAATGTGACGACCACTTTCTTCGTGGGATCGGCGTGAGAGAAAATGTTCTTCTCGACGGCGCGGCGGGCGAAAAATAACCGTATAGAGATCCGAAATATTTGTCAACACTAATGGGGAAAGATACGTAGGTGGTAAAAAAGTGAACAAAGATACACTGTTTTGTATGAGATACGGAATATGTTAAGCATATCTTCCTCGATTGTTGATCGGATCTGGTTAATAATTAAAACTACAAAATATGAAATGTTCAGCTGTATGGGTCACCTGGAAATTATTTAGACTTATTTAATATTGCCGTTTGACGCTTTGAGTTGTTATCAAAGGATCCTTCATTTTAACATCTGTTGAATATCCAGAAAGTTCCGGGAGGGCGGAAGGATATGTATCCAGTTGTTTATTCAACGATAAATGACTCACTAACCATTTTTAGTGCTTGACGGTTCAATAGTTTTGATATATCATAGGCACGTCGTTCGCACTCCTACTTGTGTATATGTTAAAACGGATAATAAAATGCTAAAGTGAACCAGATACCAGAGTGTAATCGCGTGTCGTTTTATTTCGCTACCTAGTTCCAACGAATTTTAGGAGTAAACGTAGCACTTCTTAGGAATTTCGTCGAATCTGTGAAGAGTTTGTGTGTATACATAGGTCATTGGTGACGACGGCCTACTTGACGTATCTTTGAAAGTAATTAATGGATATTTATCCTTTAAAAATATGTCTAATTTCTTGGCATCCTTGAACAAGTCGGAAACGGGTACCAATGTATCCTATTTCAAGGAGAATAGCCTGTATGTTTTGGATTTTTTAACTAATTCGTCTATACCAAACATTTGCAATTATTGATAGTAGAAATGTCTTTCGGGTGATGTCGCGTAGTTAATATTTTACTTGACGTTTCGCTGACCATGCTGCCAGCTTCTTCGGAAGATTTCTAAACACTGCCAGTCACCCGAAAGACATTTCTACTATGGATTACGGTCGTGAAAGCCTACACTCAACTATTTGCAATTATTACATACTACTTTTAGAAATAAATACAAAATATAAAACGTAGAAGGTGATAATTTAACTAAATGAAACAATGTTGATGGAATGCTTGCACTTAAGATGTACGGGTCCGAAGTGCAAAGCAATTTGTGACGAACATCTTCAATTGTTGCAAATCTTGAACATTTTTTGCCAAGCGCGCCAGATTTTTGTAGATATTAGATTAGATAGAGATTTTCTCCATAACACGCGAAAATTCACAAGATACACAGTTGAAGCTAGGACTTGAAAAGAAGCGCCTGGCGATACTGGTTGCCAATAGCTCGACGGGGTTCGTCTATAACTAAACTGAATCCATTATCAATCTTTTTAAATTGTATACGTCGATATCGATACAAATAAGAAACCAATCTTATTGAACCTAATTAAATGTGCTGCTAAAGGGTATAAACCGTAAAGAAAGCAAAATATGTGGTTTACACGAAGCACATTGTCTCCATCTAGTGCGTGGGTGGAAGATAATTCCTTTCCTGAGTAATCTACAGAAAAAATTTTTAAATAAAAAATATTCGGTATGGAATGTTTCATAACGTAAAATTATATACAAATATACAGCCCGTTCAGTTTACGCTACAAACGACACAAATTGGATTTTGTAAGGCACCTCTCTTCAGTTCATGTCAACTTTTTTCAATACTCCCTCCACTTACTATATGTCTACATACGCTGTTTCGTAAGTTAAGTACAAGCAGTAGCAATAAATAGCGAAAATAGGCAGAGAGTTCAAAAAACACTCTGAATTCAGCAAACAGCAAATTCCGGCAGCCTGCATAATCGCAATTGTTATTCGACCGCGGTGCATAAGCGCGATCGGTCGAAGAAACGGTATCAGATCGGTGCGGCGCGTAACGGGGACCGGAGCGCCGTCCGTCCGTCTGCCCGGTCGGTCCAGGTCGGTGGTCCTTCGCGACAGTCGTCTACTGCATCGGTTTACATATGAAATTGTCTCGGTATAAGGAACACACGTTAAACGCGGTAGATCGAATTATCAAAGAGCCCCTTCGAGACGGCTTCCATAATCTTATAGCCATACTCACGCGGCTCCTCTGTGACGTCAGAGGCCAGTCGCGCATTGTGTTGTTGTAATTCATCACACATAACGCATGGTGGTTGGTAACACTGCCAAATACAGGTCGCGTCGGGGAAACTTGATGTCGTTGCCGGTTCCGTTTCACTACGAACAGGTCCTTCTCGCACGTCGCTGCGTAATCGCCTCCTTCTCTAAGGATTAAGACGTATACCGCCGCATATGTGTTTGTAACGTATGTGCTGGGTATGAAGCCGTCGTATAAAAGAGCTACTAATTATTTCAGGTAATGAGTGCTGAGTTCCTCTCGGGATTACACAGAGCGAACATTATTTATTGACAACTTCGCGAAGCTTTCTAGTATTATTTACCTTACAGGAAAAACGTAACTATTTTGAAATCACAGACCTATACGCAGCGATATTTTTCGTTCGGTTCGAATTGAAGACCTCATTGTCAAAATAGCCACGCTTGATACGTTGTCGCGAGCTTTTCGAAGTTTCGACTTAATCCACAAATGAGCCTTAGTGTTCGATATCTGTTGATAGAGACAACTTGCAACTCGTAGACTTCAACGTTTAACATATTTAAGTAACTTATTTTAGAAGAATCATGAGTTTCTATTGATAATTAACGAAATGTTTATATACTACCTATGTATATCCCACAAAGTATTGCGATAGAGCCGGAATGATTGCTCTTAGAAGAGTGACGATTCGCAGCACCAAAACATTTACGTACCCTACTTCTAATATTTTCGTATTTACGATCATAAATGTCCCATTTTTTTTTTTTACTGGCATAAACATGTACTTTAATTTTCTCTTCTCGTTTTTTATATCTTTTCTTTTAAGCCCGCTTAATCAGTCGATCTTTCATCCATTATAATTATAGGACCATTACATATATTCAATATCTAAACACTAAATAGTTGTATTAACCTTAAGATGAATTTTATTTAAATTAACCGGGCTACTTAGCTATTGAAAATTTTTTGCGGATATTTACAGCAGCCTACCAAAAGATTGACGTCTATTAATTAAAAATTGTATTCCTCGTGATCTCGCTTGATGTACTTCAGAGGAAAATTCCGCAAGGTAGAGGTGTTTATAGATATAAAATCTTGTCTGTGATACTTAATGAGAAATAATAATAATAATAATTTCGTGTAAACATGCCAATATTCGTCCTTAGTTAAGTATCCGAGTTTATTGTCAATTACTACACACACTACACACTACGCTATATATCATGATTAACTAATCGCTATTTATAGGAGAGCTTTCATTGCAACTTTTACAACCGAAAGCTATTTCGCGTACGCGTATTTGCCAAACAGTAGTTCTGCCAAGTTTGTTGCACTAGTAAAAGTACTTGGCAACACAAGCTCTCGTAGTATTATAAATTAGATTTTACAACTCATATCAAAAAAATATGATCTAATCCTTTAAGCCGGGGTCTGATGAAGTATATTATTTTTTTGTATTTTTCATTAGACAATACGAAAATACATATGTAAAAAATTAATTTCTTCGTCTCAATTAGAACGTAGATTTGAATCGAAATTGAGGAAGGTATTCGCAAGGCCTCCTATTACAGAAAACGATTCAATCAATGCGCTTTCAAACTGAATATATGTTTATATTTTACAGTAGCTTTGATCTTTTAGATATTTATGTTACGCATTATGTTATCGTCGAAGTTTCGATGACAGGATAGCACTCTACTTATTTATATTAAAATATAAACGAGTTAAGATCCTCGATGATAATATGTGAACAGTCATTACTGTCTCCCTCTCGAAGATAATACCGCATTTTATTCAGTATTATTGTATTATTTCGAACTAAAATATAAAATTTGTTCGAAATGTGTTGTTATGAAGAACTTGCCTAAATTGTTAAAACACGCATCTCGGAGTAGTCAAATATTTACGAAGAAAACCCATCATTCAATTCCAAATTCCTCTAAGTGCTTCCTTTTTCGCTGATGTGGCTGATGAATACCGTACGTCCATGGCTTAAGTATGGTTTTGTATAGAGAGAAGGAGGTTTATTTTCGATGGATAGATGGATTTCAAATTCTTGCATTTGAAAGGCAATACACTTGCGCTAATTAAAGTCGAAATGGACGTCATCTGCGGGGACTTTCCACCATCATTTGTTGCAGCAAAATGTTGATCAGCTGAATTCGAACGTGGTCGTACTAACTTGGTTAACAATGAACGTTCGAGCCGGCCAATAACTACAACCACTACCGATAACACCAGAAGAATTTACCAAATGGTGCTAGACCATCTTCGAATTAAGGTTGGAGAAATAACAGAAGTTGTGGACATCCCGAAAGAACGTGTTTGTCATATATTGATTGAAGAATTAGGCATGAAACAGATGCCTGCTGCGCTCACTCATTGGCGAAAAACGCATTCGTATGAATTTTCCCAAAGCTTCGTTGGAGCAGTTTAAGCGAATAAATCGGAGTTTTAGCAGTGCAGATAAAACTTGGATACACTGGTACACTCCTGGAGCCAAGACGCAGACGAAACAATAGGTTATGTTGATAGGCTAGAAACTCTTCAGGTTACCCTCCTAGCAAACCACGGGGAAACTAGTCCATAATGGACATTCACCGAACAGTGGCAGATACGGTTCACTAGAGCGAGCGACAGCAAGGTATACAATAAGGAGCAGAGAACAACAGCACCGGTCTTTAGAGGGCTTCTGGGCATCGCATTGTTAAGTACATTAGCGCAATAAAGACGACAAAACCCGCCAAAGGTACTATTTCAATAGAAAACATGAATTTCACATAATGTTGCAATTATGAGCTTTGTAGATTTCGATTTTGAAGATTTTATAAGCAGGCATTTTTGGACTTTCAATAAATGCTAGAAGATTGTACAAAATTGTATTTGAATTTTCGAATTTATCGATAGATTATTAATGAAATTATTTCACAATCAGCAAAGATATGATCTGTTAATGGAACATGGGCCAAACAGCGGTGTTTACGTAACCGAAATAATAGCAAGCATGAGATAACAACATAAAATCAAGGTGTTACAAAAACATCCATATTTTCACAATACGTAGCATATCTTTAATCTATTGCACTTTGATGATAAACCTGTTACTGTGAGGTCACAGCATTAATTTGAAATTGGAAAAATCGCTGTTGGGCTGGATTAGTTAGTCGGGTGAGTGTAAGTGATCCGAATTCTAACGACTAATCGTCTCTTTGTTTTAAACGTATTAATAGTTCAATGAATTTTCTATCAAAAGATATGCGTTGCTAAACCTAAAGAGTTCATTATTGTAATAAGAGCCAATTTCGCGAGAGACAAAAACACAGGAAATATCAATTTGTTTGATACGAAACCATGATTTTGTAAAAATGTGTTATCAGTGTCCTATGTACTTCCGCAGTAGAAGTGGTGACATTCTATAATATCACTCAGACTGAAGTTGATGTTGTTTCTGCGATGTTTTGTTAAATACGTAAATGCTGACGTTATACAAGTACAAGTCTTCAAATTACTAAGAATATGCGATAAGAATAAAGCAAAAATAAGTGTGAGTGACAAAATTAGGGAGGTCAAGTACAACCAAAGTTACTTTTCAATATAATCACTACGAAGATTGAGACGTGTCGGAGCATGCCTTCACGTTGGTTCATTGGTGCAGAAGCGGTGTCTCCCAGACCTGCCTTCAGCTGCCAAAGAGATGAAAGTCACTAGGCGTTAGTTAACAGTTTCCATTGAAATTGTGCAGGAAGCTGTTGCCATGGTCTTCTTGTTGCTCAATTAGTTTGAACCTTTTGAATTTGTTTTGTTTGAATTTGTTTGGATTACGCTTTCCATTTCGAATTGTTCAAATATCACGTTTTGTTATGTTAATTGTTGGAATAGTGAAGGGAAGAATTCAATGTTAAATAATTTTAGTTCAAATCATCTATGTAGACTGTGCGAAAGATCATGGTTGCGTACAAGGTTCTCCGTAGAAATAGAGCAGAAAACCAAAGTTATTGGATATTTTTTTGAAAAACAGGTAACTTTAAAGATATAACTTCCTTAAACTATTTGATGATGTTTTAATTGTAAATATTGTGAGGCAGTGGACCTATTTGTTTTTTACTTTTCCTTAATTCTAGTTCAGTTTTTACTGCCTACTTTATCAGCTTTATACCGGTATGCAGTATTTGCTAGTTTATTATGCATTTGCTATCTCTATACTATTAAAAGAATACCTGCTATTACAGAACATTTAGAACAATTACCATATTAGACTTAAAAGGATTAGAAGTCAATTATTTGAACAGAAGTTACGAACGGCGAGACTATATGCCCGGTTAAGCTTACTTTATGATATGTGCTTTTTACCGTTTGTGTAATCCATACAAATAGTATTTCGTTGTCCACAACAGAGTATAATAGAAAAAAATTAGTGTTATGGCGCTATCATATTTGATTTGGTTTTGTTTGCCATCCACAAGTCAAGACCCATCCTTCCTTTTATCTTGTTAGAATAACATTTACTTACTCAAATGTAAACTTTATTTGTTAAATAAATTCAATCCAAATAATTCCCCACGCATATATTTACTTTCCATTGTGTTCGGCATGCTAACGATATTTGAATAATGTCATTTTCTCTACATGGATTTTTACCTAAACGGATCTATTTCATTTGATTATCACGTCTTTATGTACACATTGACCGGCGGATTTTCATTTTTAACGTTTAATTCACTTCACAGCTATACGCGTAAATAATGCAAGAATTTGGAGTCGCGGTGTCAAGTATGTAGGATTTGTTAATTTAAAATTTTAACGCGTACCGATCGGTTTTTACTTTAGAGAATTAATAAAAAACATTTTATATATATATACGAAAATCGAACAAATAAGTAAATAATAGTGCGTAATTGTTATTAAATCTTACGAAAAGTAATTTTTAAACAACTGAAACTATTCATGTATATAGGATTGTTTTCTTATGACGAATACGACCACTATTTTCAACAGTTTTCAAAGTATAACTTGGTAAAGCCATTTGGAAACAAAGAAAAGGAGTTAGTTGCCATAATTTGCTCGAGATACGTACGTTAAATAGATTATTCCTCTGCTTAGATATGGAAATAATATGAACGTGATATAAAGTAATGTAATAAAAATCTGTTTGTATCTCAAAAAATGATACATATTCAAATGCTGTTTAATTATCATTAAAGACTTGACATTCTACATTTACTTAAATTTTTTAAATTGTGTCCACCTAGATTGCTAAGACGTTACACTGTGCGCTGTTATAGTTAGAGTGGCGACGTTGCGTGCAGTCGCGCGTCAATTCGACAAAACTAAGTGAACATTATCTCCGGATAAGCCCAGATGAAAGGACAGACATTAAAGGAAGGTGCATTGTTAATGTAATGGTTGGCACATCGCATACGGAAAATCCTCCAATGTCATTTTTAGTAGCTACAAAAAGCAGATTGCGTGTCACTACAAGCGGTGAGGACTGCTTAAAAGTTCTACTCTTTCTCTCAGAATCCGCAAGCGTAATGTTAAAAACAGGTAACGAGCTTAAAAAACGTTTTCCAAACATGTTACATCTAACGTGTGTTGTGCATGGAATACATCGCAGTGCTGAACTTATTCGTGAAGAATTTCCCGATGTTAATCCATTGATTAACTCATTTAAAGATTTTATTGAAAGCACCAACTAGGATAAAGTTATATAAAGAAATGTGCCCGAATATATCTTTGCCGCCAGAACCTGTATTAACACGATGGGGTACATGGTTAGAAGCCGCATTTTTTTATATCCAACACTTTCGTATTTTAAAACTTTTGTATTAAAGTTAAAACGAGAGTGTTACAGCAGTCCAAGCATTAATTGTAAAAGATGATTTAGTCAAGCAATTAGAATTTATTAATAAACATTTCTCAAGCGTAACAAAAACCAAGTTTCTAGAAAACAAAAATGTTAAATTAACCAAATCCCTTCCACTTCCATTTCGCACCAGTTACTTCATGTGACGTTCTCTAGATTTAAAAATATATTAACTTATCAACGAACAATTTAGGAAAATATATCATCAACTTTCAATTTATCTACGCTACTGCATATACCCGATCGACGCTTGGCTGACTAGCACTCGCTAGCAAACTGCACCGAACGTCCTCACTCCAGTTATAGTGCTTCACTCTGACTGTTAATTTTTTTCCAGAGAATTACGTTCAAAAATAAGGGTTAAAAATGTGAAGGAATTCAATAGGAGAAAATACGAATTTATTTTTAACATTAGAGCTCATGCAAAATTAGCAAAATTCAGCATAATAAATACCTACTGTTTCAGCAATAGAGAAAACTATAACCGAATTTTATTTGACAAGAAGAAAATGTTGTTTTAAACAGCTACTGACTTACATCATAAATGATCAGAGACAATAGCTACCGTTAGCAGATATTTCATGCAATATTTGGGGAATTAACAGAAGTTATATGCAGATTCATCAGATCATAATTTCGTATACAACGAAAATAAGTACGAGTAAAATTAGCATGTGGTTATTTGTCTATCTTCCTAAGAATTGAAACATTTCCTAGAAGAAGCGTTCATATTGCAGGTAATTACGAACATGTAATGTAAACCTTGCTTCCAAGAAAAGTTTGAGTCGAAAATTCCCTTCTATAATAATTACTTTTTAGCAAGTTAAGTACATATTTTTATGAGAAAATTATTATTACACATTTAGAATTATAAATTTCTTAATAGCGTTAGTATGCAGAAATTTTAGCAATGCTCATCAGCCACTCGGCGCTCCCCGCTTTTTCGTAAGCTTCGGGATGCCGATGCGGCGTTTTTTCCCCCTTCATAGCAAATTGACCTTTCCAGAAATGGAAACAATAATAAATAGTTATGTTTAATTCCGAGCACGGAGAATCCACGACCATATTAAATGATACGTCGGAATTGTACAATAATTTCAAAACTACAACATAAGTACTTTCAGCATGTGCGCGTTCGTCATCGCGCGATGTCCACGGTGGAAAAAGGACGGGCGTATAAGATCATCTCGAAACACTTCTTGTATATATGGAATACATAGCCAGATAGGTCTCCAGTGAATTCGAAACTTTGCACGATGGTTTGTGCCAGTTTTTATGCCATTACCTAAAAGTATAAACTTGCTCTTACAAATCTATACCTGATCAAACTCCACCAGGCCATTTAATTCCACCACGTGACCTCAATATAAACCTTATTGTCTCATGAATACGTATTAATCGCGCGGTACATATGGTCATGTCACCGCGTATATACATATTGAAAGAAATTTTAAATGCTGAAGAAACGATCGCTTGTGGCGATTACCTTTTGTTCGTCGTATCAGCGAGAAATTTTGTGACTCAATACCGACCGACGCAAACGTTTTTCCCACACTTCACAATTTCCTTATATAAAAAGTGCATCGGTCATACATAATTTAACAAAGTTAAATATTTGAAATTGGAAATACAGCTGGTTGTACGATGTAAAGTTGCCTTCTTTAACTTCATTCCTAGGCATCGTGTTGCGTTACAACGAGGCATATGTAATAATATTGTTCGCGTAACGTTTACTCTACATTGTTTACAGTAGATGAAAAACCATAGGGCCTTTTTTTCAAAGGATTTCACCGAATAATATGCGACAATATTTACATTCCCCGCATTTCTGCAGATATTTAATCGACGTATTTTGCGTACATTAAATTTATGGCTTTCATGGTCGATTGTGAGTCTAGACTGATAAATTTAGAATTCTCTGTGTAATATGTGTTAAATTATAATACTATACTTTTATGCTTCACTCATACAGGGACCCACTGGTTTTAATTACAGCGTATCCATTTAGTGCTTGGGCCGAATGAACTTTTCTGAACGATTTAGAAAGATTTCATACAAATAATATTTGGAAAGTACCGTGCCACATAAATGGACCGTCACTACTCTCACTAATTTTTTTTAGATTACTTTCACGTATTTGGAGTTTAGTTTCAGATTTGAGGACTCCTCAATTCGAGCCTTTACTCTTTGTCGGTTCAAGCATGATTCTATTCACTCTACGGTACTTTTAAAACCGTATCAATAGATTATTTTTGGCTTAGCTCATTAATTCAGTTTTAATGCTGAAGACGATAACTTAGGAGTTGACACGTGTGTCCAGTGTTAGTGAAGTATTGTGGCAAGGGTGATCGAGGAACAACTCTTTCTAGAACTGGGCCCTTTAGCTCTCATATCACTTTGTGACAGTATTACAGATGTAGATAAAAAAATCTTGTTTGGGGCCCATTAATTGCTCGCATCAGGAGCGAATTCGAATGTGTCTTTTGCCAAATCTTGCGCATAAAGCACTGTGCTGATTAGATTTGCAGATCCCCACAATGTTAGGTATTCCAGATGAAACAGGGCGCTTTGGCGATAAGCCTGAAGGTCTTATATTTAAGGATCTCAAGTATTTGCAGACTGGCTGCTGAAGTTGTGGACCATATCAAATCACCGTTGGTAATGACAAATATGTTTTGTAAATTAATAGGTCAAGCGGACAGTCTCGATAAAACCAAACAAAAAAAAGTTGGCTCTTCAGGTAAGTTCTTGGTCGAAGATTACTGACTGTGGGATTCCATGAAATCCCCATGCCCTCAACCTCTATTGCCAAGGAGGTGAATCTTATTGCGAGGGTCCATACCCATTTAACAAGGTGTCTGTGGTGAGGTCAACCCATTCAGATATGTCGTAAAATTAGTTATTTGTGTTATCTCATTTATCTGGAATGGAATATATTTTTGAATTTTAAAAATATTGCTTAAGATGGACTGTAAAAGATGCACAAGTAAACAAACGGCTAATAACCTTATTTCGTACTGAGAAAAGGTAATAGGCACTATTGGCTTATCGGCGAATAAATTTTTTTATCAATAATATCTTATCTAATAAGAACGATGCGCGGTTTAATAATCTCGACGCACTTTTTTCCCAAAATTGTTGATTTACTACGAAAGCATCAAGTGTGTATATTCAGCATACACTGCACCGCAATCAATGATTTCGAAATGTAAACGAATGTTCACGTAGATGTTTATAAGGTCTAAATATAAACGCTAACGTGTCTAATGTGAAATTTTGCTTTTTTTTTCCTCCGCGTTAACTAGAAAATATGTAACAACAGCAAGCGAGGATTTATCAGTACTTCTTTGGCATTACTTTTCGATATGGTCGAAAGTGTTTTTCCTAATAGGATTGGCGCTGATTTAATCTTGGTAATTTAGATCTAACTTTAGAATGATGTGACTTAGGAATAAAATTTTTGTTCGGGCTTGGCACGAGACACTCTTTCAGATTGTAAATATAGGTGCACAGCACCATTGATGTCGCGTTTTATTTAGAATTAATCGAAGTGCTGATGAAAAGTCGGTACGCATCTTATGACCTTCTATTGAAAGTATTCCGCCGGCAATGAAAATTGCGCGTGCGCAAATTTAAATAAAAATCTTTTATTCTCGCAGCTCACAAATGAGGCTTCAGTATGTTATCAAGGTGCTTCAATAGAGAAACATGTTAAATTTTACGGTAATTATGTGGTCCATGTTAGTATATACTGTAGGGTTATTATTAGGTACCTTAGAACGCAAAAATCCATCACATCCTGCTGTTATGGGGAATCAAGGAACTAGGGCATCTACGTAACAAGAGCAGGAAAAATATTTTTTCAGACCAGGTACAAATAAAAACGTTCAGAAGTAGTGGAATCAAAGACGCCGCTGATAAAGTTATAAACGAAGTTATAGCGTGCTCCAAACTAGAATTTTTGTGATTGAAAGCGTTGATGAAACAACAAGTAATAATAATATGCGCTTATTTTGGATAATATCACTGAGGAAACAAGTCAACAACAACAATGTAATCATTGATGGAATAACAATAGTTGCCTAGAAGATAACGTTATCATCCAATTATGAACAGTATTAAAAATGCTATCTACTTTTTGGAAGAGCTCACTGAGATTAGAACAAGTTACAATCATCTGCATATTTATATCACTTCGTTAGGAACCAAGCCCAATAAAGCTAATCATTTATAAAGATCAGAAATAAGGTGGATCCGAGAATAGAGTATTAAAAGTGTAAAGCTGATCCTCCAATTATCACCACGTTGTTCAGAGAATTGCGTTTGATGTAGCAAAGCACCTCAGCCCTCCAATTATGCGTGTTGCGTAAGTACTGCACTTTTTAAGGTTTATTGGGATTGCTACCAATATTGTGCTGGCTCCTACTATGTAAGTAAATGTAATTATTAACGAATGCTTGAGTTGGCCTATTTTGTAACGTCGTTTTACTCAAGTTAAAATTGGCATATTATTCAGCAACAAAAAATCGTCTGGCCTGTGAATGCTTAATATTGTCTCGCGTTGGGTTAGCCAAGTAAGTTCTAGGAAATTTATATATAAAAATATACACTACTTTTTTACGTACCGTCTGGGAGTATTTTTTATGTACATTAAACATATTTCATCACATCGAAATAAAATGTAATAAATAATATAAGCCAGATGTCCAGACCAATTGTTTGCCAAAGAAAATTCCCCAATAACAAAATATCTTTAATGTATCGCAGGGTGTAAATGTCGAAATATTTTAAGTGGCTCGTATTTTCTATTCGTGATATGTCGCGACGTTACTCGTGATATAGTGAGATCACACCTTTTTAGAGATTGTTCCCAGTGATATGTTTGTTACTGGATACCTTATTATACCGAGTACGAAATGGGATTACAAAGGCATTGCTGTCTAGACACTAGGATCATCAGTAAATAGATTAAATTTCTAAATTATTTTGTTTTCCATCATCTTTCATATGTGGTAAAAAAATGATAATAAACAAAAGTTCATGGATTTGTATTTGTGGCCAATTTAGTTCTAGTTAGGTTTTATCAAAGTAATAATAAAACTTATCAAGCCCACAGATAAACATCATCTTCTAAGTTCTCTCAACAAAATAGGCAATATTCTTATCTAAAAAATTTCTTTTGTAAGCTACAGCATCCCATCTTGCATCGTCAGCCTCAAGGCTCAAATAATACAGTAACTGTGCTTTATGGTCAGATAGTCGTTGCCGCCGTGTAATGTTGCACGCCAAGATTCGATTCCATTGACAGATTGAAATCTATCAATGGAATAGGATGAGGTGTTCAGTATTAGACAAATGAAGATTATAGGATCGTATAACAAAATGCATTTTCACAATGGCACTAAACGAGGGTGTTGTTGATAGAAGAATGCAATTCTGTGGCGTATAGAAGTAACAACGAGCGCGGCTTTTGAAATGGATTGTATTTTCAGACGAAGCAACATTTTGTTGGAATAGCACTGTAAATATAACAAAATTATCGTTACTGGCCTGGAAATTCAGCACTGGTAATAGAGTGTTTTCTCAAATATTACAAAAAGTAAGCGTTTGGGGAAACATTATAGAGAATAGAATTTTGGGTCCATATTTTACTGAAGGAATTTGTTAGTTAGTAGATGAAGGATAATTTCAATGTTTGACTTAATGTCGCGTTTTTTCCAACTAGATCTCTTGGATTCCTATGAAATATGCTGTTATGTTATATATTAATATCTAGCCGTTTCACTCGTTATGCGATGTGGTGCGTGCTGAGGCAATTGTTATGATTCCTGAAAAAAATAATATTTACAAGAAGTTAAAATTTTTAATTGTATATTATTGGCGAGTTAAATGAATATCTAATGAAAATAAATCCATAAGTCCTAACTGTTCTTTCGACAAATGGTTTTCGTGATTGTTCATAAAGGATTTAGAATTCTTCTATTGAAAAATTTTACGTTTCATTATTATTTAACGAAAGATTTACATCATTTATGATTTGATTTAAAACATATATAAATTGAAAAAACAAACTAGAATTTAAAACTGCGAAAAAAATTTTTCCGCACGCAAACTTTTTACTACATTTTATTATTTAATGTTGGCATTCCTGCGCACTGATGACAATAACGCATAAATAACATGATAACAGACACCTTTTTCAGTGAATGTTATGAAATCTGATATACACAGATGTACTTAACTCAAATTAATATATAATTTACGCTAACTTAGTTATTATTTTGGCGCCTCGGTGGTCCAGCGGTAAGAGAGCCTGCGACTGTGTGGGTAGAGTTAGGCGTTAGGTGTTCAAATTTCCTTAGTGGGTCTGGTAAACCCCTGAATTTCCATTCGTAGTTGGGGACAATTAACTGCCTTGGGGGTGATAGTAACAAGGCTATGGAAGACTTCATACACACAAAGGCTCCTCAGGCTATGACAAGTTTTAAACAATTTATACATCCCGTTGGGCCGTCACCACAAATTATTATTATTATTGCAATGATTGCATACCACGAGAGAGGTCAGAGGCGAGTTACGGGCATTTATTGTTATTCCAGGCAAATTATGAGTAGAAACAAAGATCATTATTATTATTATTACAAATCTTTATTTAATGTCAATGTGACCAACCTTCATATTATGCAAGCTTAGATGTCTCCAAAACCTGTAAAAAAATACGTAATAGAAATGTAAAATAGAACAGCAAGCTTGTTTCGTAAGGCACGAAACTTGTTTGCTAATAAGCCATTTTCTCAGAATCCTAATATGAATATGGAACAAATGATTTTTATAACTTGCAACAGATTTATTTATTTGCTAATCCTATCGATTTTCGATCCAGTATTCTGGTCTGATGTTCGCAACAGTCGCGACATATTATGGGAAAATGCACGAGGTTGACAATTCCGAAAAAGCGTAAACAGTAAACAGACCGCCGCGGTACAGCATTTCATAACTGTAGTAGTAGATTGATACCGGCGCGATTTATGTACTTTCTTTGTAAAATTTATGATTTTATACTACTTTGTATGAAATAAGTAAATGTCAAACATGCGGAATATGTGGCGGTCATAAATTTCCAGCGTTGATAAAAACAGGAATGAACTCACCCGTTTTATACTACCTTGCCCATACGGAGACTGGCATAGAACGCGTCAGGAATAATGAGAATTAATTAAGTTATGTTGTTCATCAAGAATATTTCGAGATACGGTGGCTGTTGATGTACTTTATTAATTTCTGCGTTGCTGTCGTCACTCTAAATTAAAAGTAGTATGGTTCTGAAACATTCAATGAAATATTGTTTCAACTCTTTTAATTCAATGTTTAGTTACTTTAACAAAGAATATACTCAATTACATGTAATTAAATAAAACAGAATATATGATAATCTATTAGTAAGAATAGCGGTGATGTTTATCATTCGGGGAGACCATCACCACCAGCTAAGTAAGAATGAAAAACCATATGGTTGGTTTTACAAAAATTATTGTTGCCAAACCATGTACTATTTGGTTTTCTTTAAACAGTTTTTAAAGTCTCTGAGCCATCATATGCCACAGTTACACGTTGGTCAAAATTCCATCCATGTGAAGGAGGGTACGTTATTGTACAAGGATTTTGAAAACTAATCCTGCACGAGCATATTCAATATGACAAAAATTAACTCAAGGTGGGGCGCAAAATTGCTCAGCACGATTTAGAAGGAAACAGCATATCGAATGTAGCCGAAAGTTCCTCGAGCTGCACGAAGTCGACAACATGGCTATTAACCAAGTAGTGACAGGGGGTGGAATAATGGCCGGCCCTATACCACGATCCTTTGCCTAGAGAAACAGTGGAGTGGCATCGCAAAGGCGAATCCATTTCTAAAAAGCACAAGGTGACAAAAATCATAAAAAAGTTGATGGCTACAATTTTTTGGGTTGGCGAAGATATCTTGTTAATCTACTTTAAAGACCGCAACACCAAAGTGAAGGCAATACACTATGCTGACTTGCTGCGCCAGATAAGACACCATCATCGAGAAACGACGAAGAAAGCTGGCACCAGGCGTCTGGCTCTTCCACGACACACAGCTGTAATTTTGGAGGCAACTCCCCGTGCCAGTGCGGTTTCAATCATGAACCGTATAGCCTTGACATTATTCGAAGTGACTATTTTTCATTCTCCAAATTAGAATTGGAGCTAAGAGGGAGAAAATTTATTACCGATGAAGAGATCCATTTTGAAGGAACTGTCGTATTCTTATAGTGGTATTGAACCACTTTTTTCTATGTTAGGCTTGGAATTCGTGGACGGCACCTTGTGTATCAAACAACTAAACGCTGCTGAGAATAATATATCTTTCACTTACAATATTGATCATCAGAAGCCTTTGTAACTGTGGAAATAAGTCTCTAATTTACTACTTATCATGCTCCGAATACTTTCTTATATTCTCAGCGCAAGAACACGTACAAATATTAAGGATCCTAAAGTCAAGTTTTCAAAACGGAGAATAACAAATGACATTTTCTTCAACTGTATTTATATACGCAGGTAATATAACTGGATCAGGCAAATTAAAATTTTGCAAGCTGTTGTTTATATAAACATAAATTGTATGCCAAGTTTTAGGATTGTGCTAAATGGATCTTGTTGTACTCGTGCAAAAATATAAAAAAAATATTACATGCTATGGCCCCTTTTAGATTTACAGTTTCGTCGAAAATTAATTTGGAGTTAATGCCTTCTTTATTACTTAGATTTGGGAAAAAAGCCAAGTAGCAAAGTCCTGTTGCAAACGACGACGGCGTGGTGTCTGAACGTGTTTTGGGAAAATTTTATAAACTGTCAGTTATGTTTAAATTAAATAATTACGTATCCATGCAGATGAGACTATTTAAGATAATCCGGACATTTAGGGCAATTTGGAAGAGATCTCAAGGCAGGAATCTCTGCTGCTGTGACGTGTTTAATTTTAAAGTTCTGTTTTATTCGATGTGCCAGTAAAACACTGAATAGGTATTTTGGTCATCAAGATATACTTATTAATTCTGTCAATTGAAGACACTTACGATTATGTGAGCGGCTCAAAGCAACAGTTTAAAATTAATCGTGGCGTTATTAAAGCTTATTAAGCGAATTAATTTCTTCACAAGCAGAAGTTATTATTTAAAGTCGCCTCGTAGTGGAAACTTGGCGGGCGCTCTCTTTGTCGTGCGACTGGGCATTAAGCAGACATGTGATATTCGTTGAGGTACAAAAACTGAGTGGATATACATGCATATAGAGTGGAAAATAGCAGACTGCCTGGCGATACTCTTTGTAGCGGATCACTGTTAAACACATGCTCAACCGTTTGTTTTAAATTCTTTTATTTTCCGAATTATCTCTAATTCTTCGTCATCGTATTCGTGGCGGTGCCGAAATGGAAGAGGTAGCGATGCGACGTTTTTAATAGAGACCTGAGAGGAACGGGAAGAACGGAATATTTTTATCTCCGCGTTTCGGATAAAGATGACCATATATAAGTGTGAATGAATTCGTGGATAATAAATCGCCCGACGCTAAATCAGTATGTTTTGACGCGGTGTATCGTGCCGCCGTTATTTTCGGGGATTTAGACAAATTTAGGTATTTCGCTCGGGAATATTTTCCTCTTCCAATTTATTAATGTCGTAGAGTAATTTCGTCACTTAATTTTGTCTTATAGCTCGTCACGAATTCATGGTTTAATTATACTGCAATAAATAGGTATTTGGAATTCCCGCAATTTATTTTAACGATATTTAAGGAAATTTAATAATATTCCTGTAAATATGGTAAATAATAAGCAGTGGCTCTTGCAGAACTCCGTTATGCTAAACAATCTGAATTTTTAACTTCCGTTCAATCCATTGAACGGAAATAGAAAGATCCAAATACCCAGTTTTTCTGAACTCTTGATTCCAGTGACCAAATTTTCGCCACCGATCTTGCAGTTTTCTCAGGATAACACGAATTTCACATTTTCTTAAAACATTAATGGTAATAATGCATTTGTGCATGTTGCCACATTCAAAAATAATTTTTCTCAAAAAAAATGAATCGCCCCTATGACTGAAAAATGTGTTCCAAATTCAGATTTCAGCAAGGCTTTTAGTTGAACGAATGATCACCTTCTGCCATGGATGTCCTTGTGGAACACCGAGATACGCAAGACAAACACCTATACAAGCTCATATTATCTTCATCTTACGTACGTGATATTACGAGACACCATGTAAATTTCTCAGAATTTTTATTTTTTGCCAACGACCTAGATCCATCTATCTCTTTTTGATCTCACTTTATAAACGTTTAGGCAAATATTAGTGGTATCTGCACCTGCCGTAATGATGACACAGGCCCGCGATGAATTTGCGATTAGATAATTTGAAGTTTTTTAAGTTAGTTTTGACGTAGCAATATAATTTTTTAAACACCTATCTAGAATGGACACACTGGAAAAATTTGATAAATCGTGTTCATTGGCTTCGTTTTGTTAAAGCAACAAAAAAATATATTAACTAACAAATTTATTACAATAAGAAAACTACGTTAATCAAATTAGCCAACAATCGGAACCAACTTCAAGGATCTTTTATTAGGCACTAATTAATGTATTCTTTATATCAATAAATCTGTTGCATCTATTGCATATAGTATCTATACGAAAGTATGTGTTCGTTGATTTATTATAGTGATACACTCGTTCGTTAGATGTGATTGAAATAGAAGTTTTGGAGAGCTTAGCAGTTCGCAATTTTGGCAATAACGATGTACAATAAAATTATTAGATCACGAAATCTACTGTCCTTGTATCCTCCTGATATTACTCCAACAATCAAACGAGCTTTAAGCTTGCTGTCAGGACACCTGGTCCTCGTGAACTGGTTTTACAACGCTAATAACATTTTATGGTTGGTGCTTTTTAACGCATATCTGGGAATATTTATGGTGATTTCCAAATATCTGGACGTTAATGTGGTTAAGCTTCGTAATTAAAAATACATTTGCGGTTGTTCATCAATCATCTCCGACCGAACTGACCAGTTATATATTTATAAAAAAGTACGCTGTCTGTACTATTATTATTTTGTCTACGATTTCAAAAAAATTGGCAAAAGTAACCGCTTTTATGATAATTCAAAACTTTATTTTTAAAGATCGCGTACGATCAAAGCATGCGGTATTTTGTTATGTCTGCCGATGCTGACCCAACGTCCGGGAATCGCATACGACAAATATTTAATTATCAACAATTGATAGTCATGAATACAGAACAATACGCACGGTATCACTGGTGTGATAGCTGCTGTATTTATGTTTTGGGGAAGTCGACGGAAGGTGCTCGGCGGTGTGGTGGTCACTTTTTATGCTAGCCGCACATAGACGTTAAGCTTCGGGTTAATTGTAAATAATTATGAAAAAACAATTAGATTAAAGTTAATACTAACCTTGATTTTAAATAATGACTAAAGGACATTCACCTAAATGGAAAATATTTACATAATAAAAAAGTTTAATTAGGAATTTTAATAAAATAGCGGAAACGAATTTTTTAACATTTAATAGCTTACTAAACTTAAAATTGTATAAACAAGTAATTTGCATTAAAGAACTATCCTCGAGTCTGTATTTATACCCAGTGCGCTTCTTGCCAGACAAGTGCTGCATAACATAAAAATCGACTGAAGTGTATAGGCTGTTTATTTTTCTGCTACACACGATACAAATTTGACTTTTTAAATGGAACAGCTTACTTACATCAATATTCCATACACGTACATCATTTGACGCAGTCCTCCGTTTTATACTTTGCGTATGCCGTTCGTTCTAATGTACACAAAACCCCCGTATCAAGGAAGTATTAATGTATTAAAATACCATATTTTATCTCAATTTTCCTTAAATATTACCACCTGGAGAAGCCAACTAACCACCAGACAAAGCTAATTAATCATCCTTGGCTGAAAAGGAAGCCCATATCTTGATCCAGGACTCTACTAGTCATTTCACAAAACGAGGAGCCCAGAACAAGCTAAACAAAGATCTTTTCATTATCGTTCTTTTATCATTTACCGTTAGAGACGATCAAATTTGTTTATGTTCGTTTTACTTTGATTTTCAGAGTATATTCGCTAGTAATATTTGTTAATAATAACGTACGGCTAACTGGATCTTCTCAAATGTTATATGTTATATATATATGTATACGTTCAGTTTTTTTTGTACGGAAGTGTAATAAAATAGTGCAAAATATAAAATTTCTTCGAATTGTATTGTTACGAATCCAGCATCAACAAAGTTTATGCAGATACTTTGAATCAAAGGAAAATACAAAATAAAACTTCTAGTATCGACTTCAGTTGTGTAAAGATTACGAAATGTAAATATTGTTACAATTTCGGCGCTATCTATTTTGGAAAAGATCGTATATTGCGTTGCGCTTGTTTTCCTAATTCCGGTAGAAGAAATAACCTCAACAAATGCTTCTAAATTAGCTGTTCTTTCGGATAAAAGCGTTTTTATTGTATGGAAACGCACTTAAAAGTGGAACAGACGAGCTGCGTCGCCGTCTTTTTCTATAAACTACCCACTATAGAACGGTAACTTTTACAAGTGTCGAGTAACATCTTTAGATGTTACTTGACGCAAATCTTTACGTCAGTAAATTTTTATATATTTTGCATTTTTCGCTTTCTGCTTATTTTAATATTATTTTTGTTTCATATCTCGTTAAACTAACAAGATGAACTTTTCGCAGAGGATTCTGTAATTCAACATGATGCAGAATGTAATAGATTAATTCTGTAATTTTCAGAAAAATTGCATATATGACGAATTCAAGGTCAATGGGCACAATTTGGGCCTAATGATCAGTAAAACCTGTAGTGACCGTTAAAGCATCATTAACTATTAATCTTAGAGTTTCTGGAATTACTTATAAGGAAGAAATTATCCAAACGCGTTTGCACAGTTTTGCTGATTCTGGTAGTTTCTCGGAAAACGATCGTTGCACCATATGAATCCAGGATGTTTCCTAGATTTATTTCTTGTTAGTATATCAACATTGAAATCCACAGCAATAATTCCAAATGAAACTAGGCAGTACGTCAAATTTGGTGCAAAACTCATGAAAGTTGCTATTAGGCGACCTGTACATACAAGCCACTAAGAAATGTGTTTTATTATGTTGTAAGCACTCAAAAGAATAATCACTAGCAAAATTCAGTTAAGAAGTCATTCCTTCCTTAATCGCTTGCACGTCATTTCTAGTATATATTGCCGATGCCCCATGCGACGAAGACTCTCGGCAGTGCGTACTCCGTAATTCAAAACCCGGAATGGAGGTGATGAATCTACATTTCACCACGAGAAATTATATTTTATAAAGTGTTTGCAATATGGGTAGAGAAAAGCAATTATCCTTGATAGAAAGGGGTAAAATTCTAGCCTGGCACCAGGCTGGTGTTAGTAAGAAGGAAATTGCTCGTCGGTTGCGAACAAGCGATCATTCCGTTAGAAAATTCCTAAAAGATCCGGAAAATTACGGCAAACCAAAAGGCCAGGGGCGACCGAAAGCTGTAAGTGAGCGGGACAAACGTATGATATTGCTGTGTGCATCCAATTCTTCTGCGTCGGCGAGAGTTACTGCAGAACAGGCGGAGGTACAAACGCACATGCGTAATGTTCAAAGGATTTTAAAGGCGTCATCGGTAATATTACGGAAGAAAATGTTGAGAAAACCGCCACTTTCGGCGAAACACAAAGAAGCGAGGTTGAGATTTGCCGAAGAACACGTATCCTGGAAGAAACAATGGGAAAAAGTTATATTTTTCGATGAGAAACATTTTAATTTGGACGGACTGGATAGGTACTCGCATTATTATCATGATCTGAGAAAGAAACCAAAAGTGAAAATGACCAGACAATTAGGGGGTGGATCTGTGATGATATGGGCAGCGATTGGATTTCGCGATAAATGTGGGATAGTGTTTTGCACAAACAAAAATGACATCTGTGACGTATAAAGACTTATTGCGCGACAATCTTCTACGTTTTGGAAACCAATGGGCCGGGCGCAATTTTGTTTTTCAGCAAGATAACGCGCCAATTCATAAAGCAAAAACCATTACTGAATGGTTTAAAGAGAAAAAGATTAAAACTTTACAGTGGCCGGCACGGTCACCAGACTTAAACATTATTGAAAACATGAGGGGTGAATTGGCACGTCGCGTTTATGGCGAAGGCCGTCAATATTTCACGGTACAGGAACTGAAAACTTCAATAGCGACTGAATGGCAGAATATCCCTCAAAATTATGTGTTAAATTTATATAAATCTATTAATGACAGACTATTGGAAGTGATTAAGAACAATGGAGGATCTACGCATTACCGATCACTCGTTTGTTTATTTTTGTTTTACATTTGCAACAGAGCGTCTAAATTGTCGCAGAAATTGTTTAAACATCGGAGTAATAATTTATTATTTAGTTCATATATTACTGGAGGAGATATTTTGAAGTTTATTTTACTTTTACGAATAAAAACTTAATTAGATATCTTGCTAGTTTCGCAAAGAAATGTTGTAACCCTTAAAACCCGTAAAACATCTTACCGCGTCTAAGTTTTTGTCGGGGAGTGTATATAAAAAGGACTTCTGGCAAATTTGAGAAGTTCCGAAACGAAACTTTCTTATCGACAAAAAGGAAATAAGAGGCAAACATAATTCTTCTGGTGTAAATACTGAACGTAATATTAAATATTTGTTCAGAGATACACGATTGGTAAAGTAAATAATTTATAGTAGCTAGTAGCTTATCCAGTTATAAAGCACAAATAAAGGAGCGTATTGACGAATAGAAGCTTCTTTATAGTGGGCTGGATATATACCAAATTCAGAGGGTTAATAGTATTTTTTCCTTTACAATGCTTGAAAATATTGTTACTCGTTTGCAGAGAAAAATTGTGGAAAAGCTTGTATCCGTGTTTGTGAAAAATTCAACATTTCTGTACCGTTTTACTAAATTTACCTGACGTACTAGCTTATTATAATATCTGCAACCTTATGATTAGCGTTTAATCATCGCTGAATATTCACCAAATGTTAAAAGCCAAGGTGTTGAATTTAACATCATGCAATTAGATAATATTACCCATTATTTATGATTTGCATGTTTAGCTTTCGGTATATTATAAATTTATTAAATTTCGTTTTTATCCAATTGTAAGTTAATAAATATGTTAAGCTTGTAGTAACCGGGAGCGTGGATTTTATGAAAATTTGTTTGGCCTTGACTCTGATGCTTTCGTAAGCTTTTGTATATTTATCCACAACCACATTGTTATTATCATAATCTACATGTGGCAAGAATAAT
This sequence comes from Marronus borbonicus, assembly GCA_902655005.2. NCBI lineage: Eukaryota > Metazoa > Arthropoda > Insecta > Coleoptera > Scarabaeidae > Marronus > Marronus borbonicus. The sequence continues at coordinate 36,699,713 of LR737380.1, read as the reverse complement.
TGTATTTATGCAAAATTACAGCACCATATCGTTTAAATGAACTTCCCAATGTTTCGAATGCTTTTAGTCATTGTTAGCCTACTTTAAGCTTGCGCTTGAACTGGAACATTCTAAAAATATTGTCCTTATTTTCCTGTTTGAATTTTTTTTTTTTTTTAGTTCAAAGGCAATGTAGCATTTAGAAATAATGTCAAGTATATTAGGCTTAAAAAGAACAGGGTTATCGCAATAGAAAATACCGACATAATAAAATACATTTTGACACAAATTACATAAATATAAACCAGCTTATGTATTTAGGAGTTTTAGAGAACGTTTCATACTTATCTACGTAAGCAGTGTTCGATCACAAAAAAAAAATTATTTATGTAACATTCATTAATCATTAAAAGAGTTTCCTGTTAGTACAATGTTAGTTATAACAAAAGCGCCACAAACGAGTAAAAGTGTATTAAACTGTTATATTTGTTTATTCCTATCCTTCATTCTTATGACCTGGCGCGGACCATCGTACGGTAGACAAAAATAGTATGCTTGCAGGTTGGTAAAACTATATGATTGTGATGGAAAGTGTACGTTTTCTGAACATTCGCGGACAACGCTACTCATTTCGTGCGTGTTATATTTAGAGAGAACTACAGGATTTAATTCCTCCTACTGCTAGCCGTAAGCTAATCTGCTGACTCTACGACAGATATAAATTTGAGCTATTAAATTAAATGCAGAAATATGCATTTGCGGTATTTTTCACGGTAGCTTTTTGGAAAATATTTTCTTAACATTCGGTACGTTTTAATCTTTATTTTTTTACGAATAACTAATGTGTAAATTGTATTTTTTTCTGCGAGGCTAATCAGTCGAGGTAGAGTGTATATGACAAGGGTACGAGCGTTTCAATGTGGTATGAAATGATCTTGTAAATCTATATATGAAGTCATGTGATCTATTTCTAAATTTCCAGAAATTGCTTAAATCATTGAAAAATATCCAGATTAAATATCAATAACAACTATAATAAGTATTTACTTTAAAATTGTAAAGGCCCGTTTATCATTTACCTAGTGCGAGTTTGAACTGTCGCGACAATGTCTCAAACGTAATGTTTATGTAAAAAGTGATAATTGCTTAAGTTTTCTATTACTTTTGAGAAAATTCGAGTATTTCGAAAGACCTTGAAGTGACCTGCTTATCGTTGCGAAAAGTATATTCTATTACCGGACTTATTTGGCAAATACATCTAAATTGAAAAGGAATCGAACATAAAAATTCGTTTTTATGTAAGCGTTGTATGTATAATTTGAATTAGCGTTTCTTTAAAAGGGGACTCCTGGATATTGAACAAAATATAGCAAAATATTTAAATGATGATAATAATAATAATAAAGTATGTTGGTTCAAGGCGTCAAGAGGTAATAGAATCACCCAAAAGTAAAACTAAAACAAACTAAGGAAAATTCCAGCGCTTTCTTGTACACTGCACACAACCAATATTAAAAATTGTAAATGGATTTTCCACGTCTATTGTGTACGTGTTATTTCTATCTTTGTAAATAATGTTTGTTGTTTCTGTATCTTAGCGATTTTAATCCAGAGATTGGAATCCACCATTTTTACAAATTTGTTGGGTTTTATAGCATCAATGATGATAAAATTAGCAATAATGATCCGATAGCTTTGCGCACGGTGTATACATTCTCGGTTATAGAATTTCTATTTACCTTTTAATCTTATTGATTCTCTGGAAGGTGCGAATATTCAATGAAAAGGTGTTTACTCATAGTTGTATATCTTCTTTGAAGTATAACTGCTTTGCTCAACAAAAATATTTAAAGTCCATCTGTTTACAGGAAATTATTAATCATTATGATTATATTCTCATGCTATAATAATGTTTATAGTTACGTATTAAAAGTTGAGCGTCTGGTAGGTGTCGTCATTATTATTATCCGCAGTAAACCTATCAAAATGGTTAGTTTCTTGTCATGCATGTATGCCTAATTATGTATTTACATATCGTTCATTCACCGAGCAAAAATAATCGTTTGAGCCAATCCAAAATTGGGCTCAACCAATTTTGTTTGTTAAATATACTCAACACTCGACATGGTTTAAAACGACAGCGTACAGTTGGTTAAACCCTTTGAATAGGATCAACTTTAAAACGAATGTTTCAAAAATCTACATTGGAATGTTGGTGTGGAAGCAGAAGTACATAAGGAAATAAGCAAATAAGTACACAAACGCTGATTGTGTAAATCGGAACGTGTGTTGTCTTAAATAACGAAGGAATTTTGTAGTTGATCTAAAAGTAATATGTTTTGGAGCGCAACAAACACATGTATTGGTTTGACTTAACTACTAGTGTGATTGAACTAAAGTCCAGCTTGTTCTCCTCGTAAGTAGACTGACTTTGTCAATTTCTTTAAATAACTTATTTTTCATATTTATTTAAAACCATAGCGAACTACTTATGCAGCTCATAAGAATCTTAATACTGATTTACACAGCTACTGCTAAGGAAGACGTATGATACACAATATTCTATTTGAAATAAGAAAATTGGCTCAAGAATACCATGAAATTGAAAATATTTTCAATAAGTGCATTTTTATCCACAACAACTCCCATCAAAGCGTTTATTATCATAAAGACTTTCAAAGACACGTCTTAAGCAATTGTCATGTCATTAATGAGTATGTACATTACACACACCGTTCAGTGAAGTTCGGTCATACAATAAAAATCTATTATATCACACTGTATACAATTATTAATACATAAAATTAGAAAAATATTAAGCATACGCTCTTTTCTAAGGGATTGAAGCCATAAATTATTATGTAAAGTAGAAATATTGCGACAACCACAATAAAGTCCCTTTTATTATCATTCCAAGAATTTCTCGGAAGTACCGATCTTTTGAAACGGGTCGTTTGGGGATTATTAACGAACTATACATTTAGAAAATATACCGCAGCATCACTCTTGTTTATTTATCACGAGCGTAGATATAAATTTGCTTCATTTTACTGTTAAACGTGTGTTGGTGTGCATTTGTCGTTTTTGCGCGAAAGTTTTAAGAACATTTACTTCAAAATGGCACGTGGCAAGCCTGCCAATGTAGAAAAACGTTCACGCATTATTACGCTGTTTGAAGAAGGATATTCGGGGCGACAAATTGCTCGAAAAATAAATATGAGAAGTTCAACAGTAAATGACATCATAGAGCGATATCGGACAACTGGAACTATAGAAAATCGTGTTCGTCCTGGAGCATCTAGGAAAACAACACAAGCTGAAGATTTGAGAATTATATTATTAAGCAAACGCAATAGAAAATTAACAGCGCCACAAATAGCAGCCGAAGTCAACCGCGGCCGTGAAAAACAAGTTTCGGCGAGTACGGCAAAACGTCGACTTCAACAAGCGGACCTTCATGGACGCATTGCCATTCGAAAACCCTTATTACGTCGGGGCAACAGAGCAAAACGGCTACAGTGGGCCCGTTCTCATCTAGATTGGTCGTTAGATGATTGGAAACACGTGCTTTGGACTGACGAGTCAAAGTTTGAGGTTTTTGGGCAAAGTCTACGAGTTTATGTCCGAAGATCTAAAACCGAAAAGTGATCCCGAACTGCATTGTGCCTACAGTGAAGCAAGGGCGTAGTTCTGTGTTAGTGTGAGGATGTTTCTCCTTTGCTGGGACGGGAGATCTATGCAGAGTACAGGATGTAATGAGGAAGGAAAATTATTTTGCTATACTCCAGAATCATGCAGTGCCATCAGGATTGCGTATAATAGGCCGTGACTTTACATTCATGCATGACAACGACCCAAAACATACTGCGTTAGTGTGTAAGAACTATCTAAAGGAGCAAGAAGAACAGCACACCCTGAAAGTAATGACATGGCCCCCACAAAGCCCAGATTTGAACCCTATAAAGTTGTTGTGGGATGAACTGGACAGGAGGATCCGAAAAATATGCCCAACTTCACAAGAACATTTACGGAATATTCTGCAACATGAATGGATTAATATTCCACAATCCGTTTTAACAAAACTTATCGCAAGAATGCTTAGAATATTTCGAGCGGTGATTAACAGCAAAGGAGGTTTTTTCGACGAAAAAAAAAATAATGTTCAGTATGTTATATTAGGCCAGAATAACTTTTTATTTATTTATTTTTGTCTTTTTTACCTGTACATACAATAAAATATCATTTTGTTTTTAGTTTCGTTTGTTTCTGTAACCTTTTCATGTTTTTTACTAACCGACCGAACTTCTCTGAACGGCAGTGTACAGTTATGGATCCAATTTACACAACGTAAATCCAACATTTTGCGTAATATAGTATTAAATTATTACATTACAATTATTTGAACGCTTTAATAATTAAAAAAAACAAAACAAATCAAACTCACCGGCTATACGAAACAATTTAATACATGTGCGGCCGTAAACTTTCTGGTCATTCGATGTATTTTAAGAGAACGTATTTTTACACCCGAGTACTTCTGCTATATACTTGTTAAACACATTTTGTGTAGATGGAAAATAGAACGAAAGCGAAGGCTAGAGGGAGAAAGCACATATCAGCTTATGCGGTAGAAGCAACGGAGCCAGCAGAACCATCAGCAGCAGCCAGCAACTAGTACACGGTTGTAAAGTCGGGAGTAGCATTAATTGATACGGGGAGCTTGTTGTGTCTAAGAAGTTTATTTATTTCTGTCAACAGCTATCATTCGACAATAGTTAACTGCATAAGAGTGTGCTAAGTGGCCAGAGGGTGGTATAATGATGTGTGTCAGGGCGGCAGTTGGCAACTGAACCAGACACCCCGAAATAGCACCACATTGTAGTCGCAATACCAAACAGTCTGCTACGAGCTGCGCACGCCCGTTTTATTTACAGCATACTCTGATTCACTCACGTTTGTGAGCGTGTGTGTGTGGATTAAAGTTATCCAGTCCGCTAGACATTTACTTTTAACAACTTCTTCGCAATACATTGTTTTATTACATATTTTCGCTATGAACACCTCATAATACTATTGTTTTAAATATTTGCAGTTAAGCTGGTTTACGATTTAAATTTTTGTTTTTGTTTGTTCAAAAGTAATGGATATCTGTTCTTCAGATATTGAGTTATTGGTTCAAGCACCAACAAAAAACGCTGAACTTAAAATTAGCTATCTGATGTTGAATAATTACATGCAAAGCTTTCCTACATTTTATTTCAAGAAAAGAGGAATTAAGCCAATACCTTGAAGTAAGCAGATTTACTAGTGTTTGTACTGGAATATCTTATTCGCACATTACTAAATACAATTGTTTTTGTTAAGCTAATAAGCTCACCCGAATAAATATTCTTTTTTTTTATTTGCCAATTTTGGAAGTTATTGAAAAGAAAATTTGAAGTTCAATTCTGAGAGTTGTATTCCTGCTATTCTTGTGCAGCGTGGATGGCAGTTCCTTCTTCCGCTGGAAATAATCTAGAGAGAACATGCGAGGTCCAAGTTAGTCTTGTGTTTCTTAACCATACAAAATGTCCTTGTAGCTTACAATTTTTTTGATGGGCGCCCTATCTCTGCCTATAGGTCGACTGGAAATGATTATTGTCCAATCCCTTCTTCATTATCCTCTATTCAATATTAACGTTGTGTTGCCGTCGCTACGCTTTCTTGTAATCGCCCTCGCGTTGAGTTCCGACAGCTGCTTTTGATAGTATGCAGTATACACAACGAATTCATTTAACTAGTGTAAAAACGAAAAATACTTTGTGGTATCTCGATTTAGGGAATTTTCAGGTTGCAAAAGAAAATTTAAATTAATTTTTGTTTTCCAAACCGAAAGGTGCTCCTGGACACGAAGCACGGGTTACAACATATGCAGATTTTACACAATTTCCGCACACCTCGTAAATATGAACATGCCAAAGAAAGATAGCTGTATATAACGTAATACGATCGTTTGTGTGATTAATCTCCTACTATTCCACCCCTTTGCATCGGACTTCACTTCATAGTTAATATTATTCTTATTTTGTTCGAAAATCCTTTTATTTTTCTATAAAATCTAATCCAAAGAACAAAGTCGAAAGTTTATTCCAAACAATTTCTTATTTGTTACGTCGCCAATATTGTAGTATAAGTGAAAAAGCCAGCTTATCCTCACCATCTTCGATGCGCTAAAAGGGTTTCGTACTAAAGGTACTGCACACGAGTGAAGTTATTCCTTTTTAATTTTATCATACGAGGGTAGTCTGAAAAGCTAAAGCTTTTCAGATTCAAGCCCTTCAAACTCAGTCGGAAGACGCCCGTTATTCGTCGAAAATATTGTGGTGCACGCGTTCGAATTTTGTTGCTAATCCGCTCACACTATTCATCAGATCCGGCCCCGGAGGCTTTTCTCTATTTCCTAAGCTCAAAGTTTCGCTCGGGGGACAAAGATTTTAATCGAACGAGGTGACCATCACATTTTGCGGGACAAGATGCCAACAACTATTTGGACGGGTTACTATTTCTGGGAAACTGTGTAGAGCTTTATTGAGTAATAAAACCGAATTTGACAAGGAGTTGTTTCTGTCAAATTTTTCGGACTACCCTCGTATAAGTTTTTATTGATATTGCTGTGTTGGTTGTGGAAAAGGATTTTTTTTCTTGAAAGAGTTTCAGTTACGAAACCTCGGAAACTTACAGAAAGCACGTAGAGCTTAAACTAAGTAGGAGTCTTCACTGAAAATATTTTTTGTAGAGGGTATTAAGAAACTCATCATCGGAATTAAGGGTGAATAATTGACTGAGTTGTTGTTTTGAAATCGCATATACTCGCAATGGTAATGGCGTATATTTTGCGTACTTATGAAATATGGAGAGATAAGTGCGTAAATTAGTAATTAACTAATACGCGATTCGTAGCATGATAGGTATCCGTTACCAATGAAGTTTGTAATTGTGAAATTATATTCATGATCGCTAACAATAATGTTAACATTTGCTCCCTATACAAAAACTAACTATTTCTCCGCTTTCATAAAATCGATAAATCAATTCTATTCTACTTACGATATATTTTATTTGTTATCTTTGTTTGTGGTAAAACGTAGTTTTTTTTAAATCATTAGTCATGCATATTTACTGCTTTTATGCCGTGTGTAATAAAAACAAGTAACTATAAATTACGTTTAACTTCAACATCGCGTTTTACACATCATTAATTACTATATACTCCACCTTCGGTATTTTACACCTGGTCTTACTCTTTTTTCTTATGCATTAATCATGCGATTTCCATGAAATTATTAATAAGTGTTAATGCCGGTGTATTGAACTTGTCGGACAGTGTTTATATAAAAACTGGTGCATTATCCTTGCCAGAATTCATTATTCGGACATTAGTATTATGTTTCCTTTTTAGGTTCATTAGCTTATACCACAGAAATCAATTAACCATGAAGGGCATTTTAGTTTCACGCAAACGGTGGACAAAATCGTATCGTTCTCTTGTCTCGCATTTAATGCGGTAATCGGGAAAGGCAATGCTACAACATTTCAGTTTGAGTGATGCAGGAATCGAATATTCGGATATTTTCTGAGGCTTGTTGTTATTATATAAATCGTAAAAAAAATAAATGAATACATTGTTTGAGGAACAACACAAATGCATTCATCGCCATAAAAAAACTCTTTCCTCGAAAGATAACTATTTTCAGAGGATAAGCACCTATATGTGCTGTAATAGCACCATCGGTTGTTGCTCTTCCGCAAGGAAATTTGCAAATTTCACGTTTCTAATTCCTTTTTTCGTTAGAAATTGATCCATGAGTAACCATTTTCAGGATTTGATTTTATTTATAAATTTCCCAGATCGGGTGGGATTGCATGAGTAACTTTCTTATCATCGAAGATGGGGATTTGGCTAAATGACCAATGTTTTCCAGTTTAATGTGCTGATTTAAAATATAATTGAGAACATTTCTCAATAATTGAGAACTCATTTTATTATACGTCAACTATCTTCAGGTACGAAAAAAGGTTTCATATGAAAGTCATTGTTTCCGATAAGATCAATTTAAAATTGATGTTGAACGAAAATTTTCTTATCGCCACCGTATTGGATTTTTAGGTTACTGCATAGAATTTTTTATTCTCTTTTCAACGAAGTAAGATAACATATGATTAAAATTTATTGTGTTTACATTTTAATCAAGTATAGGCTTACCTGGATCCAAACAAAATCAGATGAAATTTATTTTAGAAAAACTTCTACGGAATTCCTATAATACTAAGTACTTGAACTACAAAAACATCGTGACATTACCTCTTTAAACGTCCAATTAAGTAGGTAAACATGATGAAAAACAATAATTTTTATCACAATCTGTCAAAAAACTGGTACTTAGACTAAGGTGTTATCTGCAGTTATTTGTATTAGAAAATTACTAAAAGTTACGATATGTTTTGCACATTTATCAAGAAAAAAAATTTAGTTTTGCTGCCTAAACTTATTTAACTAATTTCGCGGAAAGAGGACGACCAACCAAAGGCTAGGGAAAACAATTTATTAGTGGAAGATCATGTTAGTAACAAAGGCTTGTGCCACGGTTAATCCAGGCATTTCAACTTGAGAAACAGAAGCATGGGTTGCAAATTGCAAATTGCGAATTTTCGCGAATTTCGAGTTTTACCCCTACAAGTTGTGTATTGTCCAAACTTTACGGCCAGAAGATTATAATCGCAGAGTAGCATTTTGTAGGTGGGTTATCAGCAAGAATATCGGAAATAATAGCTTTAGTAATCGAGTATTAGTCATATTTTTCTAACTGGCGAGTGCTTAATCGACATAATGAACACCATCACGCAGGAAAAAAATCACATGTTGTAGTTGTACGTCGAAATCGGGTTCGATTCGAATTTAAAGCATTGCGAGGTATAATGCGAAGTCATTTAATTGGACCTGTTATGTTCAATGGAACTATTACTGCTCAACCCTATCTAGAAATTCAAGCATCCTTAAGCGATTTCACCTTACCTTCTCCAAATAATATCAAATGGTACCAACAAGATGGCGGCCCGACTACAATTTAAGAAACGTGGAAGATTATTTAATTGACCGATTTTGACAGTAAGGTTGTCGCCACTAATACTCATTTTAAGTGAGCAGTCACATCAGTGGAGTTTAACGCCTCTTGAATTTTTTGTGGAGTATGCTAAAGAATAAAACATTACAGTTACATTAACGTTGAGGAATTGCGCGAAGCATGTGCTTTTAGCACTAGCATGAGTTTTCCCATGCAATCCCACTCGATCTGGGACACTCGAAACGAGTTAAAGTAGAACGTCACCGGAATTGTCGTTAAAATTACATCTATTGAGTCGGTTCCTATTTTTGAGGTGATATAAAGTGCTTCCTAATTTTATAGTATTACTGCATAGCATCAACTTAACATCATTATTCAGTAATATTTATTATTTTAAGTTTAACTCTTAAATTATTCCGTTTTAGCTGGTTCTACGGGGGCGGTGGCATGTTGTGTGCTTATCAATTTTGGAAAATGTGTTTAATTAATACACATAATTCGTTCTGCTTTTCCTTCTATAATTTCCGTCGCCCACCGTCGCCCGCAAAAGATATCTTTTTAGGCCAGTCGAAGCGGAGAGGTAAGCGAGGGACAGTCATGCGACTACGCAGTAAGGAGCTGTCCGATTGTAGTCCATCACCCGCTACGCCATTACGTAGAAATTAAAACCAAAAGAAACTATTTGAAAAGATACCTAACATAATTTCTTCTATAAGGTAAACTTATACAGAAACACCTTGTATAATGTCATTTACCATATATTAAGGTATCAAAATTATGTAAAACAACCAAAAACAAGGATAGTGGATGTTGATAAATAATTTAAGTAGTATATAATAATCTAGTAAATGATTAAGTTAAATATGCATGATCATCACCGATAAAACTGTCAAACCTAAATATCACAAATTTGAAATAAAAATAAGTTGAATGTAAAAGAAAACTTCTACAAAAGGAGGGTTAAGCCCTATGTTCAAACAATAGGTACAGAGTTGTACCATATTATTAGTAAATTTGCTTCGCAAGGAAGATGTATCAAAATTATTCGGTACCATACTAGATTTATTAATAGACAGCTTTAAAATACGAAAATTTACCTGAAAATTTACCCGAATTCAATGGATTTGATTATTTTCTAAATTAAAAATATGTCAATCCTTGTTCTTTTTGCGTTGAATTATTGTGGTTAGTTGTAATAGAAAATAAAAGTTGTATTCAAAATGTCTAACTTCTCGTACTTTGTACCCGGCCAGCCCTGCAACCTATAGGTTCGAATCTAAAATAGTACATCGTGGACATATAAAAGGTAACAACCGTGTATAAAAAAAAGGAATATTTCAACGTTGTTTGTTTTGCTAATCAGCCCCTTATTTCATTATCACCAATTAAAGACCTAAACTAATTCCCAAATAATACATTTTCCAATTCACTCAAAATAATTTCTTTCTTTCTGTACTTGCTTGTACATGCAAGTACAAACATATGTATAGGAGGCCCCATATTCTAGTAAATCGGTGGATTATGCAATTTATCATGTGATATTAGATGTATGTTCGAATACACAGGAATGGGGCCAAGCGGACATTAATAAATGAGGCTCCAGGTACATAACCTTGTAACTTTTTGCAATATTCGACAACCGCTTTACATTTTAGCAATAACGTGTAGTAATGCCATATACGATTCGTTTCATGCATTAGAAGTCAATGTAGTACATAAATTTCATCAAATCGGTAATAATTTAAAACGACAACGCAAATTTATGCATTCAACGGTTGAAATTCGTGCCTGGGTACTATTAGGTGTTTATTTCATAATTTTTGATTCAATTAGCAGATATCATGTTTATACAGATAACCACTGTATATAAATAGATAGTACAACATCAACTATTTATCATTTTCAAGCGTACACTGCACTTATATCAGTTGACTCAATTGGAAGTATATAGAGGTGAAATATACAGGATGCGGCGTTTTCAGCTTAGGGTAAAATTTCCTACAGACTTGTGTTCCTTTTGAAATTCCGAAACAATATTATGTACAATTACTTAAATTTTACCACTTTGTAAGAAAATAGATTTTTTCCAACAAAAGTTACCGTTGCACTATTAACTTGAATGACTTGTTTATTATAAACTGTGCTGGTTACGGAGGAGTTGTTTCGTTAAACTGTAGAAGGTCCATATGTAATTTCAAATCGATATGCTGCTATGTTGAATAAATGTTGACATTTGCTGCATCCTTCCACCAAGATATTAAGTTACCTCACAGGTCTCATGTTAGTGATAAACAACATATAAGTATCGGCAACCTCCGCACTACACAGGTTTTATTAATTATATAATAATTAATCCGGGACAGCCGTTTCGAGGATACCAATGGTCCTCATCATCGGTCGGTGGAATCGGTGTTAAACAATGTTAAATATGTTTCTGAAATTGTGTCTCATTCGCTTTTGTTCGTTTAAAATGTCTGTTATCTCAGTTAATCGCTTGGTACTTAACTTAATTAAGTCAATATTTTCTTGAATACACCCAGTTTGCGGACAGCCGGCACATTTTGCATGTTCGCCCACATCGAAAATCCCGAAACCAATTCTTCACTATCTGGTACCACGGACCGTCATCCCTAACGACACGAACTATATCTTTATGATTTTGTTCTGGTGTTTTTCTTAATTCCTTAATCTTTGGGCAGCTTTTGCTTTAGCTTAACACAACTTGCTAATACATGCAGCTATAAAAGCTAATGTTGGCCCTTTGTTTGACACATAATTCTAAGTAAGTCCTATTCTGAACCCATCAGAAAATGCCTAGAAACAATAACCAAAAAATTTAATGCTAAGATAGCTTAGCTTCCTCATGGTATTGAAGAGAATAATTCACGGCAAACGCAACAAAAGGAGAGAAAAAAATTACACTAACACACGGACATGTTTCTGGGGAACAGTACCCGGTTTATGTCGCTGCTTCCTGAACGGCAGGCATGCGTTTTTTTGGCACTAGAGGGCGCCAAGAAATGTCAAGTTTGTCGTTTTGGAAGTTGTGGTATTAACTGTGAGGCAACAGCGATAGAAGGTTGAGATAAAAAAATACTCTCGAAACCACGCTGATGACGCCGGGTAGGCAGAAAGATGTCCGTGTGTTAGTGTATTTTTTTTCTCTCTCCTTTTATTGCGTTTGCCGTGAGTTATTCTATCAATACCATGAGGAAGCTAAGCTATCTTAGCATTAACATTTTTGGTTAAGTCCTATTCTGTTTGGCAATTTATTGTGATTTAGTTCTTGTGCTTTCATCTACCCTTATTGGCGTTTTCTCGAAAATTATTGCTGGAGAAACTATTCTCCAGATAGAAAAATGAAACTATTGCCATTAAAAAAAGGTTAGTTGCGGTGGCAATTAAGCAATTGTAGAAAGTGTAACTATTTTTAAACTAGAGGTTAAAAACAATCTTTTTTCCTGAAATTTTCTCGTGGAAATGACACTTGGTGAAGGTATGTAGAGTCGACGCTGTTGATTAAATTAGATCGAACATAGAAAGAAAAGCTAGGAATTCTTTTCGTGATAAGCGAAATAAGTAGATGAAGTTTAATTGCTAGTCAGCAGTGCTCGTTCGCGGGTAAAGGTGCATCCATAACAGTCTGTCACACGTTGCACACCACATCAAACGGTTCTTCGCTACATCCTGGAAAATCTTACGCCGCAACGCATACACCGTTTACTAAGAATCCGTGCGCTTAAAATATAAAATCACATAAACGATATTTGTGTTACCTGTGCCTGCCAGTTGTGCCAATTTTATTATAATAAGAGCGCACCGTGGCTGTTTATACGTATAGGATAACATTCGGTATAGAATTAGATCGGCCGAGAATTCCTCCCGCGTGTATATAACGTCGATATCCCTCGAATACGCGCAGAGACACATGTTAATTATACACGCACATTTGTATAGAAGTATTTAAAATCGTTCTGTTTATTATTTTTACGTAATACACAGAGCTGCTTAGCGTGCGTCAGTGTGATTCCGTGTCGGTTTTTGTTCGTTTAATGCATAAAGTGGATCATATCCGAGTAAAATGTTATATCGAAACACAAAGACATCTTAAAGTTTCAGTTTCAAGTACTTACCATCAGTAATAGATTGTGAAGTACAGTTGTATGACTATATGCGGTTAATTTATGAGCTTTATAGAATGATTTTATCATTGGGAATGGGAACAGGTGCATCTCGAATAGCTGCCGCGGTCGACCGGACAGTATTGCGACTTTTAGCCGAACCTTTTGCGCCATCTTTGTTTTAAGATGCAATAATTTCTTGTATATACTTACACGTACACGTACTGGCGAGATCTCGGACGATCCGCTTACTGTTTTACTGTTTATTTTCTCTTTTAGCATTTGTGTCACACGTTCTATTTATATTACTTAATAACTACTACAGAACCACTAGTCAGCGGACAGAAATCCGGTGAATTGTAGGCGAATTTAAATCATTCACTTGGTAATTGGTGATTAACTGTTTACAGCCAGCTCCAAGAACTTTACATAAATTATTAATAATCAGGTAAAAGTTGGTTCTAGATTTAGCATAAGATGGTGATAATATTGTATGTTGCCATGATGAAATAGCGCAGAATAAGTTTTATTTGTAAGGGTTGCGATTCGATGTAGCTTTAGTCTCACGTTATATTAAACTTATGTACACTGCCGTTCAGTGAAGTTCGGTCATATAATAAAAATCTATCATATCACACTGTGTACAATTATTTATACATAAAATTAGAAAAATATTAAGCATACACTCTTTTCTAAGGGATTAAAGCCACAAATTATTATGTAAAGTAGAAATATTGCGACAACCACAATAAAGTCCCTTTTATTATCATTCCAAGAATTTCTCGGAAGAGTAAGTAAAGATATAAATTTACTTCGTTTTACTGTTAAACGTGTGTTGGTGTGCATCTGTCGTTTTTGCGCGAAAGTTTTAAGAAAATTTACTTCAAAATGGCACGTGGCAAGCCTACCAGTGTAGAAACACGTTCACGCATTATTACGCTGTTTGAAGAAGGATATTCGGGGCGAC
>LR737380.1:36670387-36685145 GCA_902655005.2 Marronus borbonicus | reverse complement strand
TACGTCGGGGCAACAGAGCAAAATGGCTACAGTGGGCCAGTTCTCAGTTAGATTGGTAGTTAGATGATTGGAAACACGTGCTTTGGAGTGACGAGTCAAAGTTTGAGGTTTTTGGGCAAAATCGACGAGTTTATGTCCGAAGATCTAAAACCGAAAAAATGATCCCGGACTGCATTGTGCCAACAGTGAAGCAAGGGCGTAGTTCTGTGTTAGCGTGGGGATGTTTCTCCTTTGCTGGGACGGAAGATTTATGCAGAGTGCAGGGTGTAATGAGGCAGAAAAATTATTTTACAATACTCCAAAATTATGCAGTGCCATCAGGATTGCGTATAATAGGCCGTAACTTTACATTCATGCACGACAACGATCCAAAACACACTGCGTTAGTGTGTAAGAACTATCTAAAGGAGCAAGAAGAACAGCACACCCCGCAAGTAATGGCATGGCCCCCACAAATCCCAGATTTGAACCCTATAGTTGTTGTAGGATGAACTGGACAAGAGGATCCGAAAAATATGCCCAACTTCACAAGAACATTTACGGAATATTCTGGAACATGAATGGATTAATATTCCACAATCCGTTTTAACAAAACTTATCGAAAGAATGCCTAGAATAGTTCGAGCGGTGATTAACAGCAAAGGAGGTTTTTTCGACGAAAAGAAAAAATGATGTTCAGTATGTTATATTAGGCCAGAATAACTTTTTATCTATTTATTTTTGTCTTCTTTACCTGTACATACAATAAAATTGCATTTTGTTTTTAGTTTCGTTTGTTTCTGTAACCTTTTCATGTTTTTTACCAACCGACCGAACTTCTCTGAACGGCTGTGTAAATATGAAGCGATGGAGTAAAAAATATCCTGCTTTTTTGTGGGTAAAAATTCATTCACTATTCTGTTTTCATTAATGAAACGAAAAAAATTCCGGTACGTGAACTATACCGCTGATATCAAAGGATTCGTTAATTTGTAAAGCAAAATATATTGTTTCTTTGTTAATTCTGATTTACGTCAGTAATTTTGATTTCTCGCGGAAAATGTTGTCTTATTATATGTGTAAGACAAGGATAAGAACCCAATCTGGGGATAAATGGTGGGAAAAGTAATGAACACTGCTTCGTCTCGCAATTAAAAGGAACGAACACATGCCAAAGAGAGACACTTTGCAGTTCGTCACAATACGCACGAGGTCTTTGAAGCATTATACCAATGCATCCAAACTGATGCGAATTGTGCCGATTTTTCTAAGGCGTTCGACAAAGTTCAACGTCAAATTTTGTTACAGATACTTCATCTCTAGCACATCAATTTGCTGCAGCTTTCAGAATCTTATCACCATGGCTGGTCTATACCACCGCTATATCAAGCTACATCTGGCATACCGCAGGGTAGCGGTTTATATCGGAGACTACATATTTTGTTACATTAAGCAAACGTGTTCTATTTCTTAGTATAAGGGTCGCTGTTCTAAAATTTTTCTCTATGTGCTATCTGATAATTTCTATTTGGTAGCATTATGTATTATAATTACCCGCATAGTTTTGTATGAGTTTTGTTATGAGTAATAGATACCTGTAGCTGTAACGTCTACAAGTTGTTAAGTCAATATTATGTGCACATGAATCCGCGAAATAACGTTGGCAATACTTATCGTAATCTAAATTCAATAACAATAACCTCAAATACTCAACGTATTTCGAAGCCGTTTATTTTAGTTATCTGATTCCAATATTAAAATTATCGGGCCTTGGCGGACACGTATGTTCGAAAATGTGAAAGCTAATACAAGTGTATGCTAGTCTACAAGTACGCGAACCGATTTTTCTTAATTGTTATCGTTCTCGTGAATTACAGCATCTATTTTTGTAGCCTCTGCCGAGATGCTATGGGATATTTATTTAACGCAGGGGATATAGGTACGTTTACAAATTTATGGAATGCTTCGGTAAAATTAGATCATCACGTCGCACTCTACGCAAGCAAATTTTTTTCGATTTTTCAATGGGAGAGCATACTCCATATTTCATTGAGATTGATTTGAAATGTACTTTATTTTCTTATCTTTGTTTGTAGAACGAGGAAACGTGAAAATAACGCAGCGTTTATTGTATTGCCATGCGTAACTAATCGCTATACATGTTATGATAAAACGATTTTATTTATTAAAATGCAAAGACGATGGCCTATTAGACATATCTCCCAAAGTAATTAGAATAGGTGCTAGGCGCTAGGTGCTTGGTGATATATTAAGCGTCAGAAGCGGATACTTTCTCATTTAAAAATTCCGTGTATGGCGTGGTTCACACGTTGAATTACCGTGCTAACTGTTGCCATCACTCTCCTGAAGAAGCCCCATACGATTGTGGGCGAAACGTCGAGTTTTATTTTAACCAATGACATGACACGGTTCAAACCCGGAATATGTTTAGTTTCAATTGATTCTGGCCGTGGGAGCCTACGTCTTTATTCCGTGTATGTTATGGATGGAATGCTATTTTTTCACATACCCACATAATAATTACGTTACTTGGAGGTGAGTCCCAAGCTACCAAGGGATCAAAGGAAATGAAAAGGCAAAGAAGCAGCGAAAATACCTTTCATTGGTTCTAACCTCTTTTGTGGTGTCCGAAAGAGCCACGTAAAACAAGAAACTGAAACATGGAAGGACCTCACGCTGCGAAAGTGTACCAGAACAGAAACAGGCGAAAGCAAATATATTCATTAGCTTAAAACATTCGTCTAATAGGCAGTCGACGTGAATGACCTGTAGACACAATGAAATGTGTCGATTACGCTTGAACATCTCAATAATGAAAATAAAAACTCAAATTCGCTGAGACACGTCGATGCTTATTTGATGGGGAAAGTTTTTCGATTTACGTATCATAATAGGCGCTCCTCCTAAGGTTTGTTAGTCCTCGTTTTGAATTTTTAAATACCATCCTAGTTGTTATTGTGAGAATTTTCATTTTCTCTTGCAATACAATGTTAAGCTATGAATACAGCTCTAAAAATTTCTAAGACCACTGGAGGTTTTAGAAATCTTTTCAGTAGCGTGAAGTTGTGGTAGTCGCAAAACGTGTGTCGCTAAGCAGTTTGGGAGAATTCATATTGCGGCCAGTCAGGACAATATATCGTCAAATTGCTTCAACTTGAGTAAACAACAAACGTTATTTATTAGCTCAACTTGTCTCAAGATGTTTTAGAATAGCTTTGATATTGCAAGATAATGGAAAACAAATAGCTGTTGCAGTTAAGAGATGTCAAATTTCGTTATTTTTCATGACTTGTTCCTAATCGTTACTTTCCCTGTTTGTATCCTTTACTTTGAATTCGGTACTTCCGTTACTTCTATACTGCTCCCGAAAAAGTTACTGCTTAGTTAATAGTTACAATCGGAGCTCAACGCTACCAGCTATTGTCATTAGAAATGTAAAGTTTCGTACTTTTTGTACTTTCACTTCAGTTACTTTCGTTACTTCTGTCGAAACAATTACTATAGGTAACTGGACGCAAAAAATACCGAATACTCAGCCGGTAATATCTCGGCGAGTAACGAATACTAAGCAGCAAATACTCATTTTATTTTCATCTCTAGTTATAGTGTTTATATGAAATTATAAGACACGTGATCCAAACATAACACTTTTTTGAAGAAAATTTTTTGCTTTATTGGAACGTATTTCTCAAGCTTTTTTGAGACTTCATTCATTGGATACAAGTACTACGATTTCCTGGTTCAACGGGAGTTATTCCAATCCGGAGATTCTTCTTAAGGTTTTGATCGAACCAAGTTAAGAATGGTTATAAACTTAGAGAATGCGTCCAATACATTATGTTAAAAAGTATAAACAAGTACCGTGCAATGCGGTTATCCAATTACTCAGTAACTAGAGTAGTAAAAGTTAGGAACTTGTGATTCATCAGCAATTCCAGGATTACATTTATTGATAGATCAAATTTTTGGTGAGTTGCCTTATTGCATCACAAAATTCTATAAATTGGCTATAAAAGTATTTCATTAGACATTTTCTTCTGTTTATTGTTTATATTACTCGGTATGATTTCTCCAAAAAATATGTTGTTCTAAATATTTCAGCAATAAAATCTATAGTTAGACCGAAAGGCCTGTAATTCGACAGAATTTCGATTCAACTCTGTAACTAACAATCTCGAAAATAGCTGAGCGATGCGAAGTGAATCATTTTCAAAATACAATGGTTACTATTCGAAAAGACCAATGTTACATATTTTTACATTGTTGCGTGCGAAATAGTACATTGTATACATTAAATGCTAATTCTGTTTTCGATTTACAAATACTTTAGGATGCGTAGGAACTTTTATTTTAACCTTGATAAAGCTAGCGATGAATAAACATATACAAATTTTAATTGCGTACACATGACTGTATTTTCAAGTTGAATAAGTTGATATAAATCTTTCTCCCCATATTGCCACATCTTCGATTTGCGAGGTTTATTCAACAAATCTCCGACCTTAAGTTTTATGCGCAAACGAATTGAGCTGGGAAGGCGTGGCAGACCAGTGAGAAAGTGTAAGTGAGTGAGCGACGTCGAATTTTCGTTTTTGACAAAATGAGAGAAACAATATTATTGCATTAAATTTTATGCAAAGCTTGGTGATATCCATCATCGAATCACAATCAGACAAGTTGCAGATAAGAGGAGGATCACCATTATAGTGAAGCGTTCAACATCTTCGAGACTAAAAAAGCAAGATTCGTAGCAATGTCAAAGCCATGCTTATCGTCTTCTTTGACACCAGTGGCGTTGTTTATTATTACAAGTACGCATCACACGACACAACCGTCTCTAAAGATTACTATCAAGAGATTCTGTGTCGCCTTCGTGATGCAGTGAGATGCAAATGGCCAGGCCTGTAGGCGGCGGTCAATTAACGTCTCCATCTACCTATTCTTTGCATTTGACGCAGAGCTTCTTGGTCAAATACAGCACACCTGTGCTGCTTTCGTTAAGCTTTCTACTCTCCCGACATGGCTTCGTGTGATTTCTGGCTTTTCCCCAAGCTAAAAATGCTTCTAAAAAAGATGCGCTTTCAGTCTGGGGAAGACATCATACAGAATGCGACGAATCAGCTGCGCGCCGTCTCAAAACCGGCATTCCAGCGCTGTTTCCGATAGTGTCAATACCGTTGCAAGAAGTATTGTGGCGGTCCAAAGTGACTACTTTGTAGGATTCATGAGCTAAATGGAAAAAAGATCCAAATCTTACAAAACTGTTTAATAACTTTGTGTATGTTTTTCCATTTATCTAATGATGAATTACTTCCACAGAATCAACGTGGATTATTTACTTTGTAGAAGATTACTGTAAGATTGTCGTATATGAATATTTGCGCCATAAATAAAAGTCGGATGGTTTTGAACAAATCTCGTGTGTTTAGGCATGCGTCTACTAAAAATAGCTAGGAGCTGCATATCTAAACATGGAACATTATTGTCTAATCTCGGGAATTACTGAGATTATACAGAATCCATTGATTACATACATATTCCAAATTCGGCAAGTATCCCATTACATTAATTCTACACAGAGTTGAAATTATATTTTAAGTGATGTGAATGTTCAGTAAGAATAGAGCTACTGACGAACAATGGAAAACAGTAAAACAACAAGCAAACGAGTAAAGGAACCAGAAGAAAGGAGTAGAGGAAACAACTAACATGGCCAAGGACGAAAGATAATGAATACCTAGAGTGGGGCAAAAGTTCCAGCAAGTGGCTACGCAAGCTTAATAACCTAGTGTAGTCATTATTTCTCGGAAACGGCTACAACAATAAAATCGATTCTTGCGTAACAAATTAGCTACAAAATTTGTAACTGGCTTCAAAAAGGTTTATCCAAATCGAATTTCTTGTTTTGATCTAGTATAGGTAGTAAAACAAGAAATGTAGTTATAGGATCTGCATTACTGATGTTAGAAATAAACAGCGGTGTTTCGATACGCACCACATTACCAGTAACAAACTTTTCTTCGATATTTCAGAATATTTATCTCTTAAAGTCAAATAACTGTTACTTTATGTTATTTCAGTCTAGCAACTTGAAAAGTAAAAGAGTCTGTTTACCTAAATATTGCGCGCATTAAATGTATTATATTTAAAGTAACATGCGTGTGTTATAGACATCCATCGTTGGTAGCTTACATAAAGTGCGTTTGGTTGGAGAATTTAGCAAGTTTATTATAAATTCCCCGAGTTTCTTTCCACTTTCTCCGGTCGATTGCGCCGTATAATGCAACTAGCCGTCTCAAGCGGCGTTTTAATATATTTGGTGCGAACAGTTGCTGATGAATGTGCCGTAAGCGAGCCTATACGCACGTTTTATTGTACATATTTAAAGTTGCAATCAACGCAAGATGCGCGAAGCTCATTTAATGAAACGGCGACATGCACGCAATGTACGTTTCCTCTGTTTATGTTTATATTATCTGAAAAATAAACGGTCAGTACGAATATGTTTTAAAAAATCCGAATTCCATTGCTGTGTTGATCGCGAACCTGCAATGTCCACCAATTTACCCGGTTTTCCATTTACAGTGATTCTTCCCATATATGATATACTTGATCTTTATTCTTATATAGTAGTAAAAAAAAATGCGTAATGGAAGACAGTTTTGATTTAAGGGCCTTGTAAGGTCATCACAATAATGATTTCTTTTCGTCTAATAAATTGTAGCATTGTGTGTCTCGCGTTGTCCCCGTATTGTCAAGTTTTAAAATTTATCGTCGCTTCCAGAAATGTACGCGCGGATTATATTAAAGAGTAAGTAACCGGCATTTGCGATTATCTCCTTAATGTAATATACGATTGTTTAGGTATAAACTTATGAAATTTATGAAATATTGTGTAACTTGCTGTTATGCACTTGTTTGCAATAATCCTAGGAAAAGGAATGCACGGTATAAAATACGTTTTGGGACAGATGTGCGTGCAAATAGGTAATCTTTTTTTCTAGTCGATAAACACTTTGCGTTGAAATGTACAGCGCATTTGTAATTCAAGGCATTTGGGTTACGCGTACTCTATACTAGAGCATTATTCATTCTACAATAACATTGACCAGTTTTCGTAGAAATGTAAAACTGCTTGCGCTGTTTGTACGTAGAACATTTGCGTTTGCGTTAACGCTTTTGACGTTAACTATTTTGACAAAATTTTCTAAGGCTGATATTAGAATATGAAAGTTCTTTGATAAAGGTCGTTTCATGAAAGATATTTGATGAACAACGTTACGGTGTCTTATTTTATAAAATGTTTCTTTTACAATAGGCAAGTGTTAGAAGCGCAATGTTATTTTCGAGTAAGAAGTTTGCGGAACAACCGATAACGAGTGGAGCAACTACGGACTATTTGGATTAACGTGTGCCACGATGCCGCTTTCCCGTACAAAATATTGCGAATTAAGAACATGGGATACACATCCCGTACTTACATATATCGTGGTCCTGTCAGAAATAGAGATTTACTAAACATTTTTTTTTTGAAAAATGACGCCCGATAATGTATATCGCTTCCTGAAATAAACAATTGCTCGCGATAAATTTCAGCCTTTGTTTCAAATGAAATGTTTCTGAGAGTTTCCGCATTCTTTTGTTTATATTAGACACTAGAAAAGTGAAATAAATTCAGTTCAGAACCACTTACGTAAGTCTATAGTATACAACATTATTAAAATTGTTTGGATTTATGCTACGCAAGTCCCCTTTAGCTTTTTCCGAAGTAGTTAAGGGGAACGTTTGTGCGTATGTTTTGCCCTTTCCTTATCCGGGCTAGTTTGACAAGCCCAACGAAGGCGTATTTAGAGATCTATAATTTTATTTATTTTTATTCGTAATAACGGTGTAAATTGCAAAAATACGAAAATTGGCGAAATTTCAGGGGTAGCTTCACCCCCTAAATGTGAAATTTCGCCCAAATGGAAAGGGTTTTTTTACAACATTAGATGGATCCTACAAATTTACCAAGTTTCAAACCAATCGGTGAGTAGCAAGGTGTTCCCTTGCTAGTGGCAAAACGTCATAAGTTGTAACAATACTTGTGCCTGGAAGTTTGTTGCCATCTGTTATATTTAGGCATGTACTCCATTCTCGTCAGTACGACCGCTGATTCCATACCAACTACATACAGCAATTTGTGGTGGTGTGTTCCGTAAGCGCAAACAAGACAAAACTGTGGTTTACGAATATGGATCGGAGCGTTATTCAATAGCGTTGAAAACATTCCATTTGTTTTCAAATTCTCTCTCCCAATCTCTTTTCCATTCTTGGCTGTTGATGGAACCTACAGAAAACCTACTCGTACAAAATATTGTTTTAGCAAGTACATACTGCCAATAATGACTTCTTGCAATGTGATATCAGCGAAAGCAAAGATGGCGCAACCCTCTTAGGACCCAAAAATTGATTTGATTCGTACGATGTTCGGGATTCTAATGCAAAAATTGTTAATGATAAGCCAAGAATTAAAGAACCTGATTCGTTAAGCTCATTTAGTCAGTTTACTGTTACTGAATCGTGAAGTGTTAAGCCAAAGAGAAAATTCAGAATATATTGATGGAAACTTGGGACTTATTCTACCAGCCAACATTACCGTAAGTGTACAGCATACTTTAAACTTAACTAAAATGCCTATTTATTAGTTACGAAATTTGCATTGTTTCAGAGCTTTGAACTCTATAAACTGTTTTATAATGATAGTTGCTGTAGATTAACGTGCGCCTGCTTAAGGTTGCATGTTGTTCGAATCCTACTAAGATGCGCACATGTCACGAACACTATTTTGAGTATAGGAAGTGGATGTTGTACCAACTTTTGAAGTTTTAAGTTGAAACCTTAATCCACAACTGAAAGGTGCTCGTCATAAGCACTTACAAAGTTAGAAATTTTAATTGAACATGAGCGGTTGAATGTAACTTCTTAGATGTTGTGTATACGTATGAATATCGTCTCTTACTTATTGTCCACAAGCAAGAGGACAATTGGAACGCTTCAAAAAGTTCTATTTAATTTTTCTTTATGTGAAAAATAGATTTTCGTTATCTCGATTAGCCGCGTGGATAACTTTGCGATGTTTTGGTCAGAGTTTCAGGTTGTATGCAATAAAGAGATGGCGTTTTGAACAAATGCAAAATCATATACATTAACATCTACATGCAACTGTGACTAATTCCTTTTTTTAAATTTTTAGGTGCGATAAATTTAAAAAATCCCCAACAACACAATTTACCAACAAGCAATCGCTGGAAAGTCGCAGATATTCCTTTTGGTGTGTGTTTAAAGCTTCTCTTATCTCATTTGATAAGGATTTTAACACTTTCCATTAATCTTTCAAAAATAATCGTTATATAAGCATTAAATTTTAGAGCATTAGATAGGTAATCATTCAACTATATTTATCGAACAATGTGATTGTCGGTAATTGAATATCAAATGAGGCGTCTATCTTTCAAAAAGAAACTGTTTGGTTTTATATCTGATCAATTAGATTAAGATTCAAGATTTGTTAATCATTAGTATTCCATGATTCATTCTGCAATCACTTTAGAATATATCATGATCTATATGAAGTTGAAATTTAAAAAAATTTAAAACCACATCGGATACGTTTCACTAAAACGGATTTGATATTAAGATAGTGCATCGAGATGTCATCACTAAAAATGTTTTTGGAAGTACAGAGCCAATATTTCAATATTTTTAGCACCGTGCATTACAGCTTTGGATGATCAACAATATATTTGTACTTGAAACGCTTCCTAATTCTCGCTCCAATATGTATCGCGTATGTAACATACACGTAAATATCGATGGATGGATAGTTCCTGTCGCGTTAATAAATATTGCAGACAGGCGTAAAATAATTCAATGCGTAAAGTTCTGGCTTCTATATCCGGCATTCAGGATTTAAATTCTTCGGCTTGAGGTGCCGTGTAGGTGGCTAATAAATACAAAACGAACCATATGTTCTTCCGAAATGTTTATTTAACTTAGATGATTAACTAAGTCGGCTACTCGTACGAAATTTGCTATTGCAAGAGTTAATATTTTGGTTAGTGAGTGTTGACTTTAAGACAATACAAAATCTCTTTCGTTTTGCCTAATTTCGCCGCGTACAATCTATACAAATATTTTAGAAGAATTGTTGGAATAATTTACCGAGATTAACGCTAAGAATATGTTTTAATTATTAGTTCCTTGTAACGTATTACAACCTGAAAATATATATTTATAAAAAAAAAATTAGACTATATGTTATTGTGTAATAATTTAGTCAGCTGTTCAATCTCTACAATTGTAACCTAAACAGCTGATATGATGACGTAAAATTATTTACCTCGTGTCTAAGGAATGTTCATATTTACGTTTTGTCCGAATTACCTCCGTTCACTTATCAAGTTATTCCATACGAACAGAGATACATATATTTGCGATTAGATACTGGATACATTAAAAAATAGTAGAAACACGGTAAGTATGTACCCATCAATGTGATGCAATCTTTTACGAAATTCAGGCTTGCCCAGATTTGTCTTAATCTTAATTATGGGCGTTCTAGCGTAAAAATCGTTTTCAGCCGAAGACGACCTCTTACTGCCGAACTGCTAATATTGGGATTAAATTCAGTATTAGAGGATCCCTCCTCACAAGCTTTAGAATTTCTCTGTGATTTTTCAGTGGGCTTTTGTTTGCCACCTCCATTTTGCCAATTAACTTAATTTTTTTTTAGCTGAATAGCCTAGCACATTCTGTCTGTGCGAATTTTTAATATCAATGTTCTTCCTTGGACTGTTCACGGCTTTGCGGGATCAACGATAGTACACCCAACGTAAAAGTGATAGAATACCGTCATTGTACGGCTATGTTAAAGTAATATCGCGTTACGAATCTCTTTCTTTTATCAATCTTATTGCAAACATAGACGCATAATGGGCTGATTCTAAACTTGGATAATTTCGCAGCTTAACAGTGTTGGTGACGAGATATTCTCTGTTGCAGCAAAAGATCGCGTTAAAAAACAAAGTCGTAAAATAAAAAAAAATAACACAACCAAATTACTCCTTCTATACTTGGCACTGCTATTCTTTTTGCATTGGTTTGTGTGTATTGATCATAAGTGAATTTAGCGATTATTCAAGTTTTCTAGAAAGATGTCCATAAATAGTGTATGTGTACCCTAAATTTCCTAGAAGACGCATCGAATTTGATCATAATCGTAACTGACCCCAATATGACTCGAATTAGTGAACTTATTTTTTACGACACTAATTTAGAAGCTTCTAATTAAATTAGTCATAGTGTAGTAGGTCTAAATTAAGATCACATTATAATAAAGCAATTAAAGCGCCGTATCTCCTCGCCGTAAGCAGTACATGAACAAATTTACAACTCCGCGGTAATTCATACAATTATAAGAACTAGATTGCTATTTACAGTAGTGCGCTCTATATTTAATGTCATACATCTATCTTTAGAACTGATATAAAATAAATGAGGTAATAATTTTAGGAGAAAATGTTGCGTGTTCAAATAAATTACGAAAATGTATCGTTAAATTTTTTTTCGTTCTTTCTACATCCTATAAAATTGACGAATCAGTTAAGAAAATGAAAAGCTCTAATAAATTGAAAATTAAAATCAATGATGAGCCCCCCCAAAAAAAAAGAAGAAGAACCAAGTGTACTTGGTAATCTAGCTAGTGTGAAGATGGTGGATTCGTAGAAGTTTGAGCTTCGTGTTAGCATGTTGTAGATACTTGACAAATATATTTGTCGCTGAATGAAGTATTAATCAAAATACATAGTAATTGGAATTAATACCGGTTATCACCTCAGATAAGGGAAATGAGAAATTTATTCGGCAATTTATAGATTGTTTTATAAAGGAAAACAAGAATATATCTTTATTATTTCACAGCATAAAATTGTTTCTAGTAATTCATATTTTTTTAGAAACAATCAGAAATGGATCGAGCAATAGATATTAATAAGGTAAAGGCTAAATGTATCACCTATTTTCTTCTAACAAATTAAGCAGAGTGTTAAAGCCCGATATAGATTATTATTAATATTAGCTTGCAGCTTGTTAATGCAACCTTGTAGCTACTTTCCTAAAGCTGCACAATACTCAAAAAAGTGTAAGAAGCGAGAAAATATCGTTGTAAAACATGATTGTAGCAGGAAGCTTTAATAACTTTTTCTCTCGAATCAATAAGCAAAATAATATCGAAAATTTAATTTGACCATAATATTACAAGTGACGTTAATATCCCGCATAATGCCATAGAATGAATTTAACGTTCGTACTCATTAAAGAAATTAGAAAAATAATGCCTCTTGAGGTACTTTCCTAAAGAGAGTGTTGACAGAACCAAAGCTCTTACGTACTTTGAAAATGGATCCGCGTTTGGTTCGACCGCCGTGTATTCTTTCGTAACACATGTTTTGCTCAAACTAATCGCGATTGGTAATCCCCTTACTCCTTTAGATCAGCGAGCTTTTGTGATTCGATAAAGTAATCGTGACGCCCGTGACTTGTTTGATTAATATACAAACATCGACAGCTCTAGCAAAAAAATAGGAAGTAGTAGATTAGGTTCAAATACAGGTGTTTCTTGGTAAAATTTTTGGAATCCTGATCGTAGGATAATGGTCCAATGATTTGACGTTATTGGCCAAAATGAACAGATCAAGTACCTTATATTTTATAATTCCCAGAACAAGAGTCAATTCAACGTAAAAATTCTTTAGGATTATTGACAATAAATTAAGGTAATAAGTACAATGCTACAAACTTATTGGTAAACTCTGTGACCACAGTGGTTTATTATGCTAATGTTAATAGTACAGTATCTTATGGTGCCATAGTATGTATGGGGTGGGTTAACTTTGCTAAGGAAGCTTTTTCAGCGTAAAAGAGAATTACTAGTTGTATGGGAGGCATTGCTCAGACAGTCATCTAGATCTTATTTCCAAAAATGGAACTTCTCATCAATGTTTGTAGAAGCAGATCTGATTTAAGCTTCCACAGGCTTCCTTATTCTAGGAAATATCTAAATATAAAATGTATTATGGGCCCTGTTAGAGCTTTTCTTGTGTGTATATGGTCTTTAACGAATTTGTCGAATTGGGGTGCGTACCAAGCAATATCCCAAAAAAATCCGCTGCCATGGATTTGAGATGGACATGGAGCAGAATATACTGGAAGTGGTTCAGTAAACTATCACGAGAATAGTTTGGGTAGTCATGAGTCGTATAGCCTCGATGTTCAGGCTCCGAGCTTTAAGGTGTGATGGTGCTCTTAATGAAGCGACATTCTAATTGAGAGTTATAGGATGAAGTGCTTACATTTACAATCAAATTCATTAATTCTCATTATTTTAGTTTGAATATTCCGTAATTGTCAAAATTTTAAAGAATTCGTTAGAATCGAGTTATTATTCGGTTTGTAAACAAACTTTCTAATCACACGCCGTATAATTACACAACAATAGAATGATGTTTTTTTTTTAACAGTTACCAAGGCCTAGCATATTTTAGAATTTCGTGGTATAACTTAAGTAAATATATACATTTACAGAAATAGAAATATGTACCTTTGTTTTTTGTTATTACTAAGGCACTCAAATTTCTTTTATTTTAGAACGCAATTGCTACAAACAAAAAAAATTTATGAACAATTTTTAGATAGGGTTGCTTAATATTTTTAGATTGCGTGGTATTTATAAATAAACGTACGAGTTTTTATTTTTCGTTATTACGAAGGCGGTTTGTACTTTAGAGTATATTTGTCATAAATTTCAGATAGGGGACCTTGCCTGTGTCGTTTTATAGTAGCCGCGGTTTTTGTATTAAATATTTACATTGTACTGAGGCGCAAACTTATAGTTCTTTGCTAATTATCATTCTCAGCGATTACGTTTTTGTTTAGATTACGCCAAACCAATTAAATGCGTAGTTCAGAAGTAACTACACGTAATATTCGACCCGTAATCAGATGTTGCGCTATATGCAGCCGAACAAACCATTAATATTGATTATTGTAAATCCTTAGATTATGATTCAGGCTCATTCATCAGTCGTACACCTTAATTAGGCCGCTCCTAGAATACAATAGAATTAATGAAAACCATCTGAACTTATTGGAACGTCACAATATGTTGACATGAATAAATATGTCTACTAGAATAGGATGGTTATTTGCGCATCAATGCCTAGGTCATCGTCGAGATTTATCAAGAACATATTACGCGCCATTGTACAGAAATTAAACCATAATTTAATGATATTAATACTGAGAGATGCAACTGTTTATGATCATTCATTCATAATGAAGATATGAAACTTGATATTTTGTTAAATGTGGATTAGAATCAACGTGATAATTGCAGCAGACAATGAAATTTCTTAGCGATCAGTATTACATGTATTAAAAATAAGAAAACACCATTCTTGCGAAATGTGAACTGAATGAAGGTGACCCTGATTGCCCAATGCAGTTTGACTATAGGAAGCACATGTTCTTTCTCATTTTACGAAATTCCTCCTGCACAGGGATATCTGGATTTTTTGGGGGATGAACTTATACCCACTTTTGTAGAAATTTTCTCCAAATGAAGAAGATCCTGACTTGTCAAATGGCGATCCGCGAGTTTTTAAAACAACTACTTTCTTGGAGGGTGGATTGTTAAGTAAGGACCAATAGAGTGGCCCCC